>WFKR01000004.1:23082759-24282759 GCA_025331145.1 Rosa persica | reverse complement strand
AACTCTGTAATTTGTAGTAGTTAATATGCCGTTTAAACTTTTAGAAGTGACTTCTCCAATATAGGGCTATTCACCGATGACTGCAAGACTCTTGCTTGCAGCTGAGGTTAGTGATATTTATTTTTGCCATATATATCGTGAAACAAATAATTAATGTGGTGTTTAAGGAAAACCAAAAATTGAGAGAGAATTGAGTCATGTTTTCATTGATAATAGGGGCCTCTTTATATAGCTAATTACAAGACATAGAATCAGAGTTGTACAAGGAAAGATAATCGTACAATTAATTGGATATCTATGAATATCTCTAAGAATATCTCTAATTCGAAACCCTATTATAACTAGGTCAAGTAACCTATAGTTTGGGCCAGACACATATTCTAGATTTACTTGAGTACTCCCCCTTGTGTCGCCCAAACGTGGTGCTTATCTTATTGCCTCATTAAAAACTTTGCCGAGTAACAAAAACTCTGTGGGGCAAAAATAACCCCGGTCGAAGGAGAAAAAGAGCACAACACACCCTTCACGTTTCGAGACCATACATGTAGACATCTTCCTCTGATGTCTGCATCTCCCCCTGATGACAACGGTCATGAGAGTTCGGATAACTTCCGCAAACGATACTACCGACATGTTTCTCAAAAGTGGAATTTAGGCAATGACTTATTGAGCAAGTCTGTCACACTGTCCTCAGATTGAACCTAGTCCACTTTGATCTTGAGGAGAGTTTGTTGTTGCTGATTATGCTTGATGTTGTCGCTTTTGATGTAACCTTGTTTCATTTGTTCAAAACAAGTAGCATTATCCTAAATGCTCGTAGGCTCATCTGTTGTAGACTTCAAACCACAATTGTTTGAACATACATAATTATGGATCCAATCTATATACATTCACGAACCACTTCGTGAAGAGCAATAATCTCTGTATTGTTCGAACATATAGCGACTAGGGTCTATTCTGTAGACCTCTAAGATATCGTGGTCTTACCCATGGCGAACACTTCACCAGTTTGGGAATGACCTTTGTGTGGGTCAAAGAGATACCCAACATCAGTAAAACCTTCCAAAACACTTTTCGTTTCGGGATGGGGATAGAGTACGCAGGCCAGTGTTGGCAGTATTCCTGGTGTGTGATGGGTCCGAATCCATCGTCTCTCTGTAGGGATAGAACAAGCTCATATCAATCGTACATCTCAAGTACAGAAAGATATACTTTACACAAATCTAATGGCGTCGCGTTGGCGCAAAGCTATATCTAGCTAATAAGTTCACTGCAAATGAGATGTCCGATCTTATGCATTGAGTTAAGTACAATAATGCCCCTATTGTACTCAAGCAAGGCACTTTTGCCTCTAGCATATCTTCGTCATCATCCTTTAGACGAAGAGAATCCTTTTTAGGATCAAGACTCCGGACGATCATGGGGGTGCTTGAATATTTGACCTTGTCAAAATGCCTAAGCATTTATGAACACGATGCTCAAGTTCCAAACTGAGACATAATCATGTTCTCCCAAAATAGTTCATCTCAAAATCGGATTTCAAGTGTTCAGCTGTTTCTCTTAACTCTTTAAGGGCTTCTAATGAAGATCATGTCCAACATGAACAGCAATAGAATCCAAAACTTGTTATGGAAACGCGTGAGCATATCCCTTCCTAATCAAGTAATCACTTTAGTGAGCTTTTCAACCTTATTGTAAAGTGCTTTGTGGTCTAGAGCCACTTGACTTGGGTAAACAAAGTTCACCATGAACCTTCATGTATATTCGGTATCTAGATCCCCATAGAGATACGTAGTGACCACATTTGTAAGCTACATGTTCAGTTATTCGGAAACTATTAAACTGAAAGGGTAGTGGAGTGCAATGACATCCATTATGAGAGAATATATCTCATCGTAGTTGATTCTAGGGCATTTTGTGAGAAGCCTTGCACCATAAGACGAGATTACTATCTCTTTTTCTCATCACGCTTTCTAACAAAGGCCCATTAGTTAATAGGCTTTATGTTAGGAGGTGTTGGCATCATTGGCTCAAAAACCTTCCTCTTCATTAGAGAATCCAACTTAACTTGGATCGCATCTTTCCATTTAGGCCGAATTTCTCTATGTTGGCATTCATTCATCAATGGAGCATGGTTTTATATCATCGAACTCAACAAACTCACGCACAATGAAATGCGCGACTACATCATCAATTATGATAAAGGTTCTATTCCACGTCTCATGTACATTAGTGTAATTTTCAAAAAGCTTTATATTCTCAGGAATAGGTTCTGACATTGAGGCGTCCCCTAATGATAACCATAATCCGGAAGATTCTCATGGGACGGATTTTGAGTCTCGATGATCAAAGGATTGGAATCTGCCAAAGTATTCTTCAAACCCACGGGTCTCCTACGCATCCTACATGGGATCATGGCCTATAACGCCAGAGTGCCACTCTCTTTGGCGTTGACACCATGCCTACCTTCGTGTAGGGTGGCGCTACGTCATCTCTTAAGGATGTCCTTCCCTGCAGGCATGATTGCAGCAGATATGTATGATCTCGTCACTTTAGTGAAGATCTCGATGAGACATAGTGGGGATAGGCCAAGAAAATTTCTGTGGTTCCTGTTGAACATTCGTGTTCTTATCTCCCCCAACGACGGGAAGACTATCTCACCAAAGTGACGACCCGCAAATCTAGTGGTAAGGAGATCGCCTTGCAAAGGCATTAAGTGGCGGACGATCATTGGAGTCTCAAATCCAATGTAGTGGCCCATTCGTCTGTAATGACCCATCATAGTGTGCTGTAGTGGTGCAATTGGCACATAAATGGCTCACTCAAATATGTGTAAGTACGAAATAATTGTACCCAGTCACTAGCTGTAATGCAGAGATACATTGAGTGGCAGTAGGTCATAGACGAATTAGCATAGCTGCATGCGATATTGCATCACCCTAAGCGGATATAAGGAGATTGGTGCACATTACCAATGTCCTGACTACCATCGTAGTCTTTTCCGCGAGACCATTTGGGTGTGTACATGGGAATATGATGTCCAACATTAGTTCCATTGCAATAACCATCGGAAGTCTATAGCATGGGAATACGATGTAAACTCTCTAGCATTGTCAAGTCCAATTGACTAAATAGGATGATCCGGGAAGTAAGCATGTTGTCATATGATATGTGCTACGAGTGTAGTATAAGCAGCATTTACAAGTGGACCATGGCACAACACGTGACTAGCGTGTTTGCTTATCAACCAACATCATGAGATATTTAAACGTCCGTAAGTTGGTTTAACTAGTCCACAGAATCCCCACAAATTCTATGTAAAAACAGAATGAGTATGTTTATTTCTTTGCATAGAACGGTCTCAGTCCTAATTTCCCCAAGGAACGGGCTTTGTAAATTGAGCGATAGGCCTTAGAAGCAACCAATAAGGATTGTGGTTCGGCCTAAGCATCTGAAACGCTATTTGAAGCAAAGTTGGTGATTGCAGCAACACCTGAGGTGCCATCACCATGAGGGACGCCATCTAAGGTGTCATGGATAGGGACTGTGCCAGCCCTAGGCTGATGGTGGATGGCGGCGGCGCCAGAGGCAGCAGCAGCGGTCACACTTAGTCTAGGGATCCATGCTTCATTTCGCTCGAAAGAATGGATGTCCGTGTGAAGTCTTTAATAGACGGATCATCATGACTAGGATGACCTATCCTGTCGTGACAAAGCTATTATGTGTCTAAATCCAAGAGATCTTCTCTCATAACTTTATTGGATTTAATAGCTCGAATAGTGACATAGAGTTCACTAGAGAGACACATAAACTTCTCTAAATACGCCTTTGTTCGCAATCATAGAGGTATTGCAAAGGAACTCATTTTTGTTCTCTACATGCGTTTTCCCATGGTATCCGTTGGCTACTCATAAGTGCGATTTTCCCTAGGAGTGTAGAGATTTTCTGTGATAGAAATCAAGGTGCCATTTGGCAAGGGAAACTTGGGCTATTCCATGTCCTTGAATTAATACTGATGGCCCAGCCATCGTCATCACAAAGTAATATGCTCAGAATCAAAATGGAGTCATAATGAAAATAACTTGAAATTTTATTCATAAGCCAATGGAGTACATCATTGTCTCTTAACCATTAGGAGAATCTAATCCAAATGCTAGCTAACGCAAAACAAAGGTAGTCGTTTGACTTCTTTCGGTAACTCCAAAATAAATATGACCAGGTGAGTAAAGAGATGTCAGTGGAGCAAAGCTCGCTTAAGTATCACTTATCTCAAAACCTTCCTAGACATCATACTCATTTTGGATAAGACTATGTGAAGAAAAACTAAACCAATGACATTTGCTACAAAGTATATGGCAATTGCCTATTACATCTCTTGGAAAAATAAAGATTTCAACATAATTGGCAATCTATTGATCCCAGCCAGATTTGTAGTCTTCAACCCTTCACTCTAGATCATCTTCTTGTTCCATATAGTGAGCTTCTCTTGCTTCACAATATGCTTTGTAGGTCACAATTTCTTCACGAGCTCTACAAATGTGTGCCTAATGACCGGATACTCCACATCGAGAACATACATCTCTTTGCTCAAACTCCATTGATTGAGGTGCTTTGAAACTGTCATTTAGATGGCTCTTAGCGTTAGTGGCGCCACCAACATGACCAGAGGAGTTGCCTCCCTCTCTCTTACCACATTGACCTCTTTGGTTATGTGTTCTCTTATTTTGGCAGTTACCTTCCCAAGTAGAGCCATTATATGGACCACAACCCTTCAGAAGTATCCTTAAGATTAGGGTTTTGCTCTTGGGACCCTCTCTTAAGGGTGCGACTATAATTGGATTCCGAAATATGCTCTGTTTCCATGGATCTCGAATTATAGTTCTTTACAACGATGTTGTCATGCTTTTCAGTGACATTCATAGCTCTAATGAACTCATGAAAACTTGTGATCTGTCCTGCAGTAGCATTGATTCGATAGTTCTTGTCAACCATTAATGCAGAGATAGGGAATGTAAAGAGAGTCTTCTCAATCAACATCGCATCTGTGATCTCTTTACCCCATAATTCCATTAAGGTTTTAATGCGAAGTGCTTCAAGGTTGTAGTGAAGAACTGACTTGAAATCACAGAAGCGGAGGCTATGCCATCTCACTTCTAGGTCAGGAAGCAGGGAGTCACAGACTTTGCCAAATCTTTCATCGAGTTAGACCCACAGCCTTCTGGGGTCTTCTTCATTCATACACTCGTACTAGAGCGAATCATCCATATAACGAGTCATTAGGATGATAGCTTTCGCCTTATTTGCTTCTAAGACTGCTCTATTTGCTTCCAAAGCTTGAACTTGCTCAATAGTTAGCCCGTTCTAGTTAGATTCGAGAATCGTATCCAGGATTCCATTGGCCTTGAGATGCTGGCAGACATCACCAACCCACCTGTGATATCCAGAGCTAGTTGTTCCCAACGGAGTAAAGTCCAATTTGTTCAGGTTACTCATCCTGAAAGAGAACAAGAAAAAGGGTTAGTTTCGGAGCGGAAAAAGCTACCACGAAAACATATAAAATTTCTGAGCGTAATCGCTTACAAGAAATTCAATTCCAAGAGGTATTAGATTAGATCGAAACAATGACGTAAGTAGTCGATCATGAATTCTCTACAAATTCTAAGTTCGGAGATCTAAACAAGCTCCAAGCTTGGAGTGAGCATGAACCCCCACAGCTCGGCTTAATTAGGTCTCCCCTATGATGAAGAAAGGGGGGTAGAAGAAGGGAGTTTACAAGTCCCCGAGAAAAAGAAGAGAAAAACAATAAAAAAAACTTCAAAAAACGGGAACTAATAGAACTTTAAAACATACCTTGAAAAGTGTAGAAAATTTCCTGAAACAAAATCGCTGGAATTTTGTTGCCAAAAGTCGTCACTGGAATTTGGTCGCCGGAAGGGGCCGGAGCTTGGTGGTGGTTGGCCGGAATTTTTTGGCAGTGGCTGCCCTTCTCCTCTCTTTTACTCCTTTTTTTTTTCTTTTCTTTTTCTTTTACTTTGGTCCAGGCCTGTATTCCTTCTTTTTTTCTTTCTTTTCTTGCTTCGACCCAAGCCCACTGGGCTGCTCCCTTCCCTTTTTTTTTTCTGCTGACTGGATCATGGGGCCCTTCCTTCCTTTTGTTTTTTTTTTCTTTTCTTCTTCTTCTTCTTCTGCCCAGCACATGGGCTGCTTCCCTTCTTTGTTTTTTCTTTTTTTTTCTGGGCCCACTCTCTTTTCTTTATCTTTCCTTCTTCTTCGGAGCCCGCTCCCTTGCTTTTCTTTTCCTTCCCTTTCTTTATGCTTCTGGGCAGCGCCTTCTTCCTCTGGGCCACATTTCCTCCGGGCTGCTTCTTTCTTCTTCTTGTTTTTTTTTCTTTTCTTCTTTGTTTTTTTTTTCTTTCGCTGGCAGAGATGCAGCCGGTTCGATAACATTTTGGCCTATTTTTGGAGATCTGGTTCCGGTTCCTTGAGCTTGGGGTCGAGTTGGCTATAGCGGCAAAGTCTGAATGTGAAAAGAACTCTGGAAGCTTGTGAACCGGGCAGGAATCTTCTTCTCTGCTTGAAGGGCCGGTTCGGTACTTTTTGGTCCTGTTCTGGGGGTGGCGCCACCTGTTCTAGGGTCCTGGAATTGAGGGCTTCAATATATGCGACAATGGTTGCTAGAGTTTGAAGGCTGCTAAATTAGGGTTTCAGGGTTAAGGCTTCGTGCTGATAACGTGTTTAAGGAAAACCAAAAATTAGAAGTGAATTGAGTCATGCTTTCATTGCTAATAGGGGCCTCAATAATAGTAAGTTTGTCTAGTAGTGATGTTAGTTATTTTGACGAGGGTCCTGCTATTATTTAGGACATTAAGGTCCGCATCTTTTTTTGGAGACTGTTGAAGGGAATTGTTCCAACTCGGAGGAATCTATTCCAAAGACATGTTCCTTTACAAGATGGTATGTGTGTTTTCTGTCATAAGTTTATTGAGGATGGGTTGCATGTTTTTAAGAATTGCAAGATGGTGGTATCTCTGTGGGTTAGTTCGCCGAACTAGAATCTTCTAGCCGTCCAGCTCATTCTATAATGGATTGGGTCTTTGACATGATGGATAAATTTAACACACAGCAATGGAGCTATTCTTTGTGCTTCTCTGGGTAATTTGGAAGGAACGAAATAGTGTGGTTTGGCAGGGCAGTGTGTTTCAAAAGCTGGAGCTCAATGTGTTGGGCAGTGCGTTAGCTGGTGGATTACCAAAAAGTTCACAATGCTGCTCGACAGAAAGAGAAGAGACAGAAAGTTTATTGGAGGTTCCCACCCGGTGAACGTCTCAAAATCAATATAGATGGAGCTTTTCAGGTTGATAGAGGAAAGGGTGGAATTGATGTGGTGATTAGGGATGAGCAGGGGACTTGCTTGGCAGCTCTAGCACAACCTTTCTCTCATGTGGCCTCTGCGTAACAAATGGAGGCTGAGGTTGAGAATAGGGCTTCTCATTGCTATTCATCAAGTTTGGACTGATGTGGATGTAGAGTGTGATTGCTTGGTGCTTGTAGCGGCTTTGCACGTTCAACTGAACATTTGTCAAAGATTAGTCGCATTGTGGAGGATTGTATGTCTTACATTCAAGCTTTCAATTCTTTTCAATTGCGACATATTTTCAAAGAAGCAAACATCGTAGCCAATAGTTTAGCGCATGTTGCTAGTTACTCTTATGTTGATGAGTATTGGGTTGACGAGAGTCCTGCTATTATTCAGGATGTTCTTGTAAAGGATATTGCTAAAGCTTTAAATGTAACCCGGAGTGAAGGTCTAATGTCCCCTCCAAAGTCTACTGTTTCTACTCATTTGAATAATGATACTTAGGGGTTTACCCCATATCTTCCCCTAAAAAAAAAAATTAACAAATAAAACATATGTGAAATGAAATAAAAATTGATACAGGGATCTCTTAGTCTATGGCCAAATGCCAGCTATACTATTATTCTAAGAGCTCAATTCAAAGCTTAATCATTATTTAGATTCCAAAGCGGTATATGGCGCCCTTGGTCGGTTGAGATTCCACAATGTTTCTAGAGGTTGAAATTTATATTGGTAGATAACCAATAACTCGTGGTTACGTGAGATCCATATTGACACTTACAGAATTATTTGATAATTTGGGATGTTCATAATAACAATTTAGTTTCCTTCAAATTTCAAACTAAAATAACTATAATGAAATTGCAGCAGTTCTAAACACTCATGTGTAAATTTGAAAACTCCACCAGTGAGGGGAAAAAAATGAAAGTAGTGTGACTATAGAGGATGTGTATAAGGATACTTAGATTATGTGTCTAGTGCAAACTCTAGTAACTTGTTTTAGTTGTAATACGGGTAGATATCTATAAGATATTTCAAAAATAGTAAGATTACATTTCCTTGTAAAATTCAGATTCTGTATCTTGTAATCCTCTATATAAAGGGATAATCCCTTCTAATGAGTACCACTATAATGAGGACTAGTTGAAGACTTTTTTGTTAGACCTACTTTTCAAACATATTTCTGCAAATCAACTGTTAGATGTTTAGATATTTATGTATAGATCATTTTTGCAATTTTTGCAACCAAATTTATAATCATTAAGGCATTCATAATCATGATTTATCAGATATAACCATGAATGGTTCATGTTCGACAGATTTAGTTCGTCCATTGATTTGATCTAGTTTTATACATTAACAATTAGCAATTTGGAAGAAAATTTTCAGAAGTGATCTACTCATACATACATAAACATCTAATGGTTGATTTGCCGTAATGTAATTTAAAAGTGGGTCTCCCAAACCATTAATTAGAAAGTCATCAACTAGTTATCATTATAGTGGTCCGCATTAGAAGGGCTCTCTATAGAGGTCCCTATTATCAATGAAATACATAATTCATTCTCCCCAACCCAGTTTCTCTTAAGCAGAATAAGATCAAAGAATATAGACATGAACAATTAAAACCTAGCTTGTTATGCAAAAGATATTCATGTGAATGAAAATTAACTATATGCAAAGACATACAAGAAACTTATTTATTTATAACATGTAATAGTCCTGTCTCTCTCATCGAAAGCTCCGCAAAAACAGGAAACAAAAAATAGGTAGTTAACTATTTGGTTTCTCTGCTTTTCCGGTAGTGCCTCTACGCCGGCGTTCCTTTCTCCGGCCTCGTCAGTGTGCTTACAGTGTAGCCGGACGGGTTGATATATTTCTCTAGTAGTTGGGTAGATTGGTTGCAACAGATATTCGTGATCTTCTTCTTCTTCTCAGATGGCAGTTGGTAGTGGCAGTGATTTTCAACGCAACTCCGATGGTTTGGTTTGCTCGGCTTCTCCAACAGATTCCAAACTGATCGGGTTGTTCAGCAGTTCCTCTAAATCTAGTTGCTCGGGTTTGTTGGATTTCTTCGACTAGTTGTTCAAAGGCTGAGTTCTTCAAGATCTGTTTCTTGGGTTCTTCAAGATCTGTTTCTTGGGTTCTTCGACTGGTTGCTCGGAGGCTGGGTTTGGGGATTCCTAGAGACGGGTTATCTGATTTTGATGGGCGGTGGTTTAGAGAGGTTGGTTGGGTTTTTTTTTAGCGCGGTCAGTGGCTATGTAATGGGGTTGATCGTAATCTCGATGGGTCCGTGGTATGGTAGGGACAAAATTGGATTCTTGTTGTCTATTTGGATCTGGTCTGAGTCTTTAGTGATGGTTGTTCACCGTCTAATGTCAACTCTTTCGGGAAGCAAGGTGGTTCCCAGTGGCTTGCTGTAGTCTCTTTATTAGGGTTTAATTTTGGATTTAAGTTTTGTTTAGGGTTCTTTAAGTCTCTACTCTTTTGAGTTAGAGTTGTTTGTGTAGTTGTCCCATGATTATGGTGTCATCTCCAGGGACTAGTTGTTTTGCTAATTTCAGTGTTTTCTTGTTGTCAATGTAATGGAGAGTCGCCTCTACATGTATACTGGCAGTTTTAATATATAATGTCAAAAGGGGTTAGTCTCTTCTTGAGATTAGTTGTAAGAGTGTATCGACACTAATGGGTTAGATTGTTTTTCTGTATATGTTACAGTTGAGCCCCTATCGGTACATGGTGTCTGTAATCGCTTGTTTTATATTAGGGGTATGAGTAAGTCATCTTCTCTAATTGGAGTAGTCAGGATTTACAGTGTCATTCCCGTTGTAATTTCTTGGATTAATAAATTGTCTATTTTTTATAAAAATAAAGTAAAATAAAATAAAGGACACTTATTTATTTTAGATGACACTTATTTATTTTAGATATATAACAATGCAAATTAATAAGATTTTCAACTGATCGAATTCAAACATTGTTAACATAATTGTTCTTTTATGATTCTAGCTTAAGTTGCCTGAAATCGATCAACAGTAATTAAATATTTACATGGCGACTAGGCATGCACATTGAGTTTGCTGAGACAATTAAATTTACGCGTATTGTTTACTATTTAAGATTGAAATCAATTACAAATACGTCACTCAATTAAAATAACTTGAAAGATCAAAAGTTGAACAAAAATGAAAGCCATGCACACAAACATTGAAATGAGGACACATGGGTTTGCCTCTAGCATCGAGTATAGTAGAGAGATTTAGGGTATGTTTGGTGGGGCTTTTTAGCTCCCCCGCTTATAAGCATAAGATGACTATGCGTTTGGTAACCCGACTTATGCTCAGCTTATTCCAAAAGTCGTTGTTGCTTCTCTCGAAAAGGAGAAGCTGCCTGACCCTGCTTTCAGAAGCCAGAAAGCTAGGATCTTTCAAAATACCAGTCTCTATCCTCCCTTGGTTGAGGCAATTACGGATTGCCATGAAACCCTTCTTCTATCAGAGGCCGCACAAGAGATGTACCTCTCATCACAGACGCCGCACAATCTCTGTCCCTCTCATCACAGACGCCGCATCACACACACCCTCCCTCTGACGCCGCCTCAGCCTCTCATCACGATTTCGGGTATGGAGATCGAAGCCCCAATCAAGGCTGCTTGGCAATTTGATTCAGGTTAGTTTTTTATCTATTCCATGATAAATTTATGTGATTTTGATGAAAATGAAGTATCAAATTTATTCTGGGTTTTGGGTATGAGTAGTAGATTGTGATTTGTAGCGCACACATATACTGGGTGTTGTGATGTACATATATTTAGAACTATTTAGAACCAATTTCGGGGACTTGGTCACTATGTATTAGGGTCTGGTACTTGTTATTTTTAAAGCTATCTTTTTACAGATTATTGAAGAAAGTTTGATACTTTAATTGAAGAAAACTAGAATTCAAACCAGAACAAACCCAAAAATAGAAGAGTTATCTAGATTATTGAAGAAAGTTTGATACTTTATTCTCACCGATGATGTTGAGATTGTAATGGGATGGTGTTTGGTGGTGGCAGCTGGATGGAATCATTGTATGTTTGGTAATTAGTGAGTTTAATACATGCAAGTGAACAACATTTCCAACTGAAGTTTGGTTGAATTTTTTTTGCAGACTTCATGTGTTTGTGATTTTCATGTGTTTGTGATTTTGTTGATGGTTTTAATTACTCTTCTATGGTTTTGGTATTCATGTGATTGTATTTAGTGTTTCAGTTTTGTTGCAATAAATTGTAGTTGTCATTGCTTAGTTACTGATCAATTTTAAAATTCCATTGTTGTTCTGTTTGTGCTTTCTAGATTTTATGCAACAAGGTGTACGCATCATCCTCCAGCCGCTGTTCCTTTGCACCTTGATTGGCATTATTTTAACGTTGTCTTCTTCTTTAGGTATGTGATATTTAAAATGCACCTAGCTTCTTCCTTTTACGAACTATCTAATCTGATTTTGTTTGGCAGCGATTCAAGTTCAATAAGCTTTTATTCTGTTTTCTATTTTAAAGCTTCTACCTAATTTTCCTACAAATGAAATGCATTTTGAACCAAGAATTAGTTTGTTTAGCAAGTGTCTTCATTTACAGTAAAGTTTTGGATTACTGGCTCAATTTGTATTTGTGATAATTATTTTCTTTTCTATATTGTTGCGGGGCTTTGTTTGGTAGTTTTGTTTCTCTTTGTTATGAGCCTGAGAATTTAACTGTCATTCTTTTTTACAATATGTAGGTCTTTGGAATGGCGTGCTGTTAAGTTCTTTAATTGTTTCGAATCCAGGTATACTTTGAGATGATGTATTTGTGCTTTCTGTGATTGGGTATGACTTTTAGTGCTAGCATTTTTGGCATTGATGTTATTCCATATGGGAAAATTGTTGATTCTATGTAGCTTTGGTTCTGGGTTGCGCAACATCTAAGTTATATCTGTAGCATTTTCAGGTGTAGAAATGTCGTTTCTTTGTTTCTATGTACCACTGTATTTCCTATAATCTCTTTGTTTCAAATGCACATGATGAGCCATTTGGCAAAGTTCTGCAACATTGCAAATTCATGATAGAACTTAAATAGCTCAAGATAATGGTGGCATGGTATATATATCCTAATCTGTATAAAGCCAAAAGAATATGTTATAACCACTAATTTTTTTTTCAGGAGCTCAATCCGGCCTCATAGTAATACAGCATCGAACCTGCTAGGACATCCACTAGAGTTGTAAGTTTATTACTGATTCTACAAACTACATATTTAAGGAAATCAGTTCTCTCTCTCTCTCTGTACTACTTTTTTTAATTTTTGTTTTCTTTCTTGTCAGTTTTATTACATTAAGGATAGCTGTGGCTTTTTTGGTTTCCAAGCTGAACTGTCTTCTTATTTTCATAGTATTATTATTGGTGTATTTTGGCTGATAGTTTGGATAGCTGCAACTGTTGGATAGGACTTAAATTTTGTGTTTCAGCTTTATTTGGTTTCAGCAATCAACTTGTTCTTTCTTTAATTATTTATGACTCCAATCTGGAAGAAATTTCTAACTTAGCAATGAGTCAAGAGATTGTTGAAGATGAACTGGAACCTTGTGGTCCATCTTGGTGAAGCTTATTCTTATTACAAAAATTTGGAAGACATATTGCTATGGTATGCTTCTTGTTCTACTATTGTTTATTCCCAATTGTATGGCCTGTACTATGAAGATGGAATTGGATGGTAGAGCCATTCATTGTTTGGTCTATGATCCTTAGAGGTAGAGATCTCTTCTTCTGAGCTAACAAGTACAATGGAAAAGCTTTCAAGGAACAAGGAGCAGATTGAGAGTCAAGTTGCTACCGTCCGAGGCTATACTGTATATAATTATGGTGATGGATGATGATATGCCTAAGGATAAGGACGAGGAAGAACACGAAGATGAGGAAGTAGTTTATAAGGCCACAATTTTAATATTTTGACTTGGTAGTATCTTTTAGTGAACATGTTTATGTTGTTGTCTATTTAGTACATTGATGTTGGATATTGGTTAATCAATGCTACATCTCTATATATTTTTTCTTGGAATAAAAGTGAACGCTTCAATTTGACTGGCATTTGAGGTCAATGTTACTAATATATTTGTATAAGTTATTTTTAAAATTGTCCAATATTAATCATATGGTTACCATAATTTATAAAAATTGAAAGTTGATAAAAATTAATAAGGACATAATAAAAATTAAAAATAATAACAAGAGCATTTGAAGAATTGTATTACAAAACAATCAAAGCAAAATAATCTCTCATGTCCAATTTGGTCATTCTACAAATAAAAAACACAAGCCAGTTTGAGTTTACCAAACACTTTGTCACTGTTTTTGCCACTGACAGCTCTTATAAAAAGCCAGTTTACCAAACATTCAATGACTTTGCTTTTCAGCCTCTTATTCTCAGAAATAAGTAGAAGCCAGCTTTTCTGAAAAATCCAGCCGTACCAAACATAGCCTTAGTTATAGGCCTCAGGGTTCGCTAGAAGGTGGCTCTCGATGATCTTGAATAGACCAGCGGCTCTTTCTTTTCCAGCCTTGACATGCTCTTCCTTGATCTCCACATCACCCTTGGTGTGGTAGTTACTGGTGCTCTTGATGACAGAGCCTCCATCGGAAGATGCTACCAACTTAGTCTCATAGGAGATCTTCTCGATTTTGTCAGATATAGCTTCTCCCTCAATCATGCTGTATTTGTATGCAAAGTTGTCTTTATCAACTCCGTCAATTTGATGCTTCACATAGCTGTATTCACTTCCTTCACCGAGGTTGATCTTCTTGATGGTGCCAACTCCTCCATCACCTTCAAGAATCTCGGCACTCTTAACTGCTTGGGGAGCAATCTTGGGGATGAGGTTGTCGTCGTCAAGGACAAAGGCCTTGAATAGCCTAGCTGGTGGGATGACAGAGATGAACTCAGATTCATAAGTGAAGACACCCATGATGACTTAAGTTAAATGATTTGATGAAAAAAAGCTAGTAAAATGCTCGTGGAAGAAGTGAAGATAATCGATAGTCATCGAAGGTATTAGATGTGAGAAAGTATGAGCATTTGATGTGGTATTTATAACCTTTGAGGAAGGAGACTATGGACATATATTTTTATTTTATTTTTCAATTGCTGTTGAATGTTGATTATATTCCAGCAATGTGAAAATAAGGGATATAATTTTCAACTTCATACATCAATATTGTAGTCAAGTCATCCCAGTTTGAAGTTCTGGGAGTACAAATAACTAGTTGTTAAGTACGGACTGTATGTACAAGACTAGAGAATAATAAGTAGCTTAGAGAATGGAAAAATAAATTAAAACATTCAAAATGGCAGCCAGAATTATTACAAGATTATCGTTCCTTTTAGAAGCTTCATTCGAGACTTGAAAGCTCTAGTCTCATTCAAAAATGGCAGCATTACTGCCATTGTTTATCATTTAGAAAATATTAATTTCCATTGCCATGCACTTCGTTAATATATATATTTTGCAGGTAGGGTATATGACTGAACTCCCTTTGACTGCAACAACGTACAACTCAGACAACCGAAAAGCATGATTTCATTTACACAATGGAACGTCCAGCTGACACTGAGATAGTACAAACTTGCCTGAACTATTGTCTTCAGCAGACAGACACTTCGTAGATGAATGTACCTTAACTTTACTTCCATTAGCAAAGTGACAGTAATACCTTCGTCAATGACACTTGGGTTCGAACTGTACGTACTCACTGAGGAAAGTGTCAATGTGTCATTGACGCAGACCTTACTTTGAATTGACAAAAGATAGTTCGACAAAGATAACTTTGTTTTACGGCTACAGTGTGATTGAAGGTGATGCTATAGTTGAGAAGATCTCTTATTATGAGATTAACTTTGTGGTATCTGCAGATCGAGGTTCCATTATAAAGGGCACTAGCAAATACGTCCGGTGCACATGTGAGGTTGAGGAAGAGCATGTCAAGGCCGTTGGTTTGTTCAAGATCATTGAAAGTTTTGGTCGACCCTGACGCCTTCATAAAATTTATGATCTTCGATCATGTTAATTAAGATTTTTTTTTTCATTGTTGTCTGACCAAAAGAGAACTCGGTTTGCATTTGGTGGTACTCTTGGTTGTTCACAAGCTTAAAATTGTATTTCTTTGTGGTCTCACAATTATAAAGGATCATGAGTATTTCCTCTTTACTGTGCAAGTTTTATGTGTACGTAACATTATTGTACTCGCATGAAATAAAATGGTTGAACCATGTCTCTCATATTCATGTATAGTAGATCTGTTTACCCTTTTTTTTTTTTTACCAAATTTGTTTCTCTTATATCCATTGAGTTATCAAAATGCATCTGGGAACTTTTGTGTAGGTTGATTATTGAGAATCTAGTTTGGGGAAACAAAAACTAGTGGGTTGAGTATGTTTCTTGGTCGGGTGTTTTTACATAGTTCAGCTCTTCATTTTTTTTTTCACTTGTTAGTTTTTCTTCTTTGCGGTGAGATAATTATGTGTACTTCCATCATTTCCTTTCTTGTAGTTAACAGTACTAGTAATCAAATATCTACATAGCAACCATTTATGCACATCGAGTTTGAAGAGACAGTCAAATTCATACGTATTATTTTCTTTATTGAGATTGAAATCAAACACAAGTACAACACCCAATCAAAATAACTTGGCAGATCTAAAAGATAAACAAATATGAAAGCCACACAAACATAGAAATGAGGAGACATGGGTTTGCCTCTAGTATCGAGTATCGTAGAGAGAGGTTTAGTTGTAGGCCTCAGGGTTGGCTAGAAGGTGGCGCTTATGCGTGGTGCTCAACCAAGCTTAGTTGTAGGCATCGTGGTGCTCCAAGAGGTAGTTCTCAATGACCTTGAAGAGGTGAGAAGCCTTCTCTTTCCCGGCCTTGACGTGCTCTTCCTTGATCTCAACATCACCCTTGACATGGTATTCACTGGTGCTCTTGATGACGGTACCACTGCCGGATGCCACCAACTTGGTCTCGTAGCAGATCTTCTCGATTGAGTCAGGAGCTCCCTCAATCACACTGTAGCTGTAGACAAAGTTCTCCTTATCTATGCCATCAATTCTGTGCTTCACATAGCTGTAAGTGCTACCTGCAGAGATTTTGAATCTCAGTTAATTAAGTACGATCCATCTTTTCTGTGTTGTGGCTCAAAATAAGTTTTGGGTTTTGCTTTAGTATTTAGAAATTTATATTAAAAACAACGTAGTTTTACACGTAAACATATATAAGATGACCAATATTAACGTGAGCTAGACTAATTACCTTCGCCGAAGGTGATCTTCTTGATGGTTCCAGCACCACCATCTCCTTCAAGGATCTCAGCGGACTGAACTGCCTGTGGTGCAATCTTGGGGATGAGGTTGTCAGCATCGAGAACGAAGGCCTTGAACAACCTAGCTGGGGGAATAACAGAGGTGAATTCGGACTCGTATTTGAAGACACCCATGACTAGGTAAGTGTTTGGAAACTGAGAAAATGAAGGGGAAGATCACTGAGATTGATGATGTTGTAGTGGGAGATTTTGGGTTGGGAAGAAGTGTGGAGTACTATCGGTTTTTATAGGGTTGAGGATGAAGGTTTACATTACAAGTTCAAAATAACGTGGTGACCATAATTTTTTTGTCCATGGAATATCTTGCAATTTGGTCAAGGATGGCACCTTGGTATGAATAAGAAATACCCAATTAAGCTCACGAGGTGGACTATAAACTTAATTATTTTCTTCCCATTATTTGATCAAAGGTACAATATCCATGTGCAACCAACCAGTGCTTTTTTATGAACCATGTTCTCTCCCAATTTTAAATTTCTAACAGATTGCTCACTGTCTGTGGTTCCATTTGATAGAAGCCAATAGATCAGGGTTCAAAGAAATTAGACTTATTTTAAGAAGCTGCTTGAGTTTATTCATTCCCATTAACAAAGTCTCCAGTTCCTTGTCATCTTCACTATTCACCCTCTCATCTTCACTATTCACCGTCTTTAGCAGTTCAATTTGTATAAGCAAAGACGATCATCACAGAGCCCAGAAAATTAACAATGATTTGGCTCCTTGTTGCCTATCGATCTCACAAGGGTTACACCAATATCCCATGTTTAATTAGTATGAATAAATCATTTAAGCAAGTTAAGAGAAAATTTGATCCTCTGAACAATAATATAGTTTCTCTCCAATATTTGACTCCATATAATGATATAATGTGTACCCTTCTGTTTTATTAAGAAGACTTAGAATAATCTACATTTGTTGGTCTATATGAAAATATATACATGCAACGTATCGACATGAATGAAAAGTTAAGAACGTGAACATGAATTGGATAAGAGCATAAGAGTTGTTAACAATATTGGGAGATTTTGGAGCTAGCCATGCTATTAAAACAACATTTTCCTTTAAAACGATGTTGAAATGCAGCTCGCTGAAGTCGAGGCATCCTACTTCGAAATTTCAGTGAAATTTCGAACTCTACCCATTAATTTGATTCCAAGTAATGCATGCACGTACTCGTAAACCCCATTAATCGATATTACTGTCTCATAAAGTCATAATTTGATAGTCCTATAGTGAAAGCTAGTGTGCTTTACATCTTTACTCTTGGTAAAGTTAATTAGTATTTGCTCCTAGGTACTTTATTTGCAGCTGACCACACCATTATCGCACATGTTAGAAACCAGCTGGGTTCACAGAAGTTACTTTGCGCCAAGGGCTGGCTAATGAGAGCAAAAGTAGCTGAAAAGCAAGAAAGAAAACGTAAGAAATGGCTACGTACAGGAATCAATTCCGATTAGAAGCTTCATTTTAGGTTCAAGACTTGAAAAGCTCGAGTCATTCAATTATGGCAACCACGGCCGGTCAACATTTGTTATTAGTATTCTGTGAAGTCCAGTTATATTTCATTATGAATGAGTTTAAATCCTATTTTCTCCGAGGATAAAGAAAAATGAGTATAAAATAGAAAAATGAGTTCCTTCCATTCTTTCGACTTCATGATGCATGATCCTACTTGGATCCAACACACTCATTTCAGAACTACTTTGCGTACATGCTTCAAAGTACTATGATTATTCATGGTGTGTTTCTAATTATACCTTCAAATTTACTATTTGAATCTCCCTCTTTTTTCAAGTGATAATTAATTTTATTAATACATACAAATTATTAATGAGGACACACACAAATAAAGGGAAAAAGATTACTGTTTTCGGCATAATCCTAGCTTTTATTCCTTAAAAATTTATCTAAATAGATAATATCTTCTTTTTCTAATTGTTAACGTTCGCCAGTGTTGAAGAATGTTGAAGAAACCCTACCAACACAACCACCATTTTTTCATAGCCTTTAGTTTTCGTGTTAAATCTCAATCTCTATAACAAAGTTTGCCTGCATAGTAGTGTACGTTCATACTAAACCTCACACTTGGATTAAAAATCTTAAGAGTATATATATTTGACTTCCCATTATTTATAAAGGAAAGATGCAACAAGAATTCAGCTAGCTGAAGAAACAAAGGAGTATTAATCGTGGCTGAGCTGTGCCTTTCATTTAACATGCCTTGGGAGAGTTGAGGCAAACTTCTGGGAGGAAGATTTGTGATTCATAAAGTCATTTTCAGTAATTTTTTGTTTAGGTTTTGGCTAGTCTTAATAAACAATTTTTCTTTTTATTAGTTATTATTATTTTTGGGTAGAATTTTTTTGTAAACTCTATTTGATTAATGATTTAAAAAGTCTACTATTATTATTAATAATTTTTTTAATATTCAAATTATTTTTAAATTTTTAAATAAATAATTATCAAATGAGACAAACAATCCAACCTCATTTAAAGTCATTTGCAACAAACAATGATTCTTTTGCATATGTTGCAAATCATTATATGCAACATTATATGCGACCCTATTATTTTTATCAACAAATATTTAATCTTGCATTTTATATTTTCGACAACTATGCTGATTTGACATATCTTTATATAGGTATTGGTGACAATCCAGATTTGTCGTAAAAAGACTAAATTTCTCGCTGAATTAAAAATGCGATGACTTTGGATTGTCGCAACCAGTTGTCACCTAATGTGTTTTACTGATTGTCAAAAGCAACAAAATTACACGGTTGTCGTTTTTTCAATATGTGACACAATTAGTTCCTCGACTAAATTATATGAGACAAACAAGAAGCCTCGTATATAATTTTCTACAACAAATACATATGTGTCACATATTAATATATGCAACAAAAATGAAATGTCGCAATTATTTTTTGCAACAAAAAAAAGTTTTGCATATAAACCCTAAAGACTAAAAAAGAAATTTGGAGGTCTAATAAGTAAGGATGTCCAAATGCCAATTTTAGATGTATGAATAGAAGGACTCTTATTCATGATCTAATTTGTGTATATGCATGATTTTCTGAACACCTTCTTTGACAATTCGTACAAAATATTTATCTCCACCTTTTTTTTTATACATTGAACTTGCCTGAATTTTGTAGTAATCAATAGGGTGATAGACATTTCAGTCTTCATCACAATCACTGCCACAAATCTGGGCTTCCAACACCCTTAGCAATGGTGTGAGTTGGGCTATTGGACACCAATCAATTGTGGGTAAAAGTAATAGCAACAGCCTAGCTTTGCTGTATTGGTTGGTATAGCTGGCATGACAATTACCCATAGGCTCACCATCATTTTTTTGGTGCCTCAAATTGTGGTACTGTTAGTTCATTGGTGATTTGCTACAACATGTTTGGATCTAAAATGAGCATTTTTGGCTTGACAAGGCGTGTCTTGGAGACATTTAGCCAAAGTCAGTGGCTCAAGCTATATATTGTCGACAAGTTCGAAATATATTATTTAGAGGCTAAATAAAGCCTACTATGGAATATTATGCGAGCTACAAGAAAATGAAATGATGGACGCATGGAAATGAAAAGTCAACTTTAGTACATTTTCCTACTTGGGCTAGGAGAAACCGAGCTAAACAAGGAAGGAGGGGTGGCAGACTAACCAAATGAAATCTAAATGAGCTAAACCTTTCCAAACCAATTCTAGACATCCCAAGGATCATTTCTTATGAAGAGTTCCAGAGCTATTTATGAGTAGAAGGCCTTCAAACAATCAGTCCAATTTTCTGCAGAAGCAATACGGGAAAATTGGACCTGTAAGGATTCCAGCAGTATTTCCGGCCCAAACACATAGAAGAAATCTCTGACCATTTGCCACACTGATCTACACTCATTGTAGATCATTTGATATGAAGAAGTCGAAGGCCCATTGTGAGTTCGTGGTGGAGATATAGCTACATTCCATTAGTGTTTAAGTGCTTAAACCTAACATTCCATTAGTGTTTTTAAGTGCTTAAACCTAACATTCAATTAGTGTTTAAGTACTCAAACCTAACCCATGATGATTTGTTTAAAGGCCAACCACTATGGCTTAGCAGCCTATATATAGAGGCTACAACAAGTAACAATTCACAACACAATTCAACAACAATCTCTAAGATTATCCCAGCCTCTCTAGAGCAACCCCTCTCTAAGAGAAACTCCTCTCATTCTCTTACCGATGATCATACTCCAGTCCTAGTCTTCTCAAGAGCCGACAGTTAGTGTCACCAAACCCTCTGTCAATGTCCTTTGGTCCTAGTCTCCTCAGGAGCCGACCGTAGTACCGCGACCACAACAGTTACAGAACCAGCTAAGCAAGGGTAACGTCCTCGCAAACCATCTAAGCTAAAGTCATGCTTTGGCAAGTTCTCTCTACTTCCCGGTGATTTCGTTCTGCTTAACCTACAACGTTGAGTATCGACTTAGTAACACAAGATAAAGTCCTCACCATGAGGCACAGAAGACCCCCATGACGAGGTTGGTGCTCTCCTCATCTATATTCGCTCAAAAGAAGTCAGGTCAAGGGACCCCCGACGATCGCACCCAAACGGTACTGGCACGCCCTCTTAGAAAAGAGACTGTTGACCAGTTGCAACAAAATTGGAGCCAAACATTTTGGCACACCCAGTGGGACGGTAGCTTGGTAAGGGGTTGTGAATTATAACGAAATAGGTGAAATCTCTTTTGTTAATATTGGCCTAAACTCCTTATACCTGCCTAGTTCAGGTCCATTAAGGTTAAGGGCGGCTTTTATTAACACTTGTTGAATTGTCTTCACACTCAGTAAGTATAGCTATGTGAAATGGTGTCTAGAAAGGGAACAACGTTCATGACAGGTTCTTGAATCTAGAAGTGCGTGCAAATGGGCCTAAACCACTAAGTGCAAGTAGCTAATGCCAAAATAGATTCTGCCTCTCTTGTTCGCCTTCCCCCACCTGGTCATTTCAGTAAGGTTGCCCAAAGGATTTGAAAGAAAATTTGTGTCTAGGCAACTATACTTGGGCCACATGTCTAAACCTTGATTCACAATGTCTTATTGAATTCAGCTACTTTTTCAATTCAGACATACAATACAGCATACTGCCAGATATTCACTATTGGGAAGTCAGACGATTACCCTTACCAGAAGGTTTATGTCAACTGCCTGAAACATAAGACCTCTAGTTACAGACCGTATTCGCATGCAAACTGTCGTGGTCTTTCGAAAGAATTAGTAATTTAAAGATTTTCTCTCCACACGCCATCAACAGAGATGACGACCAAACGGGGAGAAAGTCAACTGCCCGCTATTGAGGGGGATGCAATTCTCACCGTCCAGCTTAATGAGGCTGGAGGAGCGTCTGATACCACTAGGGTGACTGAGGACGAGGTGAAAACGAATGTTTTTATACCCATCCCTATCCCAAAAAACGCCAGCCTGGAAGCGCAACTTAACATCATGCGAAAAAACAATAGTACATTTTGGACAAAGACGGCTAAAAGATTCGAGGAGCAGCGACGGATGTCCAACAATCTGATAATGAAAGTCAGACTGGAGATGGAGCGTAATACGGAGCTGTTGCAAGGGCATATAGACCACACGTCACGAAAAGCGCAGGAGCAACATAAGCAACTCGTGACCTTGATAAATGCCCAAGCTGCACAGACTAAGGTCGTTCTCACAGAAGTGGCGGCTATTCGCAGTGATGGATCCAATTCCGCGATCCAAGTTGCTATGCAAAAAGCTGAGATGGATCAGGCAAGAGAGGTCCTGAATAAGGTGTTAGGGGACCCCAATACTATTCTAGGGTCCCTCAGCCAGCCTGCAGGGTCAGCCAAGTACATACCGCCAAATGCTTAAGAAAAAATTAGCGGCGGCAGCACGGCCACATCCACTCTAACTGCAACTGCCGCATCAGCTAGGGGTAAGGAGACTATTCCCACAACGGGAGGAAAGAATAGCGCCACGCCGTCCATCAAGCAAGGAACCAGGAGTTTGAAAATCAATGAGGGAGACCTTGTTGACAATATCCCGTCTCCCGAGTACGACAGCGACGGAGTTCAATACGTACATCATGATCAGTCTCCAATGTGCCAACAAGCTAGAAGTCCAACAAAGATTACCGCAGGCATAAAGGGTCAGCCAGCAGTGGGTTTTACATTACAGATGTCAACCCCACCCAAAACAACCCCTAAAGGCGGTATATCTTTAGTTAACCAGGAATCACATGCGCCACCCCTAACACAAGCACCACCTCTAATCTAGCCAGCTAATGACACAATGATTCATCCACCTCCTCCTCCTAATTTGGGTTATGTAAGGCGAGACGAGGTAGAAGCAATGATCAGGCCGCAAATCAGAGGCCTAACCTGGAGGAGGCTTATCTGCAGGCACCTTATCCTAGAGGATACAAGAGCATTATGTTCTCTACTTTCTCGGGAGAAGAGGTCGAAAATGCAGCAGCCAATTTGCTCAGGTTTCGAGTACAGTGTGGCCAGTACTAGAATGATGACAATCTGAAGTGTAATATCTTCGCCACTTATTTGTCAGGGTCTGCCTTCACCTGGTTTACTAAGTTGCAACCAGGATCTATCGCGACTTGGCCCACGATGGAAAAGCTGTTCAAGGAAACCTTCGGGACTATCGAGCCGGAGGTAGATGTCGCTTCACTTACTCAAATGGCTCAGCAGCCAACTGAATCAGCTGTTGCATACCTTCAACGTTTCCAGATCCAAAAAGGGAAGCCGAACGTGATTCTTCCGGAGAAAGAGCTAGTGAAGTTGGCAATCAAAGGCTTAAAGCCACGTCAACGCAAGAAGCAACATGGAAGCATGTTCAACTCTATGGGGGAACTGATCACAGAAGTAGGAAGCTTTGAGCATTTGCTCAGAGAAATGGACGCTATGAAGAGCTCCTCCAAAGAAACATACATTCCGGGAAACGGAGGACTGTGGCAACAGTGAACCACTACTCGGGTTCCTTTGATCCTTACTGTAGGAATGAGGAATCTGGCCTAGCAGAGTCTGAAGAGGAGAAGGTAGCAGCGCTTGAGCTTATCGGGAAGAAGGCGTCAACGCTAAAACAACTGAAGTTGTGTAAAGAGCCAATGAAACTCAAGTCGGTGGTCCTCACCAAACCTGAATTCACAAGTTACACCTATGATGCTAATAAAGCTCATGAGATCTTAGATGAGATGATAGCTGCGAAGATGGTGAAGACCGACTTCGAACTATTCCCCAAACCGGAGCAATTAAGGGGGAAGAAATACTGTAAGCTCTACAATTTGTGGAATCACAACATAGCCGACTGTGTCAGGTTGAACGATCAGATTTAGATCTGGTTGAATAATAGTAGCTTACAGGTTGAAGCGCCAGCAACAGCGGCAGCGTCGGTAGATTTGGATCATTTCCCAGACACTGGAGTCAACATGGTTGACGTAGTTTGGGACATGAAGGATCAACAGAGGCTGAGCCCAGATCATACCACGGGGGGCTTAGAAAAGGTGATTGAGCGGAGATCAAAGACGGCTCCACCTGTCGTGCTATGTTCAAAGTGCAAGGAGGAATGTGATATCCAGGCATTGCACGAAGAGGAAGAACAGACCTTTCGCTTTGGTACTTTACCACCAATAAAGTTACCAGCACATTCTAGAAGCTTCCAACCAGGTAGTCCGAGAATGCACGCTGGGTCAGGAACTTCTTCTCCAAGGGACTCTAATTTGTTCAAGAAATTGAAGGTTACGAGGGAAGAAGAAAGAGCAAACGAACGGTTAGACGTTATGACCAGACTGTATATTCCTCCGGCGCCGATTTCCACTATCAAGGAAGGGAGATGGTATACCCAAAAGAAAGGCTAGGCAGTGGAAATGAGCTCTTCAAGGAAGAGAAAACTCAAGCGGAGGTTTGGAGAAGCAAAGCAAACCTTGGAAGCGCTGGATCAAGGGTTGATTAAACCATCGCAGTTGGTGAGATCTCCAGAAGAATACCAGAGACAGGTGGAGGCACTGACCTCCAAAAGGTTCATCGCCCCGCGGGTTCTCCAGCTGCATCCTAAGATGTCGCAAAAGGCTTCAAAAACCAGCGCTCGCCGAAAGGACAGTCAGGAGAAGTCTCTAGCTCCGGCAAAGCAAGAATCACCGCCAACTCGCAAACCTAGCATTTGGCGAAGAATATCTCTCAAAGGAAGAGAGAGTGAGCCTTTAATCTTTGACAGGCTGGGGGGTAAAGACAATCAGTCCACGACTATACAGTGGAGGCCTAAGAAAGTTCAAAGCATAGTGGTTGCGAAATCCGAAGAGGCTTTATCAGCGAAGCAAGGGCCACCGAAGAGGGGATGTCCTTTCGCAGCGGATCAGCAGGAGTAGGTCATAGTCCAAGAAGAAGGATCGTTGGCGGCTTACGTCACAAGAAAGTTCGCAGAGGAAGATGATCTGAGCTCCCTTGCAGCGGAATCAGAAGAGGCAGACATGTCGGACGTTGCTTGTAACATGGTATATGTCCTGCCATCAAGATATGCCTTGTCGGTGGCAGCTCAGGAATGTCAAGAGGGGGAAGGTGAATCATCTGACAAACCGTCCCTATAGATCACCTCAGCGGCATCATCCCTCACGAAGAAACCTACGCCGAAGGAGGCTGAAGCAGCAGAATTGCAGACACCAATATGAGAGATTAGGAAATGGGTTTCAGCAAGCCGACACCAGCAATGGCACAACACAAGAGGCCGTTATATATCAATGCCGATATGAGTGGCACCAAGGTTGGAAAAATCATGGTAGACACGGGGACCGCAGTCAACGTCTTGACCACCAGAACCATGCAACTACTAGGAATCAAGAAAGAGAAGATCCAATCCATGTCCCTGACACTGAAGAACTTCGCAGGGACTGTGGCCAGAACATTGGGTTTGATCTTCCTACAAGTCAAGGTGGGTCTAGCAGAAGGGGTTTACGCCTTCTTCGTCATAGACTGTCATGAAATATATAACGCAATTCTGGGCCGCGACTGGATCCATCAGAGTTATTGTGTCTCATCTAGCCTTCATCAGGAGCTGATCATATGGGACAGAGTCATGGATAAGGCGTAATTGTCAAAGCAGATCCGCGACCTTTCTCAATGTCTGCAGTCTACGTAGACGCAAGGTACTACTTAGAACCTAGCTCTCCGCTACAGGTCCGTGGAATTAACAACTAAGGCTGCCCCACAGAGGTGATGGCCTCTGAACTGGCATGATGGGGGCTTACGGTCCTAAAAGGCCCGGACATGTTGTGCCAACTCCAGGTCCTAATTGATGGATCAAGACCTCTCAAAGGAAGAGGTACAGGCGTTTCATTATTTATATGATAGATTATCTTTATATTTAATAGAAAAAAAGGCCTACGTATAAGTGGCAACATTAGAATATGTTGATGAGGCTCTCTCCGATCATGAGGAGGAAGAAGAGCCCATTCGACTAGCCCCAGCATCGTTAGACGATACTCCTCCAAAGGTCAGGGATCCTACAGAGAAGGTGAACTTGGGGACTGAAACCGAGCCAATGGAAGTGGCAATCAATGCAAACTTAGAGCCTGAAGAAAAACAGGGGCTCATCGACTTACTGCAGGACTATAAAGACTGTTTCGCTGAGAGATATGAAGATATGCCAGGTTTATCTCCTGACTTGGTCTGCCATAAACTACCGACTATCCCAGATCAAATTCCAATGAGACAGGAATCTAGACGGATGAATTCGGAAACATAGGTTTTGGTTAAGGAAGAAGTTGAGAAGATGCATCAGTCAGGAATCATCAGGGTCGCCAAGTATAATCAGTGGCTATCTAATGTCATCCCAGTTCGAAAGAAGAATGGCAAAATAAGGGTGTGCGTTGATTACCGTCCTCAATAATGCCACTCCCAAAGATGTTTACCCCATGCCGGTCACGGATATGTTGGTAGATGCAGTAGCTGGTCATGAACACCTATCCTTCATGGACAAAACCGCCGGTTATCATCAAATTCCAGTGGCAAAAGAGGATAGACACAAAACTGGGTTCAAATGCCCAGGCTTCACGGGAATTTTTGAATACGTAGTCATGCCTTTCGGTTTGAAAAATGTGGGGGCCACATACCAACGAGCAATGAACATAATCTTCCTTGATATCCTGGGAAAGATTTTAGAGGTTTACATTGATGACGTGGTCGTCAAATCTAGGCAGCGGGGAAACCACATCGAGGATTTGCGAAAGGTTTTCGAGCGCATGCGAATACACAAGCTGAAGATGAACCCTGTGAAATGTGTATTTGGAGTCCAAGCAGGCGACTTCCTAGGATTTATTGTTCATTAAAGATGCATCGAAGTATCAAAGGATAAAGCTAAAGCAGTGATCAATGCTTCACCCCCGAGGACGAAGAAGGAGATGCACAGGCTGTTAGGAAAAATCAATTTCTTGTGGCGGTTTATCTCCAACTCCGTCGGAAATATTCAGCCTTTCTCCTCCCTCTTAAAGCTACAAGGGCAGACAAAATTTGTGTGGGAGACAAAACATCAAGAGGCCTTTAACAGCATAAAGGCATATCTAGCAAATCCACCGGTTCTTGTTCCTCCAAAGCACGGTTACCGACTTAAGCTCTATATTTCAGCGGCAAAGGCTTCAATTGGCAGCTTATTAGCACAGAACGATGAAACGGGAGTGGAACATGCCATTTTTTACCTAAGTAGAATGTTAACGGATTGCGAAACCAGGTACACACCAATGGAAAAGCTTTGCCTAACGTTGTATTTCTCTGCATGTAAACTTCGCCACTACATGTTGTCGTTCACTACATGCATAATTAACCAGACCGACCTGGTCAAATACATGTTGTCGCAGTCCATTCTTAGGGGCCGGATTCGCAAATGGGTTTTGGCTCTTTCAGAGTTCTCTTTGCAATATGTTCCCCAAAAAGCTGTGAAGGGCCAAGCCATCGCGGACTAGCGAAATTCGCCAACTTGAAGTCCCCGCGAATTCTTTGGAAGACTTGTATAGAACACCCAACCGAGAGATCTACGAGAATTTATGGGCAGCTGTTATGTTGCAACCTTGGGTATTATACTTCCATGGTACAAGGACAGATACCCTGGCCGGAACAGGCATTGCTGGAAAACCCGTCCGGAGATCATTTTTCATACACTTTTCAGTTAAAATATCAATGCACCAATAACCAAGGGGAATATGAGGCGTTAATCATTGGCCTAAAAGTGGTACGCTGAGACAATTCCTATTCAGGAACATCATCTGCAGATTTGGTATTCCAGAAGTTTTCATTTCAGACCGGGAGCAGCTTTCACTGGTGGTGAAGTTAATAAATTGGCAAAGGAATGGGGAATACAGTTCGTCCATTCCGGTCCTTACTATGCACAGTCTAACGGTCAAGCAGTGGCCAGCAACAAAATCATCATCACTTTGCTGAAGAAAATGCTAGAAGCTAATCCGCAACAATTGCACGAAACCCTTTATAAGACTCTTTGGGCCTACCGCACATCGAAGCGGAATCCCACCGCTACAACACCTTATGCTTTAATGTTTGGCCATGATGCAGTCCTACCTTTGGAAGTCAACGTCCAATCATTACGAGTTCAAGAGCAGCATCATCTCATTGGAGAAGACTACGTTCAGGCTATGTGGCAGGAACATGAAGACCTCGGCGAAAAGCGCTTAGAGGCTTTAGATAGTTTGGTCATGAAAAAGCAGCGAGTAGCTCACGCCTATGACAAGCGGACACGGGGAAAGAGTTATTATGAAGGAGAGTTAGTTTGGAAAGCAGTTCTCCCACTTGGTGAAAAGTTAGATGGTCGCGGCAAATGGACTCCCAGATGAGAAGGCCCATACATCATTTATAAGATTTTGGATAAAGGAGCATTTCATCTCAAAGACTTAGATGGGGATATCCATCACAACCCTATCAATGGTCGATACTTGAAGAAATACTTTCCCAGTGTCTGGAACTCGGAGGAATCATAGACAATTCCGTCGCATAAGACAAGGGGACAATTCTAATGTTCCTACACTCGCGAAGCCAATTCATGAAGGCCTATTTTTTTAGGACCATCATCTTTTCTTCACTGCGCCTAGCAATACTAGGGGCAACACTACACTAAGGCCGAGGACGAATCAGCGGCCCTGAAATTTTTTGACCAAGGTCTCTTCTCTCGTAGAGAAAACACCTTCGAGGGAAAATAGGATCGAGGTGTGGGTTTTCTCAAAAACCTTCGCCGCAAGGATATTTTTGACACGGAGCATATTTTAAAGTTCATATTATTTTCAAAGCTCCTGAATATACAACTATGGGGGCCTATATTTGGGGCCTTGTAAGATACAATTATTAGCTCGTCACATATATTTGAATATCAGGATAAGAAAATATTATTGTATTCATAAAGTGGTTTTGCGGCCAAAAGCAGTACATTCATTACAAGGCCAAACGTGGCTAAAATACAAACAAGAATCTTTAGGTATCTTCTGAATCTTTTTTTAAATGGAAGCAGTTGAGGAAGCAAGCATCGGTTTGAGCCACGCCATTATCCCAAGGAAGGGCAGACTTCAGGGAAGGAGAAAGAAGATGAAACACCCACACCCCCTTCAATTGGAAGTAGCTATGGAACCCAACGTCGGCTTGAGCCGCACCATTATCTCCAAGAGGGGCAGAGTGCAGAGGAACCTAATATAGGCTTGAGACTCTGTGCCGTCTTCACCCTTGGCAGCCACCATTCTCTTAGCGTGAAGTGAGGGAACTTGCTTGGTTGGCTCATACCTATTACTTTCGCAAATCCATGCTCAGCCTCCAAGATTCTGCCAATGTTTAGAAGAAAGAGCATGAGTAGAGGGCCACTACCAAAGCCATTCTCATCTAGAGGACTTTGTGTGGTCCGACTCCAGAAGGAAGGGGTTCGAGGAAGGGTCTTTGGCCTCAGAGTGGCCTTCCTCCCTTCCCCCTTTCACTCCCAGTGTGGGATTCTAACAAAGATGATCTCGTATAACCGGGGATCGCACACTAGGAGCCCCCTCGTGTTTCTAAACCAATTTGAAACCTGGCACATTCCATCCAGACTTTCAGAGGGCCGAAACAAGGGGTTGCTTGAGATTAAGCCGTCAGGCCTAGTCCAGGCTTGAGATTTCACCATAAGGCCTAAAGTTTAGAGGCTGAGAATGGTTTCATGAGGCAAAATTTTGTGAAGACGGAGAAAGAGAAGCAAAGATTGAAAAGCCATTGTTGAGGATCTGAAACTCAGTGCAAGGTTTGGTGTGAGCGTACTCATCCCAGAATGCACCTATTTATAGGAGCAGCGCATACAAATCTCCACCCTTGGATGGACAGTGGAAGAGAAGAGACAAATTAAGTGTCACTAAGTCTTGATTAAGTTGCTTTAAATATCGTAAAAGCATCTCTACCCCGTGGATGGACAGTCGAAGAGTCAAGAGACAAATTAAGTATCACTAAGCCTTGATTAAGTTGCTTTAAATATGGCAAAAGCATCTCCACCCCAAGGATGGACAGTCGAAGAGTCAAACTAAGTGTCAGTAAATCTTGATTAAAGTTGCCCTAAATCTCGAAAAAGAATGGATTATTGGCGCATGGGGGAACCGAACGGTTTTCGAGGAGGTAACTGTTCCATTTTCAATATTATCTTCTCACAGCTGTTTTCAACATTTAGTTAATGCGAAGATAAGACTCATTAGGAAGATAAAACCATGAGTTTTGAGTTAGGCCAGCAAGTGGATCCAAAAAATAGATATTAGTTAAGAAATAAAGATGTCGTCGGTACTACAAGAAGAATATATATGTGTGTGTGTGTGTATATATATATATATATTATACTACAATTGGGCCTAAGGAAATCACTACTGTAAGTCATAAGAGGCCTAAAGTGGTCGACCAGCAAAATCAAGCTTCACACAAAGCACCTCAACCTGGAGGCCTGCAGCAAGGGCCCCGTTTTCAATCAACAAGGCCCGTTCTTCAACTTGGGCCAAGCGGCGAGTCAATTCTTCGGAGGCAGCCAATGGAGCATCCAGTTGGGCGTCCTCTGCACATAGCTCATTGTTCACATGGGCCAAACAAGCTTAGAGATGTTGGATCTAGGATTAGCTCCCCCATACGAGTGGGCCGATCATTCAAGGTGTCACGAAGAGTCTCTATCTGACTAGCAAGGTTATTCCATACCATGGGGGCCGCACGTGCTTGAGCCTCCGCGGCAGATTGGCGAGCGCGCGCCATGTCAAGATCTTTCAACAGCATCTCTATGGTGTCAAGTTGAGTTGGATTGACCGCACGATCTCGACGAAGAAGTACAATGGCTTCCCAGATCCTGAGGAGTTCTTCAGGCCCCACCCGCAGCTGTCCCAGAAGGTTTCGAAGCTCCGCTCTCGCTAGTTCTGTGGCAGTAGAAGGAGCTTCCTCAAGGATTAGAGCCAACCTTTCAAGCATAGTGGGAGGAGGAGGAGGAGGGTTCGCAGCACGATCATAAGTCACCAAAGCTAGAGCACCGACGGGTTCCTCAACCCTTGCATCTTTGTCTACATCATCGGCAACAACCTCCTAAGCCTAGTCTGATATCAGCCTCAGGGGACTCAGGAAATTCAATGCGAGGTTTATCAGTAGAGTATTGGAAATAAGTAGCTCTGAAAGCATAGCCTACGGCCTCAATGCTCGCCTCATCTATTTCTGAAATCAAGAGACCACCACTGCTCGCCCGATCCTCCAAACCTGGGATGTAAGTCCTGTTGGCCAGAGCTTCGGCATCTAGGACCACCTCCACGGTACAAACAGAATCCTGATCTGGTTCAGAAATGTCAGAAAGCGGGTTTGGATCTAAAGGGAAATGGAAAGCATTGGCCAACCGTGGCTTACCTCTCGAGCTGTCTGGGCGATATCTGGTACGTGGTCACCCAGAGGGAGAGGCCCCGCCTCATTAACCTCTTGGACCTCTAGTACCACAGGAATCTTTATCGTCATTAGTTCCTCATAAGTGGCAGAAGCCTCCGAGTGGCTTTCCAGGCTTTCATGCTCTAGGGAGTCGTCATCGGATATCGTTATTAGAATGGTAAGACCTTGCGGATGCTCTATAGATGTGCCACAGGGCTAGTTGGTGCTTGAACTAGTGACAAAGTTAGCTCTTCTGCAACTGCTGAGGATTTAGCCTCGTTTAGGCGAGAGGGATCAGTGGTCTTCTGACGGACCTGTCAAACGATACATAGTGAAGATCTTGCCTAGATTCTAAAATCTAAATAGGATAAGACAGAGCCAGAGTTTACCAATCGCATTCCTAGAGGTTCGTCATTTTGAAAACTCTCTTCGACGAATTGTGCTCGATCGCATTTGCAAGCGAAGACAGCAGTGGCCTGTACAAGAAAAGAATCACAACTCAAAAAAGAGGGAAGCACCAAATATACAAGCTGGTGATCGTTCTTAGCCAAATTACCATAGCGGGATCTTCATCATCAAAATGCTCTTCCTTAGGCCTCTGCCACTGGCTTTTGTTTCCCAACCTGAATAGAGGTTGTCCTGCTTTGGGTGGTGCGCTACAAAATACACTCAAGAATAAGAGCGGAGAATCGAATCAAGGAAAAGAAGTGGTGAAAAAGATGAAAACTTATTGTTGCCCCAGGCTCGCGGATCTGTATCCCCGGAAGTGATGAGCGAGGATTTGGAACAAGTCTCGGGGGTTGTGCTGCAGGATTGGAGAAGCGCTCAAGAATTTCCCGGTCCTTCGGACTAGGACTACTCATGCCACGAAAGATCAGGATGAAAAGTTCGTCAAATGGCAGGTCCTAACAATTCACGGACACTTCTTTCCACCAATCAACATAATCATCGCCGTTGAGGGGGTACAGCGCTCTGACCCAAGGAGGAATCACTATCAAAGTAAGCTAACTCATAAATGGGGCAGACCCAGCGGGCCTAATCTCCGCCAAGAAGTGTAGTAATTGGCATAATCAACCAGAGACCAGGGTACCAACTAGGCCAACCCAAATTGGCGAGCAAAGTGGTTAGGGGCATAGAGCTCGTAACTTACGCGGTCGGTGGCAAGACGAATATCCAAGCAGGAGATGGCTCGATGAAATGCCAAGAGGGCTCTTTCGCTATGATCCCATCCACTGGGCAGAAAGCCATCATCAAGGGGAGGAGGGAATCGCCTAGAAATGACTATTTTTGGGTCCGACATCTCTCCCAGCAAGTACAAGTAAATAAAATACTCGGAGTAGGGTGGAGCTCGATACCTTACGTTGCGGCAAAGCCAATTCCCCAAAAGGGAATCGACTGGATGGTTCCTTTGGAATATCACCGCGATAGAAGCGAGTGAAATAAATCTGCAACCAAAAGGCAAGGATCCAGAATGGACCACTAATGTCGGTATCAAAGGGGGGCATTATGGCTCTATAAAGGGAGCGATATAACGCACTGAATACAAGTTGCCCAAGGCCAACGCAAATACCATTGTAGAGAGCAGTGGCCAGAGAATTCCAGGGCCCAGTAGGTTTTTTGGAAGAAGTGCAAAAGATAAATTTGCAAAGCCAGAATTCCAGGAATGCGATACCTCCTGTATGGTCACACTGGGTGCGGTAATAGTCACGCCAGACCGGGTAGGATTTGTTGTGATGCCCCTGACCAGCCATATCCATTCTCAAAGGAAATTGAATACCATCAAACTGACCATGCACATAGCGATCAAAATCAATGGGCAACCCCGTGATGGTAAGAACATCCAGCAGAGTTATGCTTATCTGCCCAAACCGGAAATCGAATGTGTTGTTGGAGGTGTTCCAAAAGCAAAGAGCGGCGGCAAGCGGTGCAGGGCTAGTATTATGGGGAAGGCAGAAGCATAGATCGATGGTTTGGGTGATACCTACCACATCCCATCGGGCCAAATCTCTCGATTGGACCTCCTGATACCAAACATTTTCCTTGGGAGCGATGGTAGGCCAGAAGCCCACTTTCCTCATTGGTCCCCAACTGCTAAAATCACCGGCACCTGCTGAAGAGCTGCTCTAGGATGACGGATGGGAAGCCCATAATAGGCCATAACATCATCTGGAAAATGATGGCGAGGTGTGGTACCCAGACCCGCTTGACTATCACCTCCACCAAAGCCCATCAGTTGACTTCTCTCCTCTTCGATCTGACTTCTGCATCGAACACCCATGTTAGTCCGCCAGGTGAATGCGGCTTTTTCAGTGATTTCATCTGCCTGATCGATAATGAATGGTTTCTTGGATGCCATTCTAGGTCGCAAGGAACATTTCTCCATTACCTTGATATATATCTCAGATATTTTTGGAAATTAATTTATTAGTTGGGCCAGTGAGTGGCTCTAGTTGATAATTAATTAATCATTATTCCATCTTGAGGAATGGCATCTGAGGCGGCAGTGAAGAGATAGCATTGCACCTTTCCCTACAACCGCAGGGCCAGCGTAGTGGCCTGATGTTTTTTTTATTATTATTAAACATGATTAAAACCTATGCGGTTTTAGATGTTAAAGTTGCAGCAAGTATGGTGGGTTCACTTGGTCACATGTCATGATGACGATAGCAATGATTCAATCATCCTCTTAAGCATAAGATTCGCGAAGGATTGAATGGCAGCAAATAGTTTGCTATTCAGCATCTTATTTCACCAAGTACTGTAGGCCTTGATCAAACTTGATCTAGCCAGCAAAGTGGCTCCAAACACCTACATTTGAGAAAATCGACAGAGAGCCAGCGATCAAGGCAGATACTTGCTGCTATATACATGGCGAAGCTACCACCAAGGAAGAGAAGGATCCTTATTCGCAATCAAAAACAGTCTCCTTCGCATGGGGGGGCACGCTAAAGTTCTGATCTCCTACAACCTGCCAAAGTTTCGCCAATTCACTGCATGCCAGACATCATAAACATGGGGGCAATAAAGTTAGCAAAGAAAGCGTCAGTTCATGACAAAGCCAATTCAGATTATGGCATTCAAGCTTTATGGCCTATTTAGAGGCCTATATGGAATCAGTCAAGTTAATTCAATCAAGCCAATAAAAGTGGCTTTCGGAGCAACAACATTATAAGAGCAGTGCTTATTCAAGACCTCTTCAATCAAGACGGAGACCTTTGACTTCGAGGTCTGGGGGGCAATGTTTGGACCTAAAATGAGTATTTTTGGCTTGACAAGGCGTGTCTTGGAGAAATTGAGCCAAAGTCAGTGGCTCAAGCTATATGTTGTCAACAAGTTCGAAATATATTATTTAGAGGCTAAATAAAGCCTACTATGGAAGATTATGCAAGCTACAAGAAAATGAAATGATGGAAGCATGGAAATGAAAAGTCAACTTTACCACATTTTCCTACTTCGGCTAGGAGAAACCGAGCTAAACAAGGAAGGAGGGACGGCAGACTAACCAAATGAAATCTAAATGAGCTGAAACTTTCCAGATTAATTCTAGACATCTCAAGGATCATTTCTTATGAAGCATTCTAGAGCTATTTATGAATGGAAGGCCTTCAAACAATCAGTCCAATTTTCGGCAGAAGCAAAACTGGAAAATTGGACCTGTAAGGCGTCCAGCAGCATTTCCGGCCCAACCACATGGAAGAAAGCTCTGAAAATTTTCTACAATGATCTACACTCATTGTAGATCATTTAACATGAAGAAGTTAAGGGCCCATTGTGAGTTCTTGGTGGAGATATAGCTACATTCTATTAGTGTTTAAGTGCTTAAACCTAACATTCCATTAGTGTTTAAGTGCTTAAACCTAACATTCCATTAATGTTTTAAGTGCTTAAACCTAACCTTCCATTAGTGTTTAAGTGCTCAAACCTAACCCATCATGATTTGTTTAAAGGCCAACCACTATGGCTTGGTAGAGGCTACAACAAGTAATAATTCACAACACAATTCAACAACAATCTCTAAGATTATCCAAGCCTCTCTAGAGCAACCCCTCTCTAAGAGAAACTCCTCTTTTTCTCTTACCGGTGATCATACTCCAGTCCTAGTCTTCTCAAGAGCCGACTGTTAGTGTCACCAAACCCTCTGTCAATGTGCTTCAATCCTAGTCTCCTCGGGAGCCGACTGTAGTACCGCGACCACAACGGTTACGGAACCAGCTAAGCAAGGGTAATGCCCTCGCAAACAATCTAAGCTAAAGTCACGCTTTGGCAAGTTCTCTCTACTTTCCGATGATTTCGCTCTGCTTAACCTACAATGTTGAGTATCGACTTGGTAACACAAGATAAAGTCCTCACGACGAGTCATAGAAAACCCCCACGACGAGGTTGGTGTTCTCCTCGTCTACAGTCGCTCAAAAGAAGTCAGGTCAAGGGACACCCCCGACTATCGCACTCGAACGGTCCTGGCACGCCCGCACAGAAAAGAGACTGTTGACCAGTTGTAACAAAATTGGAGCCAAACACAACATACCAATGTTGTGATTGGTGGAGAAATATATGGTTGAATAGTCAACTATAGCATATCACTTTAATTAACAATGGTGAGTTTGAATTTAATTGTTATCTATATCAACTCACCATTGAAGCAGATTGTGAAAGTCCAATTTATTTGAATTATAAAATATTTTTGCATATTATATTTTCATTTAATCTATTTGTTCCTCTTTTTTTTTAAAGGGGTTTGGAATCCTAGTCTAGCTGGGAGAGGCTCAGCCCCTCGCTCGGTTCCATTTATTATATTAATTGTAGTACTTGGCATCGGGGGGGGGGAACATAAAACCTGAACCCTGCGCTACATTAGAACAATTACAATAATTCTCGTAGAGAACGTCCTTAATAATAGCAAAAGTATCCTCTAATCAAACATCATCAAGTGCAAACAAGCTAGCAAGGTGAGCGAGACGATCTACTACACCATTTGCTTCCCTATAAATATGTCGGATCTCAATAGATTGGAAAGCCGTCATATAGGACTTACAATCTTCCAATACCCGACCAACATCGGAGAAGTCATTCCCTTCTCTTTTCAGGGCTGCTATAAAGAGGGTGGAGTCACTTTCAATTTCAACTTCTGTCCATCCTTGGTGAATACCAAGTAATAAGCCCGCTCTACACGCTTCAACCTCCATATTAAGAGCTGAGTGAGCCTGTAGAAACGGTGTAGCCAATGCCACAACTCCCAAGCCTCTATCATTTCTAAACACAACCCCAATACCACCACAACCTGTCTCCGCATGGAAGGCACCATCAACATTAATTTTGAGCCTACCACTAGGAGGACACTGCCATTTGATTAGGGCTCTCTTCTTTTTGCAGCTTGGTTTAGCCTGTACCTTTAGGAACTCCTCCAAATACCTCTTCACCCAATCCACTACAAATAGAGGGCTAAACAAAGCCTTGTTCCAAATAATATTGTTATGCTCGGACCACAGAGCCCATAACAACATGAAGAACATACAAACATGCTCCCCCTCAACTTATCCAACATATCAAATACTCATGCATTTAACGTACTTGCATGGTGGTCAACAACATTCAAACTTAAGGAAGAAGAAGACCAAAACATAATTAAAGCTGGGCAATGTTTAAATAGGTGAATACATGTCTCAAAGCTCTCCATGCAGAACACACACCTTAAATCAAGTAACTCTACTCTTCTTGCAGCTAAAGCTTTACGTGTAGGTAGCACACCTCGAAGCAAGCACCACATAAACACCCTAACTTTGGGCGGTATCATACAATGTTCCAATACTTTCCCAGCGGTCCATAATTACCGTACTCGATGTAGACGCAATATTACTAGCCCCTCTCTAAGACCTCAGTGCATGGTACCCGCTCTTCACAGAGTACAACCCCTTCTTATCAAAATGCCATATCAAACGATCACTGTCTGTCTCAAACTCAGTGGTGTACTTGCAATAGTCTTCACTTCATCATCTGTGAAGAACTCTTCTAACAGGAGAGTTTGCCGCTCCATCTCCTCAACATTGATCAGGTCCTCAACTCTCCAGTCCTCCGTTCCCACAATAGGCACCGAAAAGGGACGAAAAGAATATGGAACAGGCAACCATGGATCCTTCCAAATTGAAATCTTATCACCCCTACCTACTTTTAACCGTAATCCTCTCTCTAACACTGTTCTTCCAGCAATAATGCTCTTCCAAGTATAAGAGGCCCCACCACCAACCTCGGCCTCCATAAAGAAGTACGAGAATAATACTTAGCTTTCAAAATACGGCTAATCAGAGAGTTTGGAGAGCCCACCCTTGTTTCGCAAGTAAGGCAAGATTAAAATCATGCATATTCTGGAACCCTAAGCCTCCCTCCTTCTTAGAAAGACAAAGCTTTTCCCAAGAAAGCCAATGACATTTCCTCACATCCTCCGATTCTCCCCACCAAAACGGTGCCATCAATTGTTGCATGGAGTAACATGAATGTAGAGGCAATTCGAAGCAACTCATTACATAGGTGGGTATTGATTGGGCAACTCCCTTCACCATCACCTCTTTTCCAGCCAAGCTAAGTGTTTTCTCCCTCCACCCATGAGTTCTATTGCGAACTTTCTTAACCAACTAATTAAACGCCTCCTCCTTAGAGTAGCTTAGCTCTGTACAAACCCAAGTATTTGTCATGCTTTTCAACTCTAACGTACAACCCCCAAAACCGAAGCAAGCTCCTCTTGAAACACTCTTGGAACATTCCGGCTAAAAGAAATACGACTCTTCTAAAGGTTAATTTGTTGCCCCGAGACCCTCTCATAATTACCCAAGATATCTTTTAAGGCCATGCATTCTTCCATGGGCTAAATACTGTTTAGTACCATGTAGTATTGGTCAAACATCGATTCAGTCCATCGACTTTCAATATCATCAAAAACACCCATGTGGTATCATTTTCTCGTCCAATAGGTCCGTCCGTCGGAATTTCATCAATTTCAGCTGTTAATTGTTGACGTGGCATTCCAACTCAGCAAAAGTGGGACCCACATGGAAGTCAAATATAGAAAATGACTCTGGCCAACCAGATATGGAAAAATCCAAAATAAACTTCAAATTTTGCAATTGGGGAGACTCGAACCCACCCCAACACGCATGCAAATGAAAGCCTCAACCACCATGCCATTTGCACGGCATTGATAAATAATATATATCAGTATACCCAACCGGATATGGAAAAATCTAAAATAAACCCTAGATTTTACACCACCACGCATGCAAATGAAAGCCCCAACCACCATGGCACTTGCACGGCATTGATGTATTTCAAACAAAATAATATATCTGTATACCCAACTGGATATGAGAAATCCAAAATAAACCCCAGATTTTGGGGTTGGGGAGACTCGAACCCAAACCACCACGCATGCAAATGAATTCCCAACCACCAAACCACTTGCAGGCAACGATATGTTTCAAACAAAAATATATATTATTTTTGGATTTTTCCATATCCAGTTGGAGCTGTGATCTATTTTACAGATATATATCATTTTTTTTGGAATCTATCAATGCTGTGTAAGTAGTCTGGCGGTTGGGGCTTTCATTTGTATGCGTGGTGGTTTGGGTTCGAGTCTCCCCAACCTCAAAATTTGAGGATAACTTTGGATTTTTCCATATCTGGTTGGGTATACAGATATATATTATTTTTTTTGAAATATATCAATGCCATGCAAGTGGCATGGTGGTTGGGGCATTCATTTGCATCTGTGGTGGTTTGGGTTTAAGTCTCCCCAACCGCAAAATCTAAGGTTTATTTTGCATTTTTCCATATCCGGTTGGGTATACAGATATATATTATTTTGTTTGAAATATATTGATGTCGTGCAAGTGGCATGGTGGTTGGGGTTTTCATTTGCATGCGTGTTGGGGTGGGTTCGAGTCTCTCCAACAGCAAAATTTGAAGTTTATTTTGGATTTTTCCATATCTGGTTGGTCAGGGTCATTTTCGGTATTTAACTTCCATATGGGTCCCATTTTTGCTGAGTTGGAATGCCACGTCAGCAGTTAACTTCTGAAATTGAAGGAATCCAGACAGATGGACCTATTGGACGAGAAAATTACTGCAGGGGTGTTTTTGATGAAATTGAAAGTCGAGGGACTAAATCAATGTTGGACCGATACCACAGGGTACTAAACAGTATTTAGCCCTTCTTCCATCTCCGCTTTACAGAAGACAAAGGAGTCATCCGCGAATAGCAAATGGCTTACCCTCGGTGCACTAGAACAAATCGCCACCCAATGGATAAGAGCTTGAGCTTCTACCTTTCTGAGCAGCCAGGAGAAAACTTCCGCATAGAATAGGAACAAGTATGGTGAGATTGAGTCACCTTGCCTTAACCCCCTAGAAGGCCTAATACTCCCTCGAGGTTCCCCCCTCAGTAGAAAAGAGTAGGATATGGATCGAACGCAACACATGATCCACTCCACCCATCTACAGCAAAATCCCATTTTCACCAACACAGCTTCCAGAAAATGCCATTCGACCCTGTCGTATGCCTTGCTCATATCTAACTTAAGAGCACAATAGCCTTTCTTCCCACTTCTACATCGCTTCAAAAAAAGAGAAATCTCAAAGGCAATGAGTAGTTATCTAAAATCAACCTACCCATGATGAAAGCACTCTGCGAAGAAGAGATTAAAGAATCCATGAACGGCTTTACTCTATTGGCCAAAACTGTAGAGCCCATTTTGTAAATTACGTTGCAAAGACTGATGGGTCTAACTTGACTCATATGCTCCACAGCTTTAACCTTCAGAATTAGCGTCACATATGTAACATTGATGGTACGTAAGAAATCTTCTGAGTCAAGAAAGCATTGCACTGCTCCAACAACATCCTACCCAACAACATTCCAGAAGGTCTGAAAGAAACATGGAGATAGTCCATCTGGCCCTGGAGATTTCAAAGGGTGCATTTGCTTGAGCGCTTCATAAACCTCATCCCTGTTGATCGAAACAGCTAGAACATCATTCATACCATCACTTACCAATCTAGGAAACCCATGCAGAATCTGTTGTACATTAGTAGGATAGGACGTAGAGAATAGCTCACTAAAGTACTTTAAAATAATCTGTTCCACCTCCTTGTCATCAATACACCATCGCCCCTCACTATTAAACAATCCATTGATAGAATTCTTTTTGTTTTCCTTATACTAGCATGTTGGTGAAAGAATCTAGTATTAGAGTCTCCCTCCTTTAGCCAAAAAGTTTTAGCCCTCTGCATCCAAAAAGTCTGTTCACGCAACAAGAGCTCATTCAATTTTGTCTCCAACTCAACCCTATCTTTGACTTCTTGAGCAGAGTTCGTGCTATCGTAGAAGACCGCGAGCTGACGTCTAACAACCTCAATCTTGTTATGCAGACTCCCAAACCTCATAGAACTTCACTCCTCCAAAGCTTCCCTAGTTTTCTGGATTTTGTTACAAACCCTGCTAAATGGATCAGTCCTAGCACTAATACAAAAATTGAATCAGACGACGGTTAAAAAACCGTCTTCTGATATGGAGCTAAACCGTCGTATATTGAGGCGCCGTCTGATGAAGGTTGATTGCAAGGAACGGTCGTGTAAAGGGCTCGACAGCATGTCGACAGCCTTAGTTGTTGTGCGACTGTTATTCAGATAACGGAGAACTTTAAAAACCGTTGTGTGATTGCAATTAAGAGATCGCTTTATTTTATACCTGTTATGTGACTTTTATTCAGACGACAGTTTTTTAAAATATCCATTATCTATTTTAAATTCAGACGACAGCTTTATTTTAGGGTCATTGTGATCTTTGCGCACATACGACAGTTTTTTGTGGTTATTGTTGTCCTAATAGAATGATTCAATACATTGTATTTGCTGGAACTGAAATAAAAGATGATTAAATTAACAGTAGCTGATCAATATATAGATGAAATTGTTATAATCCACATCATGCACCAAAATAGATTGTGCAAAGATAATCTTTCATCCACAAAAGGAGTACATCTAATATACATCTAGAAATTTACTTAAGGGGTCTAGCTTTGCTGCTCTCATGGCCTCATTCAAGTCTACCTTTGGAAGCTTTTGTAGGAGCTTTTTGCTCTCTTTCTGTAGTTCCAGCTGCATATGGATCAATAGTTCACTGAGGGGTACACATGCCAGAACAGAAACTAGACCAATATGGGCAGAACACTAGTTACATCTGTAATTCAATTATACCCTGTCTCACCAGTCAATGCTAGGATCATGTACCTGAGACTAGAAAACAACAGACTTATTCATATATGTGGTCAATGAAATGTATTGCAACCTGCAGAACAGAGAACAATACTAAAAAGTTCAAACAGTACCCATGTATTCTTTTAGCATCACATGTTTTGTTGTCATGGTGACCAAAGTGCCTCAGCATCAAACAAGTTATTTGTCATCAAAATAGAATGCAGATGATATATTTGCACTTTCAGATCAGAAATACCAAGTATATATTATGAATCCAGGAAATCACAGGCTTGCAGAGTCACTTGAGGGATTTTAATAAATTTCGGAAGGAGCCCAAGAATCATAGGCATAACAAAAAAGGAAAAAAATGTAGGATCAGATGAGATGAAAGAATGCATACTTACGTCAGTATCCCCACTATATCCTTTAAAGCACCTGCTCCAAGTTGCAGACCTATATACTGCATGGCCATATATACAAGAAGCTATACCAGACCCCAGCCCAAAAACTATACCACTTTTAATGTAGGTATCCATCTAGAATGTCAAATATGAATCTTCCTTCTATGAGTTCCTACATATACCAAGCATACGAATATCATCAAAGCAAGACATAAATAGATAAATATAACTACTGCCAGCTCTATAATTTTAATTTTCATGTTCCTTCCTATCTAATCTAGTAAGCTATAGTTCAACTACTCCAACCAAAATGATAAGACCTCCAAATTCCACTAGAAGCCATGTACTATGGTCTCATCATATGTGTTCTATTCCACAACCAAATAACTTAAACCTTCACTCGCAAATCACAATGCAGATCACTCCTTTAACTCTTTTAAGAGTGCTATACATCCCTAAAATTAAAGGGTATTACAGCTACAGAATATTTCCAAATCCCATAAAATTTAAGTTAAAACTGAAACCCAGCGACAAATTCAAGGCTATTTCATAAAGGCTGTAACTTTAAGTACCCACAAAGGGGATATGAGTACATACTATATCAGCAATCCTAACCCCTATCAACCAATCAGGGGACTAGAATATCTCCAAATTCCATTAAAGCTTCAAAACATAAATTTCAGAAAGAAAGAACACATTTGAAGTACCCAGAAAGAGACTCGTTCACATACGCAATATGCCAATCCTAAATCCCATCAAGCAATCAAAAGAATATAATATCTCCAAAATCCATTAAAGCATCAACATGTATAATTCGAGAAAAAAAAATAGCAGCAAAAAGAAGGTAATCCCATCAAGCAATTAAGGACCAAGAATATCAGATAAAGAGTTTTACTTTACCTAATTTAACTTAGAATTAGACACAATATGTCTCAATGAAAACATTGCACCATTTATTGAAGGCTCTATATGGCAGCAAATTCCAATTTCCACGCCTACCTGTGATTGGCCCATTCATCATACTCCATACTTCTTGCACCTATTTTGATTCACCTGCCATAAGTATTATAACAGCCTTCTTAAATTCCTGTACATGAATAAATAAGTGCTTAGATATTCAACTTTGGTCACTAATAATACAAGATTGAGCAATGATAACCACTACTCCATGGTATAGCAATTATCATAGGTCTGATTGAAATCGATTACTAAGATGCACTTAATTCATCCATATAATTGCACTTTTTCAGCTAAATAACCATATAAAAAGTATAATAAAGGACAGTTAAGGACATACCTCAATAGCTGCATCAGATGCCTCAAAGGAATCATAGCTAATGAAACCAAATCCACGGGAGTTTCCAGCTTCAGGGTCTCTCATTATCTAGAAAAGAGAGAGAACATATTCAGTACAATTTCCATATGTATAAGTATCACCATTAAGAACAGAAAACAAATGTAACTGGCAACAGGACCCATCCTGCATGATTTTGGCCTCCAAATAAAATCAGAACTAAGGGAGCATCTTCTTATATAACAAATACACCTTGGTGAAAAAATAGCAGAGAATTTCATAAACCCAAAAAATAGTGCTTATGCTTGTAAAGAATTTCATAACCATCAAAATCTAAAACGTGTGATCTAGACAACTAGAAGATTCTGAAACTATTTTTTTTTTGTTGGAAAGCAAGAATGAAGAAAACATCATCCCTAAAAGCATAATATTTTGCAGGAAGTTCAATATACGAACATTTTAATATTTAATGTTATGCAAGTGAAAGATAAGGCTGAGGCAGTACCTTTGGGTTTGTAACTATGACCCCAAATGCACTGAAAATATTGTAGACAAGTTTCTCATCCACACCCTATAGAAAAAAATAAAATAAAATAAAAGATTAGAACTGATCTTATAATAGTATTATTAATTGGATTTTAAGACAGGCTAAACAACTTACAAGGTCAAGATTTCCAACAAAAAGATTAGCCCCTACATCCAAGCTTGGATCTGGGAAGCTGAATCAAAGAATTCACACAATCAATCAGAATATCATTACATCCAAGGATATGTGGCATAGAGAGATGAAGCAGAATGCTTTCCCTGAAGCCCTATTAAATTATAATTTCTACCACCCTATGTGGCACAGAACACAAAGAGAATGAAAGCGAGGGAAAACAGAATTACATACCTTATTTACACGAATTGCCTTTTCGTAAAGCTTGATCATATTAAGCACCTTGATTGCCGGCATGACAGTCAAAACAACAAATTTATAGTCAGAAACAACATCTTTAACAGGAATCAGGGAGCTATACAATAACTTGAGAAAACGAAAACTTATGTAATCAGCATCCTCTTCACTTCGGAACTTCACGAACTCTTATCTTTAGGAACTTACACATTAACTGCACGAAAATAAGCATAGAGTTCCATTAGTAGTTTTAACAGATCTTAATCAATTCAATTTAATTTATTTTCATTCATAGACGGGACATAGAGCAACTAAATACACAAAGCAAGCATTATAATCAAATACATACCAGCAGGACCGGCTTGAACAAATAGCTCCCACAGCAATTCTTCACTAACCTGAAAACCAACCAAACAAGAAAATCAACAGCCAGTATACAAAACCAAGTGGAACGAACTCAATGCCAAAACCCCAGCTGCTCAAAATTCTAATTGTCATGCAAATCAAGAAATAGAAAGAGAAAGAGAACCTGAGGTCGAGATTGCCGACGTCAGCAGTGGCGTCCTGGTTTCTCTCAGCGTAGTGTTGACCGAGCAAGTTGGCTCCGACTCCTGGAGCTATTCGAGTTGTCATTGTGTCTCTCTCTTCTGTGAAACCTTCTCTGATTATTTACTAACCAAAAAGCTCTGATTGGTTGCGCATTGAAATTGGGAGCCACGAAACAGAAGAGGGTGTATAATGTAGAGCAGAGGATGAGCCCAAACCGTCAGCGAGATCTTGGGGATTTGAAAATTGAAAATTGAGGACCAGAAATTTGGGGATCTAGATGGAGGATAGTGGGGATTTGAAAATTGAAACCCTAGAAAGCTGAAGGAACGAGTGAGGGTTTGGCCGTAGGCTTTGGTTTTGGGGAGACGCTGTCGAGAGAGGAGGAGCTTTGGGATTTGGTTTTGGGGAGACGCTGTCGAGAGAGAGGGAGGAGCGTTCGGTTTCGGTTTTGGTTTTGGGAGAGCCAGGGTTTGGCCGTAGGATTTTGTTTTGGGGAGACGCTGTCGAGAGATAGGGAGGAGCTTTGGGTTTTGGTTTTGGTATTGAGAGAGTGTGTGAGCAGCTTTCGGTTTTTTTCGCTCGAGTGTTATGGTTTTAAGCTTGACCTATATCGATTTGGACAAGGACTCACACAACAGAATTTTAAAAAAATGTGGTCTGAATGTAGTTATTTTAAATTTGAGATTTGTGTCCTATCAATTTGATTTCCATGGTGGGAAATCTCCCTCCTTCAGCCAAACATATTGATCAGACCACAGTTTTATTATTTTTCGTTATATGATTAATACATGTTGGGAGGGAATTTGGAGGTTTGAGATGGGGTTTGGCACCACCTACATGATTGGAAACTTGCCGTGCCATATTTTAAGTGTCACACAACGGTTTTGTCCTTAAACGTCTTCTGAACTACTTCATAGTCCATATCAGACGATAGATTTTGTAAAAAGAACGTCAGAAAAAATAAAAATTAATCAGACGACTGTCACGCCCCGAATTTTAAAATAAAATCCGAAACATGAATTACCACAACTCAAAATAATCATCCTGAAAATTTCTTTTTTCTTAACAACCTCACCACACAATTTAATTCTCGAATTTAGTCTCGGTTAATTATTACAACTCACTCATAAATTAAATTGTAAAGCTCTAAATGAGCATAACAAACCTCATAACTTAAATAAAATCAAATAAATGCTGCAACTCCTAAACAGCATGGTCACCTTCCTGGTTATCCTGACCTGCAGGAATATCCGCTACACCATTTGGATAGTATACCGGGATTGCAACAACACAAAACCCGGTAAGCTTTTGAAGCTCGTATGAGTAAAAAGAAAGAATGGTTGTTTAATTAATTCGTAATCATTTTTCATCCAAGTCAACGCACAACACTTTCCACATCCACAAGGAACCAACAATCTCATAATCAATCAACAAATCAACAAATCATCCCAAAACCCTAGCTCACATCTTTCTTCTCAAAACCCCAAAATCGTATTTATAAAAATACGATGTTGACAGACTAGAGCTCTAACTGAATCGTAGCCCGTCATCTGGCCCAGGTTATGGCATCCGACATATTTATATTTATCGTATTTCATCAATATATATACGTATATACATATTTAGAACGTCTGATACTCGTACTTAATCTTGCCTCATTACCCGACAAGGGTTGTGGCATCCAACTCACTCAACCAATCGTATCCCATCATCCACCTAGGATTAGAGCATCCGATTCTCCCATACCAGTCACTATGTTAACCCTAAACCCATAAATGAGCAGAACAATATGTTTTTACACAATAAAATCAACCCAACCAAGATACACAATATTATTATGAAATTTAAGCATTTGAAATATAATCCAAATCGTCATTCCAACTCAATCATATCGTCACTCAACAATACACCACCCAATAGATATATACGTAATCATCCACTCAGGGATGACCACTAATACCATCTATAGTTCACACAAGAAAATCGTGAAATTCATTTGTATAATAAAAATTCATTTTACTTACTTATGGACCGTAGTTGATCAAGTCCATGTGATTTTAAAAACAAAATTTTAATTCATAAATATTTTTCACACAATTACGAAAATAAATAAATTAAAGCACTCGGTTCGTGATATGAACCACGTGAGTTTTACTCACCTCGAAACTCCCGCTGCGTCTTCAATTAAAAATACAAAACCACACCGAAACAGCTCACCCAAGTACAACCCGCCAATCACCTAATCAAATGTGACTTGAATTTAGCCAATAATTCCAAAACATACTTAAATTATAAGAAAATCTGATGGACAGATTCTCACAAATCGCCTCCCTAATCACTGTTTTGTAATTATACGAAGATCTAACGGTCGGATCTTCGCCCATGACCACACAAAGCTACTGGGACAGTCATATGATCATCATATCAAAACCACAAGTCCATCGGACGGTCCTAACTTCACAGATCACAAATCTAACGATCGAAATCTAAAAATTCATAACTAAATCATATGATATCCGAAAAATACGTATAATATACCGAAATGATCATATTGAAATGTAGAATCTTAAAATGTATAGTAACTATATTTTTGACTCCAAGAGATGACCTAAAAGGGCCGCCGGAGTTAGTGGCAGAGCAGCCGCCGACCACCACTAATGGTGTCAAGGCCGAGCTGGTCCCCTTCATTTCATTATTTTGAGTAACTTTTATAACTAGCACGAGATCAGAAAATAACGGGAAGAGGTCGAAATGTACCAAAAACAATCGAGATGGCTGGAAAATTTCCAGAAACTAGTGGTGCTCTGATCCACGTAAAAACTCTAACAACTCAACTCGATCGCTTCTTAAGACTTCTTCAAAGGCTCAAGGCGAGTTCACCAAGCCAAGAATCACAAGAAATGGTAGTCTGTAACTCAAATATCCGGATTTGAATGTGGTTTTCGATCTAAATCGAGGTGAGCTCCGACGAACTTAAAATCGTTATACCCAGGTCCGGTCCTTCTTGGTGCTTGTTCAGCAAGTCTAGGCAAGTCCAATGAGCCAAGAATCACGTGGAATGGTGACCTATAGCTCGAGATATCGAGATCGAAACAAAATCAAGCTTTAATGGATAGCGGGCTCGCCCCGCAGCCGCCAGCCGTGTCACTGCGCAAGGCTGCCTCTGGCAGCTGCATAAGGTCGGGGCGAAGGTGGGTGAAGTGGTCTGGTGCCTTAAGATGGCCGGTGGAGCGAGAGAGAGCATGGTGAAGCCCGTGCTCTGTTTTTCGGTGGTTTCAGACGAAAGAGAGAGAGGTTGCAGATGAATAGTCCGAAAGAGGAAAGAGGCCGGGAGAAAAAAGGAAAGTTTCCAAAAAAAATTAGGATTTTTTCTTTATATACCCGTTTTCAAAATTTCTTCTAAATGCGATAATTAAATATAAAAAAATCTGATCATTGTGTTCCACATATGTACGGACTCGTATCAACGAGCTCTACAACTTTCATGAGGGAATTTTTCCCAAATTTCGCACGTATAAAAAGTCGATTTCTTGAATCGAGCATTTTGACTTTTTTCGTTAAAACAATCGTTTCGGAACTTCGATAATTCTAAAAATGAAATATTGTCGAGCAACATTCGTGAAATTGTACAATATTAGTTCCACACAATTACACGAAATTAAAATGGAAATTGCGGTTATTACAACGACGGAAAATTATGATGCGTCGTGTGAGATGCGTCGTCTGATTCAATTTTTGTAGTAGTGTAGCACCACTACTCCACCCGTTCTCCACCAGGCCACGACATTCGTCATCATGAAGCCAAAACTCCTCAAATCTGAATCTCTTCTTCCTTTGTTTTCTCTTGTGCTTTACCTCCCTGACCTCCAGAAGAATGGGAATGTGATCAGACTTACTAGGAGTTAGGTGCAAAACCCTAGAAGCCGGATAACAGTCAAGCCATGACTTTGTCGCTACATACTTATCCAACCTAATCTTTACAACATGCCCATTTCGATTTCCCGTCCATTTAAACCTCGAACCATTAAATTTCACATCAGTAAGTTGACAAAAGTTAAGGGCATTCACTAGCCAGTCAATCTGTCTAGGGCTACAAAGCACACCACCCTCCTTGTTCATAATCGAAGAAATCTCATTGAAATCTCCTTCAACCACCCAAGGTAGATTGCCATACAAGCTAAGGGTTCGCAACAACGACCACGTAAGATGTCTATTTACCACCTTAGGCTCCCCATAAATCCCCGTAAACCGCCATCTTTTTGGATCCATTGGCTCACCCACGACTACATCTATGTGATTATCCAAGAAAGACTAAATATGAACAACCACATCATCCTCCCACAATTGACAAAGTCCACCAGCTCTACTCACACCTTTATTATTCTTTTTTTTTAATAAACTTACAACTAACCGTAAAAGCATTCCTTCAGCCCAAATCAACTCGTACTGAAGTCATCTCCTCTGCCGTACACAAAGTCTCACTAAGAAAAATTAACTTGGGACGATTTAGGGATACTATCCCTTTAAGTCCACTCACTGTCGAAAGGTTCCCAATCCCTTAACAGTTCCAACATAAAATACTCATGGCTCGTGATGGGCCAAAACCGGACTCATCACGGTCAAACGCTTAGGAGCGCGTCCAAGACTCGATTTATGAACATTAGCTACCACAATATTATTTTTCTTCCCCACAACGTAACCATGCTTAGGACCCTTGCCATGCACGTCCTTTCCATACAACCCCTTCCCATATCACACCATGAACTCTCTTTCCATGCAAATCCATTCCATGCACGTGTTCCCCATGCAACCCATCTTCATGCATATTCAAACTACTCACATCAGGCCTATTCAAGAAGGGACTTAGGGTGGCTAATGGCTGACTCCCATGTGATTCCAAAGATGACTTTCCCATCTGGGCTTTGGGAGAATTTGAGCCCAAAGACTTAAACGACCACAACAGATTTAGGCTCCCTCCATCATAACCTTTAATTGACCCGCCCCTCGTCTTTTGTCCCTTGACTGTCCCTGTCTCCACAATCAACGCAGTTAACTTTTCAATCATTAACTTATTATCCGCAGTCAAAGGAGTCGCTGTAGATGATTGCTGAATCAAAGGCGCTGGAGATGATTGCGAAATCAAAGATTTGTAATTAAAGGCTATCGTAAAATCTGCTCCTTCCAAAACAGGTACATCCATGAGATCAGCATCCTCGCCCATAACCACCGGCCGCTGCCTTTCATCTAAGCACCGCCGCTTCGTCTCAGAACCCACAAACCTCCCCTCCTCTTCACCGTCGTCTAGATCCCATAGTGTGTTCACCTTGGGGATCCAGCCTCCCTGCCTCGGCATCCCACTCCTCACGGGATCTGATCAACCCAATAGTTGGGAAATCTGGTGTCGTCATTGACCACCCAAATCCCTTGACAGGATGAAGCCCAAATCTAGTACCACCACTTCCAGAACTGACAAACTCTTCCTTCTGCGCCATTTCTTATCTTGTAAACCACGCTTCTTTCTTCTCAGCATTGAGGAGCACGTCATAGGTAGGTTCAGGAATAATCCCAGATGCTCTAGATGGGCAACCATTGCCTGTGTGAGAAAGAAGACTACAAAAGAGACAAAACTGGGGTAATCTTTCATACTCCGGATCGAAAAGCTTATTCCCAATCCAGGCTGCTCTCGGTATAGAGACTCCTTTGTTCAAAGGTATCTGCCTAAGCAACTCCCATTCCTATCCTTCCAAGTTTTTACCTAGCAGCTTACCGCCTCACATATCCCCTGTTCAGTCTCTTCGTCTATATATAGGGGAGGAATACCTCAAATCATAATCCAAAAGAACTGTGTCTGAAGAGAAACCTTCAAAGGATTAACCATTCCATCTGTCACTACCACTGCAAAGAGCGCATTCTCAAAAGACCACGGTGCTCTTGTAATCACCCATTTAACATCTGACTGATGAGTGAAAGAAAACAGCAGTCTTCTACTCCCCTCAATTTGATAGACCACCATTCGAAATCTATCTTATGGATCCGCATCGGGTACCCACAAACCACGCATCGTACTAATCAGAAAGTCCATTCGATACTGCTTATCTGTCAGCAATTCCCCGACCAGAAAAAAACGATGTGGCTGATGCTTCTGTCTTTTCTGTGGGAGAACCACCTCCACCGCCTCCGATTCAGTGAGTGCCATTTTTTGAACGAAACCTCCGATTACCTCCTCCATACTAAGTAAACTATGTAAAAAACTTCCACCCCACCTCAAAGAATGGAGGGAACCAGGACATGCAAAAAAATGAGATTCGCAGTCACCAAGGACACCCTCACCCCCACACCGACAAGGCTAAACCCTAACTCTCCAAAGCAAACGCTAGAGAGAGAAGGGACGATTTTTTTTGTTCCTTTCTTTTGAAGTCCTAGATTATATTTTGCTACTTACTATTCAACTATGAGTGCTTCTATTCATACCTCTAAAAATAGCATTTTGGCCTCCTAACATTTTTGGAATTTTTGAAATCCTACTTTGCCCCAAAACCAAAAAGCTGCATTTCCTCAAACTTCCCAGGCTTCCGACACCACCTCTCCAGACTTTGTTTCGCTGCAGTGAGTGTTACTGTAGGCAAACACTACCTCACTAATGGTTACTATATATTTTATATATTCTTGTAATATTTGCGTGATATCTTATGGATTCATCATCATATACAGTAGTTATGGATCTTATATACCAATATTGAAAATGTATTGATTCCCACATGACAAGATGATATAATTATATAGATTCTTATGGTGGGAATGATAAAAAGCTTTCATGAGATTTGGTTAAGGAATGAGAGGACCCAAGGATCAAATACATATACATATGTACCAGAACATAGTATTGGGTTAAGAGAGATTAAACTAAATAACCACGTTCTTCACTGAGATTCAACCTCCCGCTTCAAGGTATATTTAAGTTTCAATCAAAATTGTGGTCATTGCTTAAAGTCTCTAGAGTTCTTTCGGATCGAAACTGCTTGAAGATGGTGAGGTGAAAAGAGAAAAAGATCTTAGGACAAATTTGGAAGTTTAAAAATAAAATTTTGAGAAAAGGTCCAAATGCTAATATCGGAGGTATGAATAGAAGCTCCCTTCAACTATTCTATTTAAACATATCCTGCAATATCATAATAGGATAATTAATATATTCCAATAACCAATAATTTGACATTCACACAGCTAAATAAAGAACCAAAAATATTGCAAGAAAGTAATAGATATTTAGCAACCCAAGTATACAGCTTATACATCAATTACATATGGTCATTGTTCAACCATTTGAATTTGCATTGCAGAGCATATGTTGATCTCAAGTAGAAACAAAATGAACTTGATCACAACTCCCTCACAAAACATGCATTTCTCTTTTATTTCAACATCACCAATACTTTTCATTTCAGCAAACTCTTATATCACCAAAAAAACATAAAAGGGAAATAAGAGAAATACATAAACTTGAAAAATTCTAACCAACTTTTGAGAATTCAAAACATAATGACTAGTGTTGTTGCAGTAGGCTGGGGCCTATAAACCTCATCAAAGCTTTGTATGTTTTGCTGCACAGTGGAAGAAGGGATTGGCACATGACGTGTTTCAAATTCTTCAACACTTGATGTTGGGAGCGAGCCATTGTATGCCCCAATTCCATATGGAAAACTCATATTTGTTGAACTACAAATTGGGATAATATTATTGGAAAGTAATCCTACAGTGAGTAATCTTTCAAACATAGCTTGTTGCTTCTATAATTGCATCTCTAGTTGTTTCATTTTAACGATTGTTATCATCACTTGCTTATTCATTTCCTCTTTGAACTTATTTTCTCTCTCTTGGCTCTCTTTTCTAATGCAACCCAATTTCTTCTCATGTTCTTCTCTCAGTGCTTGAACCTCCAACTAAGCACTTCTATTTTCCACCAATACATTAGAGTCATCATGAAGTCAGACTCCAAACCCAAATCCTCTCACTATTTCATGTTTCTCCTTTCCAAGCATAGAAGCATACACTTCATTTATCTCAGTGTTATTAATGCTTTCAGGAAGCTTAATTGCTCATTTAGTATTTTTGATTATACCAATCTTTTTCCTCTAATTCATCTAGACAATACAACCATTATAGAAATTAGACACACACACACACACACACACATATATATCATAAACTGGATTGATTGAAAATATTTAACCAATAACTACAATACTCACAATTGCCTTCTCAGACTCTTTATCGGCAAATTTTCCATTGAATTATTTGTGGGTAAGCTCAAACATAGTACATCTGTTAGGTTCCAGACCTTCAAATTCTCTCTTCTGCAACCAAAGGTTTTATGAATTGTTAGCACCATCTTCAGTGTTGTAAAAGTATTTTCATATATCATTAAATTTTACTATTAGAAATAGTAGTTTACAATGTCTATATTTATGCATTGTTTATATATTGGTTCCACACCTGAGCAAATGTTTTTGTTTCTATTGTGTGGCTTGCTTATTTCTTTAAGCAATTGCCTTTGTTTGAAATTGTTCGGTGCTGCTTCCTAACATACATTCAAATATTATGCATACAGGATCACTTCAATATGATAACTCAATAATCACATTTTTTGTAATATATAACTCAACTATATCATTGATCACTTAGTTTCTATATAGGTAATAGATAGTTATGCTATTATGATGTTACATTCATACCTTTCGTTTGGCATATCCCAATATTAATGAGTTTGACACATTAAGCATTGTTTACCCTTATATCACCACAATGAAAACGTGCCTCAATTCTCTAGTTTGGAGCATATCAAACCTATCGAAGTGTTGCATTGTAGTACTTCCAGCGATCATTCAATATATAGTCTCTCCATTATATATCATATCTTCCTGATTTACTTTCTAGTCTCTGGATCAGATCATTCAATGGCTCTCTAGTGATACACATAAGTGTTACATAAATATATTCCAAAGAGTTAAGTCTCAACTACTACAATAAGGTAATAGCATCTACAAGAAATTCAGAACACCAAAAGAATTACCAACTTAGATTTTACCTTTATCCTGGACCAAGCCTCATTTAGAACTTTGCTATTCCTAACATAAACGTCTAGACCAAAAGGAGTGTGGCCTTTCACCATCAAACCCAAATGTCATTGCCACCTTGCAACTGTTTCATCTAGTTCCACTACTTGACCATGATTGTTAAATTTTATGATCTTAACAGAATCCCTTCTTGCCCAGTTTGGCTTGTTTTTTCCTCACAATTTGTTCACTAGATTATTATCCTCATCTTTAGAGTCTATGTCATGTAGCTTCAGCCACAAGACACTCCATATCTTTGTGCACATCGTTGATGGTAGTTTGTTGAGTTTCTTCATATGAGAGATTCATCCCTATGACATTGCCATCATATTTAGCATCGAATTCCATGTATGCATCCATCTATGAAGCTCATCAAAATGTGTTTGTATGTTAGTACTCATTACAACCATGCACTCGCATATATCGAATAAATTTATAAACTTATTTTAGACAATGAACCTATGCATGACTCATTTTCAATCAAATTATCCACAACAACAAGACAAAGTTATTAAAACCATTTGTGATTAACACACCTTTAGCTGAACTTTTAAAATAAATGAACAAATACATGCCAAGGAAATTACTAGTATAATTTTGAAGAACACGCTTTACTAATATATTTAATTATCATACCCACAACAACAATAGCAACAACACTAAATAAACTCATTTAGGAAATTAATATATATATCTCCAGACAAGAAACCTTGAAGAACAAAAAAGCTAGAGAAATGTTATCACTTTGAAGATCTCTTTACAAAGTAATATGCATTAATTCTAGACTTTTGGACTTTTTTTTATTAGAGCCAACTGCTATACTTGTTCTGCTTAAGCAGCTTCCATCAATTCCTATCTCTAACAAAATGTTCGAACTGGTACTTGTCTATTTCTTCTCCAAACCATCAACTCAATATTAGAGTTTCTTTAAATATTCTATTAGGAGATAAGTAAATCCACAGGGGACAAATTAATCAAACTAAGTAATGTTATTTGGGCAGCAATCTCATCACTTTTGTCACTCAACTTTTAGGTTAATTATTCAAATATTAGAACTTCTACTAATTATGTAATGTCTGATTATGTAATGTCTAATTATATGTGGTGTCCTTTTTTCACACATGTGAAATGCAAATTAATTATGGTTATAAACTCTGAATACAACAAAGGACACCTTCTGTTAAGCTGCACACATTTTAGTTCAAAGAATAAAAGGGAAATTCAATTTCATTTGTATGTTTTTATATTGTTCTGTTTACCATTATTCTACGACACACTCTGTTTACCAAGCCTGCAAAAGATAAGATTCGTTCTCTATATCATATGTTTGACATCAAGTAGACATGCAGTAGATACACTATGCCAATAATGCCTTCAGACGACAGAATTTTTGTTTTCTGTTGTCTTAATCTTTTAAACTTCTTTAGACGACATATAAATTAATTATGTTGTCTTAATAGCATGACAATCCATACAATTTTAGTTTTGAAAAAGTTAGAATATTAAGACAACAGATATATGTTGTCTTAAAGAAGAGATAAATTCACATAAAAAGTGGAAAATTAGGACAACATTCATATGTCGTCTGAGTAAACAGGAGACAAGTGGAAAATTAGGACAACATTCATATGTCGTCGGACTAAACGGGAAACAAACCTTAATTAATCTATAGTATTCCCTCCCTTAGCTAAAAAAGAAAAACTCGTGCCGGGCTTTCCCACTCATACGTTTTGCTAGTACCTTTCCCTTAGCTGAAAAAAAAAAAAAAAAAAAAAAAAACCAACCCTAGATCTAAAAACACAATTGCCGTTCTCTCTCACACTCTCATGAACCTCAATCCCTCAATCCACCCTCAATCCCTTTCACCCGCCATCTGAAGCTCACACACACTCTCATCCTCCTGCAATTCCGGCAAAGCAAGTTTGGGTATGGAGTTTTGGGTATAGATCGAAGTTTGGGTAAAGTAAGTTTGGGTAAGCGATTTCGGCAAATTAGCTTCGGGTATACAAGTTTTCTGAAACCCGTCTCGGTAAGTTGTCTTGTTCACCTTGATTAGGTTTGATTAAGACTAAAAAGCCAACGCCAAATTTATTTCTTTAATCTTCCAAGCCTTTCAACTTGTTCTGTTGGCTTCTGCCAACACTTTGATTCTTTATATTTTTTGACAAACGCATGACTGATAGAGCTTTCATGTAACGCAGGAACCATCTCCAAGCACCTCTTTGAGTATGCAAGTCTTGAGAACCATCTCCAGCTTATCTTTTTCTCTCTCTTGCCTTGTAAGTTCTTCTTTGTTTTTAATTTCATAAAGTCTTGATGGGTTCTCTGATATGATAGGTTCTTTGTTTTCTAATTGCATTTGGAGCTGAGTATTGTCTCCATTTGAGTTCTTATGGGTTCGATTATTGTGGATTTTGTTTGAAGTTGCAGTCTTTGGATGGAAATTGGGGGGTTTTAGTTGTTTTGCTTTTTGGTGACATTGGGTTTTTGGATTTGGTTTGTTTGATCTTCCGTTTTGGAAATTGAGAATATGGGTTTGCTTTTTTGCTTCATTGTTCATGCTTTCAGTTATAAGGGTGTTAATTTGTTTATTATTGTTTGTTTGTTTGATATGCAATTGGTGGTGGCAAATTTTGAAGGTATCAAACTATATATAGACTTCTTCATCTGAGTTGTTAGTTCGACAAACATTAATGAGTGATTTGGACTATTTCATGGAGTGTCAAATATGGTATCAAGGTCTCAGTCCTGACTCCATTTTCTGAAAATATCAATCTCTTTTTTCTAAAATTAGCTCTCGATTTTGAAGATCTGAGGAAGAGTTATTACTGCATTGGTTTTGCTTTTGAGTTATTCTGTCCATTAATCTCTGTTAATAGATTATGTTCAATGAGAAATCTACAAAAGACATTAATATCAAAAATGCCTCCTTTTACGGTACTTCTTCTCTTTTAGCCTTTTTTTTTTCCCTTCAAACCTTTAATTCCACTTGCTTTTGGTTTGCTGTTTGTTGGTGATTTTAGGCTGCGAAAAGGTTTCCAGAGCAGCTTGAAGCTCTAGAGTGATCCCTATAGGAAAATTCTTTTGGTGGTATCTAAATCCACAAGACTATAATAATTAAGTACAGTTTATTTGCTAATGTATGTTTGATTATATGTCGATGCATTCTAAGATTTCTAAAATGCATCCTTCTTACTATTAAGTCAGTGCTGATGCAACTTTATTTAGCATCTTTTACATTCACTCATTGCTCTTTTTTTTTATTTTTTGTTTTTTCTTTTAAATTTTTTCTTCTTATCATGTGTAGATTTCTTATAAACAAGAACCCATGTCTAACACAAGACACAGTTTCACAAGTGATAGAGTAGACAAAAGGCCAAATCCATACATTCCATATCAAAATCAATGAAGCAAATGGCTCCATAGTCAAAGGCATCTATCCAGACGTGGAAACCTTTACGCCACAAACAGGAAATGAAACAACAACTTTCACACTAGCCTATCCTCTTCCTGACAAAAAAGAGTCCATGATAAACAAAACAATTTGCAGGTAAACCTCTACTAAATTTTTCTTCGTTCAACTTCATTTTTCTTGACAGCTCAAGCGTGAAAAAAAATAGTAACTATGTTTTCTGTTTTTCACTATAATAGGGAAGCTAACATTGAACCAGCAATGTCATTACAGCTCTTGCACCACTTTTTGTGTAGATAGAACTGGAACAAGCAACTTTTGGATAGGCTCAACTAGACCAACTATTTTCGCATAAAAAAACTAGACCAACTATTTTTTGAAAAATGTTCCAGGAGTGGCTGTAACCAAGAAAACCTCAAACTTATTTAGCCTATTTTTTGAACACTAAGATCATCTTTTGTTTTAGATGATCTACAGTAATGAAAACAGTTCTATGATTTTTATCAATTGATATATAGTTATTGTTAAACTGCTTTTGTACTTGATTTAATGATCTGCAATGTGCATATAACTTCCATATGAGTGACACAAGCGCGCACAAAAAAAGATAGAAAAAAGATATGAATATCCTAATCACTTGTAGTCCATAAATTGATGATCCAAAAAGTCATGGATAGGTGCTAACTTCTTTTGGAATTCTGCAGAAACTGCCTTGCAGCACAGCTCTCTTCTTTCGATATTGCATTGCTATTGTTGTTGTTGTAGTGAAAGATTGGAGTACTGGGAGTGGTGATTAGCTAGGCTGTGACTTAAGCAAATTAAGGTAAGCAGTAATCCTCTGGTATGTTTTACGTGAATAGCATAGTTGGTTTGTTAAATTAGCTAATTGGTATGTTGATGAATTTAGTTGGTTGTTTGTATCTGTTTATATGCATGTGGTGACCTAGTTTGATGATGCTAAATTTAGCTCTTAACTGTTGTATATGTGTATATATGTGGAAAAATGATGGATGGTATAGAATTGAATTATGTTGATCCTAGGTGATAGTTTAACCAATTGGTATGTTTATGAATGAAGTTGGTTCTATGTACCTATATACATATACATTATATATAGATGTATGAGTTCAGTGATCTATGATCCTAGGTAGTAGTTTAGTTCCTAATTGTTGTTTTTATGTATGTATAAGATGGAAAAAGGATGGATGCATGTTGATAGGAGATCGTTGAGGTTTCAAATAGGGTTTGAGGATTTTCTTAAGTTTGCTTCAGCGAATGCTGCTGACAAATCAAATATCTGTTGTCCTTGTTTGAAGTGTTGTAACACTAATGGATTTTCCATTGGAGTTATTAAGGACCATGTATTTTTTAATGGCATTTTGACTAGTTATAAGAATTGGAAATGGCATGGAGAACGTTCTGTCAAGAATATCGATAGAGTAGGTGAATCTGAAACAGTAGATATGAATTGTAACCAAGATATGGGGGAAAGTGAGGATGAGGAGATATCTAGTGACTCGAATGAGTTTCTAAGGTTTGTGGAAGATGGAGATAAACCTTTATACCCCGGTTGTACAAAGACAACAAAGTTGAACTGTCTTATTTAAACATTCAACTTGAAAGCAAAACACAGAATGACTTATGCTTGTTATTCCGACATGCTAGTCATGATTGGCATATTGCTTCCCAAAGGGAATGAGGTACCTGGTTCTCTATGTGAGGCTAAAAAAACACTTGCAGCATTAGGGATGGAGTATGAAAGGATTCATGCTTGTCCAAATGACTACATGTTGTATAGAGGGCAGCATTCTGAAGTTACAAGCTATCTAATCTGTGGTGAATCACAATGGAAACTGGGAAGGGATAAAGTTGAGAAGGAATTGGTGCCTGGGAAGGTATTGTGGTACTTCCCACCAATCTCAAGATTCAAAAGGATATTCCAATCAACGAAGACAGCAAAGGACTTGACTTGGCATGTTGAGAATAGGAAAAAAGATGGCATGATGCGGCATCCATCAGATTCACCGACCTGGAAATTGGTCGACACAAAGTGGCCAGAATTTGGTAGAGAAGCTAGGAACCTTCGTTTAGCCCTTTCCTCAGATGGGTTTAATCCCCATAGTTCTTTAAGTAGTCGGTACTCTTGCTGGCCGGTTATCCTCGTTACGTATAACCTTCCTCCATGGTTGTGCATGAAGAGGAAGCACATGATGTTAACATTGTTAATAGCTGGACCGAAACAGCCTAGAAATGAAATTGATGTGTATTTACAGCCATTAATAGATGATTTGAAACAACTGTGGCAGGGGGTTGAAGGTGTGTATGACGCTGTAAGAGAAGAGTCATTTACACTGAAGGCAGTCCTACTTTGGACTATTAATGATTTTCCTGCATATGGGAACCTCTTAGGTAGCATTATCAAAGAATATAATGCTTGTCCTTGTTGGAAAAAGAAATCAGTTTTCTTTGAACTTGATTACTGGAAATATCTTCCAGTACGACATATTCTTGATGTGATGCACATAGAGAAGAATTGCTGCGATGCTATAATTGGTACCCTCTTGAACATTCCCTGGAAGACAAAACATGGAGCTGCTTCTCGTTTGGACATGGTCGATATGGGCATCAGAACTTATTTGAAGCCTACACCTGGTCCAAAAAAGGCAAAGTTGCCTTTAGGTAGTTGGAACTTACGGGTAGAAGATAAGAAAATAATGTGCAATTCCTTTTTTGGTATGACGGTTCCTGTACGTTTCTCCTCAAATGTGAGGAATTTGGTCTCGATGGAAGATTTAAGACTGGTTGGTCTTAAATCACATGATTGTCATATGGTGATTCAGTTTCTTCTCCCGGTTGCAATAAGATCAGTTTTAGAGAAGCCGGTTAGGTATGCAATTATTCGGTTTTGTCTATTCTTTAAGGCAATTTGTAGTAAAGTCATAGATGTTTCAAGACTTAAACAAATGCAAGCAGATTTGGTTGATTCAGTTTGTTTGCTGGAAAAGTTCTTCCCACCTTCCTTTTTTGACGTAATGATTCATTTAACAGTTCATCTTGTTAGAGAAGTTGAGTGGTGTGGTTCGGTATTTTTCCGATGGATGTACCCCTTTGAGAGGTACATGAAAGTGTTCAAAGGGTATGTGCGAAATCGACATTTTCCTTAGGGGTGTATTGCTGAGAATTACATTGTTAAAGAAGCTATAAAGTTTTGTTCATACCGTATCCTTGAAGGAGATGCTACCACTGTGGGAATTCCTTCCACAAACCTACCTGAACACTACAAACAGTGCAAACCATTCTCAGGTGCAACCATGGTAGCAGTTTATGGAAAGGAGTTGACGCTAGCACACCTTTGTGTAGGGGTCATCATTTGGCCCTTAGGCCCTAAACCCGCCCTAAGCCTACCCGGCCCGTAGGGCCGAAGCCCGACCCGGCCCTTGCATTAGGGCGCGCCGGCCCGACCCTTTTTAAAATAGGGTAGGGTATGAGCCATGAGAATGAAACCCGGCCCGACCCTCCGGCCCGGCCCGTTTGAGCCCTTTAGGGCCAAGCCAGGCCCGGCCTTTTAGGCCCGCCCGAATAAGCCCTAATAATTTTCTATTTGTTTTATTTTTTAATTATGTTTCTCTTTTTTCTATAATATGCAATTTATCTCTTTCTTTGTAATTGATTTCTTAAGCTTTGTTTTCTTTAGTTTTTATTTTCTTTGTTACATAATAATTAATATTATGAGATTTAGAGAGATAGTTAATTGAATATAACCACCTTAACTAATATTAATAAATGTTATAAGTTAATTCCTACACACACACACACACACATTAAATATGATCAACCAAAAACAATGTCTTCTATTACCTATATAATCATTGAGCCACATTTTGAGGAAAAAAAATAATGTAAGTTTTTTTTTTTTTTAAACAAAACAAGGCCCTTTTCGGCCCTATTTGGCCCTATTCGGAAGGCCGGCCCGACCCGATCCTTTCGACCCTAATAGATCGGGCTTTTAAGGTGGGTAAGGGTTAACATATTTAAGCCCCGGCCCTACCCTACCCGGCCCTAATTTTTGTTGACTTTGACTAGGCCCGGCCCGGCCCGACCCTAAGCCCTAAAATTTAGGATAGGGCCGGCCCTAACCCGGCCCATGATGACCCCTACCTTTGTGTATTACGAAATACTGAAGATGCTCAGCCATACTTCATGTAAGTGTTTTCAGCATTAGCTATCATTTTTTCCTTTGTCATTTCAATAGCTACAATAATTTATGCATTTGATTAATCTGGCTGATTGGTTATCTTGTTCTTCTACTTAGGGAGCATATGCAATTATTGGAGTTAACGTTCCCTAGGTTCAAGAAGAACCATAAATGGATGAGAGAAAAACAGAACGTCACATTTGGGGACTGGTTAAAGGAGAGGGTAAGTTCAGTTTGCATCCGTAATGGTGTAAGTGTACTTTTAAATTTAGTTTGCAAATCAAATGAGGCTTCCAGACAATGATGTTTCCGAATCCATTTTACAGGTTGCAAATCAAATGAGATTTCCAAACAATGATGTTTCGGAAATAATAAGGTGGATGGCTGGTGGCCCTGAAAATGAAGTGCCAAGTTTTGCTTCATACCATGTCAATGGAGTTGACTTCAATACCAAAGATCGGGATAGTATTCGAATGGTTCAGAATAGTGGAGTTTTTTTTGTTGCCGATGCAATGCAAGTTGCAAGTGCCAAGGATAAAAACCCAAGGACTAATGATATGGACTTCTATGGTGTTATAAAAAGTATATGGGAGGTAGACTACTATAAGTTTAGGATACCATTATTCAAATGTGATTGGGTAGAGAGTACTAGGGGCGTCAAAGTAGACGAACTAGGGTTTACTTTGGTGAAACTGAATAGGATAGGGCATGTGAATGACCCTTTTGTTTTAGCTACACACGTGAAGCAGATTTTCTATATTCAAGACCCCATCGATGCTGAATGGTCAATTGTTGTGAAGTGCCCAAATAATGACTACCATGGGGTTGATGATGAAAAGGAGGTGCATGACATAAAAGTAGAAGAAAGTTCATTTGTTCCCACAATGCCATCAGTCGATACCTTTGATGATGTAGATGGTCATCAGCCTAGAATACGTATGCGAGATGGCGATGAGGGAATATGGGTTGACAATGAAAGCCTACCTCATGACTGATGGGAATAGGTAGCTCATAGGGTTATCATATTTTTGATATTTATGCTTATTAGGGTTTAGGGTTTATTTTCCAGAATTGTTGCTTTTAGCTGTTAAAGTTATAAGGTGATGAAATATATTTGACATAATCATTTATCTACATTACCTTAGTGTGCTTTTTCATAATATATCAGCCATTAATTATCATGTAGCTGACCAGATTTGCTTATGCATTTCAGATCATAGCACCAAAGAATAGAGCAGCAGCTGCTAAAGCTATCGCTTTAAGAATGAAAGTTGTACAAATGAAGAGGGCTAAACCTAAGGATACGGCAACTTCACCATTGAAAAAGTATGTGTCCCAAAAGAAAAGGACTTTGTCGCCAAAGAATAAGGCTGGATCCCCAAAGAATAGGACTGTGTCGCCAATGAAGAAGGCTGCATTCCAAAAGAAGAAGGGCACATCCTGTTCTAGTACTCGATCTATGAAGGATGCGTCAAGCAGTAAATCTGGAAAGAATGTTAAGTCCACTAAGAGAGCACCGAGAGCAGCAGCTAGTAATGGGGAAGATATCAAAGTAACAGGTGGTTTGAGGCTGTTAAAGCAAGGAATGGTGACAATGAGTCACATTACAAGGCGGCTGATCAGAGGGAAGCGGCTAACTGTGGAGATTAATGATAAAGGGGAACCAATTGGTAAGGCTGCAAAAGAAATGCAATCTTACATTGGGGTCTTAGCACATACAAAGATCCCCATTATCATTGGTGATTGGAGAGAAGTGGACCCGGATGAAAAACAGAAAATATGGGAATCGATTGAGGTATTTATATTATCCCTTAAACTAACCTCATAGCTTTGAGTTTCACTAGTTTTAGATGTTAACTTGTTATTGCTTCTGTTTTTATGCATGAGGCATTTGTGATTCCTAAAGAATGTAGGAAATTGGTGATCTCATCCGCTGCAAACAAATGGCGGGATTTCAAAAGCAAACTGACTAAAAAGTACATTATACCTTTTATCGATACACCTGAGCTATTAGAAAATCCTCCAGATGACTATCGATGCATTAACAAGGAACATTGGAAACAATTTGTTGCTGAAAGGATTTCTGATGCATTTCAGGTTTGTCAACTCTTACAAACTAAGTCCATCTGTTGGTTTCAGTTTAGCTATACTGAATAAGTTGAATCCAATTTTGTTCCTAATCATTTGCTTTGTAGGAGCTGCGTGAAGCCCAAATAGAAAAAAGAAAGGAAAACAAGTATCCTCACCGTATGGCACGTAAAGGATATGCTAATTTACAAGAAGAATTGGTTAGTTCTTGGTTCAATTTGTTGGGTACAGCGTGATGTTGTTCCACTCCTAATATGTTTCTCATGTGTCATAGTCTGCGACAATCCCGATAGAGGAACTCGATCGTGCCACAATGTGGGTGAAAGCACGGCAAGACAAGAATGGTAACTTCAAAGCAGTTGAGGTGCAGGAGACGGCCAATAAAATTGTAAGTCATTTTATGGTACTTTCATGGATGATATTGGTATTGTACAAGAATTACATCCTGAATCATAAGTGTGTTTATATATTTGTGTCAGCAAAAGTTAAAGCAGAAAGAGTCTGATGGATTGATTACCACATAAGGTTCTGATGATGTGCTCATTTTGGCGTTGGGAAGACCCGAGCATCCTGGTAGGGTATAAGGAGTTGGAGGTTATATCAAACCAGCTTCATTCTTTGACCTACCTAAACGGCGAAAAAAAAGGTGTTGAGGAGACTGTGAGGAAACGTGTGAAGATGATATTGGAGGAGGAGAAGGAAACCATTCTTGCAAATGAAACAGCTTTATGGCAACAGGAGAGAGAGAGAGTGGTTGCTGAGGAACGAGCATATTGGACAGCCAAGTTTGCAGAATTGGCGGCAAAGATTGATGAAAAGAAGCTGCCATTAGAGTCACCAAAACCTGTCACAACCCTTCAAGATCCTGGTTTAGGACAAGGGAGTTGTTCCCGACATGCTGAGAAAGTTATGCAGAACAATCTGGACGGTGAGCTCAATGCAGTGAAGAAGAGGTTAGTTTTAAATGATGATGTAGCTGGACTGTTAGTTGAAGAGAACCATGAAGTTCCAGAAGGGAACTCCAAAGTAACGGCAATAATCGAGGAGGAGTTTAGAGACATCATGGCTCCCAAAACTTCCATAAACACAGATCTGGTAACACCATCGTTCCTCTCCTTTTATTATAGTTCGACTTGCTTCGCTCCCCCCCGTCATATGTGTAGCGGTTGATTGTTCATTTTTAAAAAGTGTAAATATGGTAATAATTTTTACATAGAGAGAAGATCGTTCCCTTCATTTATCCCTTTTCTCATTTCCTATAGTTTGCAGCTTTAGTGGAACTATTAATGAAACTAAAATATATGAACTAATTGTTTATTTTCATTGTTTGTCTTAGGAGACCACTGCTGCGGTGCATAATTGTGAACTGACAGTAGATAGGGTGGACAACATTGTTGCTATTGGAATAATTATTCAAGCGAATGTTGCATCGAGCAATCAGCTGATACATGGTATTCCATTAGGAAAGGAAAATATGAGCGTCTCAGTTATTCGGGCCATTGCTGGTGATGCCCTGTTACCTATTCCAGTGAAGGATGAGATTGTCACTGTTAATGACGCCATTGGTACTTGTGTTGCCTGGCCAAGAAACCTGGTTGTTGTCCCTGGAGAAAAGGCACCCCTTAAAGCCATTGAGCAGAAGGTAACCAATCAGTCTTATATAGATTTTAGCTAGTCTGAAAACGGTTTTGTTCAATATGCAATATGTTAATCTGGGAAAAGTTGATAACATGTAGTCTTATTGGTTTACACAACTAGAAAAAAAATCGTGCTAATACCAAGAAGAGAATGAGAGATGTATTCGATGACAATGAAGACCTTGAAAACTTGCCACCGAATCTGCCAACAACATTAAAGGATTTGTGCACGTGGGGGAACAATTTCCTTAGAGACGGGGTCATCATCCACACAACATTTGCTGCGGACCTTTTCGGCCGTTCAAAGAAAGTCTGTCTGTTTAGAAGTGATCTCTATACGATGGCCAACAACCTAGAAGTATCAAATCGTGTACTTGTGTTTTACATGAGGTAAGTAGTTATTAAAGCAAGCTGGGTGCATATAGTCAATAATTCATTATACGATTAAATTTTGATTGTCATGTATCACTGTTTATTTTGAAGTACTTTTAACAGTTTCATATTCTAAAATAATTTGTAGCTACCTTCATGAAGTCTTGAAGAAGTGTAAGATGGTGGATATGGTTGCCTTTGTCGATCCTGATCAGACTGGTACACTTGGGTGTGGAAATTCCACTGAAAGGGCTCAGTCTTTGTCAGATCACTATAGGCAAGGGAGGTTAGGGCAAATCTTTGTGTTTCCATATAACTCAGGGTACGTAAAAAGTAATAAAAGCATCTGATCTGCCAAGTTATATTGTTAATGGTAATATAACAGATTTTATTAATTTTATGTTATCCCATAGTGCTCATTGGATGTTGACGATTGTGAACCCAAATGAAGAAGTCGTGCACTTCATGGATCCACTTAAAAGGTGACTCGATACTGGGGAATGGAAATCTATTGTCAACAAGTAAGTGTCTGATATTGTATTATAGTGATTGATCAATTGGTGTTACTTGTTCATGTACTGGACTTGTTTACTAATTATCATTTTCTGTTTGTAGCTCCATTAAAATCTATAATGCTCACAAGAATCGGAAAAGAAGGAAAGTAATTCAATGGAAGAATCTTGCTGTGAGTCGGTTGAACTTTTTGTAGTGGTTAGTTTTATGTACTTCATTGTATATTTCAACTTTGATTATCTTAATTCTTTATTTTCAGGGTATTCCGGAGCAAAAAAATGACAAGACTTGTGGATATTTCATTATGCGTTACATGAAAGAAATTGTGGAGGACAAGAACTTAGATTTTAGTATTAAGGTAAAATTGATCAACTGCTTACCTATGGTTGTTTAATGATATAGTGCATGCTGTGCATATAACTTTCATATTTAATTTGCTGCATTTCCTTATTGCAGTGGGGAACTAAGTCAAATTTGGTTTACACAGACAAAGATATTGATGAGATCCGAGGGGAATGGGCTAAGCATGTTTTGAAGTATCAGTCTATATAAATGCTTTTGTTTCTGGTAGGTTATGAGCAGTAGTATTGTCTAGGAACTGCTTTTGTGCATTTTCATAGAACTGATGGAAAGTGTTGAACAAATGTATGTAGTTGCTGTAACTACTCTATGGATGCTACTAGGTTTTTGTATTAGTTAGATTATGATCCTTGCAACAATGGCAGTAATTAAAATCAGTTAATGTAAAGGCTAGCATGCTATTTAGTTTAGTATTTTGCTACTGATGGGAATGTATTTTGGTGGGTTAATTTATGCAATGAGGAATTTGTTAATTTCAGATCTTATAATTAATCTGCCTTTTTGATGACTACTATACAGAATGAGGTTTGCTATGCATTCAAATCCAACAAATGCAGGTTTATGATTTGTTGTATCACAAATATAGTAACAACAGAAAACTGAAGTTTATTTCGCTATCAGACAACAGAGATGCCTTTAACAGACAACAGAAAACTGAAGTTCAATTCCCTATCAAACAATAGAAATACTTGTAACAGACAACATAAAACTGAAGTTCAATTGATTATCAAACAATAGAAACGCGAAGTTCATTTAATATCACACAACAGAAGAGTGAGTTTCTGAACTCAATCAAACTACATAACTACATGATTACGTATAGTTTTATTTTCTATCAGACAACATAAAAACTTTAATCTGTGGTTGGAATACAAGAAAGAAGACACAAAAATAAAGTCTTACAACTATTTAGACGACATATGAGCATAATTTACCCAATTATAAGTGAGTTACAAACAATAATTAAATGTCATTAAAAATGCATTTAGACAAGAGATTGTCAAACAAGTCTTTATTTTGGTTACTTCAGACAACATATAGATATTTTTTTATTTCTTTTCAAACGACAGAGATTTTATTAAAACTATAGTTTGTACCTCATTTCAACAACATTACTGTGTCGTTGTATATGATTAATAACCACAGAAAGTCCCAAATACTTCAATGTTGGGTTGTTCAGACGACAGAGCCTTGCGAAACTTCTGTAGTCTGAGTGAGAATAGACGACAGATATCATCTGTCGTCTGAACGCATTATTGGCATAGTGATATTCCTTCATTATTGCAACAACCATCACTAGCTTGTAAATGAAAGAGAGCTCTTTTTTATTTTAACAAGCGTCCGTTATATTTATTAGGCCTTATGATTTCAACATCTGTTCATTATTTTATTATAATTTACTCTTCCACATACAAGTGATATACAGCCTATATATAATCCCTACATTAGGTAATTAACAGAAAGTCCAGAAGTTCTTAGTCCTTACTATCTACCATGTCATCCAAAAGAGATCATTTATCAAAAGCAGCAAAGACAAGGTTAAGATGTCATTTAGATTTTGATCAGTATGCAAAAACTACCTGCAATTATGCAATTCGTAATACAACGCTCAATCTTAGGTATCCACTCTTATTCCAACCAAGTGTTGGTCGGAATCAACGATCAGCAATAGAGATCGAAATCAATAGTTGCACCAAGAACCGTAGCACCAAGACTGTACAGGTTTATCATGTGGAACCATAGAAGGAATTCAATCACTACTAATTGGTCGCATCAACGAGCCTCACAACTTCGGTACTTTCAATAGAAATGTTGCATCTACAAACACTACAATTACCAGTAAGACACAAGTTTTTTATGATATTCCTAACACTCCTGATGATGTTAGAAAATGTAGCAATACATGTGAGCATTGCAGAATTTATTGTAGGCCAAGTGCTCTTATGAATCTGAGTAAATTAAAATTCTCTAAACCACATCTGAGGACCATATGAAGGAGAGATGAAGAGGTTCTGTTGAAGTATTAAGATAGATATGGTATTGAGGAAAGGACCTATTGCTTTTTCTTTCAATTGTAAGGTAGCTAATAAAGATTATCTTGCATTGCAAATGCATCTTTTAACTTTTTTAATTGCTCATAACAATTGATTATTTTATTATGATGTACTAATTATGTTTATATATTCAATTATAAGTTTTTAATGTTATGATTATTTCAAATTTAGTTGTTTAATATTACCTACATATTAAATATTATGATTTTCATGATTTAGCAATACTTAATACAAATTAACAAATTACAGTATAGTTCAGTGTTAGGCCAAGATAAATATGCCTAATCAAATGAGCAAGTTTTGATGAATAAATTTAAAAAATTAAAAAAAAAAAAAAAACTAAAACCAAACATATCAGATGATCGAATAAAGTTTAGCTAGTCTTTTATAAACAAATAAGTACCTTATGATAATAAGGATGCTGCCTATATAGTGTCTTACAACAAATGTGAAGACTATCTATATATCAATTTTTGCATATGCAACAAAATGCACAAGTTTGTGCATCCCCAAGAGCTTTCTATCCATAAACTTAAATTACTTGTCAAATATCCTACATAAAAAGATAATGTAACAATTAAAATTTTTGCAGATCTAAAATGTAATCACTATATAGGATGTTAGTAATACAAGCCTAACCTTATATTATAGTGTTACTGTATTCAATTCCATTATTATCCATTTGAGTTACTGTCGGCAACATCCTCAATACTATGCTCAACTTCTTCATCAAGGATCTCCCTCCACTAAGGTACCATTTGATTAAGTGTAATTCCATCTATATCAGTTCGTATGACCTCCTTATACATATCAAAACTTGCATCATCCATGTTTTGGGGTGCACATGGCTCATCATGGACAGCCACACCACAAGAACATATAAATCACGAGGTTTGATTCTATTACAATGTTGCTGTATTCAATTCCATTATCATCCATCTGAGTTATTATAGGCAACATCCTAAATACTGTGCTCAACTTCTTTATCAAGGATCTCCCTCCGTTGAGGTACCATTTGATTCAGCATAATTCTATTTATATCAGTTTGTATGATCTCCTTATATATATCCGAACTTACATCATCCATGTTTTGGGATGCATATGGCTCATTATGGACAGCCACCACAATATCATATAAATCACGAGGTTTGGTTCTATTTGCTACATGTCATTAGTTTCAATGGGATCTTGAACATAAAATACTTGTTCTACGTAGGATGCAAGTATATGTGTGTCACCATCATGTAGAGGTTTATTAAAGTTAACTAATATTAATCAATACTGGTCAATCTTCAACCCTAGAGAGTTTCCTTTGTGGTTAACCCAATCACAATCAAATAATACGATATTTCTATCATTTTGACAAACCAGCTCGATGATATCCTTTACAATCCTATAATTGTCAAGAATTCTATAATTTGGATTACTGTCATGCATAAATGACTAGATGATTAATGTTGATCGGATGAATACACCATTGTTCTAGTTTTTCTTCCTTTTGTCAATCCGGTGTATCCAGAATCTAAAACCATTAACGACAAAAAATTTGTGCTTTCTACACCAAATGTCTGGACCCCTAGCTAAAGCGTATAAATCCTCGTTAACATTGTTATTCGGGACCATGTTCAACTACATCACCTGATATTGAAATGCATACATCAATAACAGAATATTAATATGATTGAGCAAAAGCATTTATAAACAAATAGATGATAGATATGAATTTATAAAAATTAAATAAATAAATATGAAACTGATCATTAGATGAAAGGAGCTGCCTATATATTACTTGAACCAAGCTAGAAAATTGTTGTGAAATGCTTGGTCATACTCATACAATGCTCGTTTTCCTTCCTTATTCGGACATTTAGGACAAATTGAATGAGTTGTGTCCTAAAACAATCATTTTGATGTAATTATTATTAATCAAAATTGCAAATTTATTACTTATTACTTATATTTAATATTTGATTGAACAAGGTCCAAATAATATGAATTAAAGGGAAAGTGATCTAAAGAGTTAGAAGTGTGAGACCTTTACTCTTTTACACTCTTATCCTAAAATGTCCTAGTCATAAGATTATCATTTGGACATTGATAATCCGGAAAAACTAGCACATACTATGTATGATCAATATGGAGAATGATATGTCTCTTTTCATTCATGTAGAGACAATAATACAAATATGTGGACGCTCTTATCTTAAAGAGTACACTGAACTCGATCATTAGAGTTCTTGTATGGAGTTTTACCTACATGTCAAACTTGAAATCTAAATTATAATAATAATAATTAGTCCTTTGACCTGAGATATCATGGCTGTCTTATGAGTTTGTGGATCAACTCTTGATGATGCAAGAATATTATGTCCCTTAATGGATATGATTCATGCATTCATTGGTATAATCAATTCGGTCATAGACACATTTTAGTGTGCAATAAGGAATTTTTATCCTTAAGTAAATAAGGTGTATGTTCAAAGATGTGATCCAATGAATCTTTGGCCAAAGCATTGAATAAATTAAAAAAGAGTTTCTAATCACATTCTAAAAATCACATAAGATAGAAATCACATTAGAGAATTGGCATATCAATTCCATACCCCGTTGATATGATTGAGAACATCGTATAAGAGAAAAGCTGTATTGTATTGTATTGTAATTTCAATTGAATAGGTTCTTTGTTATTCGATATTAACTAGGGTAATTATGATATGTTTCAAGACATCACTCATGAATTGTGAAGTCCCCGAGGATTGGTAAACATTTACGATCCTAATAACAAGGGAAAATCAAAATGGAGTTTTGATTCGTAAACAAAACAGAATGGTCATACAAACTTCACTGCCTTGTTAATTAGAACAAAAGAAATCACACATCATACAAGTGGATCCTTAAGATTGTACATGAAGAAGTTAAAACAAGAGTTGGTCATGACCAAATAATTAATTAGATTTATTATTTGGACATAATTAGAATTTTCGGATAAAACCGAACTTATTAGGCCTAAACGATTGTTGGATACGTTTTTTGGTATGGATTTGAGCTTCACTAAGTGAAACTTAAATGAAAGCCCAATACACATTTGTACTGCCCAATACATGTCTAAATCATCTAACATATTGTCTTTGTGAAAGTCAATATTTTACTTTTAGCAGTTGGAATTGTTTCTTACTATATATAAGGTAAAAGCATGGACATAAGAAGTAAGTGTCTTCACAATACTATCTTTAGTTGGTAGGAGAGAGTTATCTTAAAGGTCATATCCTTTTGTGGCTACTTATTACATCAAGAAGAAGTATACAAGCACAAGAATGAGTTCTAAATCTAAGGTGCTTCAAGGTGAAAGAAACACACAAGAGAAGAAATTAAGGAGAGGAACAATTGGGTGGTTCACTTGGATCGGATTGAAATCACGCTCCAAGGGTGAGTAGAACATAAGCTCCATCTTTGGTCTTCCTTACTTTGCATGTTATGTTTATATACATATCACAACAAGCCAAGTCATGGGTTAAAGGAATGGGTTTTATATTTAGTTAGAAGCTTAATTGTTAAACTAACTCCACACTAATTAAAAAGTATTGAAATTCATCCAATTCTTCATAAATTCTCTACCATAATTAAAACACTGATAAGTACAATCTATAAACCATTAATGTAGTTGTGAATATGATGCATCTCGACTTCCCTCATTGTATTTGGCCTCTCAAAACATGAAAAGCCAAAAATGAAATAAAACAACCAATTTGAACTATAGTTAACTATTTTTAGCATCCAATAAATCTTCTTTGATTGATAGAAAAAGATTATCAAACCAATTAACTAAAACCAAAAGACTTCCACCTTTAGAACCAAAATAGAAAAAATACACTAGAATCAAGTTGGTTTAAGAAATCAAAATATATTTACTTAGAAGAAAAGCAACCCACACAGCTCAAAACAATAGATAAAAATTGAACCACTACGAACACACAACAACCACCTCACTGCTCATGAATACAAATATCATGAATGGATTACTTGATCCAAAGTAATACATAACACATAACCATTGCATAAGATCATGATTTTAAATCAAAGCATACCGAACAGAGAAATAAAGAAACCAAAGTAATATAAAATAAAGAAATCACTCACATCTAACCAAGCTCGTAATTGGTACAAGAGCGGTTTGAATGCGGTTGATGAGATATATATTTGTTGATACATTATAGTTAAATATGACTTGATAAATAATGTAGTAATTATAATATTGTTATAATTGTAGTAATTGATTTTCATTGTAATACGACATACATTATAATTAAAATAATTACTTGATAAATAATTATGTAATTATAACGGTGTTTATATTTGTATTAATTGATTTTTATTGTAAAATGGTGAGATACTTTGTTATTAAAATTATTACTTTATAATAGATGACCCTTCATAATGGCATTTATATTTGTACTAATTGGTTTTTTTATTTTTTATTTTAAATAACATTGCTTGAGGAAACACATAAATTGTGGCATGTCGGGATGAAGAGAAAAGGGAAGACCAAAAGATACAATTTTCAAAGTTTTGATTGTTACACTATTGTGGAAGGCTTTGCACAATTTAAAGACATCCCTATCCATACATCCGAAGGAACATCAAATGAATGAAGTCAACAGACGCACACACAACTAAATGCAGAAAATTCTCCTATCAACTTGGACATGGATGTAGATCAGGTAATTGCCAGTGAAACTGCAGATTTTAATGTAAGGCCTCAAGGAATGAAGGTTACAAAAGAAGAAATTCAGAAAGGAAAGAAGACAGCAAAGGATCAAAGTCCTTTGTCAACCGTTGTCGAGAGTATAGTGAGTAACCAAAAAGAGGTAACTGCTGACAAGAAAAAACTCGATGAGGAATTTGCTTGAAGTCTCTAAGAGGAAAATCAACGAGTTTGTATCCAATTGCAAATGGATATGCGAAAAGAGGCATTCTGAGTACAAGAGATGGAAAAGCGAATTAAGGAGAGGGAAGAGCTAATTATGGAGATGGATGCAAGTCAGATAACGCCATCCAAAAAGGGTTATTGGTCAAGAAAGCAAAAGAAGATAGCGGAGAGAGAAGATCTTGGCTAGCAGACGTCACTTTCTATGGGTGGATACTATCCGCAACCCAATTTTGGTGATGTATTCTCACAACCAAATTTTGATGGTGCATTCCCACAACCAAATTTTGGTGGTGCATTCCCACAACCTCCTTACTCTGGTGCATTTCAACAACCACCTTACCCTGATGGATTCCCACAATCTCCCTTCACCGGGATTCCCACAACCTCCTTACCCGGGTGGATACTATCCGTAACCACCTTACCCCGGTGGATATCCTACACAACCACACTTTTCACATTTCTCTACAGGTGATTCCACGAACCCTCACCCTAATGATGACCCTTCAAACACAAATTGGATTCCTAGAGAGGATGAGGATCACGATGAGAATAATTAGGTGATTATGCATGTTGTGTAATTGTATTGTACTTATTCCTAGTTTTACATTTATGTAAGCATAAATTTTATGAAATAAAAGTTGTATTTGAAAATTACATTTATTAAAGCACACACCTTACATTAAAAATCATAGCACATAAAAAACATAATACAAGTCATATTAAAAGCACACAAACATAATACAAGCCAAATTAAAAGAACACAAACATAAAAAACATAAACATTAGCAAATTATTCAAACATCTACCAGATCTAGATCTCCAAGTTGCCTTGAATGTTCCAGAAATGCTCTATCAGATCTTCTTGAAGGTTTGAGTGAGTGTTTGCACATCTAATGGCATCGTATCAATCCATGAATCTGTTGAAATAATAACCATCTCTACTAACAGGATCAAAGTCATCACCGATCAGTCCTTCTCAAACCATAGCCATCCTGGGCCTCATATTGTTATCCTCTTCTTCATCGGATTCCAATTTCTCATCGCTGTCCTCTAGTCTTTCGTCCTCGATTATCATGTTGTGTAATATAATACAAGTCAATATGATGTATCGAAGGTCTTCTCTATCCCACCCACGAGTGGCTCCTCTAACAATACTAAAGCGCGACTGTAAAATACCGAAACATATTTCCACATTCTTCCTGTACCACTTTTGAGCCTGGGAAAACTTCAGATCATTGGGTCGTGTAAGCCTTGGAATTGATTTCACAAAAGTCGCCCATCTAGGATAGATACCATCAGCGAGATAGTAACCTAAATTGTGAATTCTGTTATTCACTTGAAATTGGATCTAAATGGCTCGACCAGCTATAAGCTCATCAAACAACGAGGACTTTGCCAGCACGTTGAGGTCGTTACATGACCCAGGCATTCCAAAGAAGGCGTGCCATATCCATGTGTTGTAAGATGCGACTGCTTTAAGGATGATAGTGGGGATATGTTTTCAACCGTTGTATTCTCCAGCCCAACTTGTTAGGTAATTCTTCCATTGCCAGTGCATGCAGTCAATGCTTCCAATCATCCCAGAAAAATCTCTTCTCTCAGCTTTGGCGAACAATCTTCTGAGGTCGGCCGGAGTAGGAGCCCGGAGGTATTCTGTTTAGTACAAATTAACTATTTCTCTTGTAAATCGTTGAAGAGCCTCGATGGAGGTAGATTTTGCCATTATGACAATACTCAGTGCATTGGTCTGCCCCAGCATCGTAAGCAATCATTTGTAAGGAACATGTCAGCTTTTCCTTGGGAAGTAGTCCGACTTTCTTAGCAGCATCTGATTTCTGGACAAAGTACCGTTCATAGCGACAAAGGTCACTGGAGATGTTGTTGAAAACATTGTGACTCACCCTATAGCGTGTCTGAACTTCCTCCTCACTGAAAACTGGACGCTGAACAAAGTAATCTTCCACCTAAATCGCACCTCATTCGGTGCATGCCCCAGTTGAGAACTCTCTCGTCGTGTTTGATTAGAAAATTCAGCTTCAACGACTGCTGCGATCACAAGGACATTAGTCGTACACATCTCTTGATAATCTTCATCTTGAGACTTTCGAAACTTAGCCCACAATCTCTTCATTGAAATGAGGGGAAAAGAGGAAATGTGTTGGATCTGGAGATATGAAAAAGGAAGAGATTTGCCAATATTAGATTGTGTGTGAATGGAGTGCTGCCTCTTTCTCTATTTATCTACAATTTTCACATCAAACGTGAACAAGATGATAAGGACACATGTCCACTCCTAGTTCTACGTAATCTAATCCAAAATCTTAGATAAGATTACATCGACAATAACCGTTAGATTGAATAATATGCAAATGATCTGGTCCGTTCAAAGATGTCGGTGGTTGTTTCAAGCTTTTCAAAAAAATTGTCGGTGGTTGCTTCACTCATTTCAAGAAAAATTGTCGATAATTGTAGGTGGGTTATAATTTGTCCACCGAAAATATCATAAAAATACTAAACGATCCCAAAAGCCCGAAAAACCCTACACGTCGTGGTAAAGCGACGAGTTCTCTTCCTAGCGTTGTTCCCTTTCCGAAAAACTATAGCAATCACAATTCTGACATTAATTATCCATAAATCTCCATTATTACCATCTATTTACATCACATATATTTCAATTTTACAATAAACAAATTAATTTTTTTTTCAATGAACAGTAACTGAACAATCAAGAAATAGATCTGGTGGAAACTCATGTCCAGTGGCAGTGAACAGTTTCTTGACCGATCGACCCAGTGACCCAATGACCATGACATTTACCCCCAACGGGTGGACTTGGTCTAAGTGATTTCAAATAACTACCTTCTAGTAGTAATTTTAAATTCTTAATAAAATCGGGGTATAGATTTGAGCAAAATGATTTGAAATCTAAATACACCTGAAAAAATTTGCAAACAAGTTGATTTGGTTCATTAGGAATTGAGTAGGCCTAGGCATTTTAGCCCGAAAATCCGGATTGGACCGATCGGGACAGTTGGATCCGGGCCGGGCTTTGAGAAAATAAAAACACAAAAACATAAGGCCCGGACCGTTTGAATTTAAACGGGCTGGTCCCTGGTCCGTTTATTAACGGTCCGAGCTGTAGCGGTCCCTGAAAATGAAAAACTAAATTTGAGCCCGGCCCGAGATATTTGGGCTTGGTCCTGGGCCTTGTAAAATCTATGTAGGGCTCGGGCCGTGCCCAGGCTAAGAATTAAGGAGTCCAAATCTAGACGACCGAATCTTCAAATCCAAACGGCCCCATGAGTTGAGATGTACCGTCAGTGACTTTGGACGCTGCCGTTCAAACATATAGTTTTATCCTTTAGTGAAAAGAAAAAACAAAAACAAAAGCAATATATTTTACTTTTCATTTATAATCTCAGACAAAAAAAATTAAAATATTGTCTATCGGTGTTGTCTCCACTACCTCCATTGTTGGTGAGACCAACACAGTCCAAAACCTCCGGCAGACAGCATAACTTGCTTCAGATACTCTCCATCCCTCCTCCTCAAATCACTCACTCACACTTGTTGCATGTATTCTTAATCACTTCAGTTCCCTCAAAAGAAGAGGTAGTGGGTTCATTCATTCATTTATTTCCTCAACAATGGCTTCCTCCTCCACACTTGTCCTCTCCACCCTCTTCTCTTCTTTCCCTCACCGAAAAACCCTAAACCCAAAAACCAAGAACCCCTTCTCTCTCACTTCCCACAAACTCCCTAAACCTCCTCCTTCCCTCACCCTCAGTTGTTCAACGTTTCTGAAACCCAGACCCCATCAGAATCAGATTCAACTGTGCAGGAGATTTCGAGCCCACACCACCATCAGAGATGCCGATAAGGACGAGGAGGAGGAGCAGGCAGTTGTGGGAGAAGACTCGGCTGAGTTTCTCTTGTCAAAGCAGAAGCTGTCTTCCTGGCTTTATTTCACTGCAATTCTCGGGACTGTGCTGTTTGTGCTCAACGTGGCTTGGATTAATAATTCCACCGGCTTTGGGAAGCCATTTATCGAAGCGGTTTCGGAACTTTCTGATAGCCATGAGGTAAATCATCTTTTACAATCTCATTGTGCTCGTTTAATTACCAAGCTGTTAATTTTTGGGAATGTTGGATGATGCTCAATTGCTCAAATGTTGTATGTGGATTGAATGGTTAGATGGGTTTGTGAAGGGTATGTTATGTTGTTTGAACTTATAATTAAGTGAATTCAGATTAAGCCGAACCGGGAATTGTTCCTGGACTTTGTTTTATGTAGTGTTTCTCTTCGTAAAGATGGGGATAACAGGGGTGACAAAGTCCATGCAAAGCAATTGCATGGTGCATTTGGGTTAACCTTGTCTACTGAAAAGTAGAGCAGAAAGAGAAACTTCCTTGGTTGAAGCTTGGAACAAGAGCATTTGTGGGGCTTGTAAACAAGTTTTAATTGGGTGTGCTATAGAATTGCTCAAAGCTATTCCTTTGACTTTCTCTCATTTCTTTTCCCATGGTTTCTGGGGAGAGAGGGAGGGAGGATTTGGAAATTCTCATTTCCTTTTAGATTCATGGATGACCAGCATGCTGGTTGTTCAATGGAAGGATTAGGTGGCCATGTCTTTCTTCCTTTTCATGGTTATATAACTTATTTCTAGGTAGGTATGTAAAATTTGATAGGGTGTAGTTACAAAGCTGAGTCTTGAAATGTTATCCTGCAGGTTGTAATGTTGCTCCTCATTCTCATATTTGCCATAGTCCATAGTGGTTTGGCTAGCCTACGAGACGCTGGTGAGAAGCTTATTGGAGAACGTGCTTTCCGCGTTTTGTTTGCAGGGACATCTTTACCATTGGCTGTTAGTACTGTTGTGAGTTCTCGCTCTATAATTAGATTGTTCTTCTTTCTTTGTTGCTAGCTTAATTCTTTACTACTATATGTTTGAATTCTTGTCGTACAGTGCAAAGGAAATTTTATCCATACTTAGTTCCTTGACTTTGAGGTTTTGTGATTCAGGTATATTTCATTAACCACAGATATGACGGAGTACAGTTATGGCAGCTCAAGGATGTATATGGTGTACATGAATTGGTGTGGTTATCTAATTTTATTTCCTTCTTCTTCCTTTATCCATCGACTTTCAATCTACTAGAGGTAGCAGCTGTTGACAAGCCCAAAATGCATCTTTGGGAAACTGGGATTATGAGAATCACCAGGCATCCACAGGTAACAAATTCGTTGTCTTAATGTGGTCATATTCAAGTCATTTATGGAGCATTTCGGGTGGAATGCTGTTGTCGGTTCCAGTGATCTAGGTTGACTACAATTAACTTGAAATCAAGTTTATACAATCAATTGTACCAATAATATTAGGACTATTTTAAGTTGAGATTGAATGTTATGCATTGGATTTTCCAAAATCACTGAACTGTTAATATTCCGTGGAGTGATACTTTGGGATTTTGGATAAAAATGTGGAAATGAAACTACTGTTTATGTTTTCCACTTTCGTAGTGGTGGCTATAGGCGTAACTACCAATATGATAATTACAAGCATCTGTATTGATTATATGTTTTCAATCTGAAATAAAATTTTCTTTACATTAGGATCTCTGAAAAGAAATAACAGACAGTTGTTGGTATAAGAAATAAAGTGATATTTTCATGCATATCATTTTACTAAAAAATTTTGCAAATGCATTTGTATTTGTTTTAGCTTGTAGGGCAGGTGGTTTGGTGCTTGGCTCACACAATTTGGATCGGAAACTCTGTGGCAGTGGCGGCTTCTATTGGTTTAATTGGCCACCACCTGTTTGGTGCTTGGAATGGTGACAGGAGATTAGCTGTAAGATATGGGGAGAACTTTGAAGTTGTGAAGAAGCGAACAAGTATTGTACCTTTTGCAGCCATTATTGATGGCCGTCAAAAGTTGCCAAAAGATTACTACAAGGAATTTATTCGGTTGCCTTATTTTGTGATCACTGCATTGACGTTAGGTGCATACTTTGCACACCCCCTTATGCAGGCAGCCAGTTTTGGACTCCATTGGTAGGAATAGGTGTTTAGAGGAACATGAACGGATGCTGGAGAGTAATTGTATATAAATTTTGTACTGTATGTGAGAACATTTAGGTTCCTCTGCATGTTAAGAACCTAAACGTTCATTTAGGCACAAGGATGTTGTATATCACTCCTAAAAGAAGGTATAATTGATGTTGCTGAACCGATAGGTATCCTAGTTTTGATGTAAAGACTATGATTCGGGTCCGTTTGTTATGCTGGATTCTATTAACCCTCGCTATTTCCATAGACGGTCATGGACTCTTATGGCCTGGCTTAAACTGAACTAAATGTTCTGTGTTTGATAGTGTAAGAGCTAAGCGCAATTTTAGTAGTTATGTCAAATGCCAACCAAGATATTCTATGGTTCTACCTGGACCAAAAGCTATAATTTAACGCTATGAATATGAAGAAATTTCAAGCAAAGCACTTGAGTTGTATTCAGAAGCGAGCAAAATTTCGTGACCTGAACTTTTGAGTTGTATAAGAGCCAGTAATGAAATTTCACATTCGACCTATAAGAGATTGGAAATCGCCTTTTAGTATATAGTCGTCTACAACCTGTAAAATAGAATCTAAGTCCGGTGTGATATTAGACAAAGATCCTCCGACGATCAAGTCAGTAATAAACTTAGAGCAGTGGGCCAGTTTGGTAGAATTCGTTATCAGAGTTGGTGCATTGTGCCTCCTTATATGGGAGATAGTATGTTGGGGTAAGATGGTCTTTGCGTAACCTACTCTAGTTAGGTTACTTATCTTTCTAGTATAGAAAATAGAATTTAAGTCCATTTTCATTACTTGCGGAACCATATATAGGTCCAACTCATTAATTTTCTCAAGGTGCGCCCTTAGGGAATTAATATGTATTAGGATTCCTTTTTTGGGATATTGTATAGTATACGGGCCATGTGTCTCTCTTTGGGCTTCCTCTTAGGCCTTGTTTAGTTCGCGGAATGGAAAGGTTGGGAAAGGAAATTTTATCATTTCCTGTGTTTAGCACATCCATAGAAATGAACAACTTTCCTGCATAAAGGAAAAAAATGGGATGGATCCTCCCACACCCTATGGGATTCATTTTCTCTCATACTTTCCTTACATTAATTATACATTAATTCCATGCTCTAAAATTATTTTAATTAGTAGCTATTACCAAATTATCCAAGAAATTTTTGAATCTTGAATTGTTTATGTTTCAATAATAAGGATATTATTAGAAAATTGATGGTACATACTTTCATATTCATGCACAAACCAAACATCGAAAATAAAAATATAAAAAAATTTTCGATTACTTTCCCGACGTTTCCAAACATTAGTAGGGAAACTAGTGAGAGGTTTACTTTCCCATACTCATGGGAATGACCAAAGAACCAATTTCCTTTTCGGCAACCAAACGAGACCTTAGGGGGTCCCTACCAGTTATGGGCCTTTTCCTGGGCTTCCTTTTCCTTGAAGTATTCTAACTCAGGTAACCTTCTTACTAAGAAACCAAGATGAATTATGAACAAGCCCACTTTCATAAACAAACTAGCATTTGAGACATTCTACTAAAGCTTAACCAAGGATCTAGATAGACCGTTGACTCAAATGTTTCATTGTGAGTTAGGGGTCATCATTTGGCCCTTAGGCCCTAAACCCGCCCTAAGCCCGACCCGGCCCTTACATTAAGGCTGGTCGTCCCGACCCTTTTTAAAATAGGGTAGGGTATGGGCCATGAGAATGAAACCCGGCCCGGCCCGTTTGAGCCCTTTAGGACCAAGCCCTGCCTGGCCCTTTAGGCCCACCCGAATAAGCTCTTTTAATTTTCTATTTTTTCTATTTTTTATTATGTTTCTCTTTTTTCTATAATATGCAATTTATCTCTTTCTTTATAATTGATTTCTTAAGTTTTGTTTTCTTTAGTTTTTATTTTCTTTGTTACATAACAATTAATATTAGGAGATTTAGAGAGATAGTTAATTGAATATAACCACCTTAACTAATATTAATAAATGTTATAAGTTAATTCCTATACACACACACATATTAAATATGATCAACCAAAAACAATGTCTTATATTACCTATATAACCATTGAGCCACATTTTGAGAAAAAGTAAATAATGTAAGTTTTTTTTTTATTAAACAAAATAAGGCCCTTTTCGGCTCTATTTGGCCAAATTAGGAAGGTCTGCCCAACCCGGCCCTTTCGGCTCTAATAGATCGGGCTTTTAAGGCGGGTAAGGATTAACATATTTAAACCCCGGCCCTACTCTACCCGGTCCTAAATTTTGTTGACTTTGACTAACCAGGCCCATGATAACCCTACTGTGAGTGAAATTTTGCTAAAAGTTTTAAGTCAATTTCTATAGGCAACCATTAGACTCTTAAGTTAATTTTTAACGATAGTCTATAAGAACCAAAGTAAACTAAGTATGCGTGCAAATTCGAATGTATGGGACAAAAAGTTGGCTGATTTTGTAGTTTGTGGTAATTTGCTATAAATATTATAGAGGTCTTGAATTTATGTGTTCACAAGATTTTTGGTAGTCCAATTTTAAAGGTAATTTTGCTAAATAATTTTATGTAGAATTTCACCCAAGGTTGGCCCTATAGAGCTATTTCAGATTTACAGATTACATAGTGAGATCTAGAGCGGGTTTTGTCATAGTTTCCACTTGACAATTTTCAACCCTCACGAACTTATATTCGGTCTCTCTCTTTTCATTTTGTCTTGGTTAACTACTATAGTCTTCAACTTTCATGGCAAAGTAACCACTGGATGTCACGTCGACATCAAAGAATCGTGGAAAGAAACAAAGAGTCGAAGACCCAAAGCAATGCTTAAAATATATGACCCAATGATCAAAGAGTGCAGGACGAATACACAGGATACCCTCCAAACTTGGATTGGAGACAAAATGAGAATCTTGTAGGCTAGAAGATACGGTGACTAAAATAGCATTGTAAACATCCTACCTACTTTTTTCGGGAGTTAACATCCTACCTAATTAAAATATTGGAATTATTACGTTGTTCACTGTTTCATTTATTAAATTTAATTTAACTCCATCACTTTATGCTCCGATCACGATCACCTTAAAATTCCAATCACCTCAAAATCTCATCACTTTTGAGTTTTTTGTAACCTTTATTTCTCTTACCCACACGCTTCCTCAATATACTTGTACCCGGATTATGTATATCTACAACGTGTCTAACACATGTGACTCGAAACTAAATAAAATTTAATGGAATATATACCCTTCTTTCTAAACACTCGAAATACTCATTTAATGTACTTGTACCACGATTATATATATCAACCAAGTGTCTAAGACATGTGGCTCAAAATTAAGTGAAATTTAGTGGAATATACACTCGTCTTCCAAATAATCAATGAAAAGACAGGTGTCTTTAAGAACATCGTTTAAGGAGTAAAGATGTCCTGCATTTGTTGATAGGATATCTAGGAAAGCGAATTTAGGGCCTTTTTTTCTTCAAAGTTTGGATTAGAATGATTTTGAAAAATTGAAACGTCCACGTAAGACGAGGTTCCGCACCAATTCCATTTTCCTCTTTGGCGAGTCATTGCCAGCCAAGCCTAAAACCAAATGGCTTCTTCTTCTTCTTCTTCTTCTTCAACTCCAGCGACGACCACGACGACCACGTCGTCTTCCGCCATGAAAAGAGTCACGCTCACTCTCACAACCTCATGCCGGAGCTTTCCTCTTCTCTTCCTCCTCCTGATTTCCATCAACATCACCGCCGGCGTCGCTCTCGACAACGCCGTCTTGAGCGTCAAGTACAAATACGCCGGCCGCGACCGCACTCTCGGCGCCCTAAAAGCTCACGACATCAAACGCACTCTCCGATTTCTTGCCGGCGTCGATCTCCCTCTCGGCGGCTCCGGCCGCCCTGACGCCGTCGGGTACTCATCTCTCATGTATGAAATCGTCTAAATTTGCGTTACAATTTAGCGATTGGATAATTGAATTCTTGTTCTTGTTCTTGTTGTGTAGATTATACTATGCTAAAATTGGAATAGGAACACCTCCTAGAGACTACTATGTACAAGTTGATACTGGAAGTGATATTATGTGGGTCAACTGTATTCAATGCAAGGATTGCCCTCAAAGAAGCTCACTTGGTGTATGGCATTGACTCCTTTTCCTTCTTCTTTATCCTTTTTCGCAATCCGAAATTTCGTAGTTGTTTTGATTGTTTTGCTTGTTGGCTATATGTGACAGTTTGAGCTATCACTATATGATATCAAGCAGTCTTCCACTGGTAAACTCATTCCTTGTGATCAAGAGTTTTGCGTGGCGGTGAATAATGGTCCGTTGGCTGGATGCACGGCCAATATGTCATGTCCTTATTTACAAATTTACGGAGACGGCACCTCCACTGCCGGTTACTTTGTGAAAGATATTGTGTTGTATGACCAAGTGTCGGGTGACCTCAAGACTAGCTCTTCCAATGGAAGCGTCATTTTTGGGTAACTTCTTGCTTCTTGGTATTGCTGCTTTCTTCTTTATTTTAGTTCATCATGTTCATTTTAGGGAGGTTTAAGTTATCTGACAGATTTGCATTGGTATCAATCTTGTATGTGCTTAAGTATGCTCTTTTCAGCTTTAATTCAGCAATTCGGTGTATAGATATTATTGTCCAACTAGGCTGATCAAATGCTTTCATTTTTATCTTAAATTTAGTATTGGTAGATTGTTTTGATTACTTAACTACCTGAATGATCAGTTATGTTGGGACGTGGCATATTGGCCGTGCATCTAGTTATTGGACTATAATCTGTATGATTTGATTCCTTTATAACACAATATATCTGGCGACCGGAAAACTAGAATTGAGTCGGGTTGACTGGTGACGACCAATTACTGGTTTTCGTTGAAGGTTGGGTAAAACTCAACCAGAAAACGTGTATTTTGAGCCCCAACCTGGCCCAAATATACCCCTCTCCAGCCCCAGTTGTTTAGTATTGGTTTTAGTGTATTCAATACTTGCAAGAAAGTGACATACATTCTGCAGGACGCTACCATCTTTAGTAGAAAAGGTTCATGGTAAAACTTTTAAGCAATGTAAAGGAAAGTGAACACATAAGCCTTTTGCAAGTGACAAGATACCCCCTGGGAAATGGTTAGTGGGTCAGGTTTAGGCAATGTTTGGTCTGTGGACTGGGTTGGACTAAACAGTCAAAACACACTTCATTGGTGCACTGTGTTGACTAATCTTTTTGTGCAAAAGGAACTACTCTTATCATCACTCATAGCGGTCAAAGTGAAGAAACAGCGATCACTTTGCTATCATGTATTTTGTGATGTAGTTGCTTGGAATTAGAAGGATAGGATAGTTGATTTTTGTTGTATTTTTTGGTTACTTTTCCACTGCTGGACAGTGATATTTTACACTACTCACTTTATTTTCGTATAAATGACTTTGTATTTCACACCACTGCTGGACAGGTGCATGTGTATGAGTATTTTGTTGGTATTCATGTGGTGGTTCTGATGTTTGTGCAATAGGTGTGGTGCTACACAATCTGGTGATATAGGCTCATCTGGTGAAGAAGCACTTGATGGAATTCTTGGCTTTGGAAAGTCCAATTCATCCATAATTTCACAGCTAGCTAAATCAGGAAAAGTCAAGAAGATGTTTGCTCACTGCTTAGATGGAAAGAATGGAGGCGGTATCTTTGCTATTGGGCGTGTTGTGCAGCCGAAAGTTAACATGACTCCATTGGTACCAAACCAGTATGTGATATTTTTCATTATACTGATAGTGTTATGTGTTTATTCATTTTGTTAGATATAACTGCTATTTTCTAAAAGATATGTTTTCTTTATGATTAAGTGGTCTTTCTTTCTTTTTTTGCATGATAGATATCAGCTTCACTATATGCTATCACAGTAAAAGTTAAACAAATGAAATGTGCTATGTATTCTAGTTCTAGTAACCAATCCTTGTTGAAGGCTGTACTTTAGTGTATCAGTTTATCATGAAGCGAACGGAACTTGAGGAATATTATGAGCGAGCATTGAGCACAGAGTAGCTGTTATATGGACTGGTTCCCATGAGTCTGTGAGAGCAAGAGAGTGATTTTAAATAAAATGGATCATGCAATTTTTTTTATTGAAATGTTTAAAAAAAAAAAGAAAAAGATAGTCATATGAAGTTCACACCCCTCTTTATCTTCAAAGATAGGATGTCCTAACCATCCAACAGCAATTCCCTAAAGGTGGCTTCTGTAATATTAGTATTAAAGAATTATGACAAACAGCCGACTATAATTCTGAAGAACTTCCTATGAAATATCTTTACATATTTGGAGACTAGATGGTTGCAAAATGGATGTCATTCCAGGGAGCTCATGTTGATTCAGTTGGTCTTGAATAGCCTCCTACTTAATTCATTTCTTTTTGATTGCCAAGGTTTCTAGTAGCATTCAAAAGTAACAAGGATTTTTCTATTAGAAGGTAGTAAGTGACGAAAGGAAAGTTCATGTAATAAACATTGTCAAAGGCCAAAAATAAGAGGGCTAGTCATTGGTAGCTTTTTTTTTTTTTTTTCCCATCAGCCATTCCTAGCTGACTAATAAATGAGTAAGGATCTGTTGGGTAAATGGTTGCGCAATTCTCTCTAGAACATGACTCTTTGTGGTATAACTTTACTCAGTTTGAAATGGTGTTGCATTGTTTTTCAACTCCTCACTCTGTGGCTGTTGCTTTTTAGGCCGCACTACAATGTCAATATGAAGGCAGTTCAAGTTGGCCGTGCTTTTCTAAATATTTCTACAGATGTATTTGAAGCGGGAGATAGAAAAGGGACTATAATTGACAGCGGTACAACTTTGGCCTATCTTCCAGACGTGGTGTATGAGCCCTTAGTAAGTAAGGTATGTGATGTATTAAACTTCTTTCTCTTGATGATTATCATAAAAGTTTTCCATTATATATTTCTTTAGTATCTTTTCATCACTATTAACAGAAATATTATCTTGTTTATAGATCTTCTCTCAGCAGCCTGATTTGAAAATTCACACTCTTCGTGGCGAGTATACATGCTTTGAGTACTCGGGCAGGTATTATCTCCGTGCCACTGATATTTCTGTTAGGAGAAGATAGCAGATAAGTGCATTCTCATGTGTTAAAAAAAAATAGTTATAAAATTATTTATCACGTCTTCAGTGTTTGATTCCTTAGTTAACAGCTTGTATTGCATGATACAAAATTCTAGACTAACGACTAACTGGAATTTGATAACAGCATACTGTGTCCAGAAAAGAAACTTCAGCCATAAATGTTAAGAGATCATAGATGTAAATTTCATCTTGTTTGCATGTGAACAAATTTATATATAACCTTCTTGCTAATTCATTGCAAAAGGTATCTATAGTTATATATAAAAATCATCAGACAATAGGTAACTCTTTCAGATGCTTCCGTGTATAATGTATTCAATAAGTGACTGGTATTTTTGTAGTTTACATTACGCTTGTTATGATTTTGCTCTATACAGTCTGTCACCTGAATTGCTTATTTCCAGCTTGATATTTGTCTTTGTGATCTCTTCATTAGATGATACATTGATCCGCCGTACTACAAATTGATCAAGTATTATTTCAAATTGTGTAGTACAGGATGCTTTCCTGATATTTGTACGGTTTGCTTCTACTTGCAGTGTTGACGATGGATTTCCTGCAGTCACCTTTTATTTTGAAAATTCACTTTCTTTGAAGGTTTATCCACATGACTACTTGTTCCCTTCTGTAAGTATTAGGAACTGCAAACATTACCGTCCATTATCCATTCATATTTCTTATGGACCAAATTAGCACTTTTAATATGTAGTTCCTCCGGAAGAGGCTTAATTTTGAAAATTCACTTTATTGAAAGTTTATTTGTACTGGAATAAACACATTGAAATTTGTCATGAAAATTAGAGAGGATGAGCAACTAAAGCTCAAGAACACCGAAATTTTTTTGTGTTGCACTTGCTCTACTAAAGCTCATACCTTGGATATCGCTTATAATAATACATTATATGCCTCTGCTGAATGTATGGATTACAGCACTTCTTTAATTATGATTGACTGGAGGGCTTCTGTAGGCTCAGTTTCTTTGGGAGTCTTATCTGCTTCAATAAAGAGTTTCTAGTGTTGTTCTTTCTAGTCTTTGGTGTTTTTTCCTTGTTGCTTGTGGCCTTCTTGTCTCCTTTATTGTATTGTTCTATTGATTGATCAATAAATTTGTTTCTCTTAAAGAAAATTAATAAATTTTATGCTCCGGAAAGCTTTCTAGAACCCCAGACGTCACTAAAAACCCATATGCTTTTGAAAAAGATACAGCTTGTATCTTTAAATTATTCCCATATTTCCTCTGTTCCTGTTACTGGTATTCTTAGTAGATGTAGTAGATAGTGATTGACCAAGTATAATTACCCTCTTCCATTACTTGCTCTTTCTTCTTGTAAAAGCATCTAAGTTTTCTAGTCTTACGCTTCAATTTCTGTTTTGATAATTGTCATTACTTTTACTACAATGTTTTAATGTGGATGTACAGGAAGGCTTTTGGTGCATTGGTTGGCAAAACAGTGGGATGCAATCCCAGGACAGTAAGAACTTGACCCTTTTGGGAGGTAAACCTCAACAATATATGTATGTCTCTGCATTAGTTTCGTGTTTAATGACATCTAGGGTCTTACTGATGATATAGAACTAATATAATGTTTAGATACCCCTTACAGTTTTATTGATGCCGACATTTAAGGTTAAGTGTTGGGCTTAATGGGCATGGTATATGATGGCTATCTATATAAAAAGCATAAGAGCATGGGATTTGATCATTTTCAGTGTTCCTTGCAGATTTGGTACTTTCAAATAAGCTAGTGTTGTATGATCTTGAAAATCAAGTCATTGGATGGACCGAGTATAACTGTGAGTTTCATGTTATTATCATTCTTTTATATCTTTATAATGCTTACCCCTGCAGCTTGTATCTTTATGTAATATGAGATGTTATGTGGTCTGCTTTGTTGTCATCTGTTTGTGCTGCATTTCCTTATCACTTCAAGATTGCTGTCATTCTTCTATTTACAGATCACTTTCATGTGCATATTGCATGGATTTTTAAGAATCTATATATATAAGACATATTGTATGAATTTTTCAATTGTTAAGCTTAGGATTCTTTCATGCTTGGTAGTTGGGTCCACTAAGCCACTGTCCATTACGAAAACTTCCGTCAGTTCTTGGTTAGCAGAGGCTATCTTTACATGCGGTCTATACTCTATACTAACTACAAAAGGTAAAACAATATGCTCAGTTCTCAACCTAAGTAATGGATAACAATTGAGAATTAGGAAAATTCTTATTGGGTAAAGCAGACACATTTGTGGGCTTAACTCCTTGTAGGCCATTATTCTCCTTTGGCAGTCCTAAACTCTGAATTATAAACCTTTGGTCTAGGAGAAGACTTGGGAGTGAAGGGTTACGAGACAAAAGTGCATTCTATTGAGAATTTGAGCATGTAAATAAGAGAAGCAGCCTGGCACGTCTATAACGGCGTTATTGCATGCATCAAAGAGCAAATATCGCTCTTCCAGAAATTATATTACCTTCTTTTGGGGGGTAGGAGAGTTATTTAGTGTTTACTGCAATATATCCGTATCCTTTATTGTTTTCCAGATACTTTTTAGCTGAAGTCTACATCTTAGAGTGTGGGCAACATGCAATGACTCCTATAGCATCTGCTTCTGATCCCCATAACTGAATCTTTGTAGCCAATACATCATTAGTCCTAACCCAAAAACTCCCCTTGATAGCCTACACCTCTACCAATACAACCCCAATTTAGGCACCTATGAAATTAAGGGCAGACTGCAAAATAAGTAATCTCAGCTTTGCAATCTGATGTAACAATTGGTGAAGGTGGCATTTTAGTTTTCTTTTATCATCTATATCTTATGCCAATATGCCATTGATTAATTAAATTCGTAAGTATTGCATCAATATTTACCATATGCATTTTTCTGTTTCTTTATTAATGTCATAATGTAATTGAATTTGGTGAAACTGAACTGGTGATTATAAGTGGTTGTCCATCTAATAATTAATGTAAAGTGACTCTGTTGTAAAGGAAATATCTTGAACATTTGAGAGGAAAACTAAATGGTTTAGAGTTACGGGCTTCTTAACTAAAAATTAAATTGAAATTTTGCCTCTTCAGCCTTCACTGAAGTATGAGTTTTGTCTGCACTTTGGATTTACTGAGAAAATTTTAGAATATAAGTGGAATTTGTTATATACTGTTGACAAAAAAGAGTTGTTATCTGCTTGCTAATTGTAACTTTCCTGTGGATATTTTCAGGCTCATCAAGTATCAAAGTTCAGGATGAACAGAGTGGAACAGTACATTTAGTAGGTTCCCACTACATCTCTTCTTCTGCTTGCCATTTGAATCACCAATGGACTATAAACTTCTTCCTTACGCTGCTGCTGTACAGTTTACTTTACTGAAATGGAACAACTAAAACATACTGACAGCCAGTTCAACTTATAGGAAATCAACATAGAGAAAATATCATGAGAAGTATTGTCGAGATGGTGCATAGAGTAGCTTCATATTTGTGTATCTATATTCAATCCCACGGTGAAAACAAAACCTAGGATAGACTTCCTTATCTCTTGACGCTTCACTATGGGATATATTTTTCTCCCCATTGTGAATTGATAGAAATATATGAAAGCTTACTAGCTTCAAAAGCTTCAGAATTAATTGTATATGGTTTCAAATCTTCTTGAATTTTTTTCTAGGCTTCGGTCTAGATAAGATTGTACATAAAATCCCTATTATATACCCTTTTGTGGCTCCATTGGTTCAGGGGTTGCACAGCATGTCCGTATCTCATGATAGAAATGTTTTACATTTAAAAGAAATATATATATATATATATATATATATATCTTCATCATTGTTGTAAGAGTATTTTGATATCCGTTTTAACTGAGGCAACACCAAATTCAGAAAGGAGTTAAGAAACCCTAATGCTGTGAGTGTCACTAGACCAAATGGTAGTGCGCAGCTAGAGGTTGTCTTAGATCAAATAAAAACAGCATTTTAAACAAAGTCGGTGTGTGCACTTGGTTCCTCTGCCTCTGCAGTTTCATTGTGCATTTTCTAGTTATTATCTGTTGTCTCGCATTCTCAAGTGATGCTTTGTTCATCTGAGAATGTATTTGCCTTCAGTGCACTTTAAACACAAGTTGGTTAGTTTGCCATTTTTAACCATTGTTATGTGTTGTGATGCTTTCGATGATATTTGTCAATTTGCTGTGTAAGAGGTGAAGAATTGTTGTCATTGTTGAAGCATATTTGAACAACTTCCATCATTTCCCCATTTTTGAGTCTCCTTCGAATTAATGCAAGTTGAAAGCTCAATATCTAGTATATGTTTGCTCGACTTCCTCTTATCTATCCATTAGATAGTTTGGTCCATAGATGCTATTTATGCTTGTTTTTTTTACGGATCCAAAATGTTGGTCATATTCTGTTGTTTATGTACTCAATATATCCCTCTTCTTTTGCTACTTATCCAAAAGATTCTTTGATTTGCAGAACTGGATTTTCATGTAATGAATTTGCCGCAAGTCTGCAAGAGACCTGATTTTGAACACTGCCTAAGTACTCTTTTACATTCCAACTTACCCTATAGCCTTAAGGCTTGTAAATCACATTAGCTGACCAACAAAATACAAAGCAAAGGATAATAAGGTGCCAACAGTTGGTGATGATCACTCGTCTCTCACTCACACTGGAAATACCAGATTTTAGGAGACATCAGATACATTTGGTGAGAATAATTGAAGGAAATCTTTTGCAGAGGTGCCAATGGTAAACCACTATTAACTACACAGTCGTTGTTGCTTAAAACCTTGAGTAGCCTGGGATTGACCAGAGTTTGAGGAAAGCTTCCGCACTTCAAATGAAGGTTGATAACTGGACACATTGGACAGTTGTTTTGCACTTCCACCATGAATTTTGGAGAGCTTCCAAACCCTACTTGAGACTGTTGCACAGTTGGAGCATGATCATTTGTAGTACATTTTTCTCCCCATCCTGAAAAAGAGAATTAGCACTCGATTTAGTCAGAACAAAAACCCAATTAATCAAACTCGATCTTGTGTGTGTGTGTGTGTGTGTGAGAGAGAGAGAGAGAGAGAGAGAGAGAGAGAGAGAGAGAGAGACCATGGCAGAGAAGAGACGCAAAAGTAAGAGACGTCCAGAGAAGAAGCTTGAAAGCTGTTTGGCCTTGCATTCTGGGTTAAAATGTGTCGTTGGAAGAAGTTTTTCTAGTTTCTGCAGCATGGAAGTGGTATATATAGAAGAGACAGAAAAAGGAGTGGATGGGGTTGAGTAAGTTACGAGCTTTTATGTGGTTGTGTAGAGAGAGAGAGAGAGTCACATGGTTGGAAGAAGAAAGCTAGAAAAGGAAAAGGGAGGGAGAAGGACATGTCCGTTCATGCTTGCTTCCCCACCAAACAACTAGCTTACAATGTTTCACATGGACAATGTCAGAAATCCCAATAAGGCTGACAACAATTCCACTGCTAATCTACGATGCAGCAACACGTACATAGACTTAAAAGACATCTCTTTTTCCCAGTCCGACGAAACCAATCACATGTGCTTGTTATCTATCTACAGTCACACGGGTCTGACGTCTATGCTTCAACTCAGAAACCTTTTGCATGCATTTCAACTCACTCTTCCTCTCTGCATTATAATTATAATTTTTGTTTTTCGGACTCAGTATTTTACTTCACTTTTTCGCAACAAAAAAAATATATATATTTGATATTTAGTCATCCAAATCATTGTTAGTAGATATACTCTAGCAATCATGTGCATGTGACTACATCGGGGAGCGAGAATGAGAGGAAACGTAGTAGCACGAAAGGCTAAGAAATTGTATGATGTACTTGATGTATGTATGGGTGCTTCATAATCTTAGCCACATATATAATTTAGAGGTCTAAAATTTTCGACCTGTTACCTGGATTGTAATTAATACTATAATTTATCAAATACAATTTTTTTTTTTGTTATGTTGTTGATTTCTCCACGAGTCTTGCAGCGACATCAGCGGCCGCTGCCCTTTTGGCGTCTTGAATTCTATTTCTTCGGCCAACGAATCAATTAATCACGTCCCATTGCTGTTTGGTATCACTTCCCCACTGCTTCAGGTCATGCGGCCGAAAGGAAATTATAAGGTAGTAGTCCGGGACCACATAATAATTCTTTATGCCGAAAGCTTACATTTCGTGTACAAGAAAAAAAAAATCATCACCCAGAGACAATGAGTCCTCAGTCCTCACATGCATGGAAAAATCATAATCATCTCCAAGCTTAATGCTGCGTTAAAAAAGGCTTTGTGAGATAGGGTGGACGGGGAAGTTCAATAAGAGATTTTTGATATAGAAACATAACCGCACAATTAGAGCTGTCAATTCTGACACAACCCGATAACACGACTCGAAATCCGTACGAAATAAAACCGGTTGAACCCGCACGATTAAAAAGCGGGTCGGCTGCAGGTTAACCTGCCAACACAAAATGAACCTATATAACCCGATTATGCTATACTTCTTCTTGAAATTTTGGACGTTGGGAGTATTTGATCCTAGGATTTGACAATTTGAAATATTTTGCTTCATTATTATTAGATTTAATTATTTATGAATTATATATAATTATTTATATTCTTCGTCTTATGGAGTTTTTAGTGAATTTAATCGATTTATGAATTTTTTTAGTTAAATGGGTCACAATCTTAACCCTTAAATGGATCATTTTGTCTAACACGACATGACCTATTTATTAAATGGGTTAAACAGGTTGGGTTTTGGTTTAAATTTTCAACACGATTATTAATGGATTGGGTTTGAGTTTGTCTGTTGTTACACGACAAATACCTTAACCCGACACGAACCCAACCCGACACGACCCATTGACAGCCCTACGCACAATCAAATTTGAGTATTCATTCTCAAAAAGAAAAAAGAAAATAAAAAAAGTATGGTGGTTAATATTCTTATTTTTACTTTGTACGCTATATAATTTTTCTGTGTCTTAAACAGCCAGGCGTATGTGAATATATGTGGGAAACTTATCGATCAATTTCTGTTTCATATAAGAAAAATAAATTATTCATCGACTTTTATCAATAAAACTGTTGTTTCTATGCAAATACATTATTTCAAAATGACGCATATCAAAGATGCCACATTAACGCGTACATAGAGTGTAGACCCAAAAAAAAAAAAAAAAAAAAAAAAACAGAACAAATAAACCCTGCTACCACCTTTGGTTCTTACGTAGTATATTCGACCCTCGATTTTGTTGATCAGATATTCTATTCCGTTTCCTTCCGTACAAAATTTTCAGACCCAAATTCCAGTTTTTTTTTGTTTCCCAATTTTTCTGTGAAATCAAATATACGATCAACTGCAAATACATAATTCTAAAAATATTAGAATGGATTGACTTTACTCCTCACAATGAGGCGTACAAGGTTCGCTACATGTCTCAGTAAGTAATCCGGCAAATTACGTAATAATTAGCTCTGAACCCTGTTAAATGTTAATTCAGTCAGAGCTCTTGCATTGAATGCTTTATTCACTCAATATGGTCGTGTGGCCAATACAATGTCCATCTGGGTAAATGGAACAAAAAGAAAAGAAGTCTAAACAGATGGACAATAAGGTAGTCGAGGGATGAAAATACAAGAACAATAGTATACAAATCACTTTTCATTGATAACATTTGAATTGTTTTTCACAAAGTTTATGTAATCATAGAACAGGAGGAACCCTAACCAATGGCGAATTACAGAGTCAGGACAAAATGAGCTAGGATTGACAAAAGTACCCAACTTTTTCAGCAGGGTGAAATTAAATTTTGTTATGAGCCTCAACGACATCTTGAAATTTACACGACCGGACCAAGAAGAGGAACCAGCTTGAGCAAAAAACAGCTGTGAATCACTTGCTTCTTGTCACATCAATCTGGGTACCAAGGATCTCACCGGAACATATTTTACAACAAGAATTTTCTGCATAAAAGAAGGTAATATAAGTACATAAGCATTTCAAAAGAAAATGGCTGTACAAACTACCAGGTATGCTCCTTTGTTGGAAACTATTTTGGCTGCAGTATCATCCCTGGTCATTAGATCAAGTTGAATGTACTGTCTTTTAATAAGTACATAGGGAGCGTGCCTGTATGAGTGTGTGATCCTGGTTTCTTGATTGCAAGTTTTACATGATGGACACTGCATGTCTGTAGACACAGATCACAGACTAGATGCCGCAATTTATTTGAACAGAGATAATACGAACCCAAAGACTACATAGAATAGTGACCCTATTTTATGATGGTTGGAGGAACCAAGCATATCTTTATGTATTATTATTAACAAAACTGACCTGAAAGACTATTGTAGCAGTGTTCTCCTTAACCAATAAAATGAGAGAACATACCTATAGGAGTGAAAATCTAATACTCGATAACGAAACCTAAACAAATCATCTCCAATACTTTAACTCAGATACTATGTCTTGGACCTTTCTATCCATCTCCTGATCCTATCCCCCTGGCAAGCAGACTAATCTCAAACAGATCCAATTATTGTTTAACTAATCAAGAGGCATCTTTCTTCTTTTTTCTCTTTTTGGTGAGGACCGAAGCTCAAAAAAGAGGCCTACCTTGAAGGGATTCGAACCCCAGATCACATGGGAGCAAACCACGGGCCTGGTGAATCCACAAACCCCAAGTCAGCAAAGCTATGTATTATTATCTCCCTCAGAAACTTCCCCATTTACAATTTGAAAAATGACTCGCATGCTTAGTTTTGGCATACCAAACTTTTGGCCTAGGACATGCTCCGCATAAGAGTAGTTAAAATTTGAGGCAAGAGCATATATATATCCTCAATTTTCAGGTTTGAGGAGGTCCTCTTTAGAACCTCACTCTATATATATATATATATATATAGATAAGTTATCTGTGCCATCAACAATGCAATATGAACAAGCAAAATGCTAGGAAATCCAGGATCTAGGGAAAGGTAACAAAAGCACAGGAAAGACGTCACATCTCCTTTTACCAACCTTAATCATTCTCCTGTCCAATCTATTAATTCACTGCGAGACGCATAAACCTTTGTCCCTCGCTCTTCTGAGTCAACATCATTAACAACCCCCCGGCATCTCGGAAAACCACAATAACATGCAAGTTGTTCATCGATTGAAAAAAATCTGTAAAATAAAGGATAAAGTTAGCACCTGAGATACAAAAGTAGAAACTGCAAGCACAGTAAGAATCGAGGATAACCTATAATCATATGTAAGTTCTTCCCATCTTTTAATATCTCTCTTTGCAAATATAATTATATGTTCATCAGAATTCACACTTATGACTCTTGAGTAGCAATTTGGCTGCAATCAAGAAAGGAGATTCAGGTCAGGAGAATTAACCAAATATAGAAATGGAACTCGCTAAACATAATCGTTCATGAAATTCGAACGATGCATGTATAAATTATATCTTTCAACCATATCTAAAATGGTTAGACACGTAGGAAGTGCAACCAAAAGCTGCAGGTGAACGTAGAAATATGCAGGATCGAATTGACAAATGAATGTCTTCCACGTCTTAAACTAACAGCAAAATCAACCAGTTTATGAAACTTCACAAAAAGTAAAAACCAGATAAGGAAGATCAGGTCAAATTATACGCACTTCACAAGAGTGGTTGATCAGGTGAGCAATGCTTCCAGCCCGTGTAGCATCAATGACTCGTTCATCATCAATCCGGAACATATAAGTCCCAGCCCCCTGCATGGGAAAAGTACAACTTTGAAGAGACATTTCTTTCACATTTCATATGGAACTATCAAAATATGTATAAGTTACTAAATGATAAATAATCTAATTCATATGGATAACAATATGCATACTAGAAGATCTTAGTAGAACAAAATATGCTTCATAGAAGCCTGAATCTTGGGGAACAACTTAGCACTGATTCTTAGTTGTGACATTAAAGTAATATAAACACAATTTAGAAAATTGATGAACAAATCAAACCGATAGAAACTGCAACTATTTGTTCTTTTGGATCAACTGAGTGTATTAGATTAAACTCGGAAGCTTAAACATACACGTGGGATACATTTACAAGTCTAGTAATTCCTTACCTCCAAGTACCTTCTACATTCTAGTACATTTATATTTAACATCTAATGATACAAAACAAAGACTAAGAACAGATTTCTCCCATGCACAACTGGGAGCACTTGATATGAACGATACAAACTAGATCTCCCTCTCCAAATTGTCCAAAAAGTGCATGAGAAGATATCTCCCAAATCAACACTGCAATGCTGTAGGAAGAAGTACTTGCCCGCCATGAGGAACTTAAAACCATTAAAGAATTGTGATTACCTCCAACTCATAACGACTGAAATACCCAACAAAGCAAAATTTTCATAATGTCTTGTCTTCATTGCAAGACAAATAGTCAATAACCCATGAATTATTTTCCTCATAATACCATACATCAGATCAAACCTTCACTTGATTCCTTAATCCAACTTCATCGTGAAAACCTCACTTTCTTTAAATATAATATAAAATTAAAATTTAAGAAAAAACTAAACTTCAACTTGAAACCTCAGTATCTTTCATGCTTCCTGTCCCCTTTTCTCATCCACAACTCTATATATTGGTATGTGGCTCATTTCCTGGACATCCACAAGTGTAGCAAAATCTATCTTAGCTTAAAAATTATTCTTCTCGTCACTAAGCATACAAACTCCTCTTCCAACTTGTCCAACCTCAAAACCCATTCTTATAACTCCAAATTTACCAAAACTCCTTGTTTCATATATTTATCTCTCCTTTCAACAACTTCAAATTCTAGGCCAACAGAATTTAGGAGTCAACCGCCTTAAAAGCCCACAGCCAACCCCTCAAATCCTCCAACTTCAACGGTTTAAAAATTTAAACAGAAGGAACTCCCAGTAGTACCTCATACCAATAATACAAGTTTCTGCTTTATCCAACAAGCATATACAGGCATATTCCTCTTTATGAGGCACCCAAAATCTATCTGCACTCCTATGGATCCCATAATCAATTCTTCAGTATTCTTTGAGTAATAAAAGTGAAGATCACTCAAGAAAGCATCAAGATGACTGCTTTAATATCCCTCTAAGTACATCCACGTCTGAGAATATAACTCATCCAAGAAGACTTGCAGTATAAGTCAGTTAATTAGTCACCTTCTACAGGAAGGTGATCCGCAATATCATTTAACAGTAGTCTGTGTGGCAGTGCCATACTAGCGAGCACAGCCTCATGACTAAAGAAGCAAGAGAACCGCAACATCAAAGGGAGTTAGTACACGACAACGTCCTATACAGCATAAAAATATAATGCATGCTCCAGTGATTAGGGATCCACAAAATAAATTTGAAATGTAAATCTTGTAGAGTTATAGGTCATTAGAACCAACATAATGCAAGATAGCATCATATGTTTGAATGATCTCAGCAATGACTTTTTATAATAACTTACCACCAATGAATTATATATGAAGCGCTCTCTCCTGTCAGCTATAGGAGGTCTGACAAGTTCACCAGTGTATTCAATCACCTGCAAAAGATGAGATAAGCGTTCCATTTTCTGCTGTAGGGAATTAGAATGTACAAAGAATGTTATTATACCATGTCCCCTGCTCTATGTGGGTGCTTCGCAAATATACCAAATCCATGAATTCCCGATTTTCCTAATAAAACAAGTTGCAAGAAAAATAAATTAAAACAACAATAAGAGTAATATATAACATAGAATAACATGGCAGATCCATGCAACTGTCCTGAAAATACATAAAATAGAAACTAGTGGAACTAATGCTTAAATTCGATAATACTTCAGCATATTTATTTAATAAAATTCTGCATCTTATCTAAGAATAATAAAACACAGGAAGAGTCAAATTTTATCGATTATTAATTAAACGTGACAAGCTTTTCTTTTTTGTAAAAAATCAATAGAACAACAAGCATCTGCAACTAAACATATCCATCATGCAGGTATACTGTAGAAGTGTAGAGCGATTAGCCTAAATCGGATTTACAATGTCTTAAATGCTAAGAACATATAGGCAGTTAAATTTTATTGATTACTAGATAAATTTCTGAAAATCAATAGAACAATAAAAATCTACAATTAAACATGAGTTATGCAGTCAAACTACAGAGCTCAACTCGCATATACCATTTCTTAAATGCTCAGAATGTACAATAAAGACCAAGGTATTGAGTACTTGCTTCAGAATATAACTATATCTTACCAAACGCTAGTCTTTTTCGAAAAGTATCCCTCATGTACTTATACTTCTCAGCCATAGAAAGTATATCGGTAGGAGCATCAAGTTGAGAAGCTTTCAGCCTCAGAAGCCTAGAGCTGAACTTAGAGCCAACAACACAATTGGGAGGCAGTGGATTGCTTGACAATTGGTGTTGGCTGTACCCACCAACTAAATAAGGTTGGTTCTCAACAAACAAACGCTTTAAGGATGCAGCAGCTATTGCTTCAGGTTCTTTTCTCCCTCTTCTACAGGAGTAATTGTATGGCTCTGCCGAAGGGTAGAAAGCAGAGATTATAAAACAAATTAATTAATTTCATAGAATTGAAAAACTAAACAGCTATATCAAATTGTGCTGAGAAGCTGTAGGGTTTAAATTTCAGGCATCAGTATCATAGAGGTCTTGTTCTCAGAAACTATTTACATCGGGAGGAATTCAGGGTTCTAGTTCTTAGCTCTAATATGTATTATTTAGCTCTGACTAAAAACTGATGGTATCAAACCCAAATACACAGTTTACCAATTCAAAGAATAATAAACTACACCCACACCTCATGGAGTGTCCTAAATAAAGGAGTATTATAATCACATGACATCTGTTATAAGAATAACAACAATTTCAAAATGATTATGATTCCCAGAACTGGTCTAGCACCAGTATACACACCGCATACCACCAAAAGTGGAGAAACGTTTTAATTTATCTGAGTGTGACATAATGAGCATCAGAATAAAAGTAATATAACTCTTCAGATAATACTGATGAAGCATAAACATACCAGTACGAGCACATCCAGATGGATTAGATGGTGGGGTGTAGTCTGAACATTGGCGCACAGTTCGGCCAATCCGCTCACCAGCGGCTGAACGGTCATTAGATGGCTGCTTATGCTTCTTGCAAAAGGAAAGAAAGCGAATGCATTGGCCTTCTTCATCATCATCTACTGAAAGTAGATGCAGTCTCTCTTCGTCCTCGAGCTTTGCATTTATTTTAGAGAGAAAGAGAGAGAGAGAGATGTCAACATAAACACTTCATGATGGATTATTTGAGGTAAAAATTGAGCTCATTATTTACCCCAAAAAAATAACATGAAGCAAAGCTACTAAACATGAATATAACATAAAACTATTATGTAGAAATGAGAGAAAGACTACCTCAACACAAAGACCAGCGGCTCGTGCACAAAGTGGATGATATGCCGCATAACAAGTATGGTTTGAACACTACAGAAAAAATTAACAAAAAAGTGAAAATCCAAAACAGCACATTATCAATTTTGATACAAAGATATAAACACTTAAGTATGCCCCAATAGATTAGAGAAGAAATCAATACGTATGCATTTAAGTAGTCCAAAATACAGCAGTGATGCTGTCAAAACGTATGCATCAATATGCTATATGAAAATCAACCAAATTATAGCACAAGTAACACTTATCACACTAATGTAAGGAAAACAAGACACTCCATGATGATACTAATATAACTGGAGAAAGTTTCTGTGAACGCATTTTGTTTTGTCTCTTTTTATATATATCTGCAGACGTCTCTCAAAACCGCTTCACGGATCCAGGCTCGAAACTGGGCCTCCTGTCAAACCCAATATTTCTGGGCAGTATGGACAGAGCTTCTTTAACGGCTTCATGGCTCATCCCTCGAGTTTTTGAAGTTTTCTCAACCTATTCTACCCCACAACTTAGCTTATTTACTTACGAGCCACACCCCCTACAGCCTCAGCCCAGCTATCATAATAATTCTAGCACCATCCCAAACATGATTATGATGAGCCGAATTTAGTCACATATACTTTCTCCACCCAATAGCTTTCACCGTTGTTATTTTTTCCCCTGATTTTTTAAAATCTAATTACACTACTGTAGTACACAACGGATAAAGCTCAATAAACAGTTCTATATTGACAGCACAATACCCCAGACACTAAAGGTCAATATTGCAAATAAATGCCCTTAGGGTTAGCCCAAGTGGTGAAGGGGAGTTGGGAATTGAGTTACGACTAGGTTAGATCAGGAGTTCGATTCCCCTCTAATGTAAGAAAAAAGAAATATTGCAAATAAACCAGTTGAAATTGTGGTTATAATAAAACACAGCACAGTGACAGCATCTGATATGAGCTTACTTGAATACAGGCTCCATAAGAAACACCACAGATACTACATAACAGCTTCCAACGGTCCTGTTACAGAACAGATGATCAGTAAAAGCAGATAAACCTCACCACTTTTGGTGATTTTGTTTCCATATTATCGAAAATAGATGAGACCAATACCACAAACCAATCCTTGGAAATTAAAATAAGAAAAGGTTGAATAAGCTAAGGAAAAACAGAGCGAGTCAATAACAAACAAAGGAGGTGAAAGTGGTGTGCAAATAAAGTAAAAAAGTAATTACCTTATTGATTCTGCTCAACCCATCAATAGGTTCCATTCTCTTGATATCAGATAGGCAAGTTTCTGGAGTATTTTCAGAGCATTAACAGAAAACATAAATAAACATATGAATAAACAAATATGAAAACTGTTCTATCATGAACCTGGTATCCATATGGCGCAAGCCAAATGAGCCCAGCGCCCATCAGTTGTAGGCTTCATTGCACCCCCTAGAGAAATATCAATTCAATACTTTAGTGATGTAAAACCCATGGAATTTCAAAAATGGAATCATAACGATATCTAACTACCTATTACAGGACAAAGGCAGCAAGGTGGTGGAGGTTCAGGAGCTCCAGGCCGGCATAAGTTGCATAACCATAGAACACCACCAACAGGTTCCAATTCTCCATAGCATCTTGCATGGACCTAGAAAAACATTACTACTTCTGGTGAAATCGAGAATCAGCCACAAATAGATAGAGCACAAGAATACTTCAAGAATAGTAAACATTTAATATGGCAGAGAAAGAAGCATTTCAAAACCCTATACCAAGAACCTTGGTTTACTAAAGTGGGTACAACCAAAACAAAACTATACTTAGCCAGTGCAGAAGTTATGAGATCCCCAAATCTGAATAATTGAAGAAAACGCTTACCATCATTCTGCATTTGTCACACTGCAGGAACAGGTTATTTTCGTACTCCTAGAAACAAAACATCAATTAGCTAGCCAACCAAAGACATAATTACATACATAATCAAAATCCCAAGAACAAAGTGAAATGGAATTTGGCAGTAGGGGATACAGTTTAAAAACTCACCCCACCAAAAAAAAAAGGAAAAGGAAAAGAAATTTAGCAACTTGCAGGAAACAAAAATTAAAAACATATATACATGCACACACTAGTATTACAAAATGAAACAAATATAAGCAAACAGGAAAATAAACAGCCAAACATTGTACAGAAGCAAAGACATAGTATCACTGATATAGTTGGTGAAGGTGAAATAAACAAGCTTCCACCTCATCCATGTGGCAAACACTGCATTTATCAAGGTCTTTCCAGTCCACACGAACTGGTCTGTAACCAACAGGAACATCTCGATATCTTCTAGAGGTTGACTTGCACTTGGCTAATTTTGAAGCATGGTTGGATTTTAATAACCCCTGCCAAATCCCAGATGTTGCTTTAGGATAACAAGCGAGCAATATATGCAGAAGCAGCAATTTATTTAGAATTTTAGAATGCCATATCCTTAACAATTAAGAAGATGAGAGCCAAGACAAAAATAGCAAACAACTAAGAAACCAATAGAAAACAATAATGAAATGAATAATTATATATTTATATCATACACACACACATGTATGTATGTTTGTGTGGCATTTACAGACAGGCCTATATGTGAAAATGTCTTCAGGTGTTCATTCATAATCAAGCATCTATATCCCACCCACATATTGTTGGGACATGGAAGTTCAGCCTAATTAAATATTGTTGTTTTGATACTTGATTCTGATCATCTGAGAAAGCGGTACAAAACTGATGGGCATGCTTACAGAATACAAGTTATAGTAAATATTTAAGAGAAGATGTTAAACCACTCAACCTTATTATTATTATCATCACTATGTAATGAGAGTTCAAATATACTACATTAACTCAACATACTATTTATCAAGAAAATAAAGATGCCAAGTCTTGATTTAAGGGAACCCAGATTAAGAAGTTATTTTATTATTTGAAGCATTTTAAAGATTTTATGTCGGACGGTAGTCACTGAGACCAAGTATAATGACTCGGTAAGGAATTCCATTCCAGTTACTGCGAGTAGGCTGACCAACCTTGCCGAAAATTCAGCATGACATCCAGAATGAATATAATTTTTGAAATTTAATAGATACATTTGATATAATAGTTCAGGAAAACGTAGAAAATATACCACATCTAATCTATTGACAAATATAGTATATCAGAATAAATTTAGTGCGAATGTACAGCTGAACTGAGGTACCTGTATAAGTTTTGCAACTTCAGGTTTAGAGAAACCAAACATCTCAGAGCCAGATTTATAGAGCTTTTCTAATCCATCATCAGCATTAGCATCAGAATCATCAAGAGCACTGCTTTGTAATTTCCTTATCCTTTTGTATATTTTATTCCAGCAAGAGGACGGTGTCGATCCCTTGAACTAGAAAAGAGAGGGGAAGGGGAGAATACATAACAGTACAGAATCAGCATATCTTGATCTTATATAATTTAATTTCTTGTATTGTCAAGATACTGACTTGCCCAAAAAGGGAATCGTAGTACAAATATTGAAACACATTACAAGACAATATGTGCATCTATTGCAAAAACAATGGCAGTGCCCCATAACTAGAAAGAGGGTTTGCACATTCCATCCCACTGAAATAGATAGTTGTTTCCGACTCTGGATCACTAGTAATGAAAATCATCAGCCCAAAAACACAATAGTGAATAAACCCACCACTGCAACCGCAACCACCATTTGCCCCCATAGAACTCAAATAATACTTATCCCTACAGAAAAAAATTTCAAAGCCATGACTACATAACAATCTCTCCCTACTAAATGGCATCACCTCGAAGGAAATCATGCATAGGATAATCCAACCTACAGCCCAAAGAAAAATTGTTCCTAAAACCATAGACAACACAACTATCATGTCTAATCAAACATGAACTGCCCTATTCTGTATACAATCAAGTCTCGCTCACAATCTGAGATACAATAAATACATTAAATATCTACAGTCGTCAGCAATACATAAGTAAATTTTGCAGTAGAGATATGAACAAAGTGCAAGGAAATTAAAGAAAGAAGTACATACAATGTCTGACGCTGGAAACTAAAACCAGAGAAAAACTAACCTGCTCTCCAGTGTCTATTGAGACTTGGAACAGAGGTCGAATTTTTGATTCAGGATCTCTCAGTACCTCCATCTTATACATGGTACATACACTCGGATCTAACCAAAATATTAATGCGAGATTATTACGAGACTGATGTTATTGCAATAAAGAATATCATAGAAATATAGAGAAAAAAAAAATCAATAAATGTATTATAGTATATTGATCACATTTCACCTGTTATTGAAGTAAACTTCCTTACTGCAGTATAACCTTCAGGCCAAACGTATCTCTCATCCTGAAAATATTTTGATTCCCTCACAATCCTTCCTGGAAGAAAATGCCGTATGATGATGAGTAGAATAGCAGTCACAACTCACACAAACAAATAGGATATATCTCTTCATAACAAAGTTAAAAATAAATAAATAAATATATGAAAAATATCATAAAAAAATGTTACTGCCCCAAAGATGTCTGAATCAACTAAATAACAAATAAATAAAAATGTGGTATTGTTCCCTCTTACCAATTTTTTTTACTTTTTATCTTTCAAATCAAGGGGTTATATGTAGGCAATACAGGAATAGTATCATTCCCTCATTGAACCCCACTCCCCAAACTCAAATTGAACCCAGGACCTTCCCCCATATAAGGGGAAGATGTACCAATTTGGCTACAGGAATGGTGGTGTTTCCTCACTCAATACGATCCAGAAAAAACTAGCTTTCAATAATACAAAAATGTGGATAATGCATGAGAGCTTTTACTACTAGTCCTGGCATTGTGGCATCTAGGAATGTGGGAGCAGTACAATAATACAATGCCTTACCTAGTCTTATTATCTGCAGATCCCCCATCACTAACACAGAAGTTCCAAGGCAATCCAGCGACCTTGGAATCATGACATCATCCAGACATCCTTCTCCTGAATCAGTGCGCAAATCATCCTCACCACTTTCACTTTCACAATCATCAACGTTTATTCCTTTTTGCAATCGTAGCATTCTTCTAGGAAGCTTTTGTTCACTGAGATACCTGATGAAAAACACAAGATATGCCAGTTATGCAATAATTAAAAGGTTCTCAACCTACAGTGACAAATAAATCAGAAAAGAAACCTTTGCTAAACCCTGAATCTTATAATTTTTGGAAAAAATTGAATCAAAATGAACAAAAAGTATTGTAAAAAGACCAAGATGAATATGTATGAACAAGGAAAAAATCAGCACAAAAGAAATCAAAAAAAAAAAAATACTTAAGGCAGTCGTATGAAATGAAAGGTACTAAGGGTTACGGAAGTACATATCCAAGCATAACTCTATCTAAATCTCATACCCTCCAAGTCTATAAGTACACTCGATAATGTCTCACAAACAGAAATTCACAATCTAAATAATTCAAACGACGGGAAAAAATGACTCGCGAAAAGTCGCCCTCCAGGTCAATATATGCTGATGTGTTCCAGCATGTAGACACAAGGTCACAACTACAATAATCAGAACAAACCTGAGTGACTCGCAACTATAACAAATAACAGCAGATGCATGAAAAGGCTCAGAAGGATCCCAATTATGAATGAAAGATACAGTACAAGGATTTGAAAGCAAACTTCAAGAACACTATTTTCTAATATTGTCATATTAACAATTGAACTATGCACCATGAAAAGACTCAGAAGGACCCCATTTATGCATGAAAGATATAATGATTCAAAAAGTAAACTTCAAGAACACTATGTTTTCATGTTATTTTAATGAAACTGAACTATCGTATTAAGATTACATTTTCGCTTCTTCCAAGCTTTTAATAAATCGAGACTTCCTGCACTTCAAATGGAATGAAGAAAGAAGTCCTTTGAGAAATGAGATAGCCTGCTTTACTTTAATCCTGTATCAAGTACAAAACAAAAAGGATGCTGTCAGATTAAAAGTATTCTGCAATTATTGGCACATCAGATGCATGAAAGCCCTTAAATGTCAATGAATCTCAAACCTTGCAAAGTCATGGGTACCAAAGAATTGCACTGGAACTGATCCTCCTACCAAAGTTTTACTTAAGCCTTCACGGTCACCAATAAGTGATTCATCCACAACAATTGCTGGCCACATAGCATAGCCTGCGCTAAAGCAGTTGATAGTAGTTTGAGAAATCAAATAATTGAATGCTAAAGTTGATGCAAAATCAAAGAAATAAAAACTTGATGTATCACCATAGTAGAGACATATGTAATTGGAAACTTATCTCTATGATTCACTGAGACCTAATAAGTCTACACTTGTAGCCAAACAACCATCATGGCAGAAAAAATAATTCTCAGTTTTACTCCTAAGTTAGCAATACCAAAGATTGAATTCGAATATATCTTTAGTAACAGAGAAAACTTTGCTGGGCATAGAACTGAATTTAATGAACATTTGCAATCATCTTATATCTTTTATTTCTTTCTTTTCAACATAAGATTCTTATCCAAAAAACAAAAAGCAAAAACAAGAAGAAAGGAAACTATTCACTTGGAAAGAGACCATTACATCCAGTCAATAGAAATATGAAAAATCAGTGCGTGAATACTGTCTTTGTGTTGAATAGCTCCGTGGAGAATTGGCCTACATTGTAGTATATCTTTTGGAAGAACATCAACGTTTTCAAAGAAAGAAAATGCTGTATATCAATGAATATTAAATTTACCTAGAGTTACCAACAAATTGGTATGAGATCCTAAAAACAATCACATAAAGGAGGAGCTTCCTATGCAAATGCATTTACATCTTCATCTACTATGTTTTTGTGCCAGTATCTCCTAAACCATAAGATAGCATTTTAAAGAAACGAAAACAGTATATTAAGCACGTACCAGTAAGCTTGGCCCAGATGATATCCCCAGGCTCTAGCTCCTGGCAGTCATCCAAACTCGCTGCTAGCACAACCATCTCATTATAATCATACACATCACTGTCCAGATTCTTGAGACTGGCACTCAAATTCAAACTCTCCATTTCATCCCGAGAAATATAAAACTTAACTCTCTCGTTTGAAAGAATCAAATCTTCCTCATCACCATCTTCATATTCAACCTACATTGTAAAAGTCAAACATTATGACTCCAACAAGTTTCAAGCCCTAAGTTTTTACTGTTGATCCTAAAACTGATGGAGATGAAAAGGAGAGAGGCATACATGATGCTTAGTACTGTCAGAATTGTATCCCACGACGCGACCGGAATATGAATTAGCATCCAATGGCCAATAAACCTGTACTCAAGAAGCACATTTTTCAGAATTTCATAAAAGCACAGCAATGCTATGCTCAGATCCTCAAGAATCGAAACAAATGTCAAAAGAGCTTACAGAGTGCTTGCCTTGCATTGTAATCCAATAAAAGTCTTCGGATCAACGCCGGTGAAACTCAACCTGTTGAGAATCACGCACACATTAGCACTAGTTTTCTAGAATCAAAGACTGTTTATGAACTGAAACCCAAAAACTGACAACTTACCCGACCCATCTCTTCACGGAAGGTGGAACCTTATCGGCGTTAACAGAAGAATTGCGCTTCTTGGAGCTCGATTTCGATTTCTCAAGTTTCTGATTGCTGCTGCGACACTCTCTCAATCGAGGCGCGTCCAATGTACGCAAAACATCAGAATCAACCCCCAATTTCACTAGCTCGCTACTCCCGAACTTCCTCTTCTTCTTCTTCTTCTTCTTCTCCAGCAATCTCACATACTCCTCCCCATCCACCTCTTCAACCTTGACGGCCTTGGGCTGTGCCCTAGCGACGAGACCGTCGAAGAAGGACGACGACGACGAAGAGCGGGGCCTCTTTTGGCGGCGGCGCGAGTAGACGTGGAGAACCTCGGGCTCGTGCGGCGGCGGCGGAGGAGGAGAAGGAGGAAGGGGCTTGCGATCGGAAACGTCGTCGTTTTCAAAGTGGTTGAGCTTGCGAGCCTTGACCTTCTTGGACATGACGTTGGAGGAGCCGCTGGCGGTGACGCGGCAAGGGGAGGTGGCGGAGTAGACGTGGTCGAGGGAGAGGTAGCGGAGGGGCGTGGCCGTGTCGATGTCGATGGTGGCGTCGTCGTTTCGGTGCTTCAGGGGAAATGCCATGGAAAGTGAGAGAGAGAGAGAGAGAGAGAGAGAGAGAGAGAGAGCAAAAGTTCGGAGGGGAGGGTTTCGGGCTTTTTGAGGCTTTTGCTCTCTCTCTCTCTAGAATCTGTTTTGGGTACTGTGTTTGGGGTTTGGGGTTTGTAGAATTGGGAAATAGAGAGAGAGAGAGGGGTGGGGTTAGGGTTTTAAAAGAAAGAAGATGGAGATGGAGATAGAGATTTACAGAGAGACAGATCTGGTGAGTGTGTTTTGGAGGGAGGGTTTTGCCCCAATTATCAGTTTCCCGCCTGCAACATAAGAGACTAGAGAGAGAGAGAGAGAGAGATTGGAACCAACCCACCGGAACTTCTATGTAAACAAAAAAAAAAAAAAAATGTGTCCGGATAAAATAAAATGAAATCCTTTTCTTATCTATTGTCTGGATAAAGACGTCATATTTATGCACAGCGAACCCATTCGAGCGTTTTTTTTTTTTAAATAAATAATATTACAAGCTATAGAAAAATATACAAATAATACCCAAACTTAGGTTCACTATTCAAAACTATAACTTTGGTATCCGGAGTTTCAAACCCGATCCAATTTTCATACACCCTATTTATGAGGGCGTAAACTAGCCAGCCACATCATGTGGCATATTAATTTTAAGGGGTAATTTCGTTTTGCTTGCTGGGACAACTTTGTCTGGCTTGTTAGGACATTTTTGTTTTTTTCATTTTCTGCTGGTGTCTCTATCTTCTTCTACAGGTTTCTGTTCATTGAATGTTACAAACCACTTCCTCCTTCCTTCAAAGCATAAAAGTTTCGGTTTTCTCTTTAGTTATCTGAAATTCTAAATATACAAACCATTCGGTATATAATACCACAACCTAGTACTCCCATTTGAAACATCATATATCAACCACTATCATGTAAATTAGAAATTTGTACATCACTAATGGATGAACTTCTAAAGCACACAACAAAGACACTTCAACCTTTATGAAAATATCTCAACAAAAGTATCAAACTCAACCCTCAAATGCTCTAGATTGTCTCCACCATAAAGCCTAAATACAACAAGAAAGGAAAGTCAACAGCACCTAAATCAAACTGATGAAGGAGAAAGGAAAGAACACATAACGGGAATAGAATTTCCTAAAACCTAGCTGTTGAGCTTTCCCCTCAATTCAAAATGCCAAAACTTTCTCCCTCTCCTAGTTGCAACTACAAGGAGACTACTAGACACCATGGTTGAAGAGAGAAAAAACCTCAAAATTTCACCAACTAGTGGACACCTATTTCACAAAATAGGGCACTTTCTCAAACCCATTTCGCCTATCCATTGACGAACCCCTTTCCAAGTCTTTCACCTCCCATATCCCATCCTGACCATTTGACTCAAAACAGTGGCAATTCCAGCTTCAATTTCGTGGATGGCGTCACGACCACCAAGCAAAGCCCGATTCTCTTTGTGATCCAGCTTTCATTCCTCAATTCACTGTTTCATTCCTTCATATACCTCCCCACCAATAGATAGAGACAAATAGGAATAACTGAACCACGTCTACAAAGTGCCAATACCATGCAGCTGCTTCAAAGCCAAAGTGATGCTTCTTGGTCATATGACCAAGATATTGGCGAATACCACATATGATCAAAAAAAGAGTACCTATAATCACATGAAAACCATGAAAGCCAATCCTATTTCAGCTATTACCTTCGCCATTACCCCTGTTAGCAGCCCCGGAACCCTCAGGACCCATTGATTTTTGTCCCTCTACATTTGCATTCTCAAGATTCAATGCTATTCCTTTCACACCGCTGGCAAATTCAACCATTTCCCCAGCTTATTTGAATAAATAAGACTTTTGGTCCACATGGAACGATAACAATCATAACCGGGATAAGAAAGAAGAGGAGAATCCTGACAAACACTAAAAGGGGATGTAAACTGGGATTCACCACTTAGCTTATACTCACCAATCAACGTGGAAGAAAGCCGACATTTACGAAGCAATATTTGATTCGACTTACCAACCAAGAAGAAACAACGATTTGGTTTATGGGTTTTGCCATTTCGCATCTAATGTTTAGAATGGGTCGGTTCGGGAGACAAATAAGGTTGGGTCACAAAATGACTCAATTACCCCTCAGGTTTTGCCATGTGGATAGTTAGTTAACACTACTATGAACGGCATGTAAAATATTGGGTCGGGCTTGAAACTCTGGATACCAAAATTATAGTTTTGAATAGTCGGATACTAATGTTTAGAATTGTTCTAAGTTCAAGTACTGTTTGTATATTTTTCTATTAAAATTCATTCATCACTTTGGTACATCAATTTCAAAAACTATAGTATTAGTACCCTAATATTAAAATTCGAACCATTTTTAATACACGGCATCAAACGTCTAACTTTTCTTGGGATTTTTATGCCTCTCCATATCTTAACTCAATTTTTTTTTTCTTTTACTCAATAACTATTTTCTCAACCTTCCACCATAGCCATCGTGCAGCACTAAACCTCTCATCAACACAGCCACCCACCACCACCCGATACCCTAATTCTCTTATACATAATTTCATCAAATTTAACCCCCAAAAGGTCTAAATTATATATCTTCATCAATTCAATCCAAAACCTCTGCCTTTTGCCTCTTGCGGTGCATTTGCTATAAGAAACTAGCTAATCACACACACTATTGCGGCCCTTTCGCATGCATTTTTGCATGTGCAAGAAGGCTAGTATATATTAAATGAAAGCTCAATCATCGTCATTTAATATATCTTGTTTTTACTCCATATAAAATAAAAGTTCAATTACCATTAGGAGCAAAACATTTATAATATTTATAGGATAAATTAAATTACTTTTGTCCATCATTCCAGCTTTATTGATTTAACTTTTGGTGTACAATAACATTTGAACATAGCTTCAACAACATAAGCTATTAATAACTCCAAAAAGTGAAATATAACTATACGCTTAAGTATTTTGAAGCATGCCTGCTGACAATTGATCTCTGTCGAATTCGTCAACTTTACCAGTTGTGCTAAATCCCGCAATTTCACTTTCGTCACCTCTACAAAAGTATGGTTGAAATTATTGATCTCACATAGGTCCAATGAAATAGTTTTATAGCATCCACAGCTCTGATTTCAAAGCCCACCAAGCAAATACAGGAGTCATTTGCAGCATGACAAATCTAAAAACTCCCACATTGATTGTACATCTCACCTTTGGATTCAGAGGAAGACCAATGCTCTAAACCCTAAACCTAAAAAAAAAGAGGCAAAAGAAAGACTTAACCAACTAATTTAAAACCAGTCATGGCTAAGGAGAGAAAACCCTAGGGTCGAGGCAAATTTAGACCTAAAGATCGATTTTGTCCTGCGGCCACCGGAGTATCTAGGCTGGCCTTTTGGCCTCGCCGACGCCGTGCGGTCTGCTACCGGACCGAGATGAAAGCTAACATTTCAGGGAGCTCCTATGAGGGGTATGGATTGAGTTTTTGTAGGTTGGCTTGGGCTTCATCCTTGGCGTGAAATCTCTATGATGTGGTGGCTGCGTAGGGGAATCGGGACCTCAATTTGTTGCTAGATCGACGACCTTATAGGAATGGTTACCTTTTTGCGGCAGTGTGGATTGCTGGCGTTGGATTAGGGCGTGTCGTGGTGATGTTGGGTATGGTGGCATGGTTCCGGGTGATTTGGGTTGCGGTGATAGAATCGTGGCGGCTGGATAATGGTGGAGCCGACGCAGAATGGTCGGCAGAGCGAGGCTAGAACTGTTTGCTAGCTAGGCGTGTGTGGAGATGACGGTTGGGCCTGGACCCCGTCAGGTCTGCTAGGTTTTGTGTGGGCTCTTCTTTGGCTCTGCGTTAAACTGAATAAGTTGGGCTAGGATTTTGCCCTATGCCCATCCCTATGTTAATTAGTTCATCTAATTGCAATAATTCCTTTGTTTTCGGAACTTAAGTACTAATGTGCACTCAATGTCTCATTAGCATCTTTGAAGTAGTACCGAAGGAGGATATCCACTATCTCTATATATTTGATTGTACAATGAGTAGGACTATATGTATGTACGTACCACTTTGTGGGTACTACCACTAGCTTCTTGTTTATCTATAAATGATAGCGGAATGATATGTAACTGCCTTGTCACACCCCGAATTTTGAATAACAATTTCAAATCTGAAACGTGAATTAAATAACTCACTCGAAGAACAACTAGAAATATTATTTTGTTTTTTTTTTAAAACAAACACAACACTTGCCACTCGAATATAAAATTCCAAGATCCTCGAGTTATTTATTACAATTCACACACAATGTAAATTATAAAGCTCTAAATGAGCATAACAAATCTCACAAAAGAAAAGCGACAAAAATAAATATTGTCACTCTAACCAGCTCGATCACCACCCTGGTTCTCCTAACCTGCAGGATTATCCGCTACACTGTTTGAATAGTGTACCGAGATTGCAACAACACAAAACCCAGCAAACTTTTGAAAGCTCGTATGAGTAAATAGAAATAAAACAGTAAATCAACAATTTTTACTCAGACCAAAACATTCCACTTCCATTTCCAAACCATTTTCCAACAAATCTCATCACTCACCACTCGACCCATCTTATACAATAAATATGTATTCATGATCACGAGTAATTCAACTCGTTGCTTTCATGTCATACTGTATTCATGATCACAATTAATTTAACTCGCTGCTTTCATGTCATACTATGGCAGACAGACTAGAGCTCTAACTGAATCGTAATGTGTCACCTTGACCAATGTTCACGCTTACGATAATCTTGCCTCAGTCACCACTTGTGACCAATGCGTAAATCAAAACATTTAAAAGTTATCATATCTGACCCAAATGCTACGCTTTGACTCACTTTTGCTTCCTCACAGTAAAATCAATAATTACATGATATATTGTATTTCTATAGAAAGCAAGTGCTCAAAATAATAATCCAAAAAAATCCAAATAGCACACCATCCAGATATATATAAGTCAAGTAAACATATATATATATATATATATTTATGTAACCATCAACTCATGAATGACCATTAATACCAACTATAATTTGTGTATAATTTATTGAATACATAAGAAAATAATGAAATTCGGTTCGTAAATGAATCATGTGAGGTTTACTCACCTTTTATCCTGCTACGTCTTCTATAAACCAAAACCATAATAATCCAATCGCTCGTCACTCAAAACATCAAGTACCTGGAGCTAAGCGTGATTTCGTCTAGGATTGTCCTAGATTGAGCTTTTGAAGTTAGATTAATCTCGGCCCTCTGATCAGATTCCAGATTGAATCACAGCCATTGAAAACTTCAAATGTTGATCTTTCACTCTACATGCAAAATCGTCATGCAAGGAGGATATGAGGATGATTAGGAGGAGGAGGACAACCCAAAACTGAGGAGGATCGGCCCGTGATACGTCGGCACGGCCAAGATCCAATCGGGTCGGCTACTCGGCACTGGGGGGTTTTGATCCAGCTTTCGGGGCAGCGGTTGGGCAAGGCGACACCGGCGCGAGGCTGGGCGTGGAGCGGCGATGGCGGGGGAGGCTGGGTCCGGGGTCGGAAGAGGCCGGAGGGGGGAGAAAAAGGCTGGTCGAGTCGCGTCTAACCCGACAGGGCTGAGGCTGAGAGAGAGAGAGATCAGAGGGGCTGGGGGACCAAAACGCAAAAATGAAGTTTCTTCGTCCTTAATGAAAAACCTTAGATTTCTTTAATATTTATAGAAAAATTAATTTTCAAATATTCATAACTTATTCATACTAATTCCGAATATTGCATTCGATATATGCACAAGATCGTATAGATGAGCTCTACAACTTTCATGAAGGAAGTTTTCCCAAATTTCGAACGTATAAAAAGTCAATTTTCACGACCCCCTAAATAACGTTCGTTTCGAAAATAAAATTCGTTCGAAAGCCCTCTCCTCATACAACAACATACAAAGCAAGCCAAAAATTCATAATTCAAATAATAACAATTAATGAATTACATAAATTTATTATATGAAAATTCGGGTCTTCATATGCCTATTCTAGCTTGTGATGAATACATTATTTCGCCTTTGTGGCCTTACTGAAAAAAAATGTATTAAAAAAAAGTAATATATAACTATATAGGTTTAACAATTTTGCTCCAGCAATACTAGTTAATTTAAACGCTTTATTGTCATTTGGATAAAGGGAAAAGAAAATAGGTGAGAAAAATATAACTACTTAAAATTCATACGAAAGCACGGCGTAACCCTAACCGGCGGTGCCATTAAGATGGCGGCCGCGGTAGTGAATGTTGTGTTCGGACAATGGATTGGTGGGTTTGGCTTAACTGAGGGCACAAAGATGGCGTTAAGAGTGCTAATCTCAAGCGCATTGAGGATAATGAAGATGGGCATTGTGGGATTGATAAAGCAGGAAGATCCTATATTGCCTATCTAGGTATGGTTTCTTTTCATTTAATGCATCTGTTGGTTAAGTTCTTTGATTTGTCCCGCTGGATTTTTTTGTAATCTTTTTCAACACTTGTTGTATATATTGCAAGTCTTGTGAACAGTGTGATGCAGTGGAATTGAATTCTTTTAAATTCAAGTATATATTTTGGAACTTAATTTCAGCACTTGGTTTTCTATATACTTGCATACAAAGTATTTTCAATACATTTCAAATTCAAGTGATGGATTCTCTGTTAACATCTCATACTGTTCATTTCTCATGCCTATAGTTCTAACTTTCTAGCTCTATCCTAAAATTTATTTGTCCTTCACTCTAAAGTTCTAGCTTAGCAAGACTAATCAAATTTAGTAGGGCTCTAGATAGTGTGTGATATGCTCAAAATGAGTGTCAATGTAAAACCCTGCATCGAAATGAGTAAGTAGGGTATCGTTCTAAGCCGAGGATTGGGGTATACTTCCTGTCAAAAATGTTAAACAAATTAGTATTATTCACAAGGTATAAAACAAAAATTAAATAAAGTATATATTTACAAAATTACAAGATTGGGGGATTTCAACAGTGTTTATATTCTAATCTAATTACTAAATATAATACAAGTGATCGATCAAACCATGAATCAAGGAAAAGATGGACGAAAAAGATATAGAGATGTAGTTATCAACCATTAACACAAAAACAGAATATCAATAAATCACAAATCAACATATGATGAAGATAGAAATCAATCAAGAACAAAGATGAATGCATACAAAGTTCTTATTACTTCCCTTAATTAAATTAACTAAATGAACGCACCATAGAGTATTAAACATGCAATGCTTCTCATAGAACGTTACTCACTAACAAAACATACTTAATGCATAAAGATCAAAGAAAGTTTGATTGGTTTAAGCTAAGAACACAAGTTAGAACGCTAATCAAGCATGCAAGACTCATTGTAGATTTACCTAAGTAATTATAGGTTTTCCACTTTGCAATTAAGACCTAGAATGCTAGCAAATCTTAATTTGGATTCAATTATATACAAACCCTAATTGCTTCGAACCGACTAAGATAAACACATAAAAGATGGGATTGAAGCATGTTAATGCTTGATATTTAGCGGTGGCTGAACTATGATCAACGCAGGCCTAGTGAGCGGACCGTTACTTGATATTATCAGTATTCCTGCTACCTGTCAAGTGAAATACAAAGAGGGCGTCAGAGGGAGACTGCGTGGGGCGGTCTTTTCCTCTTCGATGCCTAAGTTAGTCAATGTATTTGTGCTAACAAGATAATAGTAGGCAAGTAGTAAATGCGTAATTAATGAGGAGAGAGGAGAAAACCTTTTATAGGTGGGGAGGGAGCTGATCTTCTCCATGTTTTTCAATGTGGGACTGACATGCTTCAGTTCCCGGTTTCTGGAGCTTCTGATGCTGTGCTGGCACGGCGCATGGCAGCGCATCAGTGGTGATCTGAGAGTAAGCCGGGGCCTAGGCAGTAGCCTACTTGGATGTGTTCCCATAGGTGACTCCATTGGCGGGAGCTGGTATTTCTGGAGATGGTATGAGGGTGGCTCATTGTAGCTAATTATGCTAGGCAAATGCTCATGTAAGTACAAGTCCCCCAAGTCCCCAGTCCAGGAAGGTCATCTTGGTTGGGGAGTTTCCTAGCGATTTGAAGCGTTACTCCCGTTAGACTTGCAAAGCATAATTAGCATCAGTGCGTTGTCAACCATGGATTGATTGAGCAAATGCTTTATACCCTTTCCGGTGGGCCCCTGCTAGGCCCCCCAGGGAGTTCCCCACTCCCTGGCTAAGATAGACCTCCGTTCGGTCTGTATTGTTAGTTGAGGGGATTTTCGTTGAACAAAGGGTGTTGGGTAGCGAGCCCAAGCTTTGATACCCAAGCGACGGGGGTCAACGTGCCTGATCAGGACCGTCGAAGATTGTTGACGTGCCCCCGTGTTTGTCCTAGAGGATCATGGTTTTGCTGCAACACCGCGTGGCGGTCGTTGCAAGTGAGGCGTAGCCTGAAGCGTTGGGTGAGGCGGGAATACCTCCGTTGAGGATAAGGGGCAGTAGAGCCACTTGGAAGAGTCTTGCTTGTAAGGTAAATGGGGGGAGTTCAGCTAGTTTCTTGTTGCGGAGTTTCGCTTGTAAGATGAGGAGCGAGAAGTTCCACTAGCGGGGTGTTGCGCGTAGGCGGAGACTCGATTGCAAGATAAGGAGCGAGAAGTTCCGCTAGCAGTGCTGCGCGTAGCGGAGACTCGATTGCCAGATGAGGAGCGAGATGTTTCGCTAGCGGTGTTGCGCGTAGCAGAGACTCGATTGCCAGATGAGGAGCGAGATGTTCCGCTAGCGGTGTTGCGCGTAGCGGAGACTCTATTGCCAGATGAGGAACGAGATGTTCAGCTAGCGATGTTGCGTGTAGCGAAGACTCGATTTGCCAGATGAGGAGCGAGAAGTTCCGCTATAAGATAAGGAGCGAGAAGTTCCGCTAGCGGTGTTGCGCGTAGCGGAGATGAGGAGAGAGATGTTCCGCTAGCAGTGTTGGTGTAGCGGAGACTCGATTGCCAGATGAGGAGCGAGATGTTCCGCTAGAGGTGTTGCGCGTGGCGGAGACTCGATTGCCAGATGAGAAGTGAGAAGTTCCGCTAGCGGTGTTGCGCGTAGCGGAGACTCGATTTGCCAGATGAGGAGCGAGATGTTCCGCTACCGGTGTTGCGAGTAGCGGAGACTCGATTGCCAGATAAGTAAGGGAGGGGTTCCCTCTGGCGTAGGGGCACTGAACCTGGACGATTGGTATACTCGCCCCCTTTGATGGCTTTTGCCACGTGTCCATCATGCGTCAGTCTAACGTTTGTGATTGTGAGTTCTGAGCATGCCCATCTCTTCATCATTAATGTGAGTAATTATTGGCTCAATCTCCGAGGCGATGCCTCGGTTATTCCGGAAACTAAATGCGATCGTGGGACACGTGGGGCGGCTGGAGAGTGAGATTGCTTTTTGGCGAATAGCCTAGATTTGACTGATGTTGACATTAAAAGGGGGGAGAATTTAGAGGTTGTCGCCATTATCTCTTCTTCAAACTTTCTCGTCGTCCTCAAGCTCTGTTATCTGGCATTCGAGAAGTGACTTTTGCCATTTGAGCGAGAGATCGGTGTTTCGGTGCCCAAGGGCTCCCCGGAAGTGAAGGCATAGAGTGCGAACGCTCCTGATTTCCCACACCAGTAGGTTAGTGATTCTGAGCCTTTTCAGTTTTTGTTTTTTTTGTTTCTGTTTTGCTCTGCTACTTTCTGGATTTGCTATTTGAGTGGTTTTTTTTTTGTGTCTCGCTGGTGTGTTCTGAGGGTGCAATATGTATTTTGGTGGGTCTCTTCTGGTGTTTTTGACAGAGATGAGGTTGAGGGTTTTTTGCTAGATGGTCGAATCTGGGTAAGTGTGGGCTGGTGGTCGTGTTTTGGTCAAATCTAGGTAACTGTTCTTGAACTTCCTGGTTGAAAATTGTCGTAGGGGTAGCTTAGATCTTTTGTGGACTAACTGGTTTAGGTTTTAGGGTTTGTGATGGCTAGCGTCGTAGAGATTTCGAGCAGTAAGGATTCCGGGTCTGAGGATATTTATTAATTCGTTGCATCCGTCTGCCCTTGCAAGAACCTCACTACCGGAACTGCTAGACATCGAACCTTTACAAACCATACATGGGGACGTGGCCATGGCTCGAGGTGGGTGACTGAAGGGTTCTAGGCCCATAGAGGATGATGGTGGACTCGAGCGGCGTGAGGAGAGGCTAGCGAGCAATAGCGTAGCGAGTGGCTCCGCTGATGGGGAGGACGTCGGCGGAGAGGAAGTGGAATCCGTCTGGTTCATGTCTGATGGAACCGCGGTTGATGAGGCTGGAGGCGATATGACCGAGGCCGCCGTCATCCGTCTGAAGCGGGTGTATCGCCTACTTGGAGTGGTAAAGTTGCGTCCGCCAGCGGCTAATGAGAGAGCATCAATCTTGCTGGCGGGGCACGCTGCTGTTCATAAGGCCATCTTCCGCCAAGGTGTGACCCTTCCATTGCTCCCCAACCTCCAGATTTGGTTTGCGAGTTTGGCCTCGCCTTTAGGCAGATTTTTCAGAAATATGTGGCGGTTGCTGATGGCGCTAAACTCATTATGGCGCCTGTCTGGTTGTGACGGTACAACCGTGGCGAAGGTATTGCTTTCTTTGAGTTGGTGTATGTGAGGCGCCGAGGTTGTAGCGGTCAAATGAATTTAAGTCGGCGGCAAGGGGCGCCCAAGGTAATCGAGAACATGAAGGATTCCATGTCGCACTAGCGGGGGACCTTCTGCGTTGCCACCGACGGGTGGGAATACCAGGTGGGGGCTAATGAGGGGCCGCCGACCTTTTCGATTAAGTCGGAGTTTCAGCCCATCAGAGGTTGTCGTCGACCTCCGCTACTCCAGATTTTGGCTTTGCTTGTTATAATTCTAATCGCCTTACTTTTTTTTTTTGATATAGCGGGCTTGCGTTACAACTTGACTCGTGAGGAGGAGTGCCACGTGGCGAGAATTAGAGGGTGTTGGCAGAACCGCAAACTGCTTGACCTTAGGCTTCTCACCGGTTGGGAATTGTTGGTCGCTCAAGAGTTGACTCGCTCCCTTGGCAGGTAACTTTCGGTGATTTGTTTTCTTAGTCCAGTTTGTGGCGGGCTAACTTGTTATTTGTTTTTGTAGAATCTCCACCGGGAAATAGAATGAGCCAAGACGCTTTTGCAAAGGCAATGGACCGTGCAGAGATGAACGATTTTTTGGAGTGCATGTACGCTCAAGGGCTGGTGGCCCAGAAGACTGCGGTCGACCCGGAGACACTGGCGCTGAGCCCGTATGAGGTGCCGATGGTGTTGCCGATGCCTCACCATTCCCATCTTGGTGCCGATGGTTTGCCTGTCGTTTAGGCGGGGGCTGCGGTCGGTTGTGGCATTTCTGGCGGGAGGTCGGCTCCTGCACCCGCTGTGCAGGCGGGGAGAGAGTGGCCGCCACACGGCGTGGGTCCCAGAAGGAGAAAACAGTGGCTACGAAGGCGCCGGTTACGATTGCGGGGTTGGAGCCGCAGGCAGCCTCAAGGTCTGTAGCCTCTGGTGCTGCGCAAGCGTTGCAAAAGAAACAGCGTCAGAATGACGAGGCGGAAAGGGTGGAGACCATGGGGGCCCACCAACAGAAGAAATCGAAGCAGGCTGTTCCAGAGACAACCGTCTCCTCCGCGGGGGGGGGGGGGGGGGGAGGCTCGGACGAGTGACCTGGACTCATTTACTGCCTTTATCGAGTTTCTTACTGACATTAAGCGGGAGTATTTGTATCACCAGTGTGAGAGGCTGGGGTTCGTCGGCCTGGATGAGGTTGTTCGCTCCACCACCCTTGATTGGTGGCCCATCAGCTCTGCCTTTGGGCACTTGTCTGTTGGGTTGCACCAGTTGTTTCTGGCGGCGTCGAGTCAGCCCGGTACTGAGTGACAGCTGAAGGAGGAGATTGGCGGTCTCCAGGGGGAGCTGGCGGGAGCCAAAGAGAGACTGGTGGAGGCTGAGTGGCGCCTGTCCAAGGCCGAGTATGATCTGTTAGATGCCCGTGGCAAGCTGTCTGTCGCCGTCCAGGGTGACCTCGAGCTGAATAATGATGTCTCTAAGCTGCAGCAGGACATGGTTCTGTTGAAGGATCAACTGGCGGCTAAGGTCAAGAAGATTGAGATCCTTCAGCGGGATTTTGCCACCAAGTCTGCAGAGGTGAAGAGGTTGGCTGACGCAGTTGCCCGCTATGGAGGCGTTTAAACAGTGCACCAAGTACAAATATGCAATAGCGGAGGCGACAAAGTCTGGCGCTTCTGCTAACCTGGATTTGCTGAGGCAGAAGTGTGCTATAGATGGGTGAAGGCGTCCCAGCCCGCCAAATCGTCAGTGCAGACAGCGCGTCCTGCTAGTGGGGTGACTCCTAGTCCGGCTGAGGGTGTTATTTCAGGAAGTGGGGCGAGCGGTGAACATCCGGCGGGCGACTCTCAGCAGACTCCACCTCCTACGCGGTCTGAGGTCTCACGTGCCGGCTTTCTGGCTGCACACAATCAACTAGATGGCACCATCATGACTCCTAGTCCGACCGGTTATGGGTCTGATCAGGCGAGCCATATGTCAGAGCAACAACCGCTAGCGGCAGGCGAGGATGGCATTACAGCTTCCCAGAACCCTTGACTATCGGCCACTATAGTGCCGCTGAGATCTCTTTATTTGTTTTTTGTTTGCCGCTGAGGCTTTTGTAATTTTTTGGAAACATTTTTGGGGGGGGAATCCCGATCCCTAATAAATTCAACTGGTTATTTGACTTTGAGATTCTTGCTGTGGTACTAGTTGTTGATTTTGTTGGTTGTATGCCTCCATACTGTTAGAGCCTTGACTTGTGTGTTAACTAATCAAAACATTAAAGGAATTAAAATTGTTCCAAGTGCACGAGGTAGCGGACGTGGTTCGCTGGCTTTTGTTGGCGTCGCCAGTTAATTCTTGTGCATGGGCTTGGCAACAATGATTTGAATAATTCCTCGTTTTATTGGTAACTGACGGATCAGTGTTTACAAAAGTGGTGTTGTACCCGTTGGGTAGTTTCCCTCAGCTAAATATTGAACAAAAATTTAGCTAAGTCAAGATGCTCTTGGACAGCGGTATGACTATTTGTAGTAATATCGGAGGTGTTCGGTATTCCAAGGGTGGGTCGTTGTGACGCCATCCTTGTCCATTAAGTAGAAGGTGCCGGGGCTAACGACTTCCGTAATTTTGTATGGACCTTCCCAAGTTGGGTGGAGTACCGTTGGCGGTGGGATGACCTCTTTCATTACCCAGTCCCCCAGTTAGAGGTTCCGGGCCCTGATGCGATACCCGCTGTTTGTTTTGTAAATTTTGCAAATGGGCCTTGTGCCGTTTTTCCTCTAGGAGGTCTTTGTCTAGTCTGACGCCTTTGTCGTTGGTCTCAGGGCAGTAGCCTTCGACTCTAGCGATGGGTTGAATGACCTCAATAGGTAGGACAACTTCTGTTCTGAACATCATGCAGAATGGTGTTTCACCTGTGACGGAAGTTGGGGTAGTCCTGACGGCCCACAGGACTTCAGGCAGTTTTCCTCCCATAAACCTTTGGCTTCGTCGAGTTTCTTTTTTAGCAGCTTTTTGATTATCTTGTTTGCTGCCTTGACTTGGCCATTGGTTTGGGGGTGAGCGACAGATGCAAAACTCATTCTGGTGCCCAAGTTGGAGGTGAAGGAAATGAGCTCCCTGTTGTTGAACTGCGTGTCGTTGTCTGTGATGATTGTGTGGGGGACACCATAGTGGCAGTAGATGTTCTTCCAGAGGAAGTGAATTACCTTGGCGGTAGTGATTGCTGTCAGAGGTTCTGCCTCTATCCACTTGCAATTATAGTCGATGGCGACTATGATGTACTTGAACTGTCCTTTTGCGATTGGGAACTTTCCTACTAAGTCCAGGCCCCAAGTTGAGTGAATCCATGAGCCAATGATGATTGACAGGGGTTCTATCGGGGTGTGTGGGAGGTCAGCATATTGTTGACATTTGTGGCAGGATTTCGAGATCTTTCTGGCATCGTTGCTGAGCGTGGGCCAAAAGTATCCCTGTCGCATTGTGCGGTTGGCCAGAGATCTAGTGCCCAAGTGGTTTCCACATTCCCCGCCGTGTATTTTTGTAAGTACGACCTTTCCTTCCTCTGGGGTTAGACACCGGAGGTTGGGGTGAGTGAAACCCTGGCGGTAAAGTTTGCCATTCTGGATGTTGTAGCGGGTTGCTTTCCGCTGGAGTTGTCATGCTTCGACTTTATCTGTTGGAAGAGTCCCCTTGCGTTTATACTCGACGATTTCATCCATCCAACTAGGGCCGACTTCAATGTTAAAAATCTCCCCTAGGGTTTTTGTGATGCTTGGTCTGTTAAGACTCTCCACCCTTGTGTCCGTCGGACTTTGATGTGGTTAAGCGGTTGCCAGTCTTGCCAGTGAATCAGCCTTGGAGTTCTTTTCCCTGGGGATCTGTGTGATGGTGTGGAAGTTGAATTTTTGCATAAGCGTCTTGACGTACCCCAAGTATGCCGATAGCTGTTGATTCTTGGCTTGAAAACTATCATTGACTTGGTTAACGACTAGCTGGGAGTCGTTGAAAATGTTGACGCTTTCAGCCCCAGAATCAATCGGGAGGAGTAGGCCGACAATGAGTGCTTCATACTCCGCCATGTTGTAAGAGGCTTTGAAATTGAACTTCAATGCGTATTCCACGTTCAGTCCCCACGGCCCCGTCAAGATGGCGCCTGCGCCGCTGGCCTTTGCGCAAGCGGAGCCGTCGACATGTAAGTTCCAGTCTGAGTGCTGGGGGGCTGGGTCGTCAGCGGTTATTATTTCTGTGCTTGGCTCAGCTTCTCTGCCATTTACACCCTAACGCTCTGTGAGCTCAGCAATGAAGTCCGCTACTGCCTGGCCTTTCATGGCAGTCCTGGCCTTGTAGTTAATGTCAAACTCGCTAAGCTCGATGGCCCACTTACTGAGGCACCCCGAGTGTTAAGGGTTTTGCATTACCTGTCTTAGCAGCTGATTTGTTAGGACATGGATTGTGAGGGCCTGAAAGTATTGGTGGAGGCGTCTGGCCGCGACGATGAGTGCGAGAGCGAGTTGTTCCAGTGGGGGATATCTTGTTTCTGCCCCGTTCATGCCTCTACTGGCATAGAATATGGGGAGCTCTTCGTGACCGTCCCGCCGGACAATGGCACAGCTTACTGCTGATTGTGATACCGCTAGGTATATATACAATGTCTCCCCTTGTATAGGAATAAAAAGGAGTGGAGCCGCTGCCAGGAACTCTTTCAAGCTTTGGAATGTTGTGTCACAATCCGTGTTCCAGTCGATGACCTTCTTGTGGGTTGTCTTCAGCACTTTGAAGAATGGGAGACATCTGTCAATAAGTCTAGAGATAAACCGAGAAAGAGCGGTTAGTTTGCCCTAGAGGCTTTGAAGGTGTTTCTTCCACTCTGGAGTCTTCATGTTGAGGATGGCCTGCACCTTGTCAGGATTGGCTTTTATGCCCCATTCACTGACTATGTAACCAAGAAATTTGCTGGCGGTGATGTCAAAGAAACATTTTTCTGGGTTGAGGCGCATGCCGTAAGCCAAGAGAATGGTAAATATGATTCTGGGGTTTGCTACGTGTCCGCTAGCTTTTATGCTTGTTACTAACATGTCGTGCACATAGACCTCAATGATTCTTCCCAGATGTTCAGCGAACATGGCGTTCATCAACCGCTGGTAAGTTGCTCCGGCGTTCTTCAGACTGAAAGGCATGACATTGTAGCAGTATAGGCCCTTATCGGTGGTGAAAGAGGTGCCCTCTTGGTCGCCGGGGTGCATCTTGATCTGGTTGTAGCCGGAGAATGCGTCCATCATGCTGAGCAGCTCATGTCCAGTGGTTGCATCGACCAGTTGGTCTATGCGAGGTAGCGGGAAGCTGTCCTTGGGGCAGGCCTTGTTGAGGCTCTTGAAGTCGACACACATCCTCCACTTTTCGCTAGGCTTTTTGACAATGATCAAGTTGGATATCCACTGGGGGTAGTTGACTTGGCCGATGAATCCAATGTTCTGGAGCTTGGTAACCTCTTCCCCTATTGCTCGATACCTTTCCTCCTCAAAGGCCCTACGTCGCTGCTTGACAGGGTAGGAGGATGGTTTGATGCTCAGTTTGTGCGTTATGATCTCAGGGGAGATGCCGGGCATGTCAGCGTAGGACCATGCAAAGACGGCTACGTTGTCACGCAGAAATTAGGTGAGCACATCCGCTATCGCTTGGTCAAGCTGAGCACCGATGCGGACTGTTCGCTCAGGGCGTTCGTCTGAGATGCTGATGACCCTCAAGGAAGTTTTTGGGTTGACAGGCTCTTTTTTTACATATTTCTTCTCGTCCTCCCTAGGGTCCTCAAAGATGTTTGGTGCTGGTGTACGGTTTCCCACCGTTAAGATCTCATGGCAACGCGCCGAGCGTGCCACGGTTATAGAATAACATTCCCGTGCCAGTTGCTGACTTCCCTTGACACAGCTTGTCCCATTGGGCATAGCAAATTTCATGAGAAGCATATATTCGGCTATGATGCACTTGAGCTTGTTGAGCGCCGGTCGACCAATGATGGCATTGTACGAGCTGAAACAGTATGAAATGATGAACTCTGTGTGGATTTCTGCCGTTCGTGGGCTAGTGCCAATACCTAGTCGCATGTAGTCCGAACCCAATGGTTGTGTGATGTCACTGGAGAAACTAAGCAATGGCTCATGATCTTGTAGTAATTTCCTATTCCGTAGGAGTTTGCTGTAATAACCGTTGAAGATGACATTTACATCGGAACTGCTGTCGACCAGGACTCTTCCTACTAACCATTTGCCGAGTATGGCGTCGATTAAGAACGGATCATCGTGGGGCAAATGTACTCTGCGCTTCTCTTCCTCTGAGAAGGTAATGGGTTCCCAGCCAACCTTCGGTAGTTTTGCGGACCTCTCATAGCGGATGTTGCAAATTTCGTTGGGGTTGTTAGCACGCGCATAACGCTTCCTTGCCCTATGAGACATGTTGGTGATTGGAGCGCCATCGTCGATGGTGTTGATACGGCCCATTGGTTCGATGTTGGCGATCACGGGCGGCGGATGGCCCACTTTGAATTGCTTCATCTTACCGTCTCGGTATAAAGTTTCGATGACTGTTTTGAGGGCGTGGCAGTTGTTGGTATTGTGTCTGCTGTCCTCGTGGTATTTGCACCATTTGCTAGTGTTTCTCGGTTTTCCCATCCTTGGGTACTTTCTTGGGGGTGGTGGCGGTATCTGATCTTTACACTGGTTGAATATATCCTCGTATGATGTTGTGAGGACTGTAAACACTGCATGCCGTTGGGAGGGCTCCTTCTTATTACCCCACTGAGATGAGCGGTTGCCCCTATTGTAGTGTTAGTCCCTCTGTCGCTTGCTATGGTAATTGCCTTGTTGCCACTCTCTCTTCTTGTCAAATGGTGGCATAGAGGTGGTCTTGCTAGTTGTTTCCCGATGGCTGGCGAAGGGCTGGGCTACCTTTACAGATGTTGGTGGTGGTGGTGGGCTCTCTCCGTACGTGGTGAATTCTGCTTGTGCATGGATGACAGCTTCACTCATGACATGGTCGTAAGCGGCGTTTGGATGAATGTAATTGAGGTGATAGAGGAATGGTCATTTGAGGAGTCCCTGCTTTAAGGCTGCCAGTGCCATTGTCTTATCAAGATCGCGGCACTGAGACGTTGTCACCCGCCAACTGGTGACGAAAGCCTTCAATGACTCTGCCGTCCCCTGCTTGAGGTCGAACAACTGAGTTGTGTTGTGATGTCCGGCGGCCAACAGGATGAACCGAGCAAGGAAAGCATTTGACAGTCCTTGAAATGAGTCAATGGATCTTGGCGGGCATTCAAAGAACCAGCTCATTGCCTCACCGTCCAATGTTTCGCTGAACAAGTGATAGAGGGTGGCGTCATCGAATCCCTTGTTGTTGGTGACCTTTTTGAAGGTGTCCATGTGGACGAATGGGTCAGACGTGTCGCTGTAATGTGACGTCTTTGGTGTTTTTGCGTGTGCTGGTCTGACGGCCTGCAGGATTCTGGCGGTGAATGGCTCTGGCCTGGATGTGAAAAGCGAATTTGGTGTTAGTGCTGGGACGCCTGCCTCAGCCAAGGTTAGCCTCTGCTCCAATTGCTGCATCCTTTCTAATATTAAGGACGTGGCATTGCCAGCTGGCCCCGCTTGGGAGTTCTGCCGGATTGACCCATGCCTGGCGACGTGTGGGTTACCTTCGATCCTAGTTCTGACTGTCGAGCGGTTGGTACTTGGTTGTGATTCCACTTCTTGCTCCATAATTAGGCGCAGCGGAGGGGGTGGGCCCCTTAATTCTGGCGGGTTTAGCGGCACTTGCATATGTACGATTGGTACAGGTATAATTCCGTCGGTGTTGGGTCGACTGCGTCTAGTGCTCCATGACTGTTCGCTCTGTGCTGTATTAGCGTTTTCCTCCAGCGCCTTTTTCAATTCGTCGAACATCGACATTAGCGTGGCCACTTGTTTTTGGGCTTCTGCTTTTTCCCGGCGCTCTTGTTCGCTCTCCCTGTTTGCTTTGTGGAGATCCGTTAGTGCCAGTTCTTACATAGCGGCAAGGTCCTGGACCGCTGGGCGACTGCTGCCTGGCTGGGCCTCCACTGCAGTTTGGGTCTGCTGGACCTAGGATAAGCCCTGGGGACCCAAACCAGGGTTGGTTGGAGTGTTGAATAGTACTCGGTTAACGTTGACTGCTGGGTCAACGCTAGCAGTGGGATTGGCGAGCTGGCCCGCTTGCTCCTTGACGTTTTCCCCGCTACCGTTAGTCATGGTACAAGTTGCCGCTAAGGATATGTTAAGACGACTTAACTCAATGATAAGTAACGAAGCCTTTGTGTTGGCTTCCCACAGACGGCGCCAATGTTAATGCTTGATATTTAGCGGTGGCTAAACTATGATCAACGCAGGCCCAGTGAGCGGACCGTTACTTGATATTATTAGTATTCCGGCTACCTGTCAAGTGAAATACAAAGAGGGAGTCAGAGGGAGACCGCGTCGGGCGGTCTTCTCTTCTCCGATGCCTAAGTTAGTCAATGTATTTGTGCTGATAGGATAACAGTAGGCAAGTAGTAAATGCGTAATTAATGAGGAGAGATGAGAGAACCTTTTATAGGTCGGGAGGGAGTTGATCTTCTCCATGTTTTTAGATGTGGGACTGACATGCTTCAGTTCCTAATTTCTGGAGCTTCTGATGCTATGCTGGCGCGGCGCATGGCGGCGCATCAGTGGTGATCTGGGAGTAAGCCGGGGCCTAAGCAGTAGCCTACTTGGCTGTGTTCCCATAGGTGACTCCTATGGCGGGAGCTGGTATTCCTAGCGATGGTATGAGCGTGGCTCATTGTAGCTAATTATGCTAGGCAAATGCTCATGTAAGTACAAAGCACAAAATCAACAAACAATCATCATCACATAGAGATATCGCAATTAACAATCTGAAAATCCTAAAACGTTTATCATGTTTCATGGTTATAGAAAACTAAACATCAAAACATATACTTCAATCTCACAAGAAATCGCATCATCAAAGCAAAAACGTAGAACATTATAGAATCTGATTTTTAAAGTACAAAACAAAGAAACCAAAAATAACGAGTTAGGGTTCATGGTTGCACTTTTAAAGAAAATTCAAGAACGCAAAAAGGTCTTCAAAGGTGGTGGACGGCAAGGAGAGAAACGGCAAGGATGGTTGATGGAGGATGGAATTTGCTTCACGGCTTCAAGGTCTTGAACAATTGGAGAGGGCAAAACTTTGAGAGAATAAAGGGGAGAAATTGCGATTTTGATTCATGGTTTCATGATTTTTGAGTTGTGGAAGCGGTGGATGTGTATGGAGGGAGAGAGATGGCTGAATGGAGTGAAGGAAGATGTGAAAAATGTCCAACATAAGTGAGTATATATAGAGAAGCATCAGACATCAACCCTAGTTATCCTTTAGGGCGGGAACTTTGATTGCATAGAGCGGGAACTTCCCCTCCTTGCTGCCTCAGCTCAAAATTAAAGTGTGCAGAATCAGACAACATAATTTCATTTATGCGTTTGTGTGATTCATGAATACAAAATAAAAAGAGCCAACTGCCCTGTGTTTGACAACTTAAGTTAGGGCTATTGCTATCCTACTTCATTTATTTCAGTATACAAAACACCATGAAAACATGATTTCTTCGTCAGTCTCCTTCTCTCCCCGAAACACAGATACCTTCCTCTTCATCCACAACCAACCCTCATCCATTAATCGAAGCGTGCCCAACTAGTCACCTAAGTGCCCAGTGGATTTCACCCTCTCTCCACTGAAACTCATTCCTCAGATCCCTAATCATCAATCGCAAAACAATGGCGAAGCAATCTAAAGCCAAGAAATCGAAGAATTTAGGAAAGTGTACCGTCACCCTCGTCAGCCAGTTTCTCTTTGATAACAGCTACATCGAAGCCTGCTTTGTTTTCTGAACTGAAGCCTCCTTACTCTTCTCTACGTCTCCGATTTAAGAGGGACCCACTTCTTTTTCTCCATCAATATGGACTGAAATCTTCTAATATTTTTCTGATTTAGGGTTTTTAATTTAGGGTTATAATTTTTTTAGGTGCCAAAGAGCCTGCTGGGTTTGTCTGAGATTCTGAAAAGTACAAAGCATTGGGGAGCAGAAGATGATTCGCGGAGCCAACGCGACCCCGACAAGGCTAACAAGCCGTTCATGTGCTCCTCATCGAGCAACCCTAATAAATATATAGTTAATTGTCTTTTAGTTAATTGTTCTATTTTATTGTTATGGTTATATGGTTGTCTTTTATTTTGGGAAGATAAGAAGGGAGCAGTGGCCGACTAAAGGAGAGTGGAGGAGACGGGAAAAGGGAGAGGAGAAGAGAAGATGAAGAAAAAAAAGAAAACAAGAAAGAAGAATCAGAGCCAGAGAGAGGAAGGGAAGAGAGTTTGGAAAGTGGGTTTTTAGCAAAGGCTACGAATTAGGTAGTTTGATTTTGAGGGGAGAGAAGCTAAAGGGTTTAGATTGATTTTTAGAAGCAAAAATGAGCATTTGAGAGTTTGGTTTTCTGGTTTTGATCCGGTTTGTAGAAAGGCAAAAGGGGAGAAAGTTTCAGAAGTGGAAGGCTTTGTTTTGGGTTGTGATATCATATTATGTTGTACTGGAAATCAAGTTGTTAGTTCTTAATTCTTTCAATTGCTTCCAGCAATGCACTTCTGTGTTTCATCATGCACTTCTGAACAGTAAGAAATGTGATTACGGAAATTGCTCTTCTATACTCTCCCTTTGTCAGGAATATAGAGAAGCAAATGTGAGAATATGTTAATTAGTTTTTCTGTTTCACCTGAGTTCTGTACCAATTGTTGAACCAATCAAACTAATAGTAATATGGTGTGCAACAGAAATAGTATATGATAGGAAGAGAGAACACCATTATATTAGTGGTGATTAATTGAAATAAAAATTGCTAAGCTGTGTCCAATTTTTATGTGTGATACGTTGGTGATCTCTTACTTAGGATGATTGTTGGGTTGGGTGACTCTAATTTTGGCTCTGTGCATTTCTAATTAAAGATGTTGAGGGGCTCTAGTCTAGCTTACTAATTCTCTGATTTTGAGTGGGTGCCTAGAATTAATCACCTTGATGATCATTTGTACAATTGCTTTCCTGGTAGGACTGGTCATAAGTGAGATTTTGGCTTCATCCTATCAGACTGAAGGATGCCTACAGTTCTTCTCTTTGTGTGATTTATGAAGGGGGAGAAGTTAAAAATTAAATGTGGTTTCCTTTATCCGCCCATAGCGAAAAGCCTGACATATTTGTAATCTTGCAGCTTGTAGGAAAGGGGGCTTTAGCTGAAGGAGACAAGATCACCTTGGAAACTGCAAAGCTATTGAGAGGGAATCTCTCATGCAGGATGCATTTACTCCGTAAGTTCCCAATCTAATCTTTTCTTTGATCCATATCTACTTTTCATTTTGGTTGGGACGGGTAGTCACTAATGATCATTTACCTGTTGTAAGGGTGGACAGCTATGATAAATTCAGCCCTTTCTACAATCTGTTTGGATGATGCGGAATATCATCTGTTTCTTTAATTTAGCAAATCAGGTGAACTATTCTGTTCAAATCCTTTCTTATATGACCTACCATTATGTTTGAAGAATTCATGTCTATTTAGGTTGAAGCATTTTAGGGTTTTCATGGTCTTTCCCGGTCTTCTTTCTGGGAACCAATCCCAGAAAGGTACAACTTCATTAGATGTGACCCAGATCTTTGAAATGAGATGCTTTTGTGTACTTGTTCATCGGTAAGGAGTAGGAAATAGTTCCAGTCTTAATTAGTTTCAGTCTTGCTTTTGTGAAATATAACTACTTTTGCGTGATCTGTTGTGTATGTGGTGAGAAGACTGCTCTATGCATGGTTGGTATTTTGCATTCTACATATTGATAAGCCCCTTCTTGACACCGCTGCTTTCAAGCAGTTAAAGCAAATAGAATCGTCAGTAGAGCGTTGTTTGCTAGTTGGTGCTTTGTTGGGTACAAGTTTTTAGTAGAGACTCATGATAGTATTTCAAGATGTTCTCTAGCTACTTATTGTAATGAGGGGTTTAGGCTCAATGTCCTCCCTTATATTCGACAGTTTTTTTAATCAATGCTATCAAGGCTTGAGGGCTGCCGCACTGCCCTTTATTCAAAAAAAAAAATAAAAGGCCCCTTCTTGACACAGGACTAAAACCAAGTCTATCTTTGCAAGCCCAGCCAAATCTGCAGAGACCCTTTTCAAGTTAGTATAGTTTCGGTTTATCTGACATTGCATGATTTGATCAATAGGCATTTCTGTAGAGTATATCCCCTTTTATAGAGTTGGTTGGTTTGAAGTTAAATTTCACATGATGCTGCAGGTACATTTCTACTGAGCATGTTCTTATACAATATGGAGGTTTGAGTGTGGATTACTGTGAGTGCAACCCAGAATTCACGATTGTTGATCCGGTCGCTGAAGTAACCATCAAACTTGGGACAAAGAAGACTCTGGAAATTATAATTTATGAGGTTAGATTGCTTCTTCTTTGTTGTTCTATTATTATTTGATATATACTATCTATTTGCATTCCGAGCACAAAATTTATAGTCCACGACTCGGGGCCTGTTTGGCAATACTTTCAGGCTTTTAGTGATGGTAAAAAAAGCTTTCAAATACTCTTTAGAGCTTTTTGGAGTGGTTCGAAAGTTGGAAGAAATAGCTTATAGTGCTTTCATATATAAAATGATTGATTGTTTCATTAAGAAAAGTTCACGGTGCATTTACATGAAGCGCCGACACTTTATAAAAAAATTATTAAATAAAATTATGTCGGTGAGAGTAGGCACACTTATAAAAGCCTTGCCAAACAATCCCACTGATGCATGTCTAATGATGAATCAAAGCTTACATTATTGAATTGGATGTCAATAAATTGCAGAAGTGCACCATCATATGGGAACTTTGTAGTTGGGTGGGATGTGAGCTATGGAGCTGAATTTGTTCATGTTCCTGACTCTATACTGATCATTCAAACAGCCACAAAGATGACTCCAACTGATGAACCATTAAAAGGGATTTCACAGTTTGTTGGAGCTTCAACAGGAACTTGGAATCTTAAAATCCCTGTTAAAGACACATAAGTGATGGTCATGGTCATAATTCTCCTCCTCCGAGAGCTTAACTTCTTATGTAAAAATATGAGTCTGGTTTAAACACCACTTCTGTAATATGTAAAGTTATAACATTTTCAATTAATGTTTCTTAGCTTATGATTATGACTGTTTTACAAACAAATTTTCAACGCAAACCCGCAGCATCACGTGGGGAGTATTGGTTAGATTTCTCATTTGATGGTTTGCAATGTTTGTATTTGATGGTGTACTCTCTAATTCAGGAATGAGATGTTCAAGTGATCGCACAATAGATTAGATATAGATGACTGCTTGTTGTCTGAATGATCAAAAATGGGACAAAAACACATTGCAATCATTCATATCACACATCGGTTTTTAACAAATCAGTGTCTTCTAATTTATACTCACACAACAGAAGCAATTGAACTCTGTTGTCTTAAAGTTAATCACACAACAAATATAGTCTAAGAACTGAAGTTTGAAGATCAATCAGACAACAGACAAAATAAAGAAATGTTGTCTGACACGCTTAACATACAACAGCTTAAAACTGAAACTGTTGTCTGAAGACAGCGCCTCAATTGCTGCGCAGCTGCTCTTGGCATCTGCCGAGCCATCTGTCGAGCTATCACACAACAGTTATAACACATACATGTTGTCTGTGTGTTACTCACACAACTGTGTTCCACTGTTGTCTAATTTTTCATCAGACAACGACTCACTCTACAATGGTGGGTCTCCAAATCCCACAACGGTTTTCTGCTGTTGTCTGATAAGATTTTTGGTGTAGTGACTCCCAGTTGCCTTTGTTGGGTTAGAACCCTATGTATATATTGTTAGGAGACAAAATTTTTCATGAAATTGTCAGTTTTGTCCAACTATCATGGAAGGAGGTGCCTAGAACCTTCATTTTGCCTGAAATGCTTTAACTGCCCTGATGTCTGGATTCTCTACCATTGATGTCGGAGTGCATTATTAGTCTATGGTCCATGTCAAGGTGACTCAACATTTAAACATTATAATCTCAAAGAATGGATGATACACCTGTTTTTATAAGTTAATGACAAATAGAAGTCCGAAAGACATCTTATTTGAAATTATGAAATTTATTGTCAAAGGTTTTCACTTTTCACATTTTTGAAATGAAGACTACTTGGTTACATACAAGAACCACACCTTAATTAGTTTGGTAGCATTCACATTGCAGTGATTTTTGTGAATCATGAGGACAACTTATAATTTGCAGACCCATACCTATATTATCAACTGCTCCAGGATAACTGGCTTGTGTTCATGTAGTTTTTGCATAATTAAGTAGAATGCAGGGTGTATCTCTTCTCTTTTTCTCCTTAAGCTTGTGTCATTCTGATATAATCTCTTTCTCCATTTTATATGTGCAGTTCTTTGATCGATACCGTGGTCGACGGGTGTTGTGTAGCCAGGAGAAAGAGTGCCAAATCTGATGCAGGTGAACCTGTAATTTCTTGTAATATATGTTAGATGGATAAACATGATTCTTTTCAATTCAGCCCACAAATTGACCGTAGAAAAGTACTGAGCTTTATATTTTTTACAAAAAAGAAGTTATAAAAGAAGAAAGAGGGATGAGCTTTATCTGTAGCTGTCTGTGTTAGTTGGATTCTTTTGTTCTTATTGCTAAATGCAAACTTCTGTTTCTTTTGAGTAGTGTTCAAATTGTCAAGCGTTCAAAGTAAATGAGTAATCAATATCTTCAATGACATGTAGTTAGTTTTGTATACCTCTTGATTCAAAGAGGTAATGATAATTGTATTATGTTGAGTCAAATCACAAACCAACACCAATGCAGCTCGTATGTTAATTTGCCTACTGTGTCTGCTTGGAAGAAAAGTATGAGGTATCAAAGAGGTATTAAGGGCATGCAAATCAAGCTAGCCTCAAACCAGACTGATGCAATCCTTTGTTGTTTGAGCAGTATGCAATTAAAAAGGGTTCACAGATTCGGTTGAAGGAAGTGTTGACGTTATTTCATACCATATTCACACATTAGGTCACATGATTCCATGTCCAAAGAGGAGTGGATTCATGTTAGCCAAGTTTTTTTTTTAGGTAAGAAATAAAATTATAACGAAAAACCTCTGGAGCAACCATAGTTTACAACTTCAAATAATAAGGCCTTAGAGGCCTAGGCAGGCACTCTGTCAAGCCAATACAAGACACTATTATAGTTATGGCCTAAGTTTGCTAAGGCATCCACCACAAAGTTCGCTTCCCTGAATACTTGACGAAAAGAGATAGAGCTAAAATTAGCAACAAGACAACTAATGTCTTCCACTAATTTAGGCAGTCTCCATGGCGGGTGAGTTACTCCATTGACAGCATCAATAACAAGCTTTGAATCTCCCTCCACTTCCACCACGGTGAAACCTTTTTCTTTTGCGCAAACCAAACTGTCCCTCAAAGCCCTTGCTTCCGCCACAGGAACCAAAGCATGTCATGTGTTCTTGGCTACTGCTACACTTCCACCATGGTGAAACCTTTTTCTTTTGCGCAAACTAAACTATCCCTCAAAGCCCTTGCTTCTGCCACAGGAACCGAAGCATGTCTTATGTTCTTTGCAACTGCTACAATAGGGTGACCATGTGAGTCCCTGATGATGAAACCACCCGCAGCAGAGTTCATGCAGACTGACCTGTCAAAATTAATTCTAACCTTATTCCCAATAGGCGATAACCACTTGATTGGAGAAGCGGAGTTTGAAGGTGAATTAGCACCATTGAGATTGTGGTTAACCCTATTTTCCAACTTCCTAGCCGCAGCAGTAGCTGCTACCACCGAAGTGGGGTTAGGTTTTCCGTCCCTAAAAATTACATCATATCTAGCTCTCCAAAGCTGCCAACCCGTAGTTATGACCGAAGTAAATAGATCCTCTCTAAATGGACCATTTTCAAACAATTCCTGAAATACTCCAATGTAGCGTTTCTCCCAGTTTAGTGATGAGGAAAGCCCAGTTAATCTCCACACCTCCTTGGCAAAAGTATAGACACCAAACAGGTGATCTGCAGTTTCATTATCTTCTTGGCACATTGGGCAACTGTTATCATTTATTATTCCAAACCTTGCCAGTCGATCCCTCATTTTCAACCTTTCTCGTAAAAGTAACCAACCAAAGAGTTTAGCCTTTGGTTGGATGTTCAAATGCCATAGTTTTTTCATAAGAGAAGTTCTATCATGTTTCCGAATAGTTTGTTCATAATAGAAGTTTTATCATGTTTCCGAACGTCATTTAACTGTAACCAAGTAGCAGATTTAATGGTAAAGTTACCGTTCGAGGCAGGTCTCCAAACAAACGCGTGCTGCTGATTTGTGATCGGAAGAGGTACTCCCAGAATCTGTTCACAATGAACTGATCCAAAACAGAGGATAGTTTCCCAATGTTCCAAGATTGATTGATAATATAATCAGCCACTGTTTCATTTAAATTTAACTGTTGCCATCTATTGTTAGGGATCAAATCCAAAAGAGGGTGATCAAAAACCCAGTTGAAAGTCCAAAATTGAACGTCCTTACCATTTCCCATTATCCACCTGAGTCATTTAAGGATTGATTGTCTGGCGATTCCAAGCACAAGAGCTTTTTTGCTTCTTATTTACCTGAAAAAAAAGAGTTATTTCTTAAGTACTTTTTTTTCGACAATCTGTGTCCACCAATTATTCTGATCATGTATCACTTTCTAAGCCAGTTTAGCAAGAGCTGCATTATTAAAAAAAGCTACTGGTTTTATTCCCAATCCACGTAAGGATTTGGGTTTACAGACTTGGTCCCAAGCAACTGGGGGCATTTAGTATCAGAACCCCAAAAGAAATTCCTTGATTTCCTGTTAATTTCATTGGTTAATTTTTTTAGGCATTTAAAACAAGACATAACATGATTTGGAGTACATGCTAGGTTAGCTTTTATTAGGGTGAGTCTACCTGATCTGGAGAGGGAGCCTTTTTTCCAGCCCGCCAATTTACTAGAAATCTTGAGCATGAGTTCTCTAGCATTGATAAGATCTTTCTAGAAAAGGACATTGTGAATGCTTAAGTACCTGCCAATAGTAGCTTTCCGTTGAATATTCAGGATGCCTGTAATGTCCTTTTTCAGACACGAGCTCACTTTTGGTGAAAAATTAACAGTAGATTTATTGTAATTTATCCTCTGGCCAGACGCTACAGAGAAATTCGTTAACACTTGGGTAATAGAACAAGCACTTCTCTTTGTTGCTTTAGCAAAGATAAGGCAGTCATCAGCAAATATTAAATTTGAGATTCGGAAACCTAAAGGAGAGGAGAGAATTTCAACCTGTGATTTGTCATTGGAAAGAATATTGAGCTGCCTGATAAGAGGTTCCATAGCTAAAATGAAGATATAAGGAGAGAGGGGATCACCTTGTCTAATCTACCTAGTAGGCTGAAACCAACCATGCGGTTCACCATTAACCAAAACAGAGAAAGAAACTGTAAAGAAGCAAATCATTACTAGTTTGATCCACTTTTCATGGAAAACAAACTATTTTAGATAGTGTGCAATATAAGTCCAATTACAGTAGTCATAGGCTTTTTCTAAATCCAACTTCAAGGCAAGATATCCTATTCTCCTGCTTCTCTTCTGGAAATCAGAGAAAAGCTCATGAGCAATGAGAATGTTGTCCTGGATGGCTCTTCCCAGGGTGAAAGCACCTTGATTCCGTGATATACATTTTTCCACAAGGGTCGCAATTTTTTAACCAGAATTTTGGTTAAAATCTTGTATGAGACATTACATAAGCTAATTGGTCGAAAGTTAGTAACTTTCTCAGGATTTTCGACCTTAGGGATGAAAGCTATATTGGTATGATTGATCACATTTAGAGAGCTAGTATCTGAAAAAAGCTTTTGGATCATATGGATTAGTATACCTTTTGTTTCTTCTCAGCACTTCTGATAGAAGGATGCATATAGACCATCTGGTCCAGGGGCTTTCAAGCTACCAATTGAATTGACCGCATCCATGATTTCAAGCTTTGTGACCTGAGACAAAAGAGAGATATTATCAGCATCATCTATACATGATGTTATTACTGAGAGGAAATTTTTCATTGTATTCGCACTAGGTTGGGTATCAGATTGAAATCTCTTTTTGAAATCATTTACTAGAAGGTCAACGATCTCCTGAGTAGCTATAGACCAAGTCCTGCAACAAAAGGTTTGAAATCCTTATGAGAAAACCAGAGGACTTTAAACTTGAAAGCGCCTTTGTGCTTTCTCCTTTGCATAACTAGCGTGAGGCAAATAGGGCCATGATCAGATCCTATGATAGGGAGATTCTTGAGTTTTAAGTTAGGTAAAGTTTAGGTTAGCACAAACTCGATCAAGCCTTTCAAAAACTAAGGTGTCATCCTCATGTTTATTTGACCAAGTATAGAGAAGGCCTGTAGCCGAGAGTGAGGTAAGGCCTGCATCCTGGAGAAAATTATAGAAGTTGAGCATATGATTAGTAAAAACCTGATTGCCCCTAAGTTTTTCATTAAGTGTAATAATATTATTAAGGTCCCTCATGATTACCCAACAAGCATTTGGATCAATCTGGAGGTTTACTATTTCACTCCATAACTCGTATTGCTTATCCTTTTGTGGATAAGCATAAATCAAAGTCATATAAGTAGTAGTGTTAGAATGCAGGTATGTGATCAGACAATGTAGGAACTTGTGATGGGGTTTGACAAAAGAGTAAAATAACACCACATTGTCCATCAGAATCAATCACAAAAGAGTCATTGAAAAGAAGTTTCCTGCCCTTAATTAAGATAGTAGAAGATGCTCTAGTATCTAGGATACAAAGAACATCGATTTCAAAACAGGAAACATAAAATTGGGTCTGTGCCACAAAACCATCCCAGGCACTACCCTTGCTGTTCCAGCTCATAAGCTTCATGGTTTCTGCATTTTGGTTGGAGAGGTGCTGCCCTCATCCGCATTGGCCTCCGCCATGCTACAGACCTACACCATTTCTCTTGTGCGCTTCCTAGATTCAGTACTCATGTCAGAGCCGTCGGTCACACCCCTAAATCCAAGGCCAATATTGTATTGAAATATGGCTCATGAATTTGTGACGCGAGTCAAAACAAATAAATTTTCTTCTTGAATAAATCAATAGGAAGTAAAAGAAATTATATACATGTCTGAATAGTACTTTTATTAGAAAACGAAATCATTACTATATTTACAAAATCAAAGTTAAGCAAGAAAACTCGAACATTACACATATTCACTAGAGATAGTAGTAGAAAAACACTTCTTTTATCTAATAAGTTCATCCCGTTTCCCCAAACATTTATTCAATACCTGAAAACAAGAAGGTGTAGCATCATGAGCAACACAAGCCCAGTAAGTACACAACGTACATTCTTATATTAATTTGTCTAATAAGAAATCAAATATGAACAACCAAATAAAAATGTACAGAGAACCATTTATATGTTCACATTAAATCTTAAGTATATATTTGTATACACACAACAGACACATATATAAACGTTTATAAAACTGATAATAAACCACGTAGTCACATCTCTTTATTGAATCAACAAATACTGCAGCATTAATAGGTGCAAATAACCTTGAAACAATGCATGCTTGATTCTCTTTTCACTTAATACCATAACATATTAATAATATATCGCAAAAAGATATTTGATCAAAATAATATATAGATACTTATTTTCTCAATGAATATTTCAGATTAACTGGTAACAATTCATAAATCCATGTGCTAGGGTCCATAATACCAAAACACGGGAATCCACATGCTAGGGTCTATAATACCAAAGCACGGGTAAGCCGCAACATACTGAGGACACTACCAAGTATATATACTCAAGGTCGGCACTTCCTTCCTATGAATATAATAGTGCACTATCTGTAGGGACTAGAGCCCAGGCGAACTTCTCATATCACAAAATACTTTTACCAGTAATTCACTTAAGCACGGGATAGTACTAATCACCCGGCTTCACTTCTCCAAATATAATCACGTCAATAGTATAGTAAGCTTTAAGTAGTGAATAAAACAACTACATAAATAACAACAAAGCATATAAACAAGCTTACATAAGTAAATATAACTGAAGTAGTGTGGACAGTTTAATATATACATAGTTACATACATATGTATATATATAAATAAACTTGAAAGTAAATGTGCAATAAAATAAAAGTACTATAAATTAGAAGTAGTGAAAGAATATTAGTTAGTAGTCCTCTGTTCATAGTATTAGAAATCTTAGTCCGAAGTGTCCATTTGTCAATCAAAATGAAGAACCGTCAATTTTCCATTGTCATAACTTGTTCAATTTGTGTCCGAAAATAGTCAATGATGACACCATGTCATAGGATTTTTCACAAGGAATTCAATGGAATAAGTCATGTTGTCCAAATCAGAGTGATATAGTTCAGAAATGGTAAAATACCAGAACAGCGTAGAAATCGATTTTCTTATTATTAACCTTGGATGTCTAAGTCTTTACGTACTGCATATTTCACCATTAATTCTCAAACTTTCCAGAATAAAAGTAGAGGTCCTAAGCTTCAAATTGATATAAAGTTTGTAGAAAATGGATAAAAATGAGAGAGATATGAATTTTTGAAGTTGTGATTGTTGTATAAGATTTTCAGCGAGTTTACTAAATGAAAACTTCGATTAGCCATAACTTCTTCATTTCTTAACCTTTTTTAGTGATTCAAAAGCCTAAAGTGAAGGATTTTTCATGAAGAAACCGAAAATATAATTAATTTTGTCAAGATTAACTTTTATTAAACACGAAAATATATGGCTGTAGCAAAACAGATTCTTTTCCATTTTATCTTCGGTTATGCACTTTGATAAATCTTAAAGGCAAAAGAATATAGGAATGTAATGATGTACTTACTTAAGAAACTCAGAGATGGAGTGAATATTTTGGTCTTGGATCCAAGCTTGGACTTCTTTGAGAAAAACAAAGAGAGCTTCTTAAGAGAAAAAGGGTGAAGGATTAATAAGGTGAGTTTTCTCTTCAACTAAGGGAGTTTTTGATCAATTTTACACTTGATCTTCAAGCTTGTAGGAAATATGATCAGATCATATGTTTATATAGGCTAGAAAAATGCATTAAAAATCAATTCTCACTTGACTTCTAAGACAAAAGTGAGGTGGAAGTCTATATAGTTAGGCTAAAAACATTTGCAAGGAAATTTCCTATAATGCTATGGTTGTTAGAAAGAAAAAATCAGATTAGCTCTTCTAGATGTATTGACATTTGATTAGTGTATATAGATACACATACATATATAGATATATACATAGATATACATTTACTCAAACCAATACGAAGATTGATATCCTTTCTTAAGGTTCAAATATGTGTTAGCAATAACTAGTACTAAAATGACATGCATCATACAAATAATATAGATGAAAGTTTTGAGCTCAATAACAAATATCGAGTGTATCGAGTGTATACAAGAAATAAGAACTAATGTATTTTAGAGTGTTCTATAGTGATACTAAGTTTCGGGTTATTACAGTCTACCCACCTTAAAAGCAAATTCGTCCTCGAATTTTACATAGGTTTCTAAAAAAAAAAAAACACCAAAAGTATTTGTATATTTTCATTCCCCTTAAATGAAAAGTGAACTTCACATGGGTGAGCAAAACTTCTCCTAAAACCAATATTGTTTAGTGTGTAAACTCTTTCTCTAAATAGCAGTCAAGTACCATTATCAAAGTATCTATGTCTCAAGGATACATAGTTTATGAGTTCTCACCTCGTGCTCAAATTATTGGGTAGGCTATATACTTAAATCTTGAATGATCTACCCTTAGTAGTCGAGAAGCTAAACTTCTATCTTTTTAATATTCTAAGAGGTTGGAAGTTTCCTAAAGCATTAAGTCAAGATGTTGCAATTTAGCTAGCTAGGTTTTGGATTCTGCATATCAACTAAGCAAGTTCTCTCTTCCTTGCTAACACTGTGGCAACACCATAAATGAGTTTATCTCTCGTCATCAATGTTGTTCAAATCTATCTCAAATAAAAGTTTCATCAAGTAGTTCCCAACTGAAAACACTCAACTGGACAAATCTTATATCTAAGAACTTTGCATCAAGCCTATTGCATCTATTGGTTTGATTCTTAGGTTGTAGAGAATTCTGGTTGACCTATAAGCAATGGGTAAATACTAAGCTTATCTTCATGGTGGTAGTATACAAGTGCGAGGACACTAGAGATACTAAACTTTTGTGTCCACATTATTGGAATGATTGAGACCTAAAATATATTCATCAATAATCTGGACAAGGTAACTAACCGCATGCAAGGCATTGCATAAAACATTCTTTCTTTCGGTAATTTACTGTCTTGCAGATAGCCATGGGTGTATTTACCCAGTCCAAAGGCTATGGTTTCTTTCGATTTAACAAGAAAGAAAATTCTAGTGACAAGCATGTCGATGCTTAACTTATTTATGGCTCTAGCTCTCTTACTCTCAACTGTGTAGGAAACTTTGAAAATAAGGATTCTTCCAAAATTGTACATTAAACATTCTAATTCAAGGAACTTAGGGTAGCTTAGAACAACAGGATCATGAATTTCCAAATCATTCCCAGTTTAGATTATGTCTTATTGGGTCACACTAAACTTTTAAGGGCTATGGAAAGTTACACCTCGAACAAGTTTATGGAAAAATAGCTCACATATTGCTAGACCTACAATTTTGAACTTCGAAAAGGAATAATTACTGTTAAAACATACTCTTAGTAATCCAAATAAAATCAAGATTCTAAACTTTCAACAAGAGCTAGAATTTCCAGACGTACCTTTCACCTTTCATGTCAATATCTTTCAACATTTGAGAATAAATTTGAGTGGAGGGAAATCTTGCGCGTCCAATTGTTTGAGTAATAGTTCTTTATCATAATCGACCAATGCTTAAAGATCTCCCAAATGCACTAAGACAAATATTGTTATAAACTACTTGTCCACAGATATTTTTCACTAAATACTCCTCAAAATTTCTTCTCTCTGTAGCCCACTCAGTATTTTTTCCTTTTTTTGTGACCAATAATTCTAGAGCATTCTAGGAACCACTTAATTTACTATAACAATGAACCCCTTTTACTTTCTCTCACCAGACTACTGTAAAGATTTGAATTTTCCTAGAATAAGTTTAACTTCCAAATAAAAGGATCTCTTCAATATCAATTTAGCATAAGGATACAAAGCTATCCCTAAACTGTTTCTAGATCCTGGTTAAACTTCGAAGTTGCCCTATTCCTGCGGCGGACATAAGTCCAACCAGGAGACGGGGGGTTCATGTGAGCCCTGGTAAATTTATGGTTATTTGAATTGAAGTCTCAAATAAATTTTAGTAGACGATTGTTACTGTGAACGTACAAACGTTGCTCGATGTAATTTGGGCTCGAAAGTTTTTATTTTTGAATTGGGCCTATGGAGAAGACTTCGGAACAGCCCAATCCACTTTGGGTCATAAATGTGCTAACAGAGTCAAGTTGAGGGCAACTGGCATTTCACACGTTAGACTACAAAATGAAGAGCTTGGTCTGATTGACCAGAAGCTTCTCCCTTACACTTTCTTCCTCTCAAGAACTCTCTCTGTCTCTCGCGCTTTCTCTCATCTTCTACATCTCTTACAACATCACTCCATGATCATCGTCAAGACAAAAAAGCTGCTAGTTAGTTCGGGGTTTGACGCTAATCTTCAGTTCAAGGCTACATCGGAGATGGAGTTCGGGTCATTCGGTGAGGCACCGTCGATGTCGAGTCTAGTCGTAGAACATGATATGCAAGATCGTCGTTCTCCTTCTCTTACAGTTCTGAGGTAAAAACCCAAGAAGCCATCTTTTTGGATTTTGGTTTTAAGAGAAATTTGGGTTTTGATTGTTGTTGATAATTTGGTTGCCGGTGACAACGGTGCCAGAGTCGATTGCATGTGTTCCCTTGTTCGTGGGCTTTGAGGCAGAAGACCCAGACCTCTCTAAGTTGTAAGGTATACGTACGTCCGGGAAACTATCTGGTGTTAAGCTTTGATTATTAAAGAAATGAGTCTGATATCGGGCTTTCAAATTTGGCTTTTGGTTGCTGATCAACTGGAAATTTGGGTGAGTTCAATGGGTGGAGTTGGATAACAAGTTGGTGCTAACTCCAATGGAATCTTAAGCCGAGATGAGAGAAGGAAGCACAGAAGTAAAAGAAGGCATACTGCTGCTTCTAACCCAACAAAGCAGCAAGAAGGAAAAGTTTAATCTAAAGAATTTATGAGGTGAGTGGGAGACCAATTTGGATTGTTATTATTGTCACTGATATTTTGATCTGCATGTTTTCCATTGGAAACAAATATGCATGGTTTATGAAATCTATTGGTTCGGTGAAACTAATCTAACCTTAAAGTATAGAGTAGACCAAGTTAAAATAGAGGAATTGGAATTAAGGTGAAATCTGAAGGTTGCGTGGAGTTGTTGTACTGTTTCCTATTTGGATTTTGCTTTGCTCCGTGTGTATTGAAGTGGAATAATTATGCTTCTAATTGATTAAGAACTTAATTTGGTATGATTATATTTTTGGTCAAAGTATTAATGGGCTTCATACCTTGCATACTTGATATGGTTCTGACAAGGGCTGCCACACGGTCGGTTCGAATCGGTTATATGTATTACCAACTTCAAAACCAAAGCTTTCGGTTTCAAAATTGAGCTACCAATTACTAATCAAAAGTTTCGGTTTTTAATCATGTTTACCAAATTCGGTATTTCGGTTTTCGGTATTACCAACTTTAGGACAACTAATTCGTTGTAATATAAATTAGAATGAACAATAATAGGTTTTTCAATTTTATAGTCATAAACTTTGTATTCATCTACATATTATAGCTTTACTTTGTACATATGACATTAAGTTTGAGCAATTTTCAATAAAACTTGGTTATTTAACCATCTTTGACTAGATTACTTAAAGTACATGTGTTATTAATGTTGTATATGTAGTAATGTTCATACTATTATGAAAGTTTTTATGTTTATTTCTTAATATAGATGTATGTGTATTGAAAATTATAGTATATGAAACTAATATTTAGATAATAAGTAGATTCAGTATTTATCAAAACCAAACCAACTTTTTCAGTAATTTTCGATTTTGGTTTTATCGGTCTCGATTACCAAAAAGTCGGTTTACCAAACATAAAATATCGGTTGGTATTCGATCGATTTGGTAATTATCAAACCAAGTGGCAACCCTAGTTCTGACCATTTGGTATGATGCTGCATGAGTTAGAAATTAGTCCAACTTGAAAAGTGTAATTGATATTTTGTTTTGGGAATAGTGACAAAGGATTTAAAAGGGTCAAACAACTTTAGTTTACTACAAGAGGTCATTAAGGGGATGTGGCACAAAATTTGTTCAATCGGGATTTAAGTAGTCAAGTACTAAACATGAATGAACTTGAGAAAAATGTTGTTTGTGGAAATAAGAATTTAACATCAGATTTGTCGGACGTACCTCCAGTTACCCGAGATTGTAAGCAATGGCGGTGTTTGCCTAGCATCGTGGAGTAAAGGCTCAAACTCCAGGAATACCAGATAGTGGATTCAGGACTCTACTCGATTAGTGGCTTTTATATATAACGTGTGTGTGTGTATATAGTGATTGGCTATGGTTATTTCTTTGTGAATTTAAAGATTTTTATAGCTTAATGGCCATGCTTGTTCTCAATTGTTTTGATATTGGGTGATGACCTGAGAGTGACGGAGCATAGGGACTACCTTAGGTTTTGATCCTCTACACCTCCGGAGGGGTTTTATGGATGGTATGGTGTCTTACATCCTGTGAGGTGTAACACCATTTGTAGGTGATACGGCGTAAATGGACACTCTCGCTACTCCTTGCCAGTTATGATGTTAATCTTGATAAGGGTGTAGTTGGCATAGTGATCGGTCATCAAGTTTGTGTTTTCTGGGCCCGCAAATGTTTTTGAGATAAAAATCTCCGCCTTATGATTTTATCTTGGTTTTTATCTGTGTACATGGTTTTCCCATACTGGCCAGTAAATTAAATAGTTTTCAAACCTAGTTGGGTTGAGTACTTATTGAGAAGCGAGAAGGACGAAAACTCACCCATATAATAGCTTTGGATGCAGGTATTGTGCGCAAGAATGGGAACGAGCTAGATCAAGCTGGGTGTGCATAATTGATCAATGTCGGGTGTCTTTGAAACTTTGTTATTACATGTAAGGTTTCCATTTCATACCCTAGTGTTTGATACATTTCCTTCTATTATTGGAAACCTTGCTCAGAGTTGTTTGTCTTCCGATTGCCTGAATCTTTGACCATTTACCTAGACCGTCAATGAGCCATGTTTTAGATAGTTATCAAAATGTAATTTTTGGATTGTACTTTGATACTAGTTTTGCCTCGTGGTTTATAGCTCAACTTCAAAGGAAGTTAAATTGATTTCTTTACACATTTTACACCTCAAATTATTTTACGCTTCCGACTTCATTCTAAGTTTTAAATTCTAAAAAAAAAAAAAGGTTTATTTTAAATAAAATGTCTTGCGGTTCTTTAAGATGTAAGCTGGATACCCAGCTTATGTGTTAGAGACCCGCGGCACTGTAACGTGCTTTAGCTAGTGAGGTGCAGTTTGAGGCGTTACAGTTTAGGTCTGCATTGTGCATTCTCTTCGCGTCCTCATCAACCTCCGGTTTGATAGGCTAAGGTACAAACACCACTACATTCTCCGAGGCAAGCACCCGAACTTCTAGATCTACCTCGATGCCTTCAGGCACCACCTCATTTTCTTCTTTTTCCCTATCCACCATCACAAAGTGCTTTTCCTTCTTCTTATGTCGGCATTTCCTAGTCTTGTGCTTGTGACTACCGCATTCAAAACACACTTCAAAGATGCCTTCATATGAAACCAAGACACTTGCTGGCTTACTGACCATCTCAAAGGGGAGATCCCCCTCATCCTCCTCATGTACCATCAACACCCGTTTCAGAGGGGTGCGAAGATCGATCTCCATGCAAGCTCTAGCGAAGACATAATTCTCCGCATTCTCAGTTCTTTCATCTAGAGGAATAATGCGTCCTATGACCTTGACAATAGGCAGAATAACTTTCTCACTCCAGAATTGCAGCGGCAAATAAGGTAGTCTAACCCAAAGAGTTAGGGTTTCAATGTCAGCCTCCCTAGGATCGAAAGAGGGTGACCATCTTCTGAGGTGAAGGATCCTGCCTTTGAAAAACCAGGGTCTGTTTGCAAAGATGAAGTCCAGGTCTTGTTGGTAGGTGAACTCCAAAGAAAACCATCCATTAGCCATGTGAACCATCTTCACTGTGCCTTGGAGACCCGAGCACTGTTGGTTGCACTTCCTCATTATTTTCCTAGGCGAGACCTTTTTCCCAAAGATTTTTGTAAGAAGACAGTAGTTGGTAAGATGGGTCTTATGAGTTAAAGCTTCTTTGGGAACAAACACCTGGGTTTGATCCCTTTAACAACAATCCAAGTGCCACCAATGTTGGTGACAAAAGGTGGTTGGTTCTGGCTAGGTCGAGGGTAAGGGTTGAAAATCATTGGGGCTCTAGCTTTTGAGAAGCTAGCTTGGGCTTTTGCGTTAGGGCTGAAGGGCCATAGTGAATCTGGGAAGGGGGAACCGTGAAGTGGGTATGAGAGGACTGATAGAATCTGTACCAGTCAAGCACCCATAAATAGCAACCAGAGATCCTGAGGTAGAAGATGGAAAGCCTTGATTTTGAAAACCAAGGCATGCATGGCATCGGAAAGAAAGCTCGGTAAAGTTGGATTGCTTGGGTGAAATCAGTGTCACGAAATAATTTTCCGTAGTTAATCTCAAACGGAAGAGGAAACGAATCGAGCTCTCTTCCAGCCGAATGAACCCTAGCCTAATAAATGAGCATCTAGCCTTGTAATAAATGATAAAGAGGATCATGAAGCGTACATGGCCTTCCAAATTGAAATAAAGTTGTTTGAAGAGATACGTACCGTCTATCAGATGGCCTCGAACAATGGCTTGTTTCTCGGAACTTGCGCTCATAATGGTCTTGAGCCGCCAAGAAGAGGGTCTAATCCACTTGATTAAAGGAATACTAAGAGGGCATCTGTGGGTAATGAGTGGGAAACATAGGTCGTGAGAGCACATTTGAGTTCCAAGGGGAGACGATGATGAAGATTGTCTGGGAACTTGGTGAATGGGCATATTTAGGTTGACAGGTGGTGAAAAGAGAGAGAGAAAGGGGAGAGGAAAACTAGGGTGGTGAAAGGGCCCAGCCATGGCGGCCACCCTTTAGGCTCTCCGACGGCTAGGAAGCTGGAACAAATGAAACCTAGTAGAGCTCTAGGGTTTTGAGAGAAAGCGCGTGAAGCGCATGTCATTGCTCCGCCTTAAATTGTGAAGGAGAGTTGTTTAATGTTAGCTAATTTAAGGTTGAAATGTATTTCATACAAAAGTTTTCAGAGTTGTAACATCCTCATAGTTAAAAGTGAATCAGATAAATCCAATCCAGTTCAATTTCATAACAATAAATAAATGACCTGCAAATCGTTACTAAAAGATCAGCTCCTTACTTCAAAAACAAGTATATATAATCTAAAGTATACAAGGAATGGCTCACTTCAATACATACAGAATATCCAGAACTAATGCATTCCCTTCAGTTCTCATTCATGAGTTGGAGGTGGTCTTTCTTTCTGCAAGTTGCCTCGCCTTGGTGCATACAGAACATCTAGAGCTAATGCACTCCCTTGAGTTTTGAGTCGTAAATTAAAGATGCGTCTTGCATATCATTTCAAATTCTTCAGCCTGGCGCTTGATCTTGTGGGTACAGATTTCGTGCTGGTCTGGTTTCTTCTGGAATACATTCCCTTCTTAGATTTCTGGCTGCCTTTCAAACATGTGCATGTAGTCTTGTTTATGTCATCGTCAATCTAAACCTCCTTAGCCATGGTTGGTGTTTCATTTCGTCCAGATTTCACATTTTCAACTGGATGACTATCTTCCATGTTTAAGTTGATTTGGGGAGTGGTATCCCCAAAAACATTGTCCCCGGATGTTCTCAGTATATCACCGAATATGGTCTTCAATTGTTCAGAATCTCCAACACAAGACATTATAAAATCACGTGTAACTGTCGCTGGGACATCAACTATAGAAAATGGTAACGGATTACTTTCACTGTCTTCTAAAAGCATGTTGAACTTCTGAGACGATGAATTTCTGGCTGAGGCACTTTTGTCAGTAGAACCTTGAACCAATAAACAAGCTACATGCTCCTCCCAGTCATATGGAAATCCAAGCAGATAGCTATTGTATACCTGTTAGATTAGCTGCCACAATCTTAACTTCATTTGGAAGTAGTCGTACAGCCATAACCTTATTTGAAGCTAGTCAATACAGACACACACACACACACACACACTCACACAGACCAATATACATAAGTTTGAAATAAATCAATATTTATAAATGCAGTGAATTTGATTAAGACTGCATCAATTCACTTCATTCATACAGAGTAATGATTTCGTTTTCATGTTTTCCATAAAGGAGGCATTGCAACTAGAACATATTGATCCTAAGTCAAAATGTATCTACTCTTGATATAGCATTTAGTTTCTTTTATTCTTTTACATTTAGGGTCCTGGGTTACTTATCCTGCATAAAGAGGTGAGAGAAGCATAAGTGAGGTATGACATACCTCAGTTGGAAAACCATTTTGACTTGTGCGGGAGATATTTAAAAAACCACAGTGTAACAATGATGCCATCTGTTGTCTCAAGAATTGTGGCAGTATGTCTCTTTGAAATTGCTGCCGAGCTAAAAGTTCTTATTGCAAGTCTCCTATCACATAAAAAACCGGAAAGCTACAAACATGAAGAATTATCATCAACACATTTATCTAAAACAGAAATTATATAGATCTAATCGGTCAATAGTCATGCACAAGCCCAGTGCCAGAACTTTATAAAGGGTGGTAAAACAATCATAGGTGGATCAAGTAATAAAGTGGTAGAAGAAACACAAACAGCCACAGCTTGCTGATATAGCTCTTTAATTACAGTTGGATATACAAGACACTTCTTAGCTACACTTTTATGATTCAAACTAGCTATCCTAGTTTCTTTCTCAGGTTAATGATCTCCCGCGGCCCTCTTTCACAATAGGAACAGGAAAGAGGAACGATAAACTGGTTACGAAAAAAACACAACAAAACAAAATTTAAGAGAAATGTTGTTTCCTAATAATGAATAAACCAAGAAACACAAACCCAAAAACTGCTAATTAAATAAAGGTAAATATAGCTAAAACTGACAGAACTAAATGGAGTGAGGACAAGTAAATTTTAAAAACTTTCAACCCATCCTGGAAATAACTTGTCCATTTCTCTCTCAAATCGTTTGCTTTTATCAACAGGCATCAAAGCAAAAGATTAATATAAAACGTGTACAGTCCTATTTATTTAGTTTTTTTTTTTTTTTTTTTTGACTTAAATCCACTCTTAATCAGTAAACCTTCCTGGGTTTTGTCCTAAATTGCTGAAAATGCAATAGATATTAAAGGTTAAACGAATTACTGTGTTTTAGCCAAGCCTTCCACAGCCAAGCCCCTTCCTTGAGCCTTGACCAGCCACCAATCATCCAATAAATACCTACAAAACAAAACATACCCAATAAAAGTAAAAATAACTGGGGAAGATTTCTGAAAAGAGAATCAGGGTTTAGGGGATTACCGGTTGACAGAGGCAGAAATGGTTTTGGGGGTAGAGAATGGGGTTTTGAGGATTCGGGTATTTGAATAAGGTTGAGGCGGCGTTGCAGAGGCCGACGTTCTTCTGGTGGACACCATCTATCTCCAAATGTCGGGAATTGTCACTGAATCAATCGAGCTCTTTAACTTTTTGAGGGCGGTTCAAAGTTGCAGAGTAATATGACATTGTCAAAATATCAAGAAAACATTTTCCAAATAATTTTCAATATCACAGCCCTACTTTATGCCACGTGTTTGCATGACATGTACTTCATTTTAACGGACTGCTGACAAAAATAAATTAGACACTGGTATAAGATTGATACGAAATTTAAAGTTCAGGTTTCACGAAGGTCATTTTTAATAGTCAAGTACTATACTAGTTAGGGTGGAAGAGTTCATGCAGTCATCATTTTATTTTTTTTATTTTTATCAAAAGAAAAATTCATTTAAATAAGCTGCAATTGCATCACAATCACAATACCTTACAAGAGATTACAACTAATGACAAACAACTCTAAACTCACACCACACATTCTCACTGTAAAGATAAAAGACTGACATGTTAATATATCCAACGACGGAGGTCGGATTGGACGGTTTGATCGAGCTAAATTGACCAAAATAGGTAGCAATAACTATGATAGGATCTAACTACAATAAATAACTATTGGGTTGGCCATCCCAATATCTCCCGAATCCTCAACACAGGTTAATAATGAAATGCACGACTTTAAGCTGGCAGAAGACTTAAATCTAGTAATAACAAACCAGCTACCAAAATCCAACCACTCGTTAGAATCTATGATAACAACCCTAACTTGAAAAAGCAAAGACTTATTTGAGATATGATCATAGAGCCAAATTTAACTCTCTTTTTTTTTTTAGGGTTAAATGGGCATTAAAGCCTAGAAAAAGGAAAGAAAATCTACCTTTACTCAATTAAAGTTGTTACAACAATCGTAGGCCTCACCAGGCCATCCATATCATCCGTTAAAACTTGATTTACAAAGAGAGAGTTTGTGTGTAGTCCACAAGCTTCTAATTCATTGTCCAAACTATGCTTAACTAAGATGTCTATCACCATATTTTTGAATTGGTACAGGTATTACGTCCTCCCCTATGCGTCAATCTATATTAAATAATTACATGGGCATGGGATGAGCCTCCTAGTTGATTGTTTTTGTCCTTCTTGCGGTCAAGATTCGGCTCCTTGAAGGCTTGGGTGACCAGAGGGGCAATGGAAACCAGAGACAAAGAGAAAACTGAGAGAACTAACGAGCCTTCCACTTTTTTTTATCTCGAGTTCTTGATGACGATGAGGAAACTAAGAGGATTGATGAGAGAAGAAAGAGACGGCGAGGGGTCAGAGAAGAAAGAGAAACTGAAATGAAAGGCCGGGTGAGGGAAAAAAGATAGGCAAAAGGCATAGAAGTCATGGACCCTTAGGGTTTCTAAAGTCAAAACGGAGTCAAAACTACGTAGTTTTAACTGGTTCGGTTTTTGGGTTCAGTTCAGTTTTTTCCATGGTAAAACCGAAAATAGAACTGAACTGGATTCAGCTCAGTTTTTTTTTTTTTTGCGGTTTTTTTTTGCTTCAATTCGGCTTTCGGCTTGGTCTTTTTCAGTTTTTGGTTTCGCGAAAGAGGTTTGCCAGCCATGGCATATATGCATGACACTGAGCTCTTATATCAAGCCTAACTTGCCACCAAGTCTTGCAAACGTAAAATTTCATAATATGTACCCAAATTGAGATCAAATACTGATTTTACCACTGCAGTATTTTTTTTCCATCCAGTTATATCATAATAAATGCAAGGACAATTACGACACGGCATATTAATTGCACTTAATCTCAGTTTCTCCATATAAGATCAGTTGAAATTGGAAAAACTATAGTTGTGGAATTAGCAGGGTAGCTGGTTAAATGTGAAATTCAAGACAATCGAGGTATGGTATATATTGATTCCAAAGGCCATAAAAAAATTATGGCTGCATGAAATGTCTGATTTTTAATGCGTAGAGGTCGTCGTATCTTATTGCTGATCTGATAAGATTTGCTTTTTATACTTTCATGTCATGCATGCATTGTTATGTGACTTTTGTAAAAATAAAAAATTATAGTTTGCTTTCATTTGTTTCCTTTCTTGGATGAATGCCACCATTTTTGTTTTTCTTTTATCTTACCACATCATCCATCTTTAGGACACAAGTAAAACAGGTGCTCTTCCTGATTTTTAATGCATAGAGGTCGCTGCATCATATTTCTGAAGATCTACTTTTTATACTTTCATGTCATGCATGGATTGTTATGTGACTTTTGTAAAGAAAAAAAAAAACTATAGTTTGCTTTCATTTGTTTCCTTTCTTGGATGAATGCCACCATTTTATTTTTCTTTTATTGTAGCAAAAGAAAAAACAAAACATTTCAATTTGGGTTTGAATATGAATTGATAATGAGAGCTAGGTGTGACATGTTTCATTTGCCTGTCACACTGATGACGTACATGAGAAACAATTTTTATCGAACTGAACCGAGACACAAAGGGCAAAAAGCTCGCGTCAACATCGTATCGTACTACTGCTGGTGCAGTGACCAGTTTGGATTCCATGTTTCTCACAGTTCCACTTCCACGCATATGATGAAGTTTATGTACTTTTGGTGTTTGGACCAGGCCATAAATTGTTGGGCTTTAGATGGTCAAATTAAGAGGGTTTTGGGGCTCTAATTACTTAATTAATTAATAACTATACTAAAGGAAAATGGGGAGAATCATTGTTCGATGAATAGTGAGATACCCATTTTACCCTCAGTTTTCTTTACTTTTGACGTTTTTGTCTTTAATTGTAACCTTATATATGTTAGTGAGAATCGAACCTATGAAACAAATTTGGGTGAAATACTCTTTGACACTTCTATCCCTGATTGCAATATTTTTAAAACTGTAAAAAAATAAGTAGACAAACTTGATTAAAACACTCACTCCTACTCAAAACTTCTATTTAATGAAATGTGTCTATGTGTCAGAATCAACTATTCAACTACGTAGCAAAATATGATGGTTTGAGTTTTCATGAATAAGGTGTTTTTCACAATTCTACAAAACCGTAATGTGTAAAATAATAACATTTTTTTTTTCACAAAAAAAAAATAACATCTTTGGTTAACGAACACTACATGTAAAAATTCATTCCCGCAGCATCGCACGAATTCATTACCTAGTTTAGACTAGAGAAGAATGATAAATATATACACACGGGCCGCACGCACGTACCAGGAAAAGCCTCCAGATCCTCGGAGAAAGATTCCATGCAATTCCTTGCTGCAATTTTGTGGTTTTGGATTCCTTTAACAGTTATAATCACCGAAAAACAACGTCGGCAAATTTCTGGTAGTCTTATTGTACGTTTATTTGTTACTTGCAATTTTGTTCCGTTAATCAAAATCGATCTGATTGGTATTGTACTATATAAAGTTGCTTACTAGGGAATCCGGGTCCAAATAGAAATAGGGAACTTGAAAGAGATTACTTTCTTGGCACGGATTGGGAGTCCTTGTCCAAGTTGCTTTCCTAATTGTTTCTGCAGTATATATAACAGGACGCTCCTGCCATCATTTCTTCATTATGAAATTACAGCATTAGCTTTGTAGCTGAGCAGAACGTCCCTGCCATTCATTTCTTCATTCTGAAATTATGACATTGCCCACCATCGGTGCTTTCAATCGATGCTTTGTGAGTTGGAATGGTGGACTATGGAGCGTTGTTGATACCACGTCCCAGATTCCACCACGTGATGATGATGCGCTTAAGATTCAATTTATGTTCCTCAAGGAAACCCAACACATTTTTACACCATATAGAGATGCTCAAGATCAGATAAAAAAAACAGAGAGAGATACTCGAGAAACTTGGGTGATCCCACACACAACAAAAACAAAGGTCCTTACAGTCCATCATTCCGAGTTATACAACCACGATTCTACTAGTATTATGCAATCCTCTTCAGGGCGTATGATTCAAGACTTTATTAACACCCATTTTCCTCCTCAAGTCAAAAAAGAGTTCCCCAAAGTTCTGGCAGACATACTTTGTCAGTTTGTCTTGTTCAAAACTCCATTCCCTTGGTTCATAATGATTTCGTTCATGTGCGACAATTAAAAGTGATTGAAATAATGCATCATCTTGATGATGAAGTGACTAAAGCGGACCTACATAATCGTTTTGAAGCTACGAAACGTGGGACATGTGCTATTTGTTTGGATGACTTTGAGGTTGGACTTCGATTGCCTTGCTCGCACATTTTTCATGGACCTTGCATTGTTAAGTGGCTGGAGATCGATCCTCATTATCCCCTTTGCAAATATTCTTTGCCCCCTAAACTAGCACCACGGTTTAATGCATAATACATAGCTAGCTTTTTGCAACAAGGAATCTGGATGTTGCAGTCAGGCATTCGAGCTCGATCGCTGGGTTGTGTGGATCAGAAATTTCTCTTTTCTACCTGTGTAATCTGCCAACTAGTTTTCCTTTCCTTTAGTTGAATAATCTAAGATGTAACTTTGGTGCCATGTAGTTAGTTCTAAACATTGTTGTTGTTGTTTTTTTTTTTTTTTTCAATCCAAGGAATAGTTTCTGAAACCAGTTTTTCATCCAAACTTTTGTGTAAATTATTCATTTCTTTATAGTTCAAAAAAACAGGAAAAAAAAACGTGATTAATGTCTGAAACTTTGATGGTCAAGCCTCTATTCATTTCTAATAATTCCCATGAGATTCTCAATGTTAACAAGGTTTGCTTCTCTTTTGCTGGCAGTGGGTTCTTTCCACAGCATTAGTGAATAGAGTTATATACTTATGAGTGAATTCTGTGTGAAGCAGGCTACTAGCTACTAACATGTATAATATGAAAAAAGATAAAGAAGAGAAACAATAGATCGGAGAAGTCTTCAGGAAACCCTAGCCAGTGGAAACCAAGGATAAACCTTCAGAATAAGCCATTTAACTAGGGTTCTTCAATCAAAGCCATTTGACAAGGCCATTCATCAAGCATGGATTTTTGAACAAATGCAGAAAATGAAATTCTTAGCCATGACAGTGATAAGCTATGGAAGTTTTGAAGGAGAATTGACAAGTTTAATTTTTGTTGTGTAACAAAGATTATTATGAAAGACCTTTGTTTCTAAGGAGAGAGCGTTTCTACTATTGCCAGCATGTGTCTCAAGTGGCCACTATACCGACAAAAAATCAATTAACCTGTTGTATAGGTGATGCTATTTTACCTATTTAACACATCGACCTGTAGTTTATTCTCCTTAGATAATTCTGAAGCACAACGTTTATCCATTCCTACGTGAGCCGCAAAACAAATCTGAACCACCAAATTCTCCTAAGCCTTAACAACCAACTACATAATTTAATCTGAAGCTCGTGGCTTTCAAAGTGCTAAGAAGCATTACTTCGTCTTGACATTGGAAAATCCAACTATAGCTCTGTGAGACAAGAATAGACAACGCGTTTAATAAAAAAAATCATTATAAACCATATTTGCATTTTGCAATTCATTCCTAATTTTGGTAAGTGATTAGATTATATTTGTAGTTCAAAGAGCTCTTTCTCATAATCACAAATATTACCCTTAGATACTTTTCATCATGACCATGAAAAAATCTATCTCCATGTATCTCAGATCATATCTGGTAGTTGTTGGGGTTTCAGCCCATGAATCTTTCCTAAGACAATTGTCTTAGAGTATGAGAATTGTTTACCTAGTAGGTTTTGGATTCCTACTGATGAATGGAGTTCCAATGAGGAATGAAAATCCTTATTGATGTAGGATTACTTGTAATCCTCGTTGATTACAGAGAATGAGAAGGCATAATTGCCAACCACCAATAGGAATAGGTTTCCTAATAAGTGAAGAAAGCTGATATCCTTATGGCTATATAAGGAGGGGTACTGCTCTTAGTTTTGCATCACAAAGATAGAGAGCAAAGTGTATTCCATTCTCGGAGTTAGAGAGTGAGAGAGGGCAAAGAAGAGAGAGATAGGAAGAAAAGAGAGAGTCCTTGTTTTCTTATTCTTTCTGGTTGTACCCGTTATAAATATAGTGAAAGGTTTTTTTTTCTGCCTAGTGGACGTAGTCAAAAGTTTTGCTAAACCACCTTAAATTTGTGTTCTTGTGCTCATATCTTTATGGTTGTTTCTCTTAGTGTGCTGTGCCTGTTTGTGTTTTCGACTTCACATATTGACCGATTCTCAACAATAGTTATATAATGCTCTCTTATTCCAGAAAAGATAAGTCCTTTTACCAATTTTTGCATACCTCTAAGCCAAGCAAGTGAGGTAACTCTTTTTCTGCTTGAAACTTCATATTGATAGTATCAAATAAACAAAACTGGTTCTCAATGAGTAGAAGAAGATTGCAGGTGATTGAACATGCAAGTGAAGATTTTCTGTTTTTTTTTTTTTTGTTCTGGGATCAAGATCCAATGGTGTCCTCTAGAGAACGCTTCTCGTGGCTTATTTACAAGTGTTTGTCAAGTGGCAATGGGAATGGGATTCGGTATTTCACCAAACCCTCATAATCTTAGGATGGACAACACCACAAAATAACTACTAAGCTCCACATGCATGAGAAATGTGCCTATGTCGTATTTGGGTTTCCAAGTTGGTGGAGTTGAAGAGTTGGTGATGGAAGGAGTACTAGAGATTGAAAAGAAGCAGAGGTAGTGAACATGAACAAGATGAAGAACACAAGAGATGGCTTTGGAATGAAAACCAAGATTAGTAGTGCATCACTAGGAAGGTCGCTGAATGAAGCAATGGTAGGTGTTATGTCAAGGACAGTAGTTGCACCATTGGAAACCATAAAGACCAACTTAATGGTGGGGAGCTATGGCAACTCATCCAGTACGGTATTTCAATCCATCATGGGAGCTGATGGATGGCAAGGCTTGTAAGCAAATTAGCATTGCTTATGGAACAAACATTGATTAGAACTTGTATTCTGCATATACATTTCATATATATGTAATCAATCTAAGTTTAGACCATAATATACGCTGATGAAATATTTCATTTTGTGACAAGCTTATCTGGTATTTGAATTTAAATTAAGTTGCAGTTCAAAGAGCAATTAAGTTTGATAAGCAGTTGAGGTATTGCAGCAGTTTCTTTATGGATGAAACCGATTTGCAGAGTTGCTATATATATATATATATATATATATATATATATTAGATTGGTCCCTTCTGATGCACGTGCGGTTCTTATTTTAGCCCCTTATACTAAGAGAACATAAGGGTGAAATCAAGAGAAGGCTATCATGGACAATGGAATTGCATCAAGTAAGATTTTGCATTAATGTTCTTGTGTTCTTGTTTTCTGGAGATTCGGGATTGATACGGCACTTTCAATCCTAAGCATATAGTTTACGTTTTAGGCTTTTTACACCAACAGTGTCTGGAGACTTGGGTGACTGATAATATGATACCCGAACTTACAAAGTTATCAAAGCAATACCCAGACTCAACTTTTCGTATCTTCGCCGTACCTACACTCATTTTCCGTCATGTCTTCATCAATTTAATTATGTGCAATAGCACGTGACTCGTTAAATAAGGTAAAAAGACTTATTTGCCCTCAAATTTTTATTTTTAAGTTATTCTACTAATAGAGTAAAACATGAAAGACTATACCATACAAATTTTTCTTTCAAGCCATCTTGATCCCAAATCAAGCTAGCTCCGTCAATTTATATTGTTACTTTTCTTTATATCCCTGTAAAAGGGGTTGTAACTTTAACACGATTAATAAAAAGATCCTTAGGTTGGAGATCACATCTATGCTTACTAAAATTATATACCTATACCCACCATCGTAATTGTCACATGGGTATAGTTTAACCCTAAACGTTTTCCCTTGTGATGGCGCCGAGTAGCCCTCTCTACTCGACCAGCCTACCCCTTTTACTCATTTGCTTAAGTACACAACAGAAATATCAAGTAAATAGCAATGAGTATACAAAGCATGCACACACACAATCGATATACAGTGTTTACGGGAAGCCCTCTTTCCAATCTTTAACTCAACTTATACTTACATGAGCATTTGCCTAGCATAATTAGCTATAATGAGCCACGCTTATACTATCGCCAGAAATACCAGCTCCCGCCATAAGAGTCACCTATGGGAACACAGCCAAGCAGGCTACTGCCTAGGCCCCGGCTTACCCCCAGATCACCACTGACGCGCCGCCAAGCGCCGCGCCAACAAAGCATCAGAAGCTCCAGAAACTAGGAGCTGAAGCATATTAGTCCCACATCGAAAATATGGAGAAGATGAGCTCTCTCCCCATCTATAAAAGGTTTTCTCCTCTCTCCTCATTAATTATGCATCTACTACTTGTCTACTGTTACCATGTCAACACAAATACATTGACTAACTTAGGCATCAGAGAAGAGAAAACCGCCCAACGCGGTCTCCCTCTGACATCCTCTTTGTATTTCACTTGACAGGTAGCGGGAATACTGATAGTATTAAGTAACAGTCCGCCCACCGGACCTGCGTTGATCATAGTTTAGCTACCGCTGAATATTAAACATCAACATTGGTGCCATTTGTGGGAATCTTTTGAACAAAAAGTCACCCCACCACCACCATGGCTAACGGTAGCGAGGAAAACGTCGAGGAGCAAGCGGATCAGTCCGCCAACCCCGCGGCTAGCGTTGACCCAGCAGTCAACGTTAACCGAGCACTATTCAACACTCCAACCAACCTTAATATGGGTTCCCAGGGCTCATCCCAGGTCCAGCAGACCCAAACTGCAGCGGAGGCCCAGCCGGGCAGCAGTCGCCCAACGGTCCAGGACCTTGCCGCTATATACGAGCTGGCACTGACGGACCTCCACAAAGCAAACAGGGAGCACGAACAAGAGCGCCGAGAGAAGGCGAAAGCCCAAAAACAAGTGGCCACTCTAATGTCGAGGTTCGACGAATTGAAAAAGGCGCTGGAGGCAAACGCGAATACAGCACAGAACGAACAGTCACGAAGCACTAGACGCAGTCGACCCAACACTGGCGGAATTATACCTGTACCAATCATACAGATGCAAGTACAGCTGAACCCGCTAGAATTAAGGGGCCCACCTCATCCGCTCGGCCTAATTATGGAGCAAGAAGTGGAATCACAACCAAATACCAACCGCTCAGCAGTCAGAGCTAGGACCGAAGGTAACCCACATGCCGCCAGGCAAAGGTCAATCCGGCAAAACCTCCAAGTGGGGCCAGCTGGCGATGCCACTGCCCTAATACTGGAAATGATGCAGCAGTTAGAGCAGAGGCTAGTCCTGGAGGAGGTAGGTGCCCCAGCACCAATACCAAATCCGCTTTTCACATCACTATGCCAAAAAAGCTATCAGACGACACGCATCAGACGACAGAAGATTGATTTTCTGTCGTCTGATTTTTTCAGACGACATATAAATTAAATGTGTTCTCTGAATATACATAGAAACCATACTTTTTTTTTATTTTGAATATATAGCCAAACTCAGACGACACTTATCTGTTGTCTGAAAAGATGGAAAAAAACCCTAGCAAAAATTTTGGATTTCCCTCCAACAAGTTGAGTCTTTTCCCTCTCTAGAACGATAGAACCCAAACTGTATAGCTGACTATTCAATGGGGTGATATTCAGGTGATATTCAGACAACACATTGAAGAAATTGTGTTGTCTGAATAAGGTGGGTTTGACTTTTTTTGGTTTTAGGTCTCTATATACCCTTGGTGATTTTTCACTCCCACACTCTCTAAAATTCTCTCTCCTTCAGCAAAACCCCCTCCTCCTCTCCATCTCTCTCATTTCCTTCCCCAAAACCCCGGAACCTCCCCAACAGACCACCGCAATCACTCTCAATCAAAAAGCAACATGCTCCAAACTCGCCTCTTCCTCTTCTGGCTCAAACACCGTTCAGATCCAATCCCCAGAAGGCTGCTTTTTCCCAAAGACAATGGTTTTTTTATTTGGGCGTTTAGGATTCTTCTGATTTTGGGGCTTGTCTGGTTTCTTACATTTTTCTCATGATTTTTCTTACTGCAAATTGAAATTGATGAAATCTCTCTCGCAAAGGCGATGCTTCGAGGCGTGACCGAAGGAGGTGCGACCTTGCGTAGACTCTTGGGGCGAAGGGAAGGCAAAGTGGCGAGGACTACTTATACAGGCTGGGCAAAGAGGCCGATAACAAGAACATCACCGAAGGATCCCGGGACAAATACCTCAATCGAGGCTCCTTCCAGTACCTGCAAGGTGATTATTACATTGCGCCTCTCTTAATGGTATGATGGACTTCGATAACCTTCTCGACTTTGAGAATGACGACCCACTCCCCAACCCTCTGCTAATAAAAGGTGGGTCTTCTCTCCGGCCTCTTCGGTTTAGTATTTAGGTTTTCTTGCTTTCTCACTTTACTTTCTTGATTCATTTAATTTTTTTTTTTTTGTATTAATTTTGCTCTCTTAGAACTTAAAATTTCATTCTTTCTTTTTTGTTCTTGACCTTTTCAACTCTTGAGGTCGATTGAATGTGATTACTGTTCGAAATTGTCATAAATTGTTGGACTTGGAGTGAAAAAAATGAGAGCCCAACACTTGAACATGATATGTTTCCATTTAAAATCATAGCAGATCTTGCTTTTGCATATACGTTAATGTGAAATTGACACTATAGGAATGCACCGGATGATAAAGAGGTGCTAGCCGTTGGCGCAGCATGTGCTGTCTACGTGTCACTTTCAATACCTTACCTCTTGAGAGAATCATGACTATTCTAGCTTATAGAACCGAACTTGTCCCTGTTCTATGGAACTTTATGAAACGGTGCAATGAGAACTAGAAATGGTCTTCATTGTCTGAGCAATTAGCATATCTACTGTCAGGTGATGCACCTGGTTGGCTATTACCTTTGGCAGTTTTCTGTCCCGTGTACAAGTACTGCTACTAACAGCACCTTGCTCACCATTTAACACAATTGTTTTTTAATAGTGTAAAGTATCTATTCATTGTTTACTCATGCTTTATGTATTCTGTTTTGATGCTAGATCAATGTGGCCACCGAATTTGTATTGAATTAAACGCCTCTAGTTTGACTCTTTATTTATATGGATCAGGCACATGCTTACAATAGTTGATAATGCTTACAGGTGCTTTTTTTTATTTTTCAAAAAACATGGCTGCCTTTTAGCATATGAGAGCATTCCTGTGTATGGTTATTCAGTTTATTGATTGTTTTCTTATATGCATCTTTCTTGCAATGTCCGGCTTTATTTTTGCTACTAGCAATAATTCTACAAGGCATGATTTCTACTCATAAAGCTGACCATGATGTTGAAGATAAGTATGACGGTAGGGATAGAACTTGGGAACCTCTTCTAAATCAACAGTCAAGCCAAGCATCTGGATCAACCAAGGGTGATGGCAGAGGGACTCGCTCTGACATTTGGAGCTCGTGAATAAGAGATAAGGTATTTCTTTTGTGTAGTATCCATAATCCACAATCTTGTATTTTAATCCTCTATTTTTAGTAGCAAAACTTAATTATTAATTTTTATTTCCCCATTCCCTCTGTGTGAGTAAATATTGAAGAAGGTAGGAGAGCATAAAAGATAAGACCCCATTAGAAAATATTAGGAAAGAAGACATAAAATGCTACCTATAAACATGCTTTCTTATCGTCTTCCTCTGGTAAGGAACATCTACTAATATAGTTTAACAAATATTATTGATTTACTTTGTTTTGCACTTTGCACTCGAAAAAAAAAATGAAAGGCATCCTCTGTATGGAACATGTTTGATTGTTAGGCTTTTGTTTATTGGAATATGTTGTCAAAATATTAAACAATATTGTTATGATTCTTACTGAGCAATCTCATGACTTCTCTATGTCTGGAGATGATTTTAACTCTTCATTGTTGATTGCAGGCTTGACTTTTCAAAGGAGGCCTCTTGCAATTGTTGCTGTCTTTCTGTAACTTTAGATTGATGTTTCTGGACCGTTGCATTGGTAAGAGTACATTCCTCCTACTAAAATCATTATTTGGTGTTTTCAACGTACAAGTATAGCTTCATTCTTGAACTCCACCAACCCGTTTCCTTAACTTCTTGAAAGTCTCTTTACTGCTGCCTCTTGTGTATCAAGTAGGTTTCCCATACAAATCAAGTTCTGCTTATTTATGTTCTCACAGGATCATGTACTAAGTTAAATTGGAAAGGATAAGCAAGCCATATTGTACTAGCTCTACTCATTTGATATCAATTATACTGAAGTGGCTCTTACCTAAACTAGATAATATATAAGTAAGTAATTTTAGGGTCTTAGTGACTTTGTGGTTGTCAATGCCTATATAATCCAGTTACAGATTCCATGCAATGTTTGGTGTCTGAAGCTTGATAAGTGTATTTTACTAGGAGAATGGATTTGAAGATGCAGAATGAGCTTGCAATTGAGCTTCATCAATTAGATGTTTGATTTGTTTCAGACTCTGTTCACAACTCTTGCAGTATCATTCTCGACGATGACACTCTGCACCGGAATCACTCCTTTGTATAGTTCTCACCTTGTATATGCAGGTCCTGCAAGCCTTGTGTAGGGTTGGGTGGTAGTATCATTTTTCATCTGGTTTGTTGGATTTGCCATGGCAGAGATCTGCTTTCCTTTCCCGGTTAATCCCTTCTCTTCTCTCTTTTAATTCCTTTCATGTTTATATTTCAATATTCTGTTGTTGCATACCTTGCTAAATTTCTGTGTTTGTGTTGTCTGCAGATTGCAAGAATTATATAAAACAATGGCTGTCTTCTCTTCGAAACTTTGATGCCTCAATCAGCTGATATCTCTGGAGGATTATCCGGTTGAAGAATCACAGCTGTTACATTGGCTAAATAAAAGCTTTTGCTATACTTAGTCACTCTAGATTAGTATAGTTGCTTCAGATAGTAGTTTTTTTTGCCTTAAGCATTTATTGAGCTGATGCTCATTAGGTTTATGTATGAAACATTTGTGGATGTATGTGTTGACTGCAATGATAGATTGAATAATATATGCCAATTGTGTAGTTTCCGGATTACATCCTAATAGGTATACAAATGTGACTTCTGAAATACCATGCAACCACTGAATCAAAGCCAAAATGTGTTGTTGGAGGTACTTAAGAACAACAGAATTCAGGAAAAATCTATTGTTATTTTCCCACTCAAACAACTGTGGCCTTACAATAGAAACAAAGACATATATATGAATTTTTGTTGACTCAAAACAAAAACGACGACATATAATTGTATCTTAAATTAATGTACAACAACAAATAATTGTCTTGTGTTAGTAGTTTAACTAACAGTTAAATTTTCCCACTCAAACAACAGAAAATTGTGGCCTTACAATAAAAACAAAGACAAATACATATAAATTTTCATCGACTCAAAACAAGAACAACAACATATAATTGTATCTTAAATGAATGTAAAACAACAAATAACTATCTTGTATTGGTAGTTTAACCGACCATTAATTATTATCCGAATACCAAACAAACAACAGAAAACTGTTATTGTAAGTCATTACAAACAATAGATAAGTGTTGTCTGATTTCAACTAACATATATCATGATTTCATCAGACAACAGATGACCTGAAAACCTTCTGTCGTCTGAAAAATCAGACGACAGAGGAGATCTGTAGTTTGATACCCCCAAGAGACGGCACCATACTAGACTACAGAATTTTTTTTCATCAGACGACAGAGCTCCTCTGTCGTCTGATTGCTTTTCTGGCATAGTGCATCCAGACCAGGGCCATTCACCGTCAGGATCCTGCAGGCCCATCAAACCAGCACACGCAAAGACACCAAAGATGTCACATTATAGCGGCACGTCTGACCCATTCGTCCACAGGGACACCTTCAAAAAGGTCACCAACAATAAGGGATTTGATGACGCCACCCTCTGCCACTTCTTCAGCGAAACATTGGACGGTGAGGCAATGAGCTGATTCTTCGAATGCCCTCCAGGATCCATCGACTCATTTAAAGGACTGTCAAATGCTTTCCTTGCTCGGTTCATGATGTTGGCCGCCGGACATCACAACACAACTCAGCTGTTCAACCTCAAGCAGGGGACAGAGGAATCATTGAAGGTGTTTGTCACCAGATGGCGGGTGACAACGTCTCAGTGCTGCGATCTTGATAAGACAATGGCATTGGCAACCTTCAAGCAGGGACTCCTCAAAGGGCCATTCCTCTATCACCTTAATTACAGTCATCCAAATGCCGCTTACGACCATGTCATGAGTGAGGCTGTCATCCATGCACAGGCAGAATTCATCACGTACGGAGAAAGCCCACCACCACCACCAACACCTGTAAAGGCAGCCCAGCACTCCGCCAGCCATCGGGAAACCGCTAGTAAGACCACTGCTACGCCACCAATTGACAAGAAGAGAGAGTGCCAACAAGGCAACTACCAGAGCAAGCGGCAAAGAGACCAACATTACAATAGGGGCAACCTCTCATTGCAGGGGGATAACCGTAATAAACAGACGGAGTCCTCCCAGCGGCATGCAGTGTTTACAGTCCTCACGGCATCATACGAGGATATCTTCAACCAGTGCAAAGATCAGATTCCGCCACCACCCTCAAGAAAATACCCAAGGGTGGGAAAACTTAGAAACACTGGTAAATGGTACAAATACCACGAGGACAGCGGACACAATACCAACAACTGCCACGCTCTCTAGACAACCATCGAAACTTTGTACCGAGATGGTAAGATGGAGCAATTCAAAGTGGGCCAACCGCCACCCGTGGTCGCCAACATCGAACCAATGGGCTGCATCAACACCATCGATAGTGGTGCCCCAATCACCAACATGTCTCATAGGACAAAGAAGCGCTATGCACGTGCTAACCACCTCATCGAAATTAGCAACATCTACTATGAGAGGTCCGCTAAACTTCCCAAAGCTGTTTGGGAACCCATTACCTTCTCAGAGGAAGAGGAGCGTGGAGTACATTTGCCCCACGGCGATCCATTCTTAATCGACGCCATACTCGGCAAATGGTCAATAGGAAGAGTCCTTGTCGACAGCGGTTCCGTTGTAAATGTCATCTGCAACGGTTGTTACAGCAAACTCCTACGAAATAGGAAATTAGTATATGATCATGAGCCATTGCTTAGTTTCTCCGGTGACGTCACACAACCATTGGGTTCTGACTACATGCGACTAGTTATTGGCACTAGTCCACGTACGGCAAAAATCTACACAGAGTTCATCATTGTAGATTGCTTCAGCTCATATAATGCCATTATTGGTCGACCAGCGCTCAACAAGCTCAAGTGCATCATAGCCGGATACATGTTTCTCATGAAGTTCCCTACGCCCAACGGGATAGGCTGTGTCAAGGGAAGTCAACAACTGGCACGGGAATGTTATTCCACAACCGTGGCACGCTCGGCGCGCTCCATGAGATCTTAACGGTGGGAAACCATGCGCCAGCACCAAATATCTTTGAGGACCCTAGGGAGGACGAGAAGAAATATGTCAAAAAAGAGCCTGTCAACCCAGAAACTTCCTTAAGGGTAATCAGCATCTCAGACGAACACCCTGAACGGACAGTCCGCATCGGTGCTCAGCTTGACCAATTTCTACGTGACAACGCAGCCATCTTTGCATGGTCCTACGCTGACATGTCAGACATCTCCCCTGAGATCATAGCGCACAAATTGAGCATCAAACCATCCTCATACCCTGTCAAGCAGCGGCAAAAGGCCTTTGATGAGGAAAGGTATCGTGCAATAGGAGAAGAGGTTGCCAAGCTTCAAAACATTGGATTCATCTGCCAAGTCAATTACCCTCAGTGGATATCTAACTTGGTCATGGTCAAAAAGCCTAGCGGAAAGTGGAGGATGTGTGTCGACTTCAAGAGCCTCAATAAGGCCTGCCCCAAGGACAGCTTCCCGCTACCTCGCATAGACCAACTGGTCGATGCAACCGCTGGACACGAGCTGCTCAACATGATGGATGCATTCTCAGGCTACAACCAGATTAAGATGCACCCCGGCGACCAGGAGTGCACCTCCTTCACCACCGATAAGGGCCTATACTGCTACGATGTCATACCTTTCGGTTTGAAGAACGCCGGGGCAACATACCAAAGGTTGATGAATGCCATGTTGGCTGAACATCTGAGAAGAATCATCGAGGTCAACGTGGACGATATGTTGGTAAAAAGCATCAAGGCTAGCGAACACATGGCAAACCTCAGAGTCATATTCACTATTCTCTTGGCTTATGGCATGCGCCTCAACCTAGAAAAATGTTTCTTTGGAGTCACTGGCAGTAAATTTCTTGGTTACATAGTCGGTGAACGGGGCATAGAAGCCAATCCTGATAAGGTGCAGGCCATGCTCAACATGAAGGCTCCAGAGTGAAAGAAGCACGTTCAAAGCCTCCAAGGCAAACTAACCACCCTTTCTTGGTTTATCTCCAGACTTACTTACAGATGCCTCCCATTCTTCAAAGTTATGAAGACAACCTACAAGAAGGTTATTGACTGGAACACAGACTGTGAGGCAGCGTTCTAAAGCTTGAAAGAGTACCTGGCAACGGGCCCACTCCTTTCTATTCCTGTACAAGGGGAGACATTGTATATATACCTAGCAGTATCACAGTCAGCGGTAAGTTGTGCCATTGTCTGGTGGGACGGTCACGAGGAGCTCCCCATAATCTACGCCGACAGAGGCATGAACGGGGCAGAAACAAGATATCCCCCACTGGAGCAGCTCGCTCTCACCCTCATCATCACCGTTAGACACTTCTGCCAATACTTTCAGGCCCACACAATCCATGTCCTAACAAATCAACTGCTAAGACAGATAATGCAGAACCCTGAACACTCAGGACGCCTTAGTAAGTGGGCCATCAAGCTCAGCGAGTTTGACATCGACTACAAGCCTAGGACCGCCATGAAAGGCCAGGCGGTGGAAGACTTCATTGTTGAGCTCACGGAGCATCAGGTTGAAACTGGCACAAAAGCTGAGCCCGACGCAGAAATAATAACCGTTGACGACCCAGCCCCCCAGCACTCAGACTGGAACCTACATGTTAATGGATCCTCTTGCGCAAAGGCCAGCGGCGCCGACGTCATCTTGACGGGGCTAGGGGGACTGAACGTGGAATACGCATTGAAGTTCAATTTCAAAGTCTCTAACAGCATGGCGGAGTACGAAGCACTCATTGCCGGCTTACTCCTCGCCATCGATTCGGGGGCTGACAGCGTCAACATATTCAGTGACTCCCAGCTAGTCTTTAACCAAGTCAACGATAGTTTCCAAGCCAAAGATCAACAGCTAGCGACATACTTGGGGTATGTCAAGACGCTTCTCAAAAAATTCAACTTCCACACCATTACACAGATCCCTAGGGAAAAGAACGTCAAGGCTGATTCACTGGTAAGACTGGCAACCGCTCAACCACACCAAAGTCCGACACAGACAAGGGTGGAGAGTCTTGACAGACCAAGCATCACAAAAACCCTAGCAGAGAGTTTTAACATTGAAGTCAGCCCCAGTTGGATGGACGAAATCATCGAGTATAAAAACAATGGGACCCTGCCAGCGGATAAAGTCGAAGCACGACAACTCCAGCGGAAAGCAACCCGCTACAACATCCAAAATGGCAAACTTTATCGCCAGGCTTTCACTCACCCCAACCTCCGGTGTCTAACCCCAGAGGAAGGAAAGGTCGTACTTGCAAAAATACACGGCGGGGAATGTGGAAACCACTTGGGCGCCAGATCCCTGGATAATCGCACAATGCGACAGGGCTATTTTTGGCCTACGCTCAGCAACGATGCCAGAAAGATATCAAAGTCCTGCCACAAATGTCAACAATATGCTGTTCTCCCACACGCCCCGGCGAAACCCCTTTCAATCATCATTGGCCCATGGATTCACTCAACTTGGGGCCTGGACTTAACAGGAAAGTTCCCAACCGCAAAAGGACAGTTCAAGTACATCATCGTCGCCATCGATTACAATAGCAAGTGGATAGAGGCAGAACCTCTGACAGTAATAACTACCGCCAAGGTAATTCACTTCCTCTAAAAGAACATCTATTGCCGCTATGGCGTCCTCCATACAATCATCACAGACAAAGGCACGCAGTTCAACAACAAGGAGCTCATATCCTTCACCGCTAACTTGGGCACCCGGATGAGTTTTGCATCTGTCGCTCACCCCCAAACCAATGGCCAGGTCGAGGCAGCAAACAAGATAACCAAAAAGCTGCTAAAAAAGAACTTGAGGACGCCAAAGGTTTATGGGCAGAGAAGCTGCCTGAAGTCCTGTGGGCCATCAAGACTACCCCAACTTCCGCCACTGGTGAAACACCATTCTGCATGATGTTCGAAACAGAAGCTATCCTACCTATTGAGGTCACTCAACCCACCGCTAGAGTCAAAGGCTACTGCCCTGAGACCAACGATGAAGGCGTTAGCCTAAACAATGACCTCCTAGAGGAAAAAGGAAACAAGGCCCATTTGCACAATTTACAAAACAAACAGTGGGTATCGCGTTTCTACAACGCCAGGGTCAAGGCCCAGAACCTCCAACTCGGGGATTGGGTAATGAAGGAGGTCAACCCATAGCCAACGACAGTCCGCCCAACTTGAGAAGGTCCATACAAAATCATGGAAGTCGTTAGCCCCGACACCTTCTACTTAATGGACAAGGATGGCGTCACAACGACCCACCCTTGGAATACCGAACACCTTCGATATTACTACAAATAGTCATGCCGCTACCCAAGAGCATCTTGACTTAGCTAAATTTTTGTTCAATATTTAGCTAAGGGAAGCTACCCAACGGGTACAACCCTACTTTTGTAAACGCTGATCCGTCAGTTATCAATGAAACGAGGAATTATTCAAACCATTATTGCCAAGCCCATGCACAAGAATTAACTGGCAACGCCAACAACATTCGGCGGACCACGTCCGCTACCTCGTGCACTTGGAACAATTTTAATTCCTTCAATGTTTCGATTGATTAACAAAAACACAGGTCAAGGCTCTAACAGTATAGCGGCATACAACCAACACAAATCAACGACGAGTACTACAACAAAAATCTCTAAATCAAGTAACCAGTTGAATTTATTAGGGATCGAGATTCCTCGCCCAAAGATGTTTCCAAAATTACAAAACAGCCTTAGCGGGGCAAAAAAAAAAAAAAAAAAAAAAAAAAAAGAGGTCTTAGCGGCACTATAATGGCCGATCTTCATGGGTTCTGGGAAGTTGCAGCGCAATCCTCGCCTGCTGACTGCGGTTGTTGCTCTGTTATATAGCTTGTCTGGTCGGACCCACGAGCAATCGGACTAGGAGTCACGATGGTACCATCCGGTTGAGTATGTGCAGCCAGAAAGCCGGCACGCGAAACCTCAGACCACGTAGGAGGTGGAGTCCGTTGAGAGTCGTCCGCTGGATGTTCACCGCTCTCCCCACTTCCTGAACAAACACCCTCAGCCTGAGTAGGAGTCACACCACTCGCAGGAGGCGCTGTCTGCACTGACGGCCTGGCGGGCTGGGACACCTTCACCCAGTCGATAGCACCCTTCTGCTTCAGCAGCTCTAGGTTAGCGGCGCTGCCAGACTTTGCCGCCTCCACCATCGCTTGTTTATACTCGGCGGACTGCTTCAACGCCTCCACAGCGGCGACCTCCGTGTGACTCTAATCCGCTTCACGCGGGGCAACCTCACCCTCCAACCTCTTCACCTTGGCGGCAAAGTCTCGCTGAAGGATCTCAATCTTCTTGACCTTAGCCGCCAGTTGATCCTTCAGCAGAGCTATGTCCTGCTGCAGATTGGAGACGTCGTTATTCAGCTCGAGGTCACGCTCAACGGCGACAAATAGCTTGCCACGGGCATCCAAAAGATCACACTCGGCCTTAGACATGCGCCGCTTAGTCTCCTCCAGTCTCTCTTTGGCTCCCTCCAACTCCCCCTGGAGACCGCCAACCTCCTCCTTCAGCTGTCGCTCAGTGCGGGGTTGACTCGACGTCGCCAGAAATAACTGATGCAACCCAACAATCAAGTGCCCAAAGGCAGAGCTGAAGGACGATTGATCATGGGCGGTGGAGCGAACAACCTCCTCCAGACCGCCAAACCCCAGCCTCTCACACTGGTGATATAAGTACTCCCGCTCAAGGTCCGTCAGAAACTCGGAATAAGCGGCGAACGAATCCAGGTCACTCGTCCGAGCCTCCCTGCCAGCGGAGACGGTAGTCTCGGGCTGACCCTGCTTCGACTTTTTTTGTTGACGGTCCCCTATGGTCTCCGCCTTTTCAGCCTCGTCATTCTGATGTCGCTTCTTCTGCAATACTTGTGTAGCACCAGCGGCGACAGAGCTTGAGGCCATTTGCGGCTCCAACCCCGCAATTGTAACCAGTGCCTTTGTGGCCATCGTTTTCTCCTTTTGGGACCCACGCCGGGTGGCGGCCACTCTCTCCCTCGTCTGCACAGCCGATGTAGGAGTCGCCCTCCCGCCAGCAACACTCCGACCGACCGCAGCCCCCTCCTGAACGGCTGGCAAACCGTCGGCACCAAGATGGGAGTGGTGAGGTATCGACAACACCACGGGCACCTCGGACTGGCTCAGCGCTAGTGTCTCCGGGTCTACCGCAGTCTTCTGCGCCACCAGCCCTTGAGCGTACATGCTCTCCAAGAAATCGTTCATCTCTGCAAGGCCCATTACCTTGGCAAAAGCGTCTTGGCTCCTTCTATTTCTCGGCGGAGATTCTACATAAAAACAAATAACAAGTTAGCTGGCCGCAAACTGGACTGGAACACAAATCACCGAAAGTTACCTACCAAGGGTGCGAGTCAACGCTTGGGCGACCAACAATTCCCAACCAGTGAGAAGCCTAAAGTCAAGCAGGTTGCGATTCTACCAACACCCTCTAATCCTCGCCATGCGGCACTCCTCCTCGCGAGTCAGGTTGTAACGCAAGCCTGCTACAAAAAAAGTGAGACACGATTAGAATTGTAAGAGTCGACAAGCAAGGCCAAAATCCGGAATGGCGGAGGTCGACGACAACCTCTGATGGGCTGAAACTCCGACTTAATCCGAAAGGTCAGCAGTCCCACATTCGGCCCGGCTTGGTATTCCCACCCGTCGGTGGCAACGCAGAAGGTCCCCCGCCAGTGCGATATGGAATCCTTCATGTTCTCGATTAACTTGGGTGCCCATTGCCGCCGACTCAAATTCACTTAACCGCTACAACCTCGGCGTCTTACGTACACCAACTCAAAGAAATGTAGCACCTCCACCACGGTTGGACCCTCACAACCGGACATGTGCCATAACGAGTTCAGCGCCATCAGCAACCACCATATATTAGGACAAATCTGCCTAAAGGCGAGGCCAAACTCGCAAACCAAAATCTGTAGATCGGGGAGTAGCGGAAGAGTCACACCTTGGCGGAAGATGGCCTCATGAACAGCAGCGTACCCCGCCGGCAAAATGGATGCTTTGTCATTAGCGGCTGGCAGGCGTAACTGCACCACTCCAGGTGAGCGGAACGCCCGCTTCAGGCGGCTAACGGCGGCCTCGGTCATCGCCCCTCTCGCCTCATCAACTGCGGTTCCGTCAAACAGGAACCAGGCGAACTCCACTTCCTTTCCACCAACGTCTCCCTCGTCAGACAGTGAGGTTCTTGCATGGGTAAACAGACGCAACGAATTAATAAATATCCAATCCACCTCCCTGAAGGACACGTCAGACCCGGAATCCTCACTGCTCGAAATCTCTACGACGCTAGCCATCACAAACCCTAAAACCCAAACCAGTTAGTTCACACAAGATCTAAGCTACCCCTACGACAATTTTCATCCAGGAACGTCAAGAACAGTTACCCAAATTTGACCAAAACACGAACACCAACCCACACTAACCTAGATTCGACCATCTAGCAAAAATCCCTAAACCTCATCTCTGTCAAAAACAGCAGAAGAACGCCCCCCCCCCCCCCCCCCAAAAAAAAAAAAAACACGTGTTGCACCCTCAGGGCACACCAGCGAGACACAAAAACCACTCAAATCGAAAACACAGAAAGTGGCAGAGCAAAAAAGAAACAAAACAAAAAAACTGAAAAGGCTCAAAATCACTAACCTACTGGTGTGAGAATTCAGAAGCGTACTCTACGCCTTCACTTCCGGGGATCCCTTGCACCAAAACACCGATCTCTCGCTCGAGTGGCAAAAGTCACTTCTCGAGTACCAGAGAACAGAGCTTAAGGACGACGAGAAAGTTTAGAGTAGAGATAATGGCGACAACCTCTAGTTTTCCCCCCTTTTAATGTCAACATCAATCAAATCTAGGCCGTCCACTAAAAAGCGACGTCACTCTCCAGCCTCACACGTGTCCCACGATCGCATTTAGTTTCTAGAATAACCGAGGCGTCGCCTCGGAGACTGAGTCGATAATTACTCCCATTAATGAAGAAGAGACGGGCGTGCTGAGAATTTACAATCCCAAACATTAGACTGACGCATGATAGCCATGTGGTAAAAGCCATCAAAAGGGGCGAGTATACCAATCGTCCAGGTTCAATGCCCCTACGCCAGATAGAACTTCTCTCTCCTTATCTTGTAAGCGAGTCTCCGCTATGCACAACACCGCTAGCGGAACTTTTCTCCTTATCTTGCAAGCGGGTCTCCACTACGCGCAACACCGCTAGCGGAACTTTTCTCCTTATCTTGCAAGCGAGTCTCCACTACGCGCAACACCACTAGCGGCACTTTTGTCTCCTTATCTTGCGTCCACACTTGTTCTCATGTTCATACTTGTTCACAATTGTTCACACTTGCTGCAAGCTGCACCCACACTTGCTGCCAATCGCTCAGAGATAGCTGCGCACATGGTCGCTGCCTCGCGCCTGCATGCCTGCTTGCTACCTAGCCCTTGCAGGCAGCTGCCTACCTCCTTGCTGCCTTCCTCCTTGCCTGCTGACCCTTCATCAGTGCTTAGTGAGGCTACTGATCCGCCTTGTGTTTATGCTTGCACATGCTCCCAGCTAGCATGTGTGTGCCTTGCCTCGACATGGCATAAGGCTCATGTCATGCCTAGCCGTACCGCGACACTAAGGGGCTAACAAACCTCCCCCACAAAAGCTAGACGATGCCCTCGTCTGTATGGTGTTGAGGTAGCTGTATATCTGCTTACTCCGTTGCCAAAGGAACCTTTCCTTCCCCTATTCGGCATCCACATTGCTACTTCCCTTGTCCCTCACAAAACTCCAATTTTGTAAAACGAAACCTCAATACACAACATTGCTTTTTATTGATAACTCTAAGTTACCAACCTCTTCCTCAAGTGGACTTTTCCTTGCCAACTTCTCGTTGGTTTATCCAAGCAACCCTGGCTCGTCCTCCATAAATCTGCATGTCAATTGACATAAACCTCCAGAATTTTGCTTCAACACTTTTGGAAGTGAGATGGAACTTCCTTCCCTCCTTGGGAAGCACAACTTCTTGCCCTTTGCGTCATGCAATTAGTCAACTCGCCAACGCCTCTCCACTAAGCCGTCCCCGACGACTGGTTGATTATTAGTGTCGAGACCTCCCATGTTGGCACGCTCTTTGAACCGTTCAAAGAGCTCATGTTCCGCCTCTCTTGAGAACATCCTTTTGAGCATCATCTTTGACGCGGGCCCTGCGTCATGATCACTCAGACCATGTTGCTTCCGCAATAACACCTTGGCACCTTAGCGGGCTTTGGAAGGCTTCCCACAGCCTACCCCTAGCAACACACCCAAGTGTCTCCGCCGTTTCGCCCTCTTCCTTGGTGCCTGATAAAGTGCTTGTGCATGAGCTCTTGCACTCGCTCCCAACTTCATCATATAGCCTTTCAAATCACAATGAGGAAGCACTACATCATTCTTGGGTACTTCGAACACCTTTTCTGGCTTGGTCTCTACCAAGGTTGCGACTAGAGTCATTTCTCCTTTCTTTACTCTTGCTTTTGACTGACGGGCATCACCATCAAGTTGATTTTCTTTGCAGTTTAGCAGTCGACACACAAATTTTGCTTTCACAAAGTAAGGAGATTTCTCATCCATGATGAAAATCCCTCCCAAGTAAGGTATCACCCCTACCTTCGCCTTCTTAAAGAAGTCGATACTAAGGATCATATCATAGTCTTCTAGAGGGACTGTCTCTAGGCCGCACTCGCCTTCCCAATCACCAACTTTCAAGTCCACCCTCGAGGCGCCTTGAACTGGCTTGGCCTCCTAGTTTACAGCCTTTAGCTTGCTTGAATTCTCAACCATCTTGAAACCCAATCTCTTTGCCACTCCCACAGTGACAAAGTTGCTCGTTGCCCCGGTATCCAACATTGCTAGCACCTCCTCGCCATTAACTTTAACCGGTAAGTACATCAATTCCCTTTTGGAACTATCCTTCACAATTGTCAAAATATTCAACAATTGTAAGGGACTGAGAAGAGTTTCACCTGATGCATCGTCACTCGAATCACCGGCAACCAATGCGCTCAGTTTCTTCCTCTTTGGACACTCTTGTGCTAGATGAGGACCCTTGCAAATGAAGCAACCAGAACTCCACTTGTTCTTGTTACAGGTTTGGTCCCTCGAACTCAAACTTTTACCACCCTCTTTCTCCATCCTATCAAACTTCTTCCCACTTAGAAGCGGTAGCCTTGCCTTTGTTTGATGAAGAAGAAAGACTCAAATCATAATCCACCAAGCTGTCCGCTACTGCCCTTGCCCGTGGTAAGTCCCTTACCCCTTGTCTACGCAACTCTGTTTGCTCCTAAGGCTGCAATCCCGACATGAAGTTGAACATCTTATCTTTTTCCGACATGTTGGAGATATCCAACATCAAGGAACTGAATTATTTCACGTACTCTCGTATTGTGCTTGTGTGTCTTAATTTTCTAAGAGATTCCCTTGTAAGCCACGTTGCATTGCAAGGAAGGAACTTAACTTTCAATTCCTTCTTCATAGTCTCCCACTCTTCGATTCTTGGTCTGCTTATGTTAACATCATCTTGCACCCAAGTCCGCCATCATAGTTTGGCATCCCCCGCAAGATACATCATTGAAATAGAGACTTGCTCATGAGTTAGAATATGGGCAGTAATGAAGTATTACTCCATGTCCCACAGATAGTTTTCTAACTCCTTTGCGTTCCGAACACCATGGAAGGCTTTTGGTTCCGGCACCTTGACCTTTGAGGCAGTAGGGCTTTCTTGGTTCAATGCCCTCTTTAGAACATGAATCTCTCCCTCCAAGTCGTTGATATCGGACTTTGCCTCTTCGTCGTTTTCCTTCACCCCATTCATTAGGCTAGCTACCTCTTCCATAATGGAAGCTAGCTTGCCATTCATCTCCGTCACGTACTTGAACGCGGTGTCCATCTCCCTCATGGTTCCCTCCATTCGTGCACACTGCACTGATAAGGCCTCCGCCCCATTCCATTTGTAGGTCACCAACGAATCCTTTGAGTCTCTCCACACGTTCCTTCAGATTCATACTCCATCTGGCCATTGTGGATAGTATAGAGCTTAAAGCTCTGATACCAAATTGTCACATGGGTGTAGTTTCACCAAAACTTTTTCCTTGTGATGGCGCTGAGTAGCCCTCTCTACTCGACCAGCCTACCTCTCTCACTCACTTACTTAAGTATGCAGCAGAACAATCAAATAAATAGCAATGAGTATACAAAGCGCACACACACATAATCGATACACAGTGTTTACGGGAAGCCCTCTTCCCAACCTTTATCTCAACTAAAGGATTACAAAAGTACAATAGTGCTTTCAGCTTTAGCAATCCCACATGCCCAATCTGTCTAGTGACTATCACGAGTGCTTACAGCCTTAGTGATCCTACACACTCGATCTGCTTAGCTACTCACTAAGTGGGAACTTTCTCTTAGTATCCTTACTTATTCTCTAATGTGTCTCTAACCCCAAGAGTCTAACTCATGACAACCACATGGGTTGGGTTTATATTTGCTTGGCAACTTCCCACTTGTGAGCCATGTGTCTCCATTCACATGGCTACAACCTTGTTGCCAACTCGTGCCCAACTTGTGGCCTTGTTGCTACCGCAACTTGCTGCCATCTTTATGCCCACAACTTGCTGCCATCTTTGTGCCCAAAACTTGCTGCCATCTTGCGTCCACACTTGTTCTCATGTTCACACTTGTTCACAATTGTTCACACTTGTTGCAAGCTGCACCCAAACTTGCTGTCAATCACTCGCAGGCAGTTGCGCACATTCTCGCTGCCTCACGCCTGCACGCCTGCTTGCTTCCTAGCCCTTGTAAGCAGCTGCCCACCTGCTTACTGCCTTCCTCCTTGCTTACTAACCCTTCGTTAGTGCTTAGCGAGGCTACTGATCTGCCTTGTGTTTGTGCTTGCACATGCTCCCAGCTAGCATATACATGCCTTGCCTCGACATGGCGCAAGGCTCATGCCATGCCTAGGCGTACCACGACACTAAGGGGCTAACAGTAATACTGAATAATTTGTTGCTTTAATTGGTTGATAAATTGTGCATTCATGTAGTGATCATTTTAATTACATTTCTCTTTTCATCTCTACTACGTGTATTTGCGTGACCTGGGATTAATTTCCTAACAACTCATTTGTAATTCAAAATTGATTTATGCAAGCCCTTAGTCATCTCTGTGAGATTACATTTTGTACTTCTGTAATCATATATAAGTAGTAACTATCAGTTTCCTCCTGAATTAATCTCCATATTGTTCGTTAACTTTGCAAAAGCGTTATGTGCTTGTTAAGAAGTTGGACCGTTAGTTAGATGATAATTAATGGTTACTGTCTATAGTAGTGTGTGTGTGTGTGTGTGTGTGTGTATATTATGTCATAAATAAGCTTGAGATATGATAAACCAGCAACCCCGTGATGTATCAATTGAGCTAAGGATAGATTCTTTATCCTTTAATTTATAAAATTAACATGCATCTTAGCATGTAGATAGTAGAAAGGTTTATAGATCAATATTATAGGGGATGAATTGTTTATGAAGCTAGATTTTTTATTTAAACAATCTTGTAAGTATTTAATTATATATATATATATATTTATTGTCTCTTGATCAGTAGTCCCTATCAAAATTTAACAAGGGAGTCTGACAAAGAATATGGAGCCAGACATGGACTAAGTAATGCAATGTGGCAAATGTTATCAAAGATAATACCTAATCCAAGTGATGATGAACCAACGAGATGTTTTCCAATATGGGAAGATAAGATATTCATAATATCTTGCATTTTCTATCCTCTTTAATCATTTGTTCTCTACCACATTTCTGTAATTGTTGAGGATATGATTTGGTTCTAATGGGACGTAAGCTTGATGTGGATATTTGTTGCTTTACCATCAGCCGTTGATCTGTTTTACGCCATGCATATTTTAGTTTTTACTTGGCGAATTCTTAGCAAATGTAATGCGGATATGACAATTAAGGCACTCATGCTTGAGTGGTTATCTATTATGCCTTGCATTTATATGTTTGTTCCCATTTCATAGGTATGTAGAAGCCCTTCTAGCTCAATTTCCTGTTTGAATTGATTATACTTCTCTAAAGTTAGTATATATTTGACAAATTATGTGAAATTTGTAAATTTTGAGTCATCTAAAGTTAAATAATTCAAAATTTCCAACCTATAAGATCACTATTCCATCCAAACTTTCGAAAGGCCGAAACAAAGGGTTGCCTGAGATTAAGCCATCAGGCCTAATCCAGACTTGAGATTTCACCATAAAGCCTAAGGGTTAGAGGCCAAAAATGGTTTCGTGAGGCAAGAGTTTTTGATTATGAAGAATGAGAAGTAAACATTGAAAAGCCATTGTTGAAGACTTGAAGCTCAGAAGAAGGTTCGGTGTGAGCGTTCCCATCCTCAGAACACACCTATTTATAGGAGCAGCACATACAAATCTCCACCCTTAGATGGATGGCTGAAGATAAGAGCTGAATTAAGCGTCGGTAGACCTTGATTAAGTGGCTCTAAAAATCAGAAAAGCATCCCCACCCTTGGACGGATAGTAGTGGAGTCAAACCGTATGTCAGCAAATCTTTGATTAAAACTGCCCCAAATCGCAGAAAAGAAGGGAATATTGGCTCGTGGGGGACATAACGTTTTTCGAGGAGGTAACTATTACGTTTTCAATATTATCTTCTGGCAACTGTTTTTGTTCGACAGTTACTTAATGTGAAGTTAAGACTCATCAAGAAGATAAAACCAAGAATGTGAAGTTGGACTAGCAAGTGGATCTAAAGGAAGAAGATTGGTTAAAAAAAAAAAAAACTAAAGATACAATCTTTGCTATAAGATATATATATATATATATACACACACATATATTCTGTTCTACAATAAGGCCTAAGGGATCAACTACTATAAGTTAGAGGGGGCTTAATGTAGCCGGCCCGTAAAATCAAGCCTTACATAGAGCATCTCAACCTGGAGGCTTGCGGTGTGAACTCCATTTTCAGCCAACGAAGCCCGTTCTACTGATTGGGCCAAGCGACTGGTCAATTCTTCAGAAGCAGCCAAGGGAGCTTCCAGTTGGGCTTCTTCCACTCTGAGCTCATTGTTCATATGGGCCAGGCGGACTTGGAGATGTCGGATCTGGGCTTCTATGTTCGACGTCTGGAGCCTTATTTCCTTTATGCGAACAGCCTGATCATTCAAATGGCCGCGAAGAGTCTCCACCTGATTGGCATGGTCATTATAGGCATTGCGGGCCTCACGAGCTTGAGCCTCCGCGGTGGATTGGCGAGCACGGGCCACGTTGAATTCCCTCAACAACTTTTCTATAAATTCGAGTTGAACTTGGTCGACCGCACGCTCTCGATGGAGGAAAACAATGGCCTCCTGAACCCTGGTGAGTTCTGCAGGCGCCAGCCACCGCTGTCCCAGAAGACTCCGAAGCAAAAATATACGCCAACGGTGGCTTACCTCTCGAGCATCTGGTTCGTGATCTAGCATATGGTCATTCAGGAGAAGAGATCATGTCTCATCCACTTCTCGGGCCGCTAGTACAATAGGAATCTCTGTCCCCCACCAACTCTTCATAGGCAGTAGAAGCCTCAGAGTGGCTTTCCACCTTGTTATGGTTCGGAGAATCATCATTGGAGATGGTTATTGGAGGGGCAGCACCTCGCGGTTGTTCTCTAGATGTGGGAGCAGGAAGAGGCTCTGCGAGGCTAATTGGCGCTGGAACGAGTATGGGCACTTAATCCTCAACAGCGGCAGGAAGAGTCGTCGCTTGAATAGTTAGCGCGGGAACAAGCACTAGCGCAAGATTCTCTGCAGTGGCGGGAGGAGTCGCCGCTGAGTTAGTTGTTGTCGGAACACTCGCCGGCTTGAGCCTAATGCAGTGGCTGAAGACCCAGCCTCATTCACACGAGAGGGGCCAGTGGTTCTCTGACGAACCTATCAAAGAAACAACGCATAGTAAAAACACTGCTCAAATCCTACAATTCAACAAAAATAAAATAGGGCTTACCAGTCGTATCGACAAAGGCTCGTCATCCTCAAAGCCCTCTTCGGCGAATTGGGCGTGGTTGCGCTTAAGAGTAAGAGCAACAATAGCCTGCACAGAAGAAGAGAATCACAACTCAGAAAATGGAAAGGGTTTGGAAAGCCAAATGTGCAAGGTCGGAATTGGTCTCGGCCAGGTTACCTCAGTGAGGCTTTCATCATCATCGTCAGAAGACTCCTTCTCAGGAGGCTCCTCGGCTACTGCCTTCTGTTTTCAGGCCTGAGTAGAGGCTGCCCTGCTTCGGCTAGTACGCTGAAAAAAGCACTTAGTAATAAGGACAGAGAATCAAACCAAGGAAAAGAAATGGTGAGGAAAGTTGAAAACTTATTGTTGCCCCATGTTCACGAATCTGTATCCCCGGAAGTGATGAGCGAGAAGGTCGAGCAGGTTGCGGGGGTTGTGCTGCATGAACACGAGCACGCGCAAGAGCTACGCGGTCCTTCGGGCCAAAACTCAAGGAAGGGAACACCTCTGGTCTCATCATGCTGTTTGTCGTAGTAGTCTCGCCACGTCGGGTAGGATCTACTATAGTGTCCCCGATTGGTCTGGTCCATGTGTGGTGAGAACTCGACTTCATCGAATTGATAGGGGCCAATTGATGGGTAATCCCGTGATAGTGAGAATATGCAGTAGGGTTATGCTCATATGCCCGAACTGGAAATCGAAGGTATTGCTAGAGGTATTCCAGAAGCAAAGAGCGGCGGCTATCGGTGTGGGGTTGGTGTGAGAAGGAAGACGGAAGCACAAATTGATAGCTGGGGTGATACCCACCGCATCCCAACGGGCCAAATCCCTTGCTCGGACATCTTGGTACCAAGTCAGATCTTCAGTAAGGACGGTGGGCCAATGTCCCAACTGCTAAAGTCATCGGGAACCTACCGGAGAGCCGTTATAGGACAGCAGATGGGAAGCCCGTAGTAGGCCATGACATCATCCGGCAAACTGCCGCGAGTGGTGGGCCCTAGGCTTGCCTGATGTCCACTTGTACCAAAGCCCATTAGTCGATTTCTCTCCACACCGGTCTTGCGCAAGCATCGAATGCCCATATTGGTCTGCCATGTATAGGCGGCATCCTCGTTGATCTCATCTGGCTGATCGATGGTCCAATTTTTCTTGGGTGCCATTTCTGGATCTTTCGGGGATGGAAGATAAAGTTCAAAGAAGGATAGAGACTGGAAAAGGTTTTTTTGTTTCTGGGTTTTCTCCGAGATAGCACGACAGGAAGAAAGTTGGTTAAGAAGGACTGATATTGTTGCTATTGATTGGATAGAAGCGGAGGCGTCCAAATTTAAACAAGAGATTTTATGAGGGAAATGATGCGGCCAAAAGGCGTTTTCGTAGCCAAAAGGTCGCTTTGTTTCATCATTACACCGCTCTTCATTAATGACCTCGTTTCCACCAAAGAGACGTGGCGCTTCAAGCCCTATTCAATCAGTTACAAGTTGCCACGGGCCTGATCTCGAGGCTTGGGGCAATGTTTGAGCCTAAAAAGTATTTTTGGTCGAACCCTTAGAGTGGCAGCCAGTGTAACGGCCCATATAAGGAACAAGAAGCAGGCCCAGCGAGGGAATCTGGGCAGAGTCCCCGTGAAGCCCAGCAGAGGCCCAGTAGAGCCCACTATTGGGAATCCACTTGGAGTAATAATTATATTCTTCACTCACGTGGAGGTCAGAGAGTGCAGTACAGCTTAGCTCGCGGTGAAAGAGAGATGCTAGGCGTGCTATGAGATCTGATCACTTTTGTAGAGAATCAGGAATATAGCATCATAACTATATTAGTGCGCTATTAATGCGACGCGCTCGCGGGGATTCAATTAAATAACTATATCTCAACTGCCCGCGGCCAGCGAGGAGCCAGCTTTGCTCCTATTTTAACTATATCTAGATTAATTAACAATTAATTTACGATATTCATTATGATTCCCAAGATAATGCTCTTGCATATCAGATACCATTGGTCGAGAATAGAATGTTCTACACTTTTCTAAGGACTGGGAATTCATAGAATAGTCTATATCCGAGGCTAGCACGAGAAAACAAAGACGGCCAATTCCTCAACTAATCTCTACGATTATCCAAGTCTCTCCGGAGCAAACAACCTTTCTCCTCTTACAAGTGACCACATTCCAGTCCCAGTCTTCACGGGAGCCAACTGTTAGTGCCACCAAACCCTCTGTTAATGTACCTCAGTCCTAGCCTCCTTGGGAGCCGACGGTAGTGCCGCGACCACAACGGTTACATAATCGGCCAAGCAAAGGTAACACACTCGTAACCCAACCAAGCTGAAGTCACGCTTTAGCAAGATCCTAACACTTCCCGGTGATTTTCGCTCTGCTCAATCTGTAATATTGAGTATCAATTGTGTGTGATTAGAAGAAACGCCAACAAAGTCCTCACCACGAGGCAGAAAGAATCCCACGACGAGGTTAGTGCTCTCCTAGTTTACAATCACTCGACAAAAGTCAGGTCAAGGGACACCCCTGACGACTGCACCCGAACGGTGCTGACACACCCACGCAAGAAAAGAGACTGTTGACCAACTACAACAAAACTGGACCCAAACAAGATGTGGGATAGAAATTCCATCATAATTGATGATGTAGTCGCTTATTTCATTACGCATGAGTTTGTTGAGTCTGATGATATCGAACCACGCTCCGTTGATGAATGAATACCAACGTAGAGAAATTTGGCCTAAATGGAAAGATGCGATCTAGGTTAAGTTGGATTCTCTAACGAATAGGAAGGTTTTCGAGCCAGTGATGCCAACACCTCCTAACATAAAACCTATTGACTAATGGGTCTTCGTTAGAATGCGTGATGAGAAAAAGATATGGTAATCTCTCTTTATGGTGCAAGGCTTCTCACAAAATACCCTGGAATCGACTACGGTGAGATACTCTCATAATGGATGTTAGTGCACTCCACTATCCCGTCAGTTTGGTAGTTTCTGAATAACTGAACATGCAACTTACAAATGTGGTCATTACGTATCTATATGGGGATCTAGATACAGAATAAACATGAAGGTTCATGGTGGACTTATTTACCCAAGTCAAGTGGCTCTAGATCACAGCAATAAGGTTGAAACGCTCACTAAAGCGACTATTTGATTGGGAATGGATATGCCCGAGCGTTTCCATAACAAGTTTTAGATTTTATCGCGGTTCATATTGGACATGATCTTCGTTGGAAGCGCTTAAATAGTTAAGGGAAACCACTGAACACTTGAAATCCGATTTTGAGATGAAGGATTTTGGGAGAACACGATTATGTCTCGGTTTGGAACTTGAGCATCATGTTAATAGATGCTTAGGCATTTTGACAAGGTCAAGCCTGCAAGCACCCCCATGATCGTTTGTAGTCTTTATCCTGAAAAGAAACTTCTTCGTTCAAAGGATGATGAAGAAGATGTGCTAGAGGTAGGAGTGCCCTATATAAGTACAATAGGCGCATTATTGTACTTAGTTCAATGCACAAGACTAGACATCTCATTTGCCATGAACTTGTTAGCTAAAGTATAGATGTTAATGCTTGATATTTAACGGTAACTAAATATGATCAACGCAGCTCCAGCGAGAGGACCGTTACTCGATACTACCGATATTCCCGCTACCTGTCAAGTGAAACACAAAGAGGGCGTTAGAGGGAGACCGCGTCTGGCGGTCTTCTCTTCTTCGATGCCTAAGTTAGTCAATGTATTTGTACTGACAGGATAACAGTAGGCAAGTAGTAAATGCGTAATTAATGAGGAGAAATGAGTTAACCTTTTATAGGTGGGGAGGGAGCTGGTCTTCTCCATGCTTTCGATGTGGGACTGACATGCTTCAGTTCCCAGTTTCTGGAGCTTCTGATGTTGTGCTGGCGCGGCGTGTGGCGGCGCGTCAACGGTGATCTGGGAGTAAGTCAGGGTTTAGACAGTAACCTACCTGGCTGTGTTCGATACTAGAGATGTACGACTGATATGGGCATGCTTTATCCTATAGAGAGACGATGGATTTGAACCTATCACACACCAAAAACGCCGCCAAAACTGGCCTGCTCCCTCTATCCCCATCCCAAAACGAAGTTAGCCTTTTGGAAGGTTTTGCTGATGTTGGGTATCTCTCTAGCTCACACAAAGGTCATTCCCAAACTGGTTAAGTGTTCACCATGGGAAAAGACTGCGATATCTTGGAGGTATACAGAATAGACCCTAGTCGCTATATCTTTGAACCATGTATAGATTATTGCCCTTCACGAAGTGGTTCGTGAATGTATATAGATTGGATCCATATTTTCGCATGTTCGAACAATTGTGGTTTGAAGTCTACCACAGATGAGCCTACAAGCATTTAGGATAATGCTGCTTGTTTTGAACAAATGAAGTAAGGCTACATCAAAAGCAATAACACCAAGGATAATCAGCAACAACAGACTCTCCTTAATATCAAGTGAACTAGGTTCGATATGAGGACAGTATGACAGATTTTCTCACTAAGTCATTGCCTAAATTCCACTTTCGAGAAACATGTTGGTAGCATCGTTTGCGGAAGTTATCCGAATTCCCATGACCGTAGTCATCAGGGGGAGATGCAAACATCAGGGAGAGATGTCTATATGTATGGTCTCGAAATATGAAAGATGTGTTGTGCTCTTTTCCCCATTCGACCGAGGTTATTTTTGTCCCACTTGGTTTTTGTTACTAGGCAAGGTTTTTAACGAGGCAACAAGAGAAGCACCGTGTTTGGGCGACACAAGGAGGAGTGTTCAAGTAAATCTATATTCTGTGTCTGACTCAAACTATAGGTTACTTGACCTAGTGGTAATAGGGTTACATTAGAAAGATCTAGATTCCTATTCAATGTACGATTACTTTCTTTGTACAATTTGGATTTTATGCATTGTAATCCTCTACATAAAGAGACTCATATTATCAATGAGAATACACAGCAAATTCCTCTCAATTTCAGTTTCTCTACAACAGTCTTCTGTTTTTTGTTTTGTTTTTTTTTTTGTTTTTACTTGTCAATGAGACATGTGGACATGACATATATCACAAAGCATTTTATGCGACATTTGCGGTATTGGTGTCGCAAAATTTCTTAGCACGAATGTTTACTGCTCATTGTTTTGATAATTTCACAAATTATTCCTATTTTTATTACCCCCATGCTATAGTGTCACAAAATATATGTTGGAAATGACTAATTTTTGTTGTTGTTGTTGTTGTGAATGATTTGTTTTGGTGTTTATCCGTCTAGGGTCCTGCGTGGAAGATTTACAATGGACATTGGTGTTACTGGTGTTAGTGCATATAAGGTTTGCAATGGTACAATGGTGTTTTTGTTGGCATTAGGGTTCTTGTTACTTTTCAATTACCGATTGTGTTTTGGCATTTTGTTCGTAGATTTAGGTCTTATATACGTGGGTTTTTTAGTTATCAAAGACGTAGGCTTGTTTTTTGGAGTTATATGGGCTGGATGACCTATTTAAAAGGTTATGCATGATGGTTTATTGGGTGAACAAAATGCATTTCCGGTATCAAGTTATTTAGCTTATTTGTCGGGGCATTTTAGGTTTCCTTGCATCTTAAGGGTTTGGTTATGATGATTGGGGTTTGTGTGCTATCGCTAACTAGATGATGCGGTCTAGTTATTCAAGTAATGACTTTTTGTCGTACTTGTACTCTTTTTAATCAAATGAACTCATCGTTTTCCGCTTAAAAGAAAAAAAAATTATAAAGAATGTTGAAGTGACCTAGTAATGATTGGTTTGGTGGCTGTAAGTGTCTCGTTTGCAAGTTACTGATCCAAAATTCTGACTCGTCTTTTGACTGTTAAAGATGAATTCCATACAAACTCAGCATGTTTGAGCAATCCCTGAAGTTAGTGTATATCATCCAAGAGGAAAGACAACAAACCTGCTCAGTCACACAAATCAGACCCACATATCATTCAATGCATTAGTTAAGGCTCGCGAAGCCAACGATGATTCAATTGACCGTTTCTAATTTTTACAACTTATCTCAACGATCGTCCTATCAACTAAACTCCAGTAGCGTCAAGAAGGCCGGCACTTTTAGTGTTGGTGAGAATCAAACTTAGATAACCATAATTACGGCGAAACCAAGTAATCAACCTAAAAGAATAAAAGAATTAAAAAAAAAAGTTTTAACAAAAAGAAATAAAAAATGTAATATAAAAAAGTAAATTGTGAACGTGCAATTGTTTTTTTTTTTCATAGGCCCTAGAATGATTAGTTTTTAGTTAGAAGCGTAAACCCTAGTGGCTTTAAATAGCAGCACACTCAACAGAGTTGTATCCCTGTGCAAAAAGCTTGTCTAAACCCTAGTGGTGACAGCCTACTCTGTCCCTCGCTTATCTGGTTCGCTCCATCCTCTTTCTTCAATTTCAGATAGCTATTAGGGTTTAGATTCCGATCAATTTTGATTGCCGACCTTTTAATCGTATTGGAGTTTCGATTATCATCGAAATTCTGAAAAAGAAATGGATCTTCCTGGCCTTGCTGTTATACTCCAAGCTGCTCTCAGCACCAATCCCGATGAGCGTAAAGCCGCCGAGCACAGCCTCAATCAGGTTCTTGTAATTTCTTGATAATCTTTTCGGGTTGATTGGATATGTAATCCTGACTCGTGTTGATCAGAATTGTGTAATTCGAGACTGGGTTTTGAGTTCCTTGTTGGATTTGATTCATAGTGAATTGGTGTTATGTGTTTGGTGATGAGGAAGAAAAAAAGTGATCAAAGTTATAAAATTGGTGATGAGTTTGAGTAGGGTTTTATATGTATGTGGGGGGTTTTGATCTGATGTTGGTGTTGGGGGTTTTGGTTTGCAGATTCAGTATACGCCGCAGCATTTGGTGAGACTGTTGCAAATTATTGTGGATGGTAACTGCGACATGGGTGTGCGTCAGGTTGCCAGCATCCATTTCAAGAATTTCATTGGAAAGAACTGGTTACCTCATGAGCCGGGTATGTAATGGTCGATTGAATAGGGTTTGCGTTTGTATATGAAATCCATGGATGTGTCTAGCTGTGCTTATTCTTCTTCGCCCTCTTGATTGTTGTAGATGAACAGAATAAGATATCACAAGCTGATAAAGAGGTGGTTAGGGAGCACGTTCTTGTGTTTGTTACGCAGGTTCCCCCTTTGTTAAGGTACTTTGTTCACTATTTATAACTAGATTAAACAAACTGTGACTGCATGTACACTGTGTTTATGTTTTGTTTTATGTTGTTAGTTCTATGTAATGTCTTGAGAAATTATGTTCCGTTTTCGTTGGTGATGTAATGTCATTGTACAGGGTGCAACTGGGTGAGTGCCTAAAGACAATTATTCATGCCGATTACCCTGAGCAGTGGCCACGGCTTTTAGAATGGGTGAAGCACAACTTACAAGACCAGCAAGTTTATGGAGCTTTGTTTGTTTTGAGGATTCTTTCTAGAAAATACGAGTAAGTGTAATCTACTTCTCTTATGAAGTGATTCTTATATATGGCTATTGTCTGGAGTTCCACTGCCTTCTAAATGAAACTACAAGTTTAGCTACTAGTTTTCCATCTGAGGCATACTGTGTGCTTAATGTGTATTTGAACACAAGATTGTTATAGCAATTAATGATAGTTATGCTCTCTTAACCGGTGGGGATCATATGAATGAAATATTCATCATCTGGTTTCCTGATAGCTGTTTTCCATAAATTTACTGTCATGTGAATGGTTTCTATGCATGTCTACAGAGTGATGTTGACTTGCATTGTTTCATTGTCACTGGAATGATGACAGTGTGGTGTCTGATACAGTCCACTCACACATTAGAAATATAGTGATCAAGGAAGCATCACTGTTTGTGTTTAGGGTTTATGTCTGGGTCACAATTATTTGATTTCAAATTCAGAGAGATATCTGTCCAAACTCATCAGATTCTAGTAGTTTATATCCATTCATTTAGTATGAAATATATATATATTTTTATATATCAAATGTTAGTTAAGAATTGTTGTCTGCTAGGCCTTCCATTGTTTTTTTTTTTTGTGCATGATGAGTACCTTCAGAATTGTTTTTGAATTTGACAATGTAATTTTATTTTCTTAGGTTCAAATCTGATGAGGAGAGGACACCTGTTTATCTTATTGTTGAGGAGACATTCCCCCATCTGCTCAATATATTCAATCGGCTTGTCCACATTCCCAACCCATCACTGGAAGTAGCAGATTTGATCAAGCTTATCTGTAAAATTTTCTGGTCATCCATTTATGTATGTTCTGGACAAAAGTTTTTTTCGTTCTGCTTTTGTAGTGCATTTGAACCATATTGATGGGTTGATAAGTCTTTGTGAAAAGTTTACTAATACCCACCTTAAATCCCTCGACTTTTTAATGGAAATCTACAAAGTAATAATATTCCTTTTCAACATTTTATCAACTAAATAAAAGTTTTATGCTTACTTGAAAGTTATTTGCTCAATCTGTGAAATGATATTATTCATGGTCAAGTTTTCTTTCGATTTGGGTACTACTGCAATCAAGGCAATGGTGGTATATATAACTTGAGATGTTAGTGGCATAGTAACATTTCCTTACTGTCTAAGGTAGATGTCCATGACATGTATGAATCCTGCTGTATCTTATTTTTATAGCCCTACAACAAGTATTGGGTCCTTACGTATGTGTATATGTATTAATCTATGGTTAGTTCTCATGGCTAGTTGTCCTGCTTTGAAGTTTCTTTTCATGGAAACTGCTTTGCCTGAAAACATGCCACAAAACAGTTTTTTTCCCCTCTCCTGAGTTCGTTTAATTTATATTGATACCTGGGTGTCTGACAGGATTGGAAATTTTTAACCACAGCTTTTGTGCTGTTATAAGTAATAATTTATTTGATTGGACAACCCTAAGGTATCCTACTGGTAAAATTTAGACTTGTGTTATTTACATATCCTTTATTTTGAATTATTGTCAGTTGGAGATTCCAAAGCAGCTATTTGATCCCAGTGTGTTCAATGCTTGGATGATGCTTTTCCTAAATATATTGGAAAGACCAGTTCCAGTGGAAGGCCAACCTGCAGATCCTGATCTTAGAAAGGCATGGGGGTGGTGGAAGGTGAAGAAATGGACTATCCACATTTTAAACCGGTTGTACACACGGTAAGCTCTTGGATTAAATAAAATAAGAATGACCTTCGAGTGCAAAGCATTTATCTGTCATTTCATTTTTGATACCTTTGTCCACAGGTTCGGAGATTTGAAGCTCCAAAACCCCGAAAACAGGGCATTTGCTCAAATGTTTCAGAAGACTTACGCTGGGAAGATTTTGGAGTGCCACTTGAATTTGCTGAATGTGATTCGAACGGGTGGATACTTACCTGACAGAGTTACCAATCTTGTTCTTCAATATTTAAGCAATAGGTGTGCCATTTTTTCTTCATAGATTGCATCCTCTTGTTTTTTCTCATTTTATGCGGTTAGTGAATATTAAACTCTTTATCAGAGACATAACATGTGACGCGTTTACAATTTCTTTAAAAAATAGCGGGCTTATTGTAAAAGTAGTTATTCCTAAATCTTACGTAAACCATTAATATTACATGGGATGCTGCCCTAAACTGTAGTCCTTAATACCATATGGAGGCTTTCCAAATCAAATTTTTTTTTTGACTTGTTATGAAGTCCAAAATGTCATCTGAATATATTTAACACTGAGTGGTCCTGGTTAAGGGTTTGCACCTGTAGGTCAATGCTTTGATCCCAATTCTGGGTTGGTTGGCCAGAGTTTAAGTCGTATGATCTGAAAATTCAGTTCTTTTTTCTTGTAGTTCTATTTCTGCTCTGTGTTATAAAATTTCTGTGAAGTTGCTGTTCAATGCTTGAACTGTCTTATGAAACTTCAAGAGGACTCGCAGAATCTATTATTTTGAATAATAAATTCTTATTTATAAAAGTGAGACTATCAAGTAGAGGGTATGTATATTGAATATGCAAACGTTGTTATAAGCTGCCCAGCAGACTTGCTTCTTTTGTTAATATTCCCTAAAGTTATTTGTCTGACATTTTCAATGAAGATATTAGCAAGTTGTGAAGGTCGGCTATTTATTTTGACAAAAGTACTTGATTGATTTCTTTTCTGCTCTCTTAACCCCAAGTAGGAACTTCCTACTGTTAAAATGCAGAGTTTAGTGTGGTGCAAGTTCTCAGCAGATTTCTTTTCTTTTCTACTTCATAGTGTGGTTAAATAAAGTGGTGACTGCCTAACCTTCTTGTGAACTTATTTGTATATGCAGCATCTCAAAGATTAGCATGTATAATCTGCTGCAACCACGACTTAATGTTCTTCTTTTTGAGATAGTTTTTCCCCTGATGTGTTTTAATGACAATGACCAAAAGCTGTGGGATGAAGACCCACATGAATATGTGAGGAAGGGCTATGGTTAGTTTTCAAGATCTTGTGTCATTGCTTGAAGATCTATGCCCTGAAGATGTGTAACGGATTGTCTTGGTTGTGCAGATATCATTGAAGACTTATACAGTCCAAGAACAGCTTCCATGGATTTTGTCAGTGAGTTGGTTAGGAAACGTGGAAAGGAAAATCTTCATACATTCCTTCAATTCATCGTGGAAATTTTCAAGAGGTAGCTTTTCATATTCTTTGGAAAATGATACATATATTTGGTGCTTTGGTGTTGATTTAGTTTTTACTTTATTGCCTGATCAAGGTATGATGAAGCCCCGATGGAATACAAGCCCTATCGACAGAAAGATGGCGCGCTTCTTGCTATTGGAGCACTTTGTGACAAATTGAAACAAACGGAACCTTACAAGTCTGAACTAGAGCGTATGTTAGTGCAACATGTATTCCCCGAGTTTAGTAGTCCTGTTGGGCATCTTAGAGCTAAGGTTTGTTACATCAAATTCCTCTTTTTTTTTTTTTTTTTTTTTTTTTTTGCGTTCTTCTATAGAACTTAAAATTTGGTTTTTAGTTTTACGTTTTGTTTTCGTTCCGTACACATTGAAATGGAGGTATTCTAGGGAAGTGCAACCAGCACAAAACTCCCACCTGGAATATCCCTTATTTATAGTATATATGAGTTTTCTTTGAGTAGGATATCGTCAATTATTATCTGTACAGAGATCCCAACTAGATGCTCATGAAGAGCATCATGGAGATCTACATTTGGCAACTTTAAGAAAACAAGGAGCATAATGTGAGAAAAGAGAACAAAGGATGGCCTGTAGTTTTCTTAGGCTAAAATCCATTATTTCTACGATGTTCCATGGTTTTTATTTGTTATTATTCGTGAATCCACTATATTTTTTCATATGTTTAAATGTGCACTTCATGCTTCCTTGTTTTTCTGTCATTTGGTCATTTTCTTTCAATGAAGCCATCTCAGTATTTCTTCAATTTTATACTTTCTTTCATAAGAACTGTTATTCTTATCCATTGTTGTTCCATTGTGATTAGGCAGCATGGGTTGCAGGACAGTATGCCCATATTAACTTCTCTGAGCCAAACAACTTCCTTAAAGCATTGCATAGTGTAGTCGCAGGGATGCGAGATCCAGAACTTCCTGTTCGAGTTGATTCGGTGTTTGCTTTGCGTTCATTTGTTGAAGCTTGCAGAGGTACATACCTTCAAAAATCTCTCATAGTTGTTTTGTAATTTTTGATTTACTCTTCTTTTGTTTGATATGCAGATTTGAATGAAATTCGCCCAATTCTTCCTCAGCTACTTGATGGTATGTGAGACTGAATCCTTTGGTCCTTTGCTATGCGTCATTTACAATCTTCATAAGACTTATCCATTGCCTACATTTTATTGTTCAGAGTTTTTCAAGCTTATGAATGAGGTTGAGAATGAAGATCTGGTTTTTACCCTGGAGACTATAGTGGACAAGTTTGGGGAGGAAATGGCACCATATGCTCTTGGTTTGTGTCAAAATCTGGTAATATTTTCTGTTCATCATGTCCAGACCACCAAAGTATCATCTTTAGCTGTTCTTGCCTGAGTCTGTTACTTTCTAATTTATAGGCAGCCGCATTCTGGAGGTGTATGAATACAGCTGAAGCTGATGATGATGCTGATGATCCTGGTGCTTTGGCAGCTGTTGGTTGTTTGCGTGCTATTAGCACCATTTTAGAATCAGTGAGCAGGCTCCCACATCTCTTTGTCCAAGTTGAACCAACTTTGCTTCCTATAATGCGTAGAATGTTGACAACCGATGGGCAAGGTTTGTATGATACTTAACTCTGTTCCATCTTGTATGCCTATAACTCACGTCAAGTAATGTCAACTCTTTTTATTCTTTTATTCTGCTTAACTGCATCCTGCTAACTTCTTTTATTCTGTATGCGATTATTTATTTTTATTTTATTTTAAATTTAAAGGAATGGAAATGACTGTGGTTTCTGTATGTGCAACATAAATATGTTTGTCCAAAACTTATTGTGCTTCTGGTATGTCAAAACTAGCAGATATTCTAGTGAAAGTTAAAAGATCATAAGCCTAGTGGCCATATGGATGCCATATCCGGAAAGATCTATATAGGTCATTAAGAGATTCTAACATATCTAAGTGGAAATTATCCTTTTGCTATCTCAGTCCAGAAAGTTCTACGGTTCTCTGTTATATCACTGTCCACCAGATATATGGTTTGACTGGCATTTGTCAACACATTGAAATAATGGCAAAAGCTTTTGAAATAAGCATAATATTCACTATGGGTTCTCACAAGTGGACGTTGTTCGTTTTATTATTCAGTTTGTTGTCAACACTACAGATGCATCCCTTTTCATTTATTTGGTTTGAATGTATGCCCTTCTAATGAATTTTCTTATGCAGAGGTCTTTGAAGAGGTGTTGGAAATTGTATCGTATATGACATTTTTCTCTCCAACAATATCTTTGGATATGTGGAGTCTTTGGCCATTGATGATGGAAGCTTTGGCCGATTGGGCTATAGATTTCTTTCCAAGTGAGTTGAATAGTAGTAATCCTTTTTTCAGAGGGTTATTTGTTCTATCATTTTCTAAACATTATAATAGTCTCATTTGTATTAATTTTATCTATTGATGAGGACTTTATGACGTATCTGCTTATCTTGGGTATTCAAGAATAATGCATTATCAGTTGGTTTTAATGGGACAAAACATTCCTCTTCTGACCGAATATTTTCCATTTGACCCCTGCCCTTCTCCATATGATAATATAAATTGATTGATGGTGAGACAGCTATAGTGTTAATGTTACTTAGAAGCCTTGGGATTTATGTAATCAAATTTGGATATATATGCATTTATATACTCATGTTAGGTTCTTATCAGTCAATATGTTTCCTCCCAGATATTCTGGTTCCTTTGGATAACTACATATCGAGGGGGACTGCACACTTTTTATCTTGTAAAGAACCAGACTACCAGCAAAGCCTTTGGAATATGATTTCATCTGTGAGTTCCCTCTTCTCTAACCTTCTTGAATGATACCATGCATCAAATACTAGAAGTACTAACCTATTGCATCGCGGATATAGAATCCAAAATAACATTTGATTTTAGTAATTGCTGCAGTTGTTGATTAGGTTGATGACATTTATGTTTTTATGTATTTATTACCTTTTTTATGTCCATTTCAGATCCTGGCAGATAGGAATATGGAAGATGGTGATATTGAGCCTGCTCCTAAGCTCATTCAAGTACTTTTTCAGAATTGCAGAGGGCAGGTTGATCAGTGGGTTGAGCCATATATTAGAATTACATTTGAACGGTTACGTCGAGCTGAGAAATCATACTTGAAATGTCTTCTTGTTCAAGTGGTAAGATACAGATAACTACTCTTGTGTGTTATTGTATTGTTCCAGTATTTGTTATATCTTTAAATAAAAAATTTTGCCCAGATAACTACTCGTGTGTTATTGTATTGTTCCAGTATTTGTTTCATCTTTAAATAAACAATTTTTCCCAGTGCTTCTGTGTCTTGAATATCAGGAATTGTGCTTCATATATGTTAGACAATTCATTTCCTGCCCCCTGATTCGTTTCTTGTATGGGTTGGTGTGGTTTGGCACAGTGAAATAAGCTTTTTCATACACTATTTGGTTGGGTATCCCTCACTGAGTTTTAACTTATCAGAAATAAGGAGCTCTTAGTAATTCAAGTTTGTCATAGTTTGCCATTAATCTGGTGAGGTGAGCGGAATATTTCTAAAGAAAGAGGTTTCTGAAATCCCAGAAGCAGTGGTGATACCAGCCTGAATAGTGGTACTTGACATATTAACTGACCATTTGGGGCTTTCTAAGTGACAAAATAAGTTTTCCACTAACCCTGCTGAGTTGCAATTGTCAGTGATGAAATTAGGGTTGACCGTAAACTGTCATTGTTTGGTATCAATTGTGTTTCCAATATATTTATTTATCGCTACTCCTGATGCAACCCTACTGGGCATCATTTCTAGATTACTTTTGACATGCTGAAATTTATGCGGGATTTTTGTCTGTTGAAGATTGCAGATGCTCTTTACTACAATGCAGCTTTGACGCTCAACATACTGCAAAAGCTGGGTGTAGCGACAGATCTATTTAATCTTTGGTTCCAGATGTTGCAAGAGGTTAAGAAAAGTGGTGTACGTGTGCATTTTAAAAGGTAATCCACTGGTTAATCCACTGATTAATTTTATTGTTATTGCGATTAGATCATTGGTAGTAATGGAGAATTTAATGCAGGGAACATGATAAAAAAGTTTGCTGCTTGGGCTTGACATCATTGTTGACACTCCCAGCTGGACAATTACCTGCGGAGGCTTTGGGCCGTGTTTTCAGGGCCACCCTTGATCTCTTAGTTGCATACAAGGATCAAGTTGCAGGTATCTTTCTGTCTTTTCATTTATACCAATTATTTGCCACTCATGTTATAGGCTAGCACTAGGCCCCCAATTTTTTGCCTCGTGGTCATTTTCATGGCCAGATATGGATCCAATAGTAGATTTGATCTTTTTCTTTTCTCCTCGACTTGGGTAAAATTAATCTTTCTTTTTTCTCTGCATAGCCTAAAGAAGTATTTTATATATATGTGTGTGTGTGTGTGTATATATATATATATATTTTTTTTTTTCAGTTATACATACATATACATATATATATATATATCTCTAATTTTTTTTCCTTTGTACTCTTTGTTCCTTACTCTGCAATAGAAATTTTGACTTACAAAAATAGGGACGATGCAAGACGATATATATATATATATATATATATAAATTTGAAATGACAAGTCGTAGAGTTTATGTAGATTGGGAAAGGAGAATATTATTTATTTCGTCAGTTATTATTCTTCTTTTTCATGGGTCACACACTCAACCTTTATATTGTAAATTCTTATGAATGCTCTTGCAGCTGCTGCAAAGGAGGAGGAAGCTGAAGATGATGATGATATGGATGGTTTCCAAACTGATGATGACGATGATGGTGGGGATGGATCAGACAAGGAAATGGGAGTTGATGCAGATGATGGTGATGAAGCTGATAGCCTTAAATTTCAAAAGTTAGCTGCACAGGTGTGTTGTTATTTTTTCCCTCCACTCAAGCAATATTGCTGTGCTCTACCTGCCTCTAAAGGATTTTTTTTTTTTTACTGCATTGCCTGTTTTCTCATTGTTTTGCTTGCTATATATCCTGTGTCTCATATTATAATTTGGTGGTGTCACAGGCAAAGTGTTTCCGCCCAAGTGATGAGTTCGATGACGACTCTGATGAAGATTTCAGTGATGATGAGGAGTTACAGTCACCAATTGACGATGTGGATCCTTTTGTCTTCTTTGTAGATGCAGTCAAATGTAAGTGAAAACTACTTCCCATGTTATATGGCTCATGTCTTGATTTTATGGCGTGTATGACGTGTGCCTGATGTCCTCTGTTTTGCTTTTGAAGCCGTGCAAGCAACGGATCCGCCTAGGTTTCAGAGTCTTACACAGACGCTAGACTTCCATTATCAGGCACTTGCAAATGGTGTAGCACAGCATGCTGAACAGAGGAGAGCAGAGATTGCAAAAGAAAAGATGGAGAAGGCTTCAGTTGTCACAGCTTCATGATTGCTGCTTTAAATCTTGTGGTGTGGATTCAATTTTGCCTTTCTCTTCTTTGCTTATTCCATTCATGTACTGATGGGAATAGAGGACAGAGTTGTTGGCTGTCCATTCAGAGCCTTTGGTTACTCTAAAGGGCTTTTCATGTTTGAAGTGCTTGGAAGCTTATCTGCTTCATGATAGCTTCAACAATGTGCTAGATTTGATGTCAGGGAACTTGATTGGAGGAGATCAGGGAACTCTGCAGATGGCGCTTCAATCTTGTTTTAGCTCAGTCATTGTCTGGTCTGAGGCTATTCTAAGGTAGGATATGCCTCGACCATCCTCTTTTCTTCTTTTTTTCTTTTATCTCGATAGAGTCTTCTGTCATTTAGTCATACCATTTATCTGGTTAAAATTCCCTTCTCAGGGCATTATTGGTTTTGGATCCCTTGCTATCTTCATTGTGCATATCAGCGGGGTTTCATGCACAGAGTTTGTAATATTTGTTGCCATTTTAGTGGCTACTACATGGGGGTGAATGATAGAGCTGTATTGATAGGTTGCCCTCAAATTTTCACCTGTCTTTCACGTTTCATAGTATACTCCCACCAGATTCACTGGTATTCATTTATTGGGTTAGTAGTTTTGGCATTGATGCAGAGAGCCTAGGGTTGCTTTCTGCTTTTTGTAACACATGGAGGATGATTTTTATAGAGGGATTTATTGGAATGATGTGTTGTGTATATTTATTTTTGGTGCTTAGCTTTGATGTTATTTGGTGAGGATGAAACACTAACTACTAGTTTCTCACGTTAAAAGAAATTTGGTCAATCTTGATTAAAATACTTTTGGGTAAAAGCTATAATTGGTTCGTGGTTTGGGATGATAATCAATATTAACTTTGTAGTTTCAAAATGTTTAATGTTACTTTTGTGATTTGCAAAGTTGAAGAAAGTTGGTTCAAAAGCTAATTTTAACAACTCATGTGCAAGTCGTGACAGAATCTCTCTGTGGAAATGAATATGTTTTCATTGGTGAGCACCAATTTGTTTATCGATGTATAACCAATTTGATCATCACTTGGTATGGAAATGTTACTATTTGGCAGCTCAATTTGTTTGATTGTTTCTACTCCAGTCTTGGCCGCTCCCTACTGGTCAATGTTTCATCGACCCGAAGACCCGTATTGTCATTGTGATCACACCTGCAGCCGCAATGTGATTGTCTCTATGCCCTAGAAATGAAGGGATTTTGATTCCTGACATTGAAGTGGGATTTGCTTTGATCATGCCAACGGCCAACTACATGAACAAAATTTTCATAAAATACGACTCTAGATGACTTTGCCGAGGTTTGATTGTTTTAGATACAGCAGTGATTATTTTCGTAAAATAAGGTTTCGGCCACTTATTTTAGTAGCATTTTTTCAATAATCAAAATAGTTTTAATTTCCATTCAGAGATAATTAATATTAGTATCACTCGAAATCAGCTGCATTCTTATTCCAATTTCATATGGTTTGTAAATAGCGTAATGTGAATGATGCAGTTTAGTTCATTTTCTCTCCATTCAAGTTGTCTTCGATTGATAAATATCTCAACTCCAAGTAAATGTATGGCCAAATTTATTGGGTAAGGTTAACAACCCATCAAAACTTTGTTACTAGGGATACTTATCATGACAACTAGCAGAATGTGAACCGTTGATCAAAGATGTTGAACCAGTACTCCTAATGTCATATACCTGATTTGATTTGGTGGTGTCAATCGAGAATTTCATCGAGGGTAACAAGTTTCATGAAAGGACAAAAATTTGGATCATTTCCGTTTATTGAGAATCATTTCTGAAAGTTATTTATTTATTTTATGAAAGGACAAAAATTTGGAAGTCTTAATAAATGTGCCAAAAGCCTATTTGGAAGTTTGGGATTGTTGTGCTATGAGAAAAAACACTTTTGATTTTGCTGTGAGACTGTGAGAGGAAACACTTTTGAAATTGCTGTGAGAAGAAGCAGCTGAGTGTTTGGTAAAACATTTTTAAAAGTGTTGTAAGAACGAAAAACAATTTCTAAATGTTTGGTAAATAGTAAAAAGTGTTGTTGTTGTGTATAATTACTAAAATAGCCATAAATACTAAATATGCTACTAAAATACATAATTTTGTTTTATAATTATGTAACCGTACCAAATTAAAATTGGTCTCATATATTGTCCTTGTACACTAGTTCAAATTATCAATGCATCACTTTTATCTCAATATCTATTTTAATTGTAGAAATTATATAAGCAATTTTAGATTTTTTGTAATATGCATGAAATTTTTAGGCTTTTTGGTTATGTATTGTGAGCCCATGAAAATTTAAGGATTACCAATACGTAGAATCAGAGCAAGTGGTTGCTGAGATTCGCGCGGGAGCATACACTTTTAATTTTAAAGAGAGGGTTCGAAAACATATTTATTCTGACTCAGAGGGAGAAATGCACTGGAGTACCGATGTATATCATGCGCCAGAATTTACATATAGTAATGTACATCTTTTACCCAAAACAAGTCATTTGTGGATATTATCAGGAGGTTCGTGCAGATTCAGTGCAGTCCCCCCTTCACTCCACAAGGATCAAGATCAAACGAACGTTCATTCTCTTTCGGCTGAAGGACGATATTTTTCTAGTCTTTCAGTAAATAATGATCAAGTGAAACACATCCATTTTTTCTTGATTTGTTTCATTATTGGTAATGTATTTATTAATAATTTTTTTGATTGATTCAAGAAATGGTTGTATATTGATCCTAGGAATATTAATGATCCACAGAAAGATATCTATGTATATCCTTTCAATGAAAAATTTCATAAAATAATGTAATTTGCGTATTAGTCGAGCATTTTTTCTTTTTAATATCTGCAAAATATTTTTTTTGTGATACCAACCCTTTATCATCATCACTTATTTTGTTAGATATAATTATTTAAGATTTAAATTTGCGCTGTTGATAATTATTAATAGTGTTCGGGAGTATATTAAAAAAAAAAAGTGAAGTCTTCAATTTGATAACTCCAACGTCCGGAAATTTCACGAAAATTACCACGGACTCATCGTAACGCGTACTTTACTATGAAATAAAAAAACTCAATAGTAAAATACACGTTACGATGAATCCGTGGTAATTTCGTGAAATTTTCGGACGTTGGAGTTATTTATTTCATACTTCAGAAGTTTGGAAACAAGGAAATTCATTTTAAATAAAAGAAAATTGGCAGTCATAGATGTTAATCACCATTTAATCTCGTCTGTCACTTTCAAGTATCTAAGGGTCGAGATCGAATCAACGTCCCAGAAACCTCCAAAAATTTCAGAACTTGAGACACGTCTCTGGTATCCGTGACAGGACCGGATCCTCACTTTCGATTCCGGCCATCTACAGGCGTCGGAATACCGGCGTTCGGACCGCATCGCTGTCCAGACCAAACCTTTGCCTGAGGTTTTTGCTGACGAGTTGCGATGAAGGCACTCGAAGCTAAGAAGCTCCGGCCTTTCTGAGGAATTTTCGGCGTTTTCCTGCAATTCCGGCTATCATCGACAATGCATGAGGTATGAAAGTGGATCTCCTCTTCATGCTCTATGTCACGCCCCTAATTTTTAACACAGATAAAAATCAATATACAATCCCATAATTATACATGTGTGATCGTTCAGCCATCAATACAAAATACTTGGAAACTTTTTCCCTTTAAACTAAATATATACTGATGTCTTGAACCCACTTTGTCAATATTGACTCGCTCTGTAGAGTCGTATATTACATAAGCTTACGAATTAAATTGTCAACAACAAAATAAAACGTAAATGCTCCTCAGAGCTTACTACAACGGAAGTCCAAATAACGGTAAAATCACAAAATTAGTTTCCTACTGTTAAGATGCAAGTACGCTACCCCAACTTCAGCCATGATTATCTTGACTTGCAGGATTAACCCCTACACCATTGAATAGTGCACTGGGTTGCCACACAACAAATCCGGTAAGCTTGTGAAAGCTTATATGAGTAACTCAAAACAACCAACACAACTCACACTTTGATTCCTTAAAAGCACGTAACATAGAAAACAACTCACTCCTTGGTTTTATCAAAACGTAACATAGAAAGAAACTCACTCGTTGGTTTCTCTCAAAACGTAACATAGAAAGAAATTCACTCATTGATTTCTATCAAATCATCAGTAAGGAAAACAACTTACACCTTGTTCCCTTAAAAAGTGTTAATAAGGAAAGCAACTCACATATTGTTCCCTAAAAACACGTAATCTCATGAGTTAGATATAATCTTGCCCCATTATCCCATGAATTACAATGGCAGACAGACTAGAGCTCTAATTGAAATCGTAACCACTCGTTCCGGCCAAAGACGTGATTACTCGATATACTGCCCAAGGTTGCTCATAGTGCTTCATTCCTCAGACCTCTCAGTGCCTCGGAATAAAACATTAAAGAAGTCACTTAAGACTCAAAATGTTACACAAATCTCAGTGCTTTTCAACAAATAGAATCAACAATTCCACAACCATTTGTTTTCCGAAAAGCCACAACACAAAACAATAAAAAGCTTCACTTATGCATATTGTTTTCATAAATCAACCAAAATCCACCAACACATATATATTTCACGTAAATATATATATATATATACACACACACACACGTATTCATTCGCTCATGAATGCCTACTAATATCAACTATAGTTCACAATTGAAATTTGAGAAAAACATTGTTATACTTAAACTCATTTTCCTATCTGTGAACCACAATCTTATGAACCGTAGTCGATCAAGTTCATATCATTTCAAATAAATATTATTTAAAAAATGATTCATGATTTATAAATTAAATCCGAATAATAACTAAATCCGTTCGCAAATGAACATTGTGTGATTAGTCACCTCGAAACTCCCGCTGCGTTTTCAATATAGAACAAAGCAGCCAAACCACAAAATAACCGTCTAATAATACTTCGTCAAGTACCTAATCACATACAGTTTCAACTTAGTAACGATTCACAATGATTTAAGTTCGAAACCCCCGTTTTGAACTAAAATCCCCAAAGTTGTGCCAATAGTGGCGAAACCACATCCGAGACCTCCCAAAGTCTCCAGAATATTTCCACGATCGATATGTCCAAAGCACAAGTCGATCGGACGCTCGAATCCTCACGGATTGAATAAATCGGCTAGTCCGAAACCGTAAAAATCATTACAAATTCATACAAACTCCAAAAATTGCGTATTATATATCGAAACGCTCGTATCGATCAGTAGAAGATATATAATACCAGAAACAATCCCTTACGTTGTCGGAACGCCGCCACAGGCCCGCCGGCCAAAACTCAATATTTCACAAAATTCCCAACATCAAAGATCTTCTTCTCAGCATGCTTATCAACTTTCATAACTAGCATCAAGTCAGAATCCCGGCGAAAAGGATCGAAAACTACCTCGCAAGCCGTGAATTACTGTTCAATCCAAGTTGAACCAATTTCCACGTGAATCGATCCAAACAACCACTACAGATCGACCAGGGAGGCTCCTACAAACTCAAAACAGGAAGCATGAAGCCACGACGTCGCAGGAACTGCGTTTTCCGACCGGGTCAGAATACACCAAACTTTGCCACCTTGCTACGCCGTCCCTGTTGAGAATCGAGGCTAGAGGATGCCATAGGGAGGACCGCACGCTGGAGACGAGCTGATCTGGAAAGTTTCATCGGTAGAGGTCGCCGGAGTTCACTGGAAAAGCCGGGTTCGGGTCGGGTCAATCGGGTTTCTTCGATTTTGAAGGTGCACTCGAGAGAGAAGAGAGAGAGAGAGAGAAGAAAACTTCTGGAAATAGAAATTGGAAATTATGAGCATATTTTCGGAAAATTCCTATTTATACTAAAATGGAAACTTTTTCCGAAAGCCATAACTTCCTCATATGAACTTCGATTGACGCGTACCGCATGTCCAAGAACTCGTATCGACACGCTCTACAAATTTTGTGAAGGAAGTTTTTGAAGAATCCCAACATATAAAAAGTCAACCTTGAACCCCCCCTAAATCCACGTTTTTCGAATAAATAATTGTCCGACACAATTCCACTTCACATACGACATACAAATAAAGCACAATAACAATAATTCGTATAATTGGTTCATTATTAATTACCAAAATTAAATAATGGAAATCCAGGTCATCACACTCTACCTATTAATATACTTGGGGTCTACTATAGTTGTGTTTAGAATGATTAACGTTTTGGGTATAATTCGGTCATTGCCTAGCCACTGTGAGCGGCTTGGTTTGCTTTGGTCATTTTTCAATGTAAATTTTAGAAAAGGACAAGGACAAATAAGGCAGTTCAGTCAACTTAATGAAGAGCAAGTTAACCCGTTGTCCAGTTGGGTCAGATACTGTTCACTGTTTTTTTAATGTTTATTTCCACTCTCTAGGTGAGTGGGTCACTGACACAGTTTCCAAACTGATTTGGTCACAAAACTGACCAGGGTCACTCTAGGTCAATTTGTAGGTCATAAAACTGATCCAGTGACACAGAAGGTGTGGAAATAATCAAATAAACATAGAAAAGCAGTAAACAATATCAGTGAACCAACGAGTGAACTTGCTCTAACCGCATCATAGAACAATAGAAGCACACTTTTGGACCAAAAGCAGGTGCCAAACTGGGCCGAAGCCTATACGGGGTTTATATAAGCCTTTTGAGTCCGATTTCCAAACCCTCCAATTAGATTTTGGTTCCCAAATGGCGAGGCCTTCCTCCACCGTGCATGTCCCCAATCGACGATTCCGTTCTGATCACGATAACGGCCGTTACCCGCCGCCGGACTATGACAACTCACCTGACAACCGCCGCCACCGTCGCAGCCCCAGCTATGAAAGGTACGACCGCCACAGAAATCGATCTTACTCTCCTGATTACCCCAGCCCTAGGTCCAACGGAGGGCGAAGATTCGGTCGGGCCGGGAACGACCGGTCTTACTCGCCTCGACGAAGCCCTAGGTCCAACGGAGGGCGGGAGTCTTTACCCAGGAGATTCGGCCGCGCCGGGAACGACAGGGACCGGAATGGGAGGTGGTCGGAGTCGGAGGAGTCCGACGAGGAGCTGAAGGGGCTGAATTTTGAGGAGCACCGGAGGCTGAAGAGGCAGAAGCTGAGGAAGGCGTTGAGGAGTTGTATCTGGAGTGTGACGCCGAGCCCGCCGAGGAATGAGAACGATGAATTCGAATTGGAGGAGAAGGCTGACGAGATTCCAGAGGTTCTTGGTGAAGAGAACAACGATGCAGGGGAAAAATTGAAGGACAAAGCCAAGAGTGAATCCGAGTCTGAATCGGAATCGGAATCGGAATCGGAGGATTTAAGGTCGAGAAAAAGGAAGAAGAGTTCGGTTTCTAAGCGTAGGAAGAAGAGTTCGAGATACAGTGATAACGAATCGGAGAGCGAGAGTGATGATGAGTCAGATGAGGAAGAGGATCGCAGAAGGAGAAGGAAATCTAGAACTAGGAGTAAGCGAAAGAAGAGCAGAAGAGAAAGGAGAAGAAGGAAGAGTAGGCGGAGCAGCGATTCCGATGAGAGTGAAGCAAGTGATAGTGAGGAGGGTTCAGATTCTTCTGATAGGGTAAAGTCGAAGAAGAAGAAGAAGGGAAAGGTGAGCAGTAAGAGTAAGAAGAAGAAGTACTCTGAAACGGAGAGTGAGGATTCTGGTTCAGAGAAGAGTTTGGATTCTGAAGTTGATGCCAAGCCTAAAGCTCTAGTGGAAGTGGAGGAGCCAGAAATGGATGAGAATAGTGTTGAGGCCTTGAAATTGAAGGAAATCCTTGAGGCTCAGAGGAACCCTTCATTGGATTTGGATAATGAACCTGTGGTTGGGCCAATGCCGTTGCCTAGAGCCGAAGGGCATATTAGTTATGGTGGAGCGCTTAGGCCTGGTGAAGGTGATGCCATTGCACAGTATGTTCAACAAGGGAAGCGTATTCCGCGAAGAGGAGAAGTTGGTCTTTCTGCAGAGGAGATTCAGAAGTTTGAGGGTCTTGGCTATGTGATGAGTGGTAGTAGGCACCAGAGGATGAATGCCATTCGTATTAGAAAAGAAAACCAGGTTTATAGTGCTGAGGATAAGAGGGCATTGGCCATGTTTAACTATGAGGAGAAAGCAAAGCGTGAGCACAAGGTTATGGCTGATTTGCAGCGGCTGGTTCAGCGCCATATTGGACAGGATGTTGGTCCTACTCACGATCCCTTTTCTTCCAAGGCCTCCGAGGATCCTGATGATGATTAGTTTCATGTATGTTTTGTTGTTATTTGAGTTGTTTCTTCCTCTGCTTTCATGAACTAAGTATGTTACGAATTGATATTGAGCAGTAGCACTACTGAACCGGATGCTATGGTGATGGTTACCATGTTCTGTTTCCATGCTTGAAGTTATTATCTGTTTAATGTTCTGGTTGGATGCTCTATGTTCACCAATATAACAGCTTTGTTCATTTGTAATGTGAGTAATGGAATTTAAAAAATATATCTAAATAATAATTCTGAAAATGGATCTCTAATTTGATTGTTGAGTTTTAATCAAATTAGAGTTTTGATAATCATAGAAATTCTGAAAATGGATCTTCCTGACCTTGCAGTTAATTCTGAAAATACTGGTTTGGAAGTCTAATCTACTCCGCAGATGCATCAACTACAGAATTGATATATTCATTGTCTAAGGATAGAGTAGATCCTGCTTTGTTGCCTTTGTAGAAATATTCATTGTAAAGTTAATTTGAATGTATATTTGAAACAGAACTATCTCGGTTCAACAAGAAAGCTGAAAAGTTCTGCTCTGTGAATGTTTAGTTTTTTGTTTGCCAAAGAAGAATCATGATTTTTATTTGTCAGTGAATGATTCAAAAACACAATGCTATTACTTGGTTGTGATCCAACTTTTGCAGTTTAGTTTTTTTATATCCTTACCTATATAAATTCAAAATTCCATTACTTGAAAAGGTACTAGTTGAATTGGCTGGCCATGAATTTGTCTGAAAAAAAAAAAAAATAGTGTCAGCTGCCAGTTAGATAGTGCTATACTAATATTAATTAGTAGATAGGTCTATGGCGATTTGACTATCCCTATCTGTATGAATGTCTCTTGTGTGTCTGTGCTTCCCCAGTATGGCTAAAAAATACTTTTTAAACTCGTGCCATATTTCTCTTAGAATATGTTGCATGCTCTGTAGTTTACTTTCTCACCTGATTTGATTAATTTATTGGCATAATGAATTTTACCTTGGCTTGTTCATTTACATATATAGATGTGATGAACTGAATATGTAATGTCAGTATATCTGAATAATTATCTCTTACTCATTTGGCAACTGATTGTTAATTATTCCTGATTTCTTGTAAATCTGTACATGTTTAAATTTTCTGCAGTTGGCCCGTGAAGCTTTTGTTTTAGGCTTTTAAATGTTGGCACCTAGGCATTAATTCATTGTGTTGGTGCTTTGTGATAATTAAAATTCCATATGGGTAAGTTTTATAATTTTTGTTATTTTCAGAAATACAGTTAAAAAAATTGGGTTTAGGTAATTGTTGTAGTCAGTGAAGCAAAAATCATAAAATTTGCTGCTTTAAGCTTTTTCTGAAGGTAGCATATTTGTTATTGTTGATTCTGAGGTTAACCATAGCAGAAGTCATTTCTTTATTGGAAATGGGTCAGGAGCTGAATAATGAAACAATGATTACTGAGGAGTGAGGATTCCACTTGGAGGAGGTTCTGAATCTTTGTGGTTTTGTTTAATAATCTGATGATGGATGTGGCTTTGCTTTTGACTGTTAGAGCAACCATAGCTAATTCCGGTAGCCACGATGTCAAATTCACTGGAGGACATTGATCTTGGAGGAAATAAACTCACTGGAAAGCTGCCTTCAATTTGGAGCATGAGATGATGCAATGGCTCTGTCTCATCTAAGTATGGTTTGTTATCTATATTTGCAAGATGAATCACGAGCCATGCTATTGTTTTTATTAGCTCGTTGTGTACAATTCTGGTCTCCAAAATTTTTTCTTATAATAACTGGATTTGGCCCAAGGTCAGTTGAAGCAATAAAAGTACCTTTTTAGTTCTCTTCTGTGTTTCAAAAAAACCAATAAGAAGCCCTTTTTGTGTTTTTGTTTTGTTTGGCTGTGTGGAACTTTGAAATGATTGGGTTTATTTATAGTGTAGCTGGAGATTGATTCTCTTAAGGAGCTTGTTTAAGGGGGTGATGAAGCTGAAATATTATTTATGTGCAGGAGGAGGAGCAGTACTACTGCAGAGTCAGCATGCTGCGATCAGAAAATGACCATTTTAATTGATCTTTGTAGTTTATATGGCTCTGTGTTCAATGTGATGATATTCGGTTCCGTATAAGACCCCCTTATTCAAGTTGATGATTTTATAGACCGCCTTATTGAACAAGATAGTACAAAAATACTGAGTTATATATGCCATCATGATTTACTGTTTAGAACCCATTGGTGTAACTCAGAGGCAATAACTTTTTGTAGTGGCAGTTGGCCTTAACCAAACTTTGCTTCTATTTTGGAAAAGCTCAGTTTGCGCGGATGCCTTGATTTCATTTGAGCAATGGCGTCTCTTAGTTGATGTAATTTCAAAGCAAGAAATTATATATTTGCACAATTTCGGTTTTCTTATCCCACGATTTCAAAGATGCATGGGAACTGAATTTATGGTTAGCTAGTTCTAGGACCTTGTGTGTAAGTGACCCCGCTCAAGTCACTCGAGTTATAGTTGATGATATTTATGGGATAGCTATAGCCTTGGACCTTTTGTAGTAGCCGCATTAGCTACAGAGACGAAGACTGGAGCTTTCTCAAGGAAAACCCATACCCATTGGAAACTGGAGATGCTGAAAATGATGGGAAAAACGTGTTCTCCTTCTTCTAATTCTTATTATTGTTGCAGCAGCAGAAGTCATCACTCTACTCCTCTTGTTGTTGCTATATTTCATTCTGAATCAAAGTCAACCAAATCTAGAGAAACCCAGCTTCTGAGAGATCCTCACCCACCCTCAACCACTTTCATGGCTTTGTTTCATTCGAGAGGAAATCTTGGACCCAATATTGTGAGTAATGTTGAGGATGCCTGTAAGGTGTTCGATGAAATGCTTCACTCGCGTCCTCCTTGGCCTCTTCTGTTATCCCTCTCACTCAGATACTGGGTCAACTTGTCAAATTGAAACACTATTCGGCCGTCATAGCTCTCTTTAAGCAAATGCTTCTCTGTGGAATTGTTCCTAATGACTATACCCTAAACATTATCATCAATTGTTATTGCTGTTTGAATCAAATGGGGTTTGCCTTATTTGTCTTTGGAAGATTCTTCAAATTGGGTTTTCAGCCCACAGCCGCAACCTTCAACACTCTAATCAACGGCTTTGTTCTCAACAATCAAGTGGCTGAGGCTGCACCAATTTTCAGCAAAATGCTGGAGGGAGGTCAATGTAAGCCGGATGTGGTTACTTTCACCACACTAATAAAGGGCTTTTGCAAGATGGGGATCAACCGTGCGGCGATGCAGTTACTTAGGAAGATGGAAGAAAGAGGATGCAAGCCTGACATAGTTTCCTATAACACCATCATCGACAGTCTTTGCAAGGATACACTAATTGATGAAGCATTGGACCTCTTCAAAGAAATGATTAGTAGAGGTATTGCTCCGGACGTTGTTACTTACACCTCTTTGATTCAAGGAGTTTGCAATATAGCCCAGTGGAAAGAAGCTAGGAGGTTGCTTGATGAAATGTTGAGTAAACGTATCTTTCCAGATGTCTTCACCTTCAGTGTTTTGGTTGATACATTCTGTAAGGAAGGGATGGTTGTGGAAGCCAGAAGTGTGGTTGACATGATGATTCAAAGAGGAATTGAACCTAATATGATTACATACAGTTCCCTTATGGATGGTTACTGTTTGTGAGGAGAAATGGACGAGGCGAAACAAGTCTTTGATATGATGATTTGCAAGGGATCCATGGTTAATGTTTGGAGTTGTAACATATTAATTAATGGATATTTGCAAGGGTAAAAAAGATCGATCAGGCTAACAAAGTTTTCAAGGGAATGCGTCGTATGGAACTTGTTCCTGATATCGTTACTTATAACACTCTTATTGATGGTCTTTGCAAAGCAGGGAGAATTCAAGAAGCAGAAGAGTTGCTGCCCTTTTATTATGATGTATATCTCTTGTAGCTCTTTGCTTTCTGTTTGTTGATGTAATCAATTTTACAATATCTAGGTTTCTAAAGACAATGTGAAGGAAGGGAATTAGCTGTTAGAGAAGTAACACTGGTTTCCTGTTTTTCTGGTTCGGGATTATGCAGCTTCTTCTTCTTCAGAAGGAACATAAGTTGTAACCTTCTCATTGGTTTTGATAATTGTTAATCTTTCTAATTCCAGGTCAGGAATTGAAACTTCAGTGTCTCTGTTTTTATGATTTTATTGCTTTAATTCTACATCTGTTCCTGTTATATATAATCATTATGTTATCTTGCCATTTTTTAATCCCCCTACAGACTGCACATCTTTGCTGGACTTAGATTTTTTTGAAGGCATCAAACCAACTTTGGACTTTTATAGAACACTAAAGAATCTTTTTCATGGATAGGAAATTTCTTTTTTTATTATAGGATACAAGGGAGGCTTCCATTTACACAAAGGAATGATGGGCAACAATTGAAATTTCAGCCAGCTGCACTTATCATTATATGTAGATCATGGCAGCTTACTAGAAATAATAGAATTTGTGGATAATTAATCAGCCAGCTGCAGAAAACCCCTAAATTCTCCAACTTGGTTTTTTCTCAATAATCACAAAACATAATTGCTGAAGTGAAGAAAGGAAACAAAAATTATTTTCAAGTGACGGCATTTTTCTATTGTTGACAATTGACATAGTATGCTCTCTACTTTTTGGGATTGAACAAGGAACTCGAACTGATAAATATACCACCTCCGTCTAGGTTGTTTCAATCTATAAAGTGAACGCCTCAAAACTATGGAGAGCGTGTTTCGTGATCTAGAACTATTTGCATCAGGTATCATAATTCCTTCGGGAACTTTCATGTATATCTCTGTATTATGATCCCCATAGAGATAATTGTGACCACACTCATAAGCTGCATGTTCAGTTTTTTGGAAACTACCAAACTGAAAAGGTAGTGGAACGTTATGAAGTCCATTACAGGAGAATACGTCTCCTTGTAATCAATTATAGGGCGTTTGAGAATATCCTTGCGCCACTAGACGAGCCTTGTGTATCACATGTGAAGCACTTCGGAAAAATGATAAAAGGAATGTGGTTAGTGCCGGTCACTAGTGTTGGTTGATGAATCTACTAGAAATTCTGGTTTCCTGCTATTAAAAAATGTTGCATGTTATGCTTATGCTTCCGTGGACTGGTGGAGTGGGGTGTCCATAAGATTGACATGTATTTGGCATCCCACTGAACGGAACAGGTGAACTTTGGTGAGCAGGGGAGGTGTGAAGAGACTAATATTTCCTATGTTTTTAGAACATTTCTCTCTACATTTTATTTAGTTATTCATTTAATAATATCATTTCTAACTTACTTTGTTGTAATTAGGTACATTCGAGCTCCGAATGCAGGAAATGAGCTATCGAGAGCTGAAAATGAAAGAAATGAAGGCAAGGCAGAAATGAGGCACAAAAATGACATAGAAATGGAGAAATGAAGTTTTCTAATCCTACTAGGAAAAGGAATCTCAGTTGAAGTAGGAATCCTAAGTCAACTAGAAGTGAGCTCGGAAAATGATGTTCGGAAATGAGAAATGAAAGAGTCCCAGTTGGACTAGGAAACCTGATCACACTAGGAGTCCCGATGCTACTAGGAGACCTGGTGAGGCTAGGAGATGCTGTGACTTCAAGATGACTCAAGATTGTTCAAGAATGTTCTAGATTGTACAAAGAATTTCAGCAATTAAAGAATGGGCTTGAAATTATCCAATTGAGAAGCCTGACCCAAAGATTGAAGCATGTGACTTACACATTAGTTTCTAGACCCTTCTTGATGTCTTGGAAGAATTCTAAAATGATTCTAGTTGGTTTTTGCCATGCAATATGGAGAAGATACTAGAAGATTTCAGCAAGAGTCAATTTGGGAGAGTTTGGGAGAAAATCTACTTCAGGAAAAGAAAATAAAAGAGAATATATATAATTATTAATTTAGGTTTCCCGATTGTATTCTACATGCATGGAGGCCGAATTAGGGCTAGGTTCATTCAAGATTTCGGCAATGATGAAGATGACTTTTCTCCAATTCTCATGGAATTTTCTCATTGGTCGAAATGCCGAATGATGCAATCAAGAGGAGAATTCCTAAGAAACCCTAGCCTGTTGTGCACTATATAAGGAGGGGAGTTGAGACGTGAAAATCATCATCAAACCCATAATCAAAATCTCAATTCCCCTTTATTCTCTCAAAGTGGCCTCTTCATTGTTCAAGACTTGAAGTTGTGAACAAAGTTCCATCCTCCATCAACAAACCTTGCCGTGAGCCCCATTGCCATCCACTACCTTTGAAGATCTTCTTGCGTTCTTGAAGTCTCTTTAAAAGTGTAACCATGACCTCTATATTTTGTTTTCAGTTTTCATGTTCTTGTAACTTAAAAATCAGATCATGTAGTGTTCTATGTGTTTGGTTTAAATGGATGTTTCGATTCTTTATTAGAATGAAGTATGTGTATTGATGTTTAGTTTTCTTAAACCTTGAAGCATTAAAACGTTTTAGGATTTTCATATTATAAAATTTGCGATTTCAATATATGAACTTGGATGTTTGTTGATTTTGTTATTCAATCCCACCTTTCATGATTTCGATTTATTTGATAGCCAACTTAGGTTTCTAATTGCATGATTGAATCCATATTAAGATGCTAGCATTCCAGGTTTTAGAAATTAAAAATGGAAAACCTATAATTACTTAGGTAAATTAACAAAGAGAATTGCATGCTTGATTAGCGTTCTAACTTATGTGTTTTTCTTAAATCAATCAAACATTCTAAGTACTTATTGCGTTGAATGTGTTTTGTTAATGGATTGATCACTCACTAGCATTGCATGGTCAATAGGGTTAACTATGGTGCATTCATCTAGTTAATTTAACTAAGGAAAGTAAAAAGAACTTTGTATGCGTTCATCATTGTTCTTGATTGATTTTGTCCAAGTGCATGTTTTGATTCATGATTTGTAATCTATTATCTTGTTTTCGTGTTAATGGTTGTTGACTTCATCATACATCTCAGCCGTCCATCTTATCTATGATTCATGGTTTGATTGATCATTGTAATTAGTTAATTTAGTTTAAAAATAAAAACAATTCAAAACCCTTTTTCTTTGTATTTTTCTTAAATAATCACTTGTAATTAATATTTTTTTCTTTGACATTTAAATGATAGGAGCACCCTTAATCCCCGGATAGAACGATCCCTACTTGCTATATACTAACAATTGCCAATAGGGTTAGTTTGTAAAACTATTTTTGAGTTCATTAAGGTGAGGCAACAAAATTGTGCTGATCAATAAGGACCCTATTGACCTATCGAAGGTGGGACTGCATCTGTAGCCTGCTGAACTCCATTTGGTAATGCTGATGCTACTGGAGTGCCTTGTTGAAAATGGAAATGAAGGGGAGGTGGTGGACGCTGTTGGTTTGCAGGTAGCATGGTTGTTTGACCCTTCCCAAACGATGGATCATAATTAGCTTGGTCATACATTTCAGATGGCTCAACTTAATTAAACGGAACAGATGAACTTTGGTAAATTAGGGGTGGGCTCGTGAAACTGAAAACCTTAAAAAAAACGCATCGAAACCTGAACCAAATCCGAACAAAACTGCACCGAGAAAAAATAGAACATAAAAAAAAAAGCATCGAATCGATTCTGTTCGGTTCGGTTTTCAATTTCGGCCCAATAGAAACCGAACCAAACCAAAAACAGAATATTGTTCACTGACTATAAAATGGCATCGTTTTGTTTTAGGGTTCAAGACCTAAATGACTATCCTCAGCCACTCAACCCCGACATTTCTCTTCTTTCGTATTCGAGTTCACATTTCACACAACTAAAATGGCAGTCGCTGCCAGAGCCCTGAAAAAGCCTCACGAAGTCAGCCGCTCAGCCTCCCGAAGCCTCACGTAGTCAACCGCTTCCCTTCTTTCAATCTCTAGAAGGTAAGTCCGGCTCTATCTATTTGATTTTCAACGATCTGAGTTGAGATCGTTGTGTAGCTAGACTTATTTTCAACAATTTGTGTAACAAAGCACCGACCATCTGTTTGTGTAATTGGCGGAGGTCCGACCGTCTGCCGCCAATCAATTTTGAAGCAAAGCACCAACCCCTAGATCGTTGAGCTTCTCGCAAATTCAGCTAAAATTACCGAAAGTTTGAAACAGGTGCCTCACAATCTATCATGCTTAATTGCTTAGCCTGCAATCCTGCATCACTATCTTCAATTTCCCTACTCATGCATCATGATCTTCAATTTCTTGATTCTGTGTTTGCCTACAAATTGAAGATTGTTAGTGGAAAAGTTCAAACTTTTGTGAGATTGTTGAAAATGAAGAGGCAAATGGAGAAATCTAAGTTATGTGGTACAAGTTCAGCCTCAGCCCTGAAGAATAAGTTATCTTCATCATCTCAGGTGGCAATTTTGATTATTTTTGGTTGTATAAGTCTTCATTTTATGGGTTTTGGTTTCTGGAAAATGGATGTGTTGAGACTGGAGAATGAATGTTAATATTGGTTGTGGAATAATGATCATAGTGTTGAGACTTGAGAGTGGATGTGTTGATAACTGATGTGCGATCGAATTGAAAGCTTGAATGAGTGTTACCATTGTTTAGTTTTTGGCATGCATTTCTTTTGTATGTTTCTGTTTCAGATTGTATATGTTATCACTCTTTTTGTTTCAAGTGTTACAAAATCTGTTTTGCTGTTTCTTTTTGGAATTTTAGGACATTAATTCTTTATTATGGAAATTTATCCCATTGCTGCATTATAATTTTTCTTCAATCACTTAAATACTTCAACCTTGTTTTTCTGAAATCTATATCAGGCTAATAGACTAAAGGATTTGATGGTCAAAACTAATTGATAATATCCACTAGTACATGGGTGATGCGATCTTATATGACAGCTCGATCTACTTGATAAAAAAATTATAAGACCTTACATGTTTGTTGCTAAAATATTATATACTGTGATCATACAAACTGTTTTGCTGCTCGTATTTTTTAGAAATCTATTAGTCGTATTTTTTATCAAAACTGTTTTACTGCTTATATATATTGTTTTTGTTTTGCTGAAACTCTTAAGGATTTTCTTGAATAGACTCACTTTTCGAACGCATATCCACATCTCAACCGTTCAAGTTTTAGGTATATATGAGTAGATCATCTTTGCAAATATTCAGCCAAATTGATTATCATTAAGATATTTAAAACTGCATTTACAATTATAAACATGAACGGTTTAGGTTGGACAGATTCATTTCGTTCATTAATTTATTTAATCTAGTTCGATACCTTAGCGATCATCAGTGTGGTTGAAATTTACATAAGTGATCTATGCATTAGGATCTAAAAACTGAACGGTTGAGATGTAAATATGCGATCGAAAAGTGAGTCTATTTAAGGAAATTCTTAGATTTTAAAATCTAAGGAGATCTTTAGCATAGAAACTTTGTGTGTGTGTGTGTGTGTGTGTGTGTGTGTGTGTGTGTGTGTGTGTGTGTGTGTGTGTGTGTGTGTGTGTGTGTGTGTGTGTGTGTGTGTTCCCCCTCTATACCAACTACAACAACACACACGATGATGAAAGAAGATGATGGAAACTCATATTGCTAATAGCTGGAATACAATCCCAAGCAATCTGAAAATTTCTCTTCCTACATGCCTGGAGTTATGGGATCAAGTTTGAATTATAATTATTAATATAAAAGTTTATCTTAAAAGTTATTATTAAAGAATTTAATCTCTTCTAAGAGAGACATGTTGGAAATCAAATTCCACAAAATCAATGATGTGGCTGTTTGGGATCCAATTTTGGTACTAAAACTTGGGATCTCTAGCATCACTCCAAAATTTTATATGTCCAATTGTTCAGTTCCACATGGGACAAATAATAGATAATAACTCAACTATTCATTAACCTTAAAGAAAAAGGGCGAGTCTATCCAGAACTCCAAGTTTGCTATATACACCTCTCAAAATTTTTGTCATCAAACTTCCATATTTACCCTCTTTCTAGTTTACTCTCTTCATTTTTTCTCTGCATCGAGTAAACTACTATAAATTCTTTTTGTTTATGCTTTCACACTATAATCTTAGTGCAACATCAACTTGGTCACACTAGCTAACTTAGAGAATTGCAAATCTCAATCTTGACAATGTCACATATTCATTAATTAATACTAATTTTAGGTATCAGTAGATTGGACGGTATCGTATTAAGAGCATCTTCCATTTTAGGTCATCTTCCCTTTTTTGGCCTACCTCTCTCTCCCACCATAAATCATTACACGGACTTAAAAAAACAAACTTGGGTTGCTAACATTTTGAAGGCCAAATTTGGATTGCCATTTCATAGGCCAAATGGTGGGTCCCATCTGTTTTTTATATTTTGTTTCTCGAGGAAATATCATCAATGGTCACTGAGTTATGACTTATTCGACACTTAACTCATTGCATTTTCAACAATATCACTTAACTCACTTAGTTTTACATCCGTATTTCATTTAACTCACAACCGTTAATTCTACCGTTAGAGGTTGTTAAAATTGAGGATATATTTGTCAAAAACACTTAAAAATCATTTTTAACTTAAAAAAAAAAATTTATTAGATTTTTTTTCAATTTTTTAAAATTTCTAATAAAAAATGATTTTTTTAACTTAAATATAATTTGAAAAAAAATTATTTTTTTTAAAGTTAGAAATGCTTTTTTTTTAGTGTTTAGACAAATATACCCTCAATTTACATTTATTAGACTTTTTTCAATTTTTAAAATTTTTGAGATTTCTAATAAAAAATGATTTTTTTAACTTAAATATAATTTAAAAAAATTGTTTTTTTTTTTTTTTTAAAAAAGGAGTTAGAAATGCATTTTTTTAGTGTTTGGACAAATATACCCTCAATTTTAATAGCTTTTAACGGAAAAATTAACGACAGTGAATTAAGTGAAAGACGGATGTAAAACTGAGTGAGTTAAGTGATATGGTAGAAAATACAGTGAGTTAAGTGTCGAATAAGTCATAACTCAGTGACCATTGATGATGTTTTCCCTTTGTTTCTTTATGTATTATCTTTTGTATATTTATGAAATAATAGTATTCTTATGTAAATGTGTTATTTATAGTGTTTCTAAATATAAAAATTACACTATTATTAAGATCTTCAATGTGAGCCTAATATTTGATATGTTCAGAATTTTTTTGCTTAAAAATATCATGTAGATAAATATCCATTTTAAATATTTAAATCTACATTCGTTGATGCATTTACGTAATCTAATCTAATGGTTGTCATTGAAGACAATCCTATTCACATTATAGCCGTTGGAGATGTTGATATTTCATTTTTGGCTTATAGAATTTGACTTACGGTGACAATACTGCTTTTTATTGATATGCCAAATAGGCATCTTGAAGGAAATATTCCTTTTTTGGGAGGCTAAATGTGTTTGGCCTTTGGCCTATGGTGAAAGACGGCCCAAGAACCGTAAAAAAGAACACCTCATGAGGAAAGTACACGCTTTCACCGTGTAAATAAACAATTTACCTGTAATAAAATATAAAAAAATAAAAAAGAATTAAAAAAGAAGGGAAAGGAAATTCTCTGCCCTTTTAAGTTTTAAATAAAAATAAAAAAAAAGTTTTAAAAAATTAACCGACCTGAGAAGTGGTGCCCCGTAGAAAAGCCGCGCCTAGATTGCGCGACACTCTTCAGAGAGAGGGCATTCAAAAGTCTCTCGAGTCTGCAACTCTTTTTTCTATCACCTTCTCTTTCTTTCCCTCCTTCCTTCAACTCTACCAACTGTTATGGAATTTGACGCCGACGACATTTTCAGAGACGACGAAGACGACCCAGACAATGAACTCTATCAGGTTTTCTTCTTTCCCTTTTCGCTTTTTTAGGTCTTTCAATCCTACTCATCCCCCTTTTCTTCTGCTCTCCCTCTCTCTCTCTCTCTCTAATCAAAATCAGGAAAGGGAATCCACCAAGGACCTCGTCGTCTACCTCGTTGATGCTTCCCCAAAGATGTTCTCCACCACTACTCCATCCGTGAGTAGTCTCTATTTCTCCTCTCTCATTCATTCATAGTAATTGTGGACTCGTTTTCAATTAATTGATTTGTTCGTCAATGTTGACAGGGAGACGGGCAGGATGAAACTCACTTTCATGTTGCTATCAGCTGTATCTCCGAGTCTCTCAGGAAACAAATCATTAATGCCTCCTACGATGAAGTTGCCATATGCTTCTTCAATACCGTAAGATTCCAACTCTTGTTTCAACTTTCAACCTCAGCTGTGCTGTGTATCAAGTTTTACTTACTACTCGATGCTGTGTTGTTTACTTGTATTCTCGTCTTAGTAATTTCAAATGATGTTTTCTGTTTCCACCATAAATTGTTCATCGTGTTGCTGTTGCTGTTGATGTTTTAAGTTTCTTGGTTTCAAGTACAGGCATAAAGGAGAAAATGGCTTTTTAGTGTACATACAACCTGATTCTGCTGCTACCTTTTTGTATCTTTCGTCTCTGTTATTTATGATTGTTTTTTTTTCCTTCCTCTTCCTAGTTTGTTAATCGTATAGTCTTGCAAATACCTCGACCCGTATATGTACTATGTTCATGTTCTTAATGTCTTTAATAATCACATGAGAGTGTAGAGAAGACAGTAATCTGAAAGGAAGGAAGAACTTGAGATGTAGCACTATTGTCGCTGCGTTTTTTTTTTTTTTTTCCAGCTGCCTTTTGCTGTCAGACTTAAAGTTGAGATGTAATGTTTCGTCCACAAAAGATACAGTTTCTATTGCCACAATGGAACATCTACCAGTTATGTTTGTTCTTTGCTATTCTTCTTCATTACCTCTTTGTTATCTATGATTTTGTAAATTGCTGACTGAAGACTACAAGAATTTCGCTTGCTATGCACTTGTCTTTACGATAATCTTAGTCATGATCCAAGTCGTTCTTATGGGCAGTTTGTGTGTGTGTATGCAGAGGGAAAAGAGAAACTTGCAAGATCTAAATGGTGTTTATGTGTTTAATGTTGCTGAGCGAGAGTATCTGGACAGGCCAACAGCAAGGCTGATAAAAGAAGTTAGTAATGTAGAAGGTATATGTCCTTAGTGAAATAATCTTGGTGTTCATAGCGGTACATTTTGACTCGTTTCTTAGATAGAGTATATTACTCAATACCAAATGGTTTGTTTTAGTTATCACTCAGATGTCCTATATTTAGATATGACCTTTTTGCTGTTTCAAATATCGATAGTTGTACTCAAGATATTATAGTTCTAAATTCTAATTGCGTAGTTATGTTGGTTGAATGTAGGCTAAAGAATGCATCAAGAATTTTAGTAGAGATGTATGAAATCGATTAAAAAAAGTGTGACCAGGCCAAATTATGTGTGTCGGGGGTAGACCTGTGGGACTATTTCATGTAAATCTAACCAAAACTATACTCAGTAGACAGTAAATGTTTGCAGTCCAATAAAATATTTCATCTTTTATTTGCTTTCATATTCTGTATTGTCTTGTAAGCTATCCTCTCCGTCTTATCACACTTTTTTTTTCCCAACATAGATGGCAACCCAATTATCTTAAAGCCTTGGATGTTGTCTTAAGCTCTCAGCTATGCATTATATTTCCTTTTTTTTTTTTTTTTGGTGGAAACTCAGTGATTATAGTGAAACTTAAGAAGAAAGGCCAGGGCTAACTTGATGATCGTACCTGGATATAACTTCTAAACTTCAGAGGGTGGTAAACAGCATTACAGCTTTATTAGCTTTAGGCTCCCCAAGTTATGCTTATGATGACCAACAGGATTTGCTTCTCTTTACTAATGAAATTGTCGGTTGTATATGTAATCCGTGCTGTTTTTTTTTTTTTTTTCCAATTCAGTTTCTTCATTTTGCCTAAATGCCTCTTTGGACTTTCAAGTTTAACTGTTGCTTCTTCTTTGTTTGCTGCAGAGTCATTTATGAGCAAAATTGGGAGTCAGTACGGTATTAACTCTGGGTCTCGAGATAATTCTCTTTATAATGCCCTTTGGGTAGCCCAAGCACTTCTGCGTAAAGGGTAACAGTAATTTTTTATTAAATATTACTCTCCTTTTCAAATCATTTCCTAGCCTGCTATTTGACTTTTATTCAGATAACATTATCTGTGGTCCTTAATTAGAAAAATTACTATCTCAGATCTGCGAGGACAGCTGATAAGCGTGTTCTTTTATTTACAAATGAAGATGATCCATTTGGCAGCATTAAAGGAATCACAAAGACAGACATGATTAGAACCACATTGCAGCGGGCTAAAGTATTGATTCTCTTATCTTTGTCCTTCAATGCTATCTGGAATTCACAGTTATAAGAAGTTCAACCTTTTTCTCTTTTCCAGGATGCACAAGATCTTGGCATCTCAATCGAACTTCTTCCATTGTGTAACCCAGATAATGATTTCAATGTTTCGACTTTCTACTCCGTATGGCTATACCTTTTTATTTTAATATTTTCATTTATTTCTCTTGGCTCATTGAACTCATCGTGCTGCTTATTACTTTTATATGTTTCAGGATTTAGTTGGACTCACAGGCGATGAACTTGCTCAATTTATGCCAAAAGCGGGAGAAAAGTAAGTAATTTTATTATTTCTTTTTGTTTTCCAATCGTTATGCGCATGCATCAGAAGGATATGTAAACCAATGGAATTGGGCTGACCAATTATTTTCCTGGTTTCGTTCTATGTTTCTTATGTGTGTTCATAAGAAATTTGAATCAGGGCAACCAGCTGTATCCCTGCATATTTACCATTGCTTATATATCTTATCCTTTTAACCTTTCACATTTTTAGAAGCATATTTTCCAGTAAAAGTGGAAATGAGTATTGGAAAGGCATGACATCTAAATGCTGTAGAAATGTCCACGATGTTAGGCAAACAATGCATTGTGTTCTAAGGAATTATATATGAACTTAATAAAGATATATATGAAAGAATATTTGAAAAATGTGAGCAACTATTCTTGCATCATTAAGCAGAGAAAATGCAACAGTGGAGTTGGATAATAAATTGTACCAGTATAGCTGCTTATTATACATTCTGTTGGTGAAAATGTTGCCGTCTAAACAATGAGAAGGATTACCTTTTCTCTATGTCTTGCACTAATTTTCTCCTTTAGATCTCTTATACCTATTGCTGGAAAAGTGGAGTATACCTAAATTCAGGCATTAGCTACCAATAGACCCTCTTACACACAAAGTAAATTTTGTTACCAGTAGGCGCAATTCTCTTTTAGGTTGTGCATAATGTCAAAATTTGAGTAATTTATGCCAAGAGTAGTACAAGACTAAGCAATTACTATTAATTTTTTTTTCTTAGTGGAAAATAATAATTAACTCTCATTGTCCCTGGTTTACTTGTTTCTTGTTGATAATATCTACTCTAATTTCAGATTGGAAGATATGAAGGATCAGCTAAGAAAGCGAATGTTCAAGAAACGCATTGTTAGAAAAATCACTTTCTCAATTGCCAATGGACTTTCAATTCAACTCGGTTCATATGCTCTAATCCGTCCCACTGTTCCGGGTATTTGTATCACGAACTCACCATGTTTCCAATTAGTTACATATTGCCTCTAAGCCAGCTTCTTTCTATGAGTTTGGGCTCGTAATTGTGCTTCCTTGTTATTGGATGATAGGAGCAATCACCTGGCTTGATTCGGTCACTAACCGTCCTTTGAAGGTGATATCAGATTAATACAGCACCTTTATTGTAATACCTTTATGTGCCTGTTTGTTGTCTGTGTGATTAATTGCAATGGATGGCTTTAAATGTGGGAAATAATGCAATTTTTGTGGGACATTGTTTCTTCCATTTCCAACTTCCAACAAGGGGGACTTTGTTGTGTAGGCTTTAGATATGCATTGATAATCGATATTTCTTCCACTCATTTTAAAGATCAGTGGTTCTTAGATGTAAATAGAGATGTATTATGTTCTTTATATTGGTTGTCTGCAATGATGCATTTGGTAAAGAATACATTTGGAGCTGTGTGTTTTCTTTCTAAAACTTTTGCAGGAACGATTGTACAGTACGCTTTTGAATGCGATCTTATAAGGGGTTATGTAGCAGGATATTTTATGATAAAAGATCCCTATTTTCCTCAGATGGTTGATCTAGAATCTCTCTATGAATATAAGAAACATTACTAACTTTTTGCTAGTTCATGTTTAGCCTCTGCATATATTTTGGACTTTTTTCTTTTCATTTAAGTGCTTAAAATTCAATATAAGCAAATTTTGTCAGTTAAACTCGTAATTTATAAAAGTCAGTTTTCTCCAAGACTGGAGTTATTGCAAGTGTTATGATTGGCTTGCTTTTGGAGTAATATTGGTGCACACTCCTGTCTTCAGGATAAAATGTTTCATTGGTAGTATAGAAATACATCTGAAGGAGTACTGAATCTGTAGGACATATACTCATTAATTCACATGTGGTATTGCACCTACTCTGATAAAGACATGCATTCTGATGAATATATGTAATGTGTTCCTCTGTACTTTGGTTTACTATGTGAAAGCATTTCTAATTAGTTAAATTGATTTACTTACATAATATTTATGTAATGTTATCCTGCTTGTTGAAGTGGTTTTAAATGCATCATTATCCGTGTCTTTTTTTTTTTTTTTGTGATTGGATGTTATGTTGTTCACATCAGATATTAATCAGTTTCTCTGTATGACTTCTGCAGGCCGAAAGATCTTTTGTTTGTGCTGATACTGGTGCACTGGTACAGGAATCTGTAAAACGGTTTCAACCTTACAAAACGTATGTATGCTGCTTTTCCCCTTCACATTCTCTCTTCTTTTTAGTTTTTCCTTGGCTATCTTTCCTATTGACCTGTAAAAGGTCCAGCCCAACCCAACCCTCACCAAGTGAAGGAATAATGCAACTATATTTTTAATTTGTCATTGGTAAAGAGTCCTCTTTCCCCAACTGTATTTGAGACTATATTTCATGTCATTGTAAAGCATTGCATCTCCATGGGGCACAGAACTCAAACTTGGGCAGTAGGCTTTGTAACAGACACACCAATAAAATGAAAACTGAAGAGAAGAGGTCCTAGTTTAATAACACCAAGGGAACGCTACACAAGTACAGTAGTATGTTTAGGTTCCAGAATTGACGGAACAACAAAATCCAACAAATTGAAAACAGACAAGAAATGGTCGTAGTCTTATTAACGCATGCACCTAGCTGTTTGAACCATATCCTTGTTACTATTACCCTAGTTTTAGTCATACAAAGTATAATGCTGTGTGAGATAGGGGACCCATTTTCATGATGAGATACAAAATCTTCAGGTGTAGAAAAGTAGCTAGAGAATCTTTGGTTGCATTAGTCTCATTGTGACATCATCTTATCAATCAATCTTACAATTCAGTTCCATGCATAGTTGTAGAGGCCTCTACAAGTATTTTTACCATTTTCATACTTGTTCCATCTACTATAGCGAAGATGTCAAGTTCTCAGTGGAGGAACTTTCAGAGATCAAAAGAATTTCTACTGGACAACTTCGACTCCTTGGCTTCAAGCCCTTAAATTGCTTGAAAGACTATCACAACTTGAGGCCCTCAACCTTTGTGTTCCCTAGTGATCAGGTTTCTTTCTTTAATCCTCTTTACTATTGGAACTCTCACATTGCTGTAGTTAATGTTGCATCTTTATATTTTGTTTAAGGTTTATTGTACTATTTCTTGTCGACTGCATAAAGGAATGGAAGGGAGGGATAAAATGTTGTGGGTGAAAGTTTTGAGGAAATCTTAACATTGTTGTAGGGGTTAAGAATTTAAATGAGATGAGTTTCTTCATTTTTTTTACTCAACGACATGTAAAATTAATTGGAATCAGTTTAACTCATTTTTGTGATTTTGAGAAAACTGTACTTATAGGTGTTTGTGTAAATGTTTCTGCAATGCAAAGAATATGAATCATGAACTTTGTTGCGTGTTGTAGAAGTTCTCCTCATTTGCCTTGTTGGTTCTCCATTGCAGGAACTGATTGGTAGCACACGTGTTTTCATTGCACTACATAAATCCATGCTACGGCTAAAGCGGTTAGTGCATACGGTTTGACTCGGGCTTAGTATTCTAAATATTTAAACAATTTTTTCAATGACTGATGCCATTAATTTTTCAGGTTTTCATGGCTCTCTCTCTAATTTTCTTTTTTTATACTTTTCTGCAGTTTCGCAGTTGCATTTTACGGTAGTTCATCTCGTCCTCAACTGGTTGCTCTTGTTGCTCAAGTAAGATCATATTACAGTTATAAATGAATTTGTTTTGATGCATAAGATTTTATTACATTCTCAATTATAATTTCTTTGGGCTGTGTTGATGCACGTGATTGAATAAGTTGATAATGAGGGTATGGAATTATTCAGTTATCTACACAGGTCACATTTGTTGAATTAGTGCCATTTCTAACAAATGGTTCTTTTTTAATAAATACCAACTGCAGTATACTCTTTTCTTCTTTTCTTGGAAGTTTGTTGAGATTCCATATCTCTTTTTATAATTTTTGTGATTATATCTATTTTTTTTTTTCGTAAAAATTTGTACCTGATTCAGATAGTAGTTAGACATATTTTAGAAAGCAATATCATCCATTTGAAGATGACAATGCGGATGCTGATTCTTGAATCTTGTTCAACAATGTATGATTATTTTCACACCTTTAAGTTCTTTAGAATGCAATACTACATGATGACATTTGTTGCCGTGACTATGCTTTTAGAAAACAAATTAGATGCCACTGTTTATGGAGTCTGTTAAAAGCTCATATAAATTGGAATGGAACTTTTTCAACTTACAGTTGATAACATTTCCTTAGTCTTCTGAAGAACATTGAAACAGGTGTTTAATCTGATTAGCTGCTCCTATACAGTAGGATGAGATAACTGATCGTTGTTCGACATTCTGGTTTATACAGAAATAAAATATGTCAGAGAGGGATTTAACAAAATAGTTTGAGTAATTGAGTGTAAAAACCCTGCCATGCTCCCAGTGAGTTTTCTGAAATTTACATAGGGGTCAAGTGCCCTATGTGTACACAGCTGCATGGTAGCTGACTGAATACAAACATAACCATTTAATTGGGGTACCCTTTTATTCTTAGTGTTTAAATTTATTTTTGTACGCAGCTGCATAGTAGCTGACTCAATACAAACATAACCATTTAATTGGGGTACTCTTTTATTTTAAGGTTTAAATTTATTTTTACTGTTCTTATATTAATAAAAAAACTCACCACTTTAAAACTAAAAACAAGAACTAACCAATTTTCACAATGGACAGGATGAAATAATGAGTGCTGGTGGTCAGGTTGAGCCTCCGGGGATGCACATGATATATCTTCCATATTCCGATGACATTAGACACACTGAAGAGGCAAGAGATACACTTTGGATTTGTCTTGGAATATTTCATAGTTAAAGTTCTCTGACAAATATTGTTGCAATTTGCAGCTTCTTATGGGTTCAGATGCTCCAGCGTCTCATGCAAATGATGATCAAATTAGCAAGGCTGCTGCTTTAATCAACCGTCTAGACTTGAAAGATTTCTCAGTTTTCCAATTTTCTAACCCTGGTAAGTCAATTTTCATTTGAAACGTATTATCAATAACTGAGATTTGATTTTGAAACTGTGTTGTGCTGGCGGCATATGACGCTATTATTATATATTAGTGTTTACTCGAGTCTAACAGAGCCTGTGAGGGTAGATCACTAGATCCACATGTCATTTTAATGGTTTTATGTGTAGGTGAAATGGACATAGAAGAGTGGTTTTATTTGTGTTGTTAGTTGCTAGAAGCATTTCAAAGTGGTGCAAAGGGTGCATTTATAAATTGTCCATGAGGATCCATAAATGCCTATGTTTGAGTTATTCATTCCAACCTCAAAATCACCTCAACCTTTTACTTCGAGGACCTTACACCGTACTATGAACCACGACAAGATCACCAAGGATTAACCATATTACCCCTACACCTGCTACAAAACTACCAATGCCTAAACATTCACAACCATACCTATTCCCTACCACCTATCCCAACAATTTCCAAGAATGAAGAGATTCTGGATGAACAAATTGTATCCACACACTGGGGAGACTGCCACAACTTCCTGGTCAAATGCAGCAATCGATCATGTTTAGATTTTACGTTGGACCGTTTTAAAAGAATCAGCTTTTTATTGAAAAAACAAAGAGCATAATACAAAGGAGTGTACAAAAAGTCCGCAGAAACCAGTTAAGACAGCTAGAGCATTAGAGTAAACAGCTCAACTGTCTGTAAAACAGCAAAGACTAAGAATCCTAGACCACAACAGCTTGCCAAATTAGAATAATAGAGGAAAAATGTACAACCTTGCCATAAAGATACCCTGAACTTTTTGCCACAGATCTTCCATCTCTGCAACACCATATGCTTCAAAAATCCTTTTAGTTCTTTCCATCGAAACCACCCAAACGACATCCAACTTTTGGCCTCTTTTCCTCTGCCAAACTGGGAAGGCTCTTCACTTAACAAATCAATCTCCCCTGAAGAACTTGTCCAATCCACTCCTGCCTCCTTAAACAACTCTTTTCATGAAAAAGTAGTTACTTCACAATGCACACAAACATGATCAACATTCTCCCCTTGAGCCCTGCACAGAATACACCAGTACTCTGAAAAACATCACTATTCACCATTCCATGAGCCACAAGCCTCCATCCAAAATTTTTACCTTAAGAGGAACCTTAGCTTTCCAGAAAAAGTTTGCTGGAGCAAAGACTGGATCTGGCCTATCAATAATATGGAGTTATGAAAGTATGTGCATGGGAATGTACCAGCAGGCTCAAGCCTCCATCTCCTTTCATCTGCTTTGGAATCAACCAATCGACAAGGAAAACTCTAAAGAAGAGATAGTTTGACTTCACCCTTCTCTTTATCAGTACCAGAGCTTTCATTTGCCAGAGGTGAATTCTGCTAAGTTGGGTAGAATTGGTGGAGATCAGATGAAGAAATAATATATATATATATATATATATATATATATATATAGTCTTACCGTGCGAGTCTTTTATTGCTGAAAAGTATTCTTGTGTCTTCTAGAGTTTGCTTGGGTCATTTTTTAGTTTTCCCTAGGTAATTTCTGTTGATCTTAAATAAGTAGACTTGCGGGATTCCTGGAGTCATAAATATGATTCTGAATAGGTGCCCCTAACCTAATGATGAGGGTATTTTCTGGCTTTCATTTAAATCTTATAATGTGTCGGTTATGATACAATGACCATCTTATAATGTGTCGGTTATGATACAATGACCATTGGTTCTGAGAAGTTGCCATTCTTCTTTGTCATTGCTGGGTTGTTTTTTCTGATAATCCAGCACATGACTGCTTAGGGTGAATTCTTCATCAATTCTATAATTTTGATAACTGTATGGTTCATAAGGTGGGAAGATACACGTGTGTCCTTGGTTTTCTACTTTCGGAAGTTGACATTGTTTCTTGTATTTCCCTGTCCGCTATTTTGCTGGAGTGTCTAGCTCTACTTTTGCAGTTTTTTTCATTGTTTATTTGATGTTTGGTCCTTTTCCGTTCTCTTATTCTGGTTATGCATTTCTCATGATACACCAATTTCATTTCTGTTACATAGTAAGCTGTACTACAATGATACACCAATTTTGTGACTATGTAACCGAGGAATCTCTTGCAGCCCTGCAGAGGCACTACGCAGTATTGCAGGCCCTGGCTCTGGATGAGGACGATATACCGGAAATTAAAGATGAAACTTTACCTGATGAGGAAGGCATGTCTAGGTAAGGGGAAGTGTGCACTTGCATCTCTGCCTCGTATACGTCTTGCTTCCCATAATTTCATAGAAACAATTTGCAGTTTGATCATACTTTCTGAATTGACTTGAAAAGCCGGAAGAATGAAATGCTTGATTTTCTTATCTTTTATTTTTTATTTTCAATTTTTCTTGTTTCTGCACAATGTTATTAACATTATGTCTTTGCACATATGATGGCCTTATAGACCAGGAGTTGTTAGAACAATAGAAGAATTCAAGCATTCTGTTTATGGAGAAAATTATGATGAGGAAAGTGAAGTTGGAAATGCCAAAGCAAGTGAGACCACCAAAAAGCGAAAAGCAGCTGCTGAAAATGCAGTTAAAGAGATTGCTAAGCATGACTGGGCTGACCTTGCAGATAACGGAAAGGTGAAACTAAAGTTGCTTTGTTATACTCCATTGTTCGTTGTTTTAGTTGCCAAGGGGTCTTGCTTATTAAGCCCTTGGTAGAAGGGGACCAGTTATTCTCATATAAATTTGTTTAGATAAAATAGCAGGTAAAGGAAGACTAATTTGTGGTTTCGACTGTTGTGATCTAATCTGACATGTAAGGATGCTTGCATCCTTCCCAATGTCTATAAAATTGGACATGCCAAGATTTATGAATTCTATATGTAAGGGGGGCTAATTCTATATGTTCTTACCTCCACCTCCCCTCCAGTAAAAACCCTCAAGAGTGAATCGCCCCTTCCCACCATAAACAGCACATAGAAAGTTGCATGAATTTAGGCATCATTATCCTGTTAAGTTTTCGTTACGGGTCAGTAATTTTGATGATGCTAATCAGTTGCAATATGATCCATGATTTGCAGTTAAAGAATTTGACTGTCGCGGACTTGAAGTGCTATTTGACAGCAAATAATCTTCCAGTAGCTGGGAAGAAGGAAGCATTGATCAGTCGAATATTGACTCACATGGGGAAATGACCAAGGCGGACCATCTCTTTTTTGCAATACTGAATGCCATGTTTTGACCAAGGTGAGCCATTGCCATGAGTGGTACGTCCTGAGCGTTTATGTACATATCATCGGGGAATTTGGTTTTGGTGAAGGATGCATTTCGTGGTGATGGCGATCAACTCACTAGATCATACTATCCTAGGATTAGAACTCATTGTAATATAATGCAAATTTGATGTAAGCGTTTTATGTATGACGTGTGTGGTTTCATCTTCACATGTAGGGAAAAACAAGAGAGTCGGAAATTGTTCAGTCATATCTTCTGATGAATGATGCTATGTAGGGAAAAACAGATCACTCCAATATTAAGTACATGTCAGTTCGTCTTATTTCCACATAATTTTGTTGGGTTTTGTTATCCTATTGAAATTCCACAAGTTCTTGAAATGATGTAATCGCTTCATGAAAGCTTGTGAAATTGAATACTTGGTCCAAAACAATAGCTTTTTGTGGTTAGGATTATCAATCAGTCTTGCTTGTTATATAATAAAAAGTCATAATCGAACACAATAATGCAAGCAGATCCAAAGCAATTTCTTCTGGGCCTTGTTTTGTTATATGTTGTTAGGTGCAAAGTTGCCCTCCGAAAGGAGGAGCCATCCCTTAATGAAATGTAATATGTATGGACTATTATCTTTCTTTCATAACAAGCCATACATGGGAAGGTATATCTATTTGTTTTTCTTTGACCTTTATTCGTCTACCTGTGTGCTTTGGACTCTAAAATTGAAAAGACTTCAACTTTAATTGTAATGCAAATATTCTAGTTCCTATTCCCCATTCTTTTCGGGCAAAAGTGAGTCATCTCATAACAACAATTGTGCATTTCAGTGGTACTGAAGAACAGCATTTTTTTTTTTTTAATATATGGATGTCTCTTTTTGCTAAGGAACCCAAAAGGAAAAACATATATATTCCGAGGGATCCCTCAATGCAGAATGAGATGGATTTTGTTTCAACATCTTTTACCCTATTTCCGAACAGATAAATGCCGTACGTGCGTGTAGAGTTCATTTTAAAACTTCAAAATTAGGTCTTAACTCTCATTTTTTTTGGGGGGGGGGGGGGGGGGGGGGGGGTTAAGCCTGTCTGAAATTACCCAACTAAAGGAAATTTTTAATTCGCTTATGCAGTTACTACCAAAGAAAGTTTTTAAGAAAAGTGGGTATCAATTCATTGAAATATATGATATCACTTAGAAAACTAGCTTTCACTTCCAAAAGAGAGAAGATTCTTTATGAAATGAAAAGCACGCATGACAGACAGAAGTGTAGCTAGCATGCAATACATTACAACCAGTAGAAATCTAAAGAAGATGCAATTTAAAAATAAGAAAAAGAAAAATAGGATTCCCCTTAAAGCACATCCTATTAGCAAAAAGGCCAACACCTTCTTAAGGATTGGAGCCATGCATGGTTGTTAACTCTTGTAAAGACAACCAAGTGGAGGATATAATTTGGTTAGTGTGTGGTCATTAACTTAATGCTGCTTAAATCATCAATAGTTTAGTTCTGTATGGACCTTATATTAGGATATCTAGTAACGTAATGCAATTGACTATGTCAATTCATTACCAAAATAGTTGGAGGTATACGTACCTCATAAGTCCATTCTACATATGGTTGTTATCTATAAATTAATGTAAGCCATATAATATGGGGCTTTTCTCTTTTTTTTTTTCTTTGGAGTTGCTATACACCCAGTAGTGGATGGGAACCCTTCTTAATTGAGGATTCAAGGGAATATAGATATATCGATCAATCACCGAACTCGACTGGAATGCAGATACATCAATCACCGAACTCGACCGGGTAAGGAGGGAGTGCACATACAGCTAATCGCTTTAATACTCTGCTTAGTCACCATAAACCAATCACCGAACTCGACTGGACAACATACAATTCACTAATCACTTTAATACTCTTCTTAGTGCTTAGTCAAGAGATGTGTATATGTGCGGCAAGCAAAAGAGAAAAATATATGCATTCAATATTAAAGGGACATTTCAAACAAATTATGAAGGTACAATACTCGTCTTGCTTGTTATTATATCCAAGGACCATTTTGTAGGGCACACAGACTCGAAACAATCCCCATATAAGTGGACTTAGCAAGAGTTGGTTTAGCTTTCCTAATCAATACTAGTCAATTGGAATAGACGTACATTTGAAGATTCTTCATTTCCAAATGCATGTATGAGATTAAAACAAACGTTAAGAAATGAGTTTTTTGTTGTACTTTTCTTCCTGCAATGTATTTCTGAGATGATCTTTTATGGCCGTACATGAAGAGAACACCTAATTGCTAGCTACCTACTGCATTAGACCACTCTAAATTTGAAAAATACGTACAAGCATGCACTGTTTCTCAATTTGTAATAAATATTTAAAAGAAAGCCTACTACAAAAACAATAAACAACATTGCAAATTAATTTGAGGGTTAATCCACTCTGTAATATTTATATGTACGTAAATGGACTCCCAGCTTCTTTAGGGTCCCATATATAAGATAAGCTTGCTGTTAATCAATGGTAGAGGAACTAGCTCAATCCAATAATGGTACAATTATTAATCACATGCTCGATCTATTAAGCCACCTTTATCCCCTCGTTAAGTCATAAGCTGACATGCATATGTGGAACTCAAGGTCAAGTCCTTTATATAGAGAACTAATTAAGCTCCAAATGCTAATTAAGCAGCTCATAAACCTCTCTCTATCTCTAGCTAGCTATGCCTGTCTCTCTCTCTGCCATAAGCATGTTCAGAATTATGTTCTTGGCGGTAGAAACTTTATTCTTCTCAAGCATATTATTAGCAAAAGCTTCTCCTTCACAATCCCATTTCTCCAAATTTTCTAGATCATCCGGAGGACTTTCCCATAAAGAAGCCATTTTATCTCTCTGCGCACATACCCCTCACCAAGCAACTTGTGAATCCACTCTCCTCTCCTCCTCCTCCTCCTCCTCCTCCTCATCATCATCTACCCTAGAAGGTGCCTTTCTCCAGGTGGTCCATTCCACTGTTGCGAAAGCTCAGCACGCTCGAGCTCTCGCCTATAATCTCACTATTTCCCACCGCCAAAATGCCGATCATGATGTTCACTTCCCTGGTCGCGGTGTGAACGACTGCCTTGAGCTTCTCGATGATGCGATAGATATGCTCGACAATGTCATGATGACATCGTTGTCGAAACCTAACGATGACGACGTTCACACCTGGCTCAGTGCAGCTCTTACGAACCAAGAAACTTGTCTAGAGAGCCTCGAGAAAGACAAGTTCAAGACAGAGAAAAACATTATGGATGTCACGGCTCAAAATCTGAGCCAATATATAAGCAACTCCCTCGCACTTTTCGTGCTTACCATGGGTAGTAGCAGTGTCTCCTTCGCTAGTGGTTCGGAGCATTTACCTCGAGACACTGAGTCAAAGTCAGAGGAAGCTAAAAATGCAAACCCTAATAGAAGACTATTGGCATCGGACAGTAGTTTTCCGACGTGGGTCCCGGCCGCAGAGAGGAAGCTTCTAGAAGCTTCTGTTGGGGAGATAGAAGCAGATGCTGTGGTGGCTCAGGATGGGAGTGGGACGCACAAGAGCATTGGTGAGGCAGTGAAGGGGTTGCTGCTCATTGGATCCTTGGAGAGTAGTGGTACTAGTACTGGGGGGAGATCTGTGATTCACGTAAAAGCTGGGACGTACCATGAGTACATAAACATACCCACGAAGCAAAAGAACGTGATGTTGATTGGTGATGGAGTGGGGAAAACGATCATTGTGGGCAACAGGAACTCAGATGATGGCTGGACAACTTATAAGTCTGCTACTGTGGGTAAGAACTAACAGACCCATTAACGATCCCCCCTCATATATAATTACTATTGTTAATAGTTAAAGATTAACTGTCAAAAATCTATAATTTACTTTGTTACTGGGTGTAAGTAACAATGAACAAAGATAAAACCAAAAAATTCTCACAAGGTTCATGTGCATATATCATATATGTTATATACATACAACTGTTATACTCCGTTTAAGGATGATTCTTTTTCAGTAACCATTTTTTTTTTTTTTTTGAGAAATTTTTAGTTACCAGTTTGACAGTTGTTAAAATTAGCAAGAAAATTACGTATACCTTATATAAATTTAAATTCAATTAATGAAACCGAGAATACTACATATACACAGTATCCAGGTAAAAACTTTAAGTGTCGCTAAGAAAAGGTATAGAAAATCCTTTCCAAAAAAAAAAAAAAGGTAAAAAGAAAAAGACATAGAAAATAGGTTCGCTTTTAATGTAAACCCTAATTGATCGATCATTTCACTTGTGATTAATAAATCGGAACTATTCATATTTCTAAACGTCATCATCTTAACAAAAAATTAATCAGATAAAAAATCTTGCAGTAGTTAATCATGTATAATAAGTTGATAACTAATACATATCTTTTAACACGATGATGCCTTAAGCCTTAAATAGTGCATGCTTTCCTGTACGTACCCTTCAGGAAAAGTCACCACCATATATATATATATATATATATATATATATATATATATATGACGTATCTATGTACATTAAAATATTTTATTTTTGATGACATAGAACATAAGAAGTGTTGTATCCTTTCAACTTTGATTTGTTAGGTATCATAATAATGATACAACACTTCTGTTGGACTTGTGACTCGTTTTGCAGCTGCTATGGGTGATGGGTTCATCGCTCGTGATATAACATTTGTGAACAATGCCGGCCCTTCCAAGCACCAAGCAGTAGCACTTCGAGTCGGTGCCGACAAATCAGTCGTCCACCGATGTTCCATCATAGGCTACCAGGACACCCTCTACACTCACTCCAAGCGACAATTCTACCGAGAAACCGACATCTATGGAACCGTCGACTTCATCTTCGGCAACTCAGCCGTGGTCTTCCAAACTTGCAACATCTACCCCCGAAAACCGCCCTCCAGCAGGCTCAAGAACTTTGTCACAGCTCAAGGCCGAAGCAGCCCTAATCAGAACACAGGCATTTCAATCCACAACTGTAAGATAGCGGCGGCATCAGACCTCTTCCCGGTGAGATCCAGCTACCAGACGTATCTTGGGAGACCGTGGAAGCAGTATTCAAGGACGATCATCATGCAGTCTTTCATGGATGACTCGATAAATCGAGCGGGGTGGTCTCCTTGGTCTGGTGGGTTTGCTCTAAACACATTGTACTATGGAGAGTACATGAATTCTGGGTCTGGGGCATCAACCTCAGGAAGGGTTAAATGGGGTGGATATCATGCATCACTTACGTCCGCTCAAGCACAAGAATTCACAGTTGGGGGTTTCATATCTGGGAATCTTTGGCTGCCTTCCACTGGGGTGTCTTTTAGTTCTGGACTTATTGGATAAGTTTGTATATCTATGCTCTACTTTTATTTAAGGTTTGTATTTGATTAGCTAGGGAACAAAAGGGTACCCTGGCTAGCTTGGCTTGTTGGCTCTTGGTGTTTTGGGCTTCGTCACTGGCCTTGAAACAAAAAAACAAAAGAAGGCAACTCTTCATGTTCAAGTACTCATTGCTTGTGATATTTAATCATGTTAATTTCTATTTTCAGTTAAAGTCACTACTTCTCTATGCAAATTTTAGTTCAGTGATGAACCATATTAGTCGATTATTACATATTGTCATTTAGTAAAACTGGTAAAAATTTCTTTTCTATTAGCTACATATTATGCTGTTGATGTTGGTTAGAAATCATTAAATGGGATAAGAGAATCAAGGTATTAATGACTACTGAAAGCATGCTATATAACTAAAACATAAAGCCATGCCACAATATCAAACATGAACAACATGGATGCATGATATTAACATGAATTAAGAACAAGAATTAAAAAATAACAGATGCTCATGAACTCTAACTTGAAAAGGCCATTCAACCATAGCTAAATCTTCTGGCTTCTGCTCTGCTCACAAATTATGTTGACCTCTCTATAATGCAATATTCTGAACTATAAGTGAATATAAGAGAGCAGAAGCAGAAGCATATAGAGGTTTAATGTACAGTTAAAGTACCTTCTATAAAAGGAGACCCGGCTGGTTAATCTAATTGATTCCATAGACTCAAATCTTACATTATGATCTTGCTTGATTACAAATCATTAAGTACACGGCCATTGCAACATGAGTTCATTCTGTTTTAATTTGCTTTCAATTTGAAATTCTTAGCAAAATTGTAGTAAGAAGAGAGGCTTGGATCGGGCAGAACTTTATTTAAGCTTTCATTGTAAGACTGAAAATTGCATATTCATATATTACTAAGGATAAACACTGCAATCAATATTGCCTTGCAAATTATTAACTTGCCTGAATTTGTATGTATATTATCAGTTAATACTTGGCGGCTATTAATGTCTAATTAGGCATGAATTAAGTCCAATTAGACAGTTAGAGTCCAATAACTACTATTTCTTCCTATGCATTCTCATATCATTACAGTGCCAATGCCAAACACTCGTACGTAAACGACAACATATACATATTCTTGATAAACTAACCATTCCCTGATTAACTAGCAAGTGAGCCCGCGCGATGTTGCGGGGTTGTTTTCTTGAGTTTATACACGTTTCCCTGAATTTATACATAATAGAGTGATTTATAATCTAAGAAGCGTTAACTGAAACTGTTTATTTTTACAAATTGCGAAAGGAAAATAGAGTATAAAAAAGAAAACTCATCCCAAAAAAAAATCCTTGAGCATTAATCTAACAATGATTTGCAGTCTCCAAAACATGCTGCAAACGGAGAACCTAAAATAGGCATTGTTTTAACCATCTTTTTCTAGTCCAAAGAGATCAAACATAGAGAGGTTCAAAAATACAGTATATTATAGCTCAAAGTGAATCCAAGCTATTCAAATCAAGTGTACAGAACAAATGTGAAATAGCCAAATAATTGCAGGCAACAAAAAGTTATCTATCATTTCCATAACAGATGTCCTAGTTCTGACACTCTACCAGAATCCCATCTTCAAGTATCGCTATATCTGGATTTATCTGCTCTCCAATAGTTTCATTATCTAGATCATATGGCTTGACTTGGTTTTTAGGTTTTTTCTCGATGCCAATAACTGTATCAATGTTGGCACATTCTCATTTGAAGAGTAATGTCTCTCTTTGGTCATCTTGTGAGGAACTTTTAGAAGTTGCATTTGTGTCTTTAGCTCATATATTTTTCTGCTGCTCTCTGTATCAATGCTTGTGGTTCTTTCACCTTTAGGATTTGGCTTGGTTCTGTTAATGCCAATAGCCTAAATAAAAGAACAATGGTATGTAAGGATGACATGCAATAAGATAAAGTTGCTAGCTTGTAAACAACATTTTGATTTAGTTTCTTAACCCACAAACAGGCCAAATTACAACTATAACCTTCATTATAGATCATACACATAAAAGTATACAGCTTCTAATATTGATGTCTCTCTAACTTTCCTTGCTGATCATAAGTTCTCTATGTTGTGAGATTAGTTATGATGATGTCTTCATAAAAAACCTTATTCTCAATTGGATGCTATAAACCTCTGGCGGTGAAGGTTTCCTGCTACTTTTCTTTCAAAAAAACTTGAGTAGTTGTTGCGATATCTCTGAGCTTGCTAAAGGTTATTTGGATTCTAGGACTACTCTGAAAAGCTTAATGAGCCACCATTATTACTCTTGTTTGTATAAGTTGCTCTCTGTTAACAGGTAACTTAGGAAAACACATTGCCGTTCCCCTTATTCATGGCAGAATAACTAAGTCCACCTATAAATGATGGGGATGTCCAAGCCTTGCTTATTGGAAATGTGAAACTCTTTCTATAGAAGGTAGACTTAATTAACTGGGTTACCTCCGCCATTCCAATTTACTAATCAATTTAAATGTATAAATTTTGTTTCCGCATCCCTCTAGCATGCTAATTTTTTTTTTTTTTAAAAAAACCCACCCCATTCCCACCCTTAGTGGGGCTCGAACTCCTGACCTCTTATATATGAGACCAAAGTGTTACCACCCCACCAAACACGCACACCCCTCTAGAATGCTAAATGAACAAAGAAAAAAATACATCACAATATTTACAATCTAAAATCAGAATAAGAAAGAAAAACTTTCAAATTATACACGAAGATTCAAGAGGATCAATCAAGAAACCAAAGGAAACAAAGCAGAAACAAAATCAAAGGAGATTTGCAACAATTTTGCAGCTCAAAAACCTTTCAAAGGTGACAACCAAACTGTAATTTAACTGTAGGGCGCAACTCTCATTACCATATACAATTCTAGAATAATCGAAGTTATCAATATAATCAACATTATCATTTATCAAGCAAAAAAGAAAATATCTGCTTCCCAAAATAGGGTCCAATAACAATGACGTCAGGTACCTTGATCCACTTAGTAACAATGAATTCAATATCAGAGATTGACAATAACAAACTAAAGATTGAAAACAAAAACAAAAGTTAAACTTGTTAACTTCTCCATGAAAGCTAAAGCACCAACATAACCTTACCAACAAAAGCTTTGGTAACAAACTTCATCCCTAACTTTAGTCAGTCTCAACCCATTCTTCCTCAAGTAGAGCTTACATTGCTCCACTTTCATTTTCTCAATTTGTTTGTCTGCCACCAAACAATGACAGAAGATTCATTAGTACACTATAAAAATTGAAGATGACCATTTGTTCTATCATTTTGCTGTTATTAACGGAATGTGAAGGATATACATAATACATTTATTTGCAATATGCAGCTTGTCTTCTCTTCGTAAAATTGCTCAAAAGGATAAACTTTTGTAGAAAACTTGGCATGCATTGTTTTGAAAAGTAAACATTTCAAGGCTAACCTTGAATCATCTTCTGGACATGTTTATAGCTTTCAGCATCATTCTAATTAAGCTTAGGGGCAATCATTTACTCCCCATCAAGGTCTTCTTCAAGATCAAAAACCTTCACAATATCTATACCCACTCAATTTCCAACTCTTATACCATAAATTATTATCCTCAGAGTCATAAATCAAAGAACCCATTAACAAAAAAAAAAGAAGGTCGAATATCACTCACCGGGCCTTGGATGTACTATTGATAGAGAGCTTTGAGAACTGAGCATGGATTTTGTTCAAGAGTGCTGTAACTTGGGTCCTTAACTGAATCATCGGAATTGTATCCCGGCTCGAATCCTCCGGTTTCTGAGCAATGCCGTGATCAACAGTAATTCCCCAAGTCAATCAGTAAAGCCTATATGAAATTTAAAAAAAAAAATCCAACAAATACCTCTTAAAATGGAAAAGCTATACACTGTCTCTCGTCGACTGATCTCAATTGACCTAAATGCAGAATCGCTCTCTCATTCTCTTTCTGAGAAAATCATATTGTTATCACGAAGTTGCTACAAACCCACACAGCAGCACAGGACGCAAACAGCTGGAGGGGACAATCTCGTTGAAAGCACGCAGGACCAAGGGCAAAACAGTCACAACACTATTTAGAAGGAAAACACTCCTTCTTTAGTATATAATATAATTTATTTATATGACATTAATTTCATTATGCGAGCTCGAACGAGCTAAAAGAAAGTCGCCAACGCCAATTCAAAGATGACACGTGTGCGATTTCCGAAGCGGGTAAAATTGTCTTTTGCATAAGAAGGAAAGGGGCAACCGTCCAACAGTGACTTAAACCTAACACAAACAAAAAGCATCACTTGAGAGGAAATTAAATAATCAAATCAAAGGTTTAGATTAGATTAGAAAAAGCAGGAGATAGAGAAGGTTCTTTCCTCATCATCAGACAAGAGGGTAACGGAACCATGTGCTTTCATGTGGTGGTTGGCCCTTTCGCGGGTCCATAAACGCACTTCTCCAACCTCTATTGCTTGAAAATTAAAGCAACATACCATGGCAAAGATAGCACTTGTATCACACGCGACCCAAAATAGGGTTTCTCACTCCGTCATTTTATCAATTTTATACTCATATATTTCAACATATATGTTCCGACTCATGTGATACGTTATAGTATTGCAGATTTTGAAAATACTGTAAAAAGAGATAAATTTAAGGCTTTAAAAATCTGACATAACACATACATTACATAGTCTAAATCAAACATATTGAGATAAATAAGTTACACATTCTTTTTTCACAAGCTAGTCTAAAGCAACAATATATATGAGGACTTTTCTTTAATCATAACTTGCGTGATTCCCACGCTCATTAGTGGAGATATAGAAATATATGGAACGCCTTTATAAAGATAGGACCAAATAAAGTTGAATTAGATTATTCAACTAATTATCCATCTAACTTTGATTCTAAAACTCTAAATTCTCCGTAAGCCATCCATTTTCAATCCCCAACTGATAATCTGTTCCACCATTCTTCATTATATCCTTCCATTAATGTCCATACTATTCACTTGAACTACTTTAAACTTTGAGCCTTTGAGCTCATGCCTTTTGTCCCAGCAAAAATCAAACAGGAGGACCCTCTGTCAGAATGAAAATCTCAACTTCCAATCTCCTAAAAAAGAAGTGATTTCTGTCAGAGCTAACTTGCTTGTACGAGGATTTCAACTACATTAAGATCCCCACCACATGCAACTGTAAACCACACAAATACCAAAACCCTAATTTTTTTCACCCTCGCCTTCTCTATCCTAGCTATGAGCACCAGTACTACTACCACCTCAAGTGGTATCACCCTAAGCACTAAGTCATGTAGAATCAAGTTTGCTCGTAGATTTCTCCAATCCCTCGCGCAAATCAAAAAGCAGAAGCGATCCAGTTCATCATCAAGCGAGGAGGAAATCTGTAAAAGGAGCAAGAGGATAAAGATGGCAGCTTATTCCTCCATGGCTCGTGCAGTTGGGCCCCGGATGAATTGGAGCAGAGCTCTACTTTTCAAGCTTCGGAACCGGGTGAGCTACCCTAAGTTGGTGAAGAAAAAGAAAAGGGTTACTGTGAGGAGTATCAAGGTCTCCAGATCAAAGAGTTCAGTTCATATTGACAGAGGCAACAAGCTTCGAAAGCTAGTTCCAGGCGGTAAATCCATGGATTTCGGCTGCTTATTGGAAGAAACTGCTCATTACATAACATGCCTTAACACACAGGTGAAGGTCATGCAGGCCATAGCCGATAATCTCTCTAAATGAGCATGAATAGTAGAAAGAAGTGTTCTGGAAGCAAAAAGAGGAAAGAAAGAAGAAAGAGATATATCCAGATCGATGATATACAGGTGTGGTAATTAAGTATATTAACCATGTAGATTACTTTGCTTTAATTACTGCATACAAATACTCAGACACATATTTCTTCCTTAAGGCAGGTTAAAGCCTTAAAGGATGCTAATGGTTGTAACTCATTAAGCCAAAGACCTATGTAGATGAGTTTTTCTGTGTATAAACTCTGATAGCAAGGCTGCACACACACACACACACATACACACATATAATATGCATATTATCGTAGTTTCTGTTTGTCTGATCTCTGATGCATATCTGCCTCTACTCTCTATGTACAAGCCGCACACGCATGGAATACTGTCTTTTATGCGTTAATGATATGATCTTTACTCAATCAAAAGGGTGGGGGATAAAACCAAAGAGAATGGAAAGGAGGAAAATTATATGATCTTTACTCAAACGAAAGTTGGTGCAAACATAATTTTTTGTATTTTTGAGGAAAATATACTGTAATAGTTGTAATCCGTTGTGATTTTCCAATTTTGCAAGTTGTTGAAAAAACTTTCACATGCGCAAATATACCTATATTGTTGTTTAGGAAACGGGATAAAACCAAAGAGAATGGAAAAGAGGAAAATTATATGATCTTTACTCAATTGAAAGTTGGTGGATTGTAAACATAATTTTTTGTATTTTTGAGAAAAATGTACTGTAATAGTTGTAATCCGTTGTGTTTTCCAATTTTCCAAGTTCGCGTGCACAAATATACCAATATTGTTGTTTCGGACATTTTTTTTCCTATAGGATAGTTTGGTGAAAGGAAAATATACCATTTAAAGGCTTTAACCTTCACAAGTGATGAAAGTGTCCTTCTCAATAATCAATTGCCATAGAAAGGGTGTGTGTTGGGTTTTGTGTGTGTGTGTGTGTGTGTTGTGGAGATAAAAGTAGTAAAGCGAATGGAAAAGAGGAAAATTATATGATCTTTACTCAATTGAAAGTTGTTGGATTGTAAACATAATTTTTTTGTATTTTTGAGGAAGGAAAATATACTGCAATAGTTGTAATCCGTTGTGTTTTTTTGCAAGTTGTTGAAAAAACTTTCGCATGCTCAAATATACCTATATTGTTGTTTTGGAAATTCAATCAAGGCATGGTTGTTTCAGAAATTCTTTTCCTATAGGATGGTTTGGCGAAAGGAAAATATACCATATAAAGGTTTTTACCTCGCTCAAGTGATATAAGTGTCGTTCTCACTAATCAATTGCCATGCAACAAAATATTTGTTAGCTAAATGATGCACATTTTGCATATACAAATTGTATCTCCATAACCTGATATACTAATAATGAAAGATTATTCTGCAAGCGCGTGCGCGTATGTGCATGCAGGAAGACTAGTACATATATGTGTGTGCGTGTGTTATTGTCATGAGTCTCTATTTGTCTGATCTCTGATGCATATCTGTCTCTACTCTCTATGTATAAGCCACACGAGCACGCATATGAAATAATGTCTTCTATGCGTTAATGATATATACAAGCTGCTGGGTTGATGCATGGTTCAAGTTCTATTCTTTTTTAAAACTTTCGGTCATAATAATAGCATGGTTTCAAATTTCGATTGATGTCATGTACCAATATATAGAATGGGGAGATTCCTGTTGATTATTGTTTTGTAGGAGGAAGAAAACTTCCTTTGATCATAGAAAACTCAAGTACAATCGTTCCCCAAAACCTCAACAAGAAAAGGAGGAGAAGTACGTAAACTATAACAAGGTTCATGAGTTAACAATGTGGAAAGGTAGTAAACCCTAGCAGTGGAAGAGACAAGAAGTAACAAAAATAAAAGAGGAAGAAAGCAAAATTCAAGTTGGAATTTGATGTTTAATCACAAGAGAAAATAGCAAAAGTGAGGAATTTCATTATGACAACTTAAAATTCATCGCAAAAGCTTGGCACATACGAGGAAATTTCAGTTGTGGCGCATGATCTCATCAGCGACAACCAATTTGTCGCATAAAGTAGGTATTTGCAAGAAATTGATAGTTGTCACCCATATGACATTATGCGACACCCAATTCCTCACAAAATATCGGTTAATATTTATGTGATAACTTTAACTTCCTCGCAAAAGTTTATTTATGCGACGATTTTTGCGGATTGTCACTTAATGTTTAGGTGACAACTAGATTTTTCTCGCTGAAGGCTGATTTAGCGACAACTTCTGTGAGTTCTTAGTTAATGTTTATGTGACAACTTTAACCTCCTCGCTGAAAATCAATTGGGCAACAACTTTAACAGGTTAGTCTACACCGATTGTAGGTTTTGATCATTATTGGTGATATACATGTTCATTTTCACCTTGTATAGTAGGTAGATGTAGTCATTTACATTTTCGTGTTTACATATGTCGATTGCATACTTGTGTCAGGTGCTTTGAATGTTCATAGTTGGGTAGCTTCTGTGTTTAACTCTAGGTACAAAAAACCTGATTCTATAACAAAGTTGAGGCGTTTACTAGAGTGAACTTACTTCTGTTGCATTCTTCCTTTTGCAATTGTTGAATGACCTTCATTGCTTACATGTTTTTGGAGTAGGCTTGATGTATATCCCTGAAAAATTGAAAATTTGGCCTAGAAGTACCTTCATTGCTTTTTATTTTATATTTTATTTTTATTGTATAGGTGCGTCCACACCCCCTTGAGTGGAAGCAACTTTGTCACTTTCGTGTACCAAAATATAAAAAGTAAATAATTGATTGAAAATTGTCAAAATATTCAAAATAAGGAGAAAATGTTAAGCAACAATGAAACAATGAGTATTTAGAAAGAGATAATTGAGGGTCGAATAGAGAAAGATATAAAATAGAAAAGAAAAAAAAAGAAAACAAAACATTATAAGCCCAACCCGCAAACCCGCCTAGGCACCCGCCCAAAACCCAACTTGATTATTGTGCTGATTTGAAGTTACTCGCTGCGAACTTTGCGGCGAACTATCACCGCCCATGTCAATATTTAAAACACTTCTTGTGATAGCCTGTAACTCAGCTTGCCTTGAACGAGTGTTAGCTGCATTGTTATCTTTTCAGCCCGGTAATGTTTAGTACAATCATAGCATATATGTTTCACCTACCACTTTTGCTGCATTAAGTGGTTCTGTGATAAGTTATTATCTAAAGACAATGGCCCAACAAATAGGGTCCCCAAAATTTCGCAGCACTGAGTATCACCTTGCAACTCATAATAAGTCTTTTTGATTCTATATCACCTAGAGATGTACTTCTTGTTGATCCACCCTAAACCTCATTTTCATTTTTCTCAAAGTTCTAAGTGATGTCCCCTAGCTTCTTCAACCAAGCCGCCCTAACACAACTTCACAACTAGAAACTGGTAAGTATATAGAAATTTACACTAAACTGGCAACCTGCTTAGAGAGTGAGATGAGCAGTAACTACTCCTTCTGTACGTCGTTATGATTGCTCTATTGACAACTTTCATAGTTAACCCACTCATTTGTCTGCTGGAAGTTTAGAATTACTGAGCAATGCAGGATGTATAAAATTATGGGACGCTCCAGAATCAATTAAAACATGTACCTTAGCCCCGTTGAATTCACCTTTCAGTTGCATTGTCTTGGACTCACTCTCTCTAAAGAACATATTTAACTTCAGCTTGCCCATCAATAACCTCCCCGCAGACACTGGCGGACCTAGCATAGGGCTAGTGGGGGCTGTCGCCCACACTGCATCATCATATACACACCGATATATATAGAAGCTCTGGACAATTTTATACATTTGAAAGTGTATTATGCAGCTTTTGCCCCGACAAGTGTCATGATTTTGATGATTTCATCCATGTTTAATCTAATATCATAAAAATTTCTCCTCATTTTCATATGTTTTATGCATAAATTGTTTTTTGAAAATGGATGGATAAGGATTTCAATTTTCGTTAGCTATTATAGTTTAAATTCGCCCCCACATAACTAATTTTCTGGGTCCGCCACTACCCACATATTGATATTTCATCCTATTGGGAATAAGCGTCATTAACTAAATCATGCCCCCTTCTGCAAGTATGACTCGATTTATAGGTCTCATCACAAAAGAACACACTGATTTCAGTTTGGGATAACCTTATGTTCAAAGCATTACCATTACAATTAACAAGCCTAGGTGATTTGGAACTGCTAGTTTGAAGCTTCGGACTAGAGATAATGCTGTTGTATTCCTAGGCACGCTGGAGATGCTAGGAGGATTACTTATTACTTGCAAATAACTTCTAGATTTTGCCTTGAGTCTCTCATACTTCTCTCCTAAAATTTTGGGCAACTCACATGCCTCATATAGAGTTTTTGGTTTTTCACTTTAACATCCATTCTAATCTCAACCTTCAGTCCCCCAATAAAATATGACAATAGCACATCAAAAGAAAAGCCAGGACCACTCCTTGACAGCTCGGTAAACTGAGTTTTATAATATTTTACAATGCCCACCTCCGGGATTTTAGCCAAAGCTGCTTAATATTCAATATTATTAGGGTGCGGCTATTGTCACCCTACTATTTTCTTAGTTCAGCCAATAAACATTTGAATTATTGAAAAACTATATTACCCAAATACAAAATGACCAATAAGTATACTAATTTTGTGAAATCTAAATCTGGAAGGAAAATTAAATGCATAACCAATTAATTAAATACAAATAATATTTAATTTTTCATTAGATAACATTAATCTTTATCTTCTCCAACCAAATTTGAATTTATTAATATTTTTTATAACTTTTTGTTGCCTCCTCAATGTAATCCGTGATTCAATTTACAAAACTATTAGTGTTAACTTCGTCATCTTTGTAATACCTTTTGTAAAAAACAAAACACAAAAAAAAAAAAAATATCTTCTTCATTGCTCATAGTTGTTAACATATTAATCTCTTAACATGAATTAAATTAGATGAACATTAAAAGTTTGAAAGGGAAATGATGGAAAATGTCATATTAGAGTATGAAATGATAAAAAGGTCACCTAGTCTCCCACTTGATAAAAAGGTCCATAATAATTTGTTAATAATATTAATTTAGTCCTTATAAATAATAAGAGGATGTCAAAAAAAGTCAGTTTTTATTTTATATTTTATTCCCATTCTGCCCTTAGAGGCAGCTCTCTCTATCTATTCTTCTCCTCCATAGAGATACAGACCTCCAGAAGCGGTTCCCTACAGGAGGACCTCGCCCATACCAGAGCTTTCTCTGATCTCTTCTTTTTCATCACTGACGGCGAAGCCGATATTTGCTTCTACAGTAGCGCCTCTGATTTGTTATCAACAATAAAAAGCAGGAGACTGCGAATGAGCCAAGACGCCAAGAGAAGCGGTCCCAGGACTGTGCCAACGAAGCCCAATTTCGATGAGAGGAAACCCTTGCCTGCTGTCACCACCTCCACCGGCAAGCGCGTTTGTAATCACTGGATTTGATTTGGAAATAGGTTCAGATTCTCTTTTCTTCTTTGATTCATTCTGGGATTGATTCGTTTGGTTTTTAGATATCAAAATCGAATTTGCTCTTTGATGTTGTGCTAATAGGGTTTGGCTTAATCTGGAGATGGCTGCCGATGTTATAGAGTTGCGGTTTATTGGTTTCTTCTCTTACACAGTTGAGGCTCTTAATTACAATCAGGTGGTTCCTTCTCTTCTTGATTTTTAGCAAACGATACTTGTTTTTCTTGCCTTATTTTGGTCTCTAATATGGCAATCCCTGTGATAATGGTTCCTACGTGTTTATATATGTTTTCTTAGTTTCCATGCTGAATGTTTATGTATGGTTCCATTGGTTGTATGTATGTTTTCTTGTTAGAACTATTTGAGCAAGTAATCCTATTAGTTCTATGCTGGCAAATGTTATTAATTCTCCAACTTGTTTTACATTGTGAAATGCTTGTACATCAAGAACTATTTGGGGGTTAGAATAGGTTATTTAGTAGTTCTCTGTATGTGTGAAAAGATCAATGTATTAAATTTGATTCATTAATTGTATCCATGATACCTTAGTCATGACATTCCATGCCTCATTTGTTCACTCGCAACCTTGGGTTTGAATTTCCTCATTTATGCACTGTTTCTTGCATCCTTTATCATGTTTTATTGCTAAACCTGTTAGGCATTACTAATGGATCAAAGTAACTACACATGAAACGAGTGAGAAACTTAGCTGTTTTACTGGTTTGGCTTGCAAGTATTTGTGAGAGATTTTGTTCCTACTGATGGCCTGCCTTTCAGATGGTTGTAGTCTGCAGTACGACTGACAGGAGGATAGTATGTTTGGCACTTTTGTTTTTAATATTCTTCAAATAGTGTATGTAAACAATAAAAAATAGAGGACTACTCTCAAAATTTAGATGCATTAACTCCAGAAGTTCACGTACCCATTTGATGAGGCTACCTAGTTTTATGATATTCCTAGAATGCTAGCAAGTTGGAATCACAAAAACACATTTATGTATGAAAGTACTACATGTAACATTGAGTTTGTTAGCAAAACTGCATATCATTTAATTTTGATAACAATCCAATAGTTAAAATTAAAAAGATTTGGTATTTTAGTTGGTGGAATGCTAAAAGTTTATTGCTGTCATGCAAAGAACACTTTCTCAGAGAAAGTGTTGCTTGATATTGAAGTTAAGAATGATGAGAGAAATAAATTGCCTACCCACCAAATACTATGAAACAACAATGCTGCTTGCTGGCAGTGAATCATGCTGCTCAAACAAATTTGGATAAGATGCTATGAACATGTGTTTATAATTTGGGTGCATGATGTACGGAATTTCAGCTTATTATTTTCTGGATTATTTTCGGTATGTAAAATTCCTGGTCGGTAATTATCCAGGGTCTTAATTTCTCTGCTGATATGCAGCAAAAAGCAACTAAAACATATTCTAGAGCATGGAGAATGAAAATAGCTCTTGCATGTGCCCTCTTCATTTCTGGCATTCTTTGGATGTGAGTGATGATAGTATTTCATTGAGTTGTCTAGTTTCACCTTTGATTTTAGTCTACATTCATGTCAAACATTGCTTCAGTAGTTAGTTACTTGAATTCTATATTTGGTGGCAATTATATGGATTGATAGTATGTATCACCAAGAACTGAACTTTGAGGCAAATTCCCACCCTTTTCTTTTTGGAACATTGTAGTGTCTTAGAAGAGATAAGTACTACCAAGCTTTTGGGTGGAAGACTAAGCTGTCTGTGATGTTAATGTTAGCAGTCCAGAGTTGGAGATAGGCTGTGCGCATCAATGGATGTCAGTTTGTGAATCCGGCGCTCAAGAGTTGGAGAGTTCCATGAAAGTTTTGACAAAGGTGGATTTGGACTTGGCATATTCTGCTGAGAAGTTGGCAAATCTACAGGCGCTTATGATGCGCCTATTCTCTCAAGAAAATGATCTTGAAGCAATGGCCACCGCAAATAACTATATCATGAGAAACTATTATGATTCAGATTCTTCTAGATTTTGTGTGAAAAAGTTGACATGTCACTATCTATAAGGCCTATGTTATGGTATATGGTTTCGACTGAAAATGTAGCAGTCTTTTCTACTTGTTCTGGTTTTTGTATGTATATTTGTTAAATCAGAGGAGTATAGTTATGATTTTCGTAATCAAGTCTTCTTTGATTTGCATTAAGCCTTATTGTAGTTAACAGTGATTTGAGGTTAATAGTGACTTGGCCGGTGACTTTATTGATGACTTGATGTTAACAGTGACATGACCAGGTATTGACAATGACTTGAGGTTTGTGACATGGCCAGCAATGACTTGAGGTTAACAGTGACTTGGTCAGGGATTGACAGTGATATGTTCATGACTGACATGACCAACAATTTGGTCAGTGACTTTGCCGATGACTTGACATTAACAATGACATGGCCAGGGATTCATAATGACATGATCAGTGAGTTTGCCGATGACTTGAGGTTAATAATGACTTGGCTAAGGATTGATAGTGACACTGTCAGTTACTTGAGATTAACAGTGACTTTTGCAGTTACATGATCAGTGACTTAGTTAGTTACCCAGACAGTGACTTGAAAATTAAAAAATATGTAAGTGACATGCAGTGTGACTTGGGTCAGTGACATGGATATAATAATGACTTGACAAGTGATATGTTATTCAGTGACTTGGCCGGTGATTGACAGTGACATGGTCAGTTATTTGAGATTAACAGTGACTTTTACAGTTACATGATTAGTGACTTTGGCAGTTACATGATCAGTGACTTAGGTAATTACTTGAGGTTAATAGTCACCCAGACAGTGACTTGAAAATTTCAAAATATGTAAGTGACATGCAGTGTGACTTGGGTCAGTGACGTGGATATAATAATAACTTGACAAGTGACATGTTATTAACAGTGACTTGGCCGGTGATTGACAGTGATATGATTAGTTACTTGAGATTAACAGTGACTTTTGCAGTTACATGATCAATGACTTAGTTAGTTACTTGAGGTTAATAGTTACCCATATAGTGACTTGAAAATTCCAAAATATATAAGTGACATGCAGTGTGATTTGGGTCATTGACATGGATATAATAATGACTTGACAAGTGACATATTATTATCAATGACTTGGCTGGTGATTGACAGTCACACGGTCAGTTACTTGAGATTAACAGTGACTTTGGTAGTTGCATGATCAGTGACTTTTGCAGTTACATAATCAGTAACTTAGGTAGTTACTTGAGGTTAATAGTAACTATGACAAGACCAGTGACTTGAAGTTAACAGTAACTTAACCGGTCACTAACTATGGATTACCAGTGACATGTTCATGACTGTGACATGATTATTGACTTGAAGTTAACAGTAACTTGATTATGGATTGACAGTGACATAGTCAGTGACATGTTCATAACTATAACATGGCTAGTAACTTAACCAGTGACTTGAGGTTAGCAATGACTTGGCCAGTGACTTGAGGTTAATTACATGTGTTTGAGTCTTAATATTTTTTATAATAAATTTCAACGAAACAATCAATGATAAGAAGACCCCAATTTCCATTTCTAAAACTCTAAATCTATAGAGATCTAAATGTGCCTATGTTTGGTAAATGTCTTGATTATATGAACTCTATATTGCAAAATATACTTCTTGCTGAGTGTCTTCTGAATCCCCTCCTCTTTCGAAAATTTCTCCATGGTGTATCACAAAAATTCCACAATCCAATCTGTTGGTCATGAAAAAATTATAGTCAATGAATTTAAACAGTATAACAATAAAGTGACATTTTAAAGTGTTGTATACTTATAAGATTTCTTGTGAAAATGAGAAAATCATCAGTAACTTTGACAGTTACATGATCAGTGACATGGTCAGTAACCCGTTTATGACTATGACATGACTAATGACTTGAGGTTAACAGTTAACCAACCAATGACTTGGATATAACAATGATTAAAACATTTCAAAATATGCCACTGATATGCAATATGACTTGACCAATGACTTGTTCAATGCAATATGACTTGACCAATGACTTGTTCAGTGCAATATGACTTGACCAGTGACATGGATATAACAGTGACTTGGTCAATGACTTAGCAAAGTGACATGTGATTGACATTGGACATGACTAGTAACCTGGCCAGTAACAACAAATTTGACACATAGTTCTACAATTAGCACATAGTTCTCAAGTTTGACCAGAGAAATTGAGCAAGCATACCAAGAACCACAGCAAAACCCACAAGAGTCAAGAAATGATAACTGAGCCATTCAAAGAGCAACCAAACAAAACTTGCAACATTTAAAACACTAGTTGATATGTTTTTGTTCCTCCACAACAACACATCAGCAGCTAAACAATTCAGACGTTAAAAAGAAACAGATTATTATAGTACAGGTAACAATTTTTAAATTGCATAAAAGGCTTCTCTAATGTTCTTTCTTTGTTCTCCTTCTTTCATTAAAGACTATATACTTCAAAATTTGTTATTGTATGACCATGAAGAAAAAAAAAGTATGAAACATAATGATCCTACAAATACCAAGATTTTTCATTAAAGACTATATATTTCAAAATTTATTACTGTACGACCACGAAGAAAAAAAAATGTACGAAACATAATGATCCTACAAATATCAAGATAAGCATTAAATGTGATTATGCACCTTAAAACATAAAAAAGATGCACTACCCACAAAAAGATTCTACTGTTCAGTTGCTTGAAAGATTGAGCATACAGCGGCATCTATAGAAAACTGTACAATTTAATATAGACATTAGCTTTGCATAATTATAGAGTGTACCTCCCCAGCTATTAAACTTCCAATCAATGCTAGCAACTTTTGGCTCTGGGGGACTAGAACATGATGCACTTCTTCCTATGAGAAACTTGGAAAAAAAAAACAGAGGTTTAAACTTCAACTTTAAAATCATTGTATTCCACTAATGAATATGTTATAAATAGAAGAAGCTCACCATCGGGATTGTATCACAAAACCAAAATCATCCACACTCATCTCGATAACCTTGACATTTTATGGTAGCTGACTTCGAGCATTTGCCACTGAGCTTAATGAATTCAAACTTAAATCTCTTCTGACACTGATAAAAAAGACTAATAGATATTAAAGACTCTCATAGCCTAGCTTATCACTAATATTACTAACGTGAGCTACCACCGGGATTGTATCACAAAACCAAAATCATCCACACTCATCTCGATAACCTTGACATTTTATGGTAGCTGACTTCGAGCATTTGCCACTTAGCTTAATGAATTCAAACTTAAATCTCTTCTGACACTGATAAAAAAGACCAATAGATATTAAAGACTCTCATAGCCTAGCTTATCGCTAATATTACTAACGTGAGCAGCATTGGAACACACAGACAAGCTCAAACTTTGAAATTGCAGATGCTACCCTATAAATCATTATGAAGATGAGATTGTAATTAGAGACTGAACTAAGAAGATTAAACCTTCTCTATGACAAACGTTGCGCATTAAAACAAATTGAGAACCGAGTATCGCATAGAAAGTGCAGATGCATATTTCACTATTTTGTAATAGCTCAAAATTTTCAGACGTAAGCTTAATCATTGAATGCGGTAAGACGAAGAAGCCAAATTCTGTTTGTTCATCATTCAATTAGCACTTCCTACACAATCACTACTTTATGCATAGATCCAAAACATGAAATTACTATTTCGGTAACAGCAAGATCAGGCATATATATAATTGACAATGTTCAGGAACTAAAAGCAGAAAATTATTAAAGACGAAATCAATCGAATTTAAAACAAGCTAACCTTCGAGCACTTTCATGGCTCACAGTGAACGATAGCAACCCAATTCCTTCACTGTTGCTTTGATCTTTGAAGTTGAGTTACTGTAAACAATTTCAGGAAACTTAATTAAGACAAAAGAAAAATAATAATAGAGAAGATGATGGGCGACGAAGATGAGCCGTATAAAAGAATCGAGGAATTCAAATCTGAGAAAGAGAGAGATTGGAGCTAAAGAAACGCACCGTTTGGAGGGAATTGAATCCCTCCCGTCCCATTCAATCAAACTATGAAATGCTGAGGAGAGGTCTTAGAGGCTTCGGCATCGGCGACTCAAAGTGGTGCTCCTCATTGGACATGGCAGGCTCCGATCTCAGAGAGATATTTTTGTAAGGGTCGAGACTTCGAATAGAAAAGGGTTCAGATGGGCATGGTTAACGGGTGGGGGAGATAGAGATAGAGAGAGCTGTAAGTGGCACTTTTTGTAATTAAGTTTAACTCTAGTGTTAGGTTGTTAATAGGTGACCTTAATTATCATGTGAACATTTGTGGTACCTGGATTATCATAAGGCACTTTAAAATGACATCTTTTATCATTGTCCCAAGTTTGAAACTAAAAGAAAAAAGAATTAAGAAAATGAAAATAAATCAAATTATGATTTTATTAGGAAACTTTAATAATTGGTATAAATTAAATGAGAGTTTTTCATTAAAGAAATATTCTTTAATTGGATGTGTCATATAGGGATATTTCTGTAAAGACAAATGAGTTAGATAAGTAGATATAATTATAGAAATTAAAATGTAGGGTGTAATAAACAAATATGGTGAACAAAGAATATAGTAGGGTGACAATAACCGCACCCTATTATTATATGGACCAAAGTCCCTCATCAATGAGTAAATAGCAAACCTCGCCAAGTATTTGAGAATTCATGACTAAAACCAAAAATCTGCAGCCTTACTAGTGTATACATAGAAGCTATTGTCACTTTTCTTTCTTTCGAAATGGTACAACTCAAAATATTGGTCCACCATCCTTTCAAAAAAAAAAAAAATATTGGTCTACCTTATTTAACCACTTAACTGGATCCCCTTTCTCGAATGTATTGAACTCTAGACGCATTTGTTCATGGTTGGTAAGTTGGGTCGCTGAACATCATCTGAGGTTAAACAAAAGGGTTCACAACATTATGATCAGGATGAAACACTGGCTATGGAGATATTGTTATTTCCCTTGCTATATATGTGGTTGTTAGTACTGTCCTTGCCTCCTTGGGGTGTTTGGGGGAAGTGTGGTCTTTGAGTCATAGTAGTGGCATAATTTGGTGGTGCAACCCATTCTGGTTTCTTAGTTGGCTACTCAAATATTGATTTACGACATATGGTAGCTAGTGACACAGATGAAGCAGAATACGTAGGCATGAGATATGAACCAGAATAAGATAAACGGTAACCGCAAGCCTGAAGCGTTACAAAGAGCAGAGTCCCAATTGTGCGCACGGCCCCAAACTGCTTTCAGACTACCCATCAGGTTTGGGTTTAAGTTTCAACATTGAAAACTTAATATTGAAGAAAAAATTAAAAGAAAATCGCCAAACTTATATTTCTTTTTATTGACTGATATTCTAATATAGGATATACTATTATTAACATAACTCACTTTGGTTGGTCATGATATTATGTTTACGTAACTTGTAATATTTTAGGGTTATCATGTTAAATAACAAAATAACAGAAAAAAAAAACCAATTTCTTTTAAATAAAAATTCATATAATAATTACCCACCATCTACACCATCTACAGATAACCACTCATCATATGCTTATATAGCAAATTCAGAGTTAACATTCTTCTCCCCCCTGATAATATATAGATGACAAATTTTATAGTAGAGGTGTGTAAAAGATCATAACAAAATAATAATTACTCGAAAAATCCCACAAATTTCACAGCAAAAATTTTTGGTTGGCATTGAAAGAAAATAGATTATAGAAGTCGTACTCGTACATAGGAGCCAAAAGTGAAATTTATGGTATTTATATTTTATAAAAAAAAATTACAGTTTAAAGAGTTGAAAACCACATCTCACTAAGTTATACAATATTCTATCTATAAAGCTCAATTGTTCAGAATAAAGCTCAAGTTGTATAAACTCGTGTTTAACCTTTTTATTTTTATTTTTTGAGAATAAGAAACCTTTATTGATGATAACAAAAATTACATAACATGGGAATGGCTGGTGGTGGACAAGAACTCCCCACTTTCCTCCCTAAAACATAAACCAGTTACGTGTCCGTCATCCAAAATGACCTCCTTGAGCCGAAAGGGTTCAACCCCTAATCACCTAGATTGCCCAACCTCTCGGGCTACTTAGAATCCTGAGAATCTCGATACCACCTCATAGACAACCGCCTTAACAACCAACACCCTCTTCCACACCATGTCCCAATGATACCAGACCACGTCCAAAGATCGTTTGTCAGCACATTGACCATAAAATAAAACCGAAACTAAACTAACTCGTCCTCAAGAATGACACCAAATCCATGGCACCTCAATTTGACCCAACCCTAGCTCAAAAGAGTAGGGACATACTAATGACCAGAAAAAACTAACCAAAAGCCTAACCAAAAATAAAACTCTAAACAAGGCCAAAACAAAGGTAATACAGTCATCTTCCCTCTCTCCAATTTCCCTGCCGGCATACCACCGCCACAAACCTTTCCCTTCGAGCTCACCTCACCGGAGATACCCAACCAATACCGCAAGCCACATTGATTCACCTGCCTGTCGTCGGCCGGATCCAGATCTAGTAATAGATCCATTCTAATCTAAACCACTGAGAAGCAAGAAGGAAATCACTGTACCCTTCCACCTCGAAACGAAATAGCTCCATCCATCTGTGTCCATCTGCCTGGAAGCCCAAACCTACCTTTGCAACCATCGTCGAGCGACCGATCTCCGATCAGAGACCAGCGCCATACGATCCATGGCATGCCACCGCCATGATCTGGCCTCTGACCCCTTGCTCCAAGATTGTGCCGCTGTCGATTTCCCCATCCATGCTTGCGCCTCTGCCTAAGAGTAGAGAAGAAATATGCATAGCCCTGACCAATGAAAAGAAGATAGAACCGAGAGTCCCGAGACCCCCATCTCCTGTCCGACAACACCTGCTCCTCGTCGCTGAGGGGAAAAGCCATAATTGACTAGGAGGTGCAACAGGACGAGCAACACACTCTCCTTCACTTTTTCCAATGTAATACCAGCATTTATCATTTTAAATTCGAGTAATTGTGTTGAACGATTATTATGCGATTTCACGATTATTGTTCGATAATAATGCACTTTTACAATTATCGAAGTTTCGAAACGTTTATTTTTAACGAAAAGCTCGAAATACTCGGTTTGAGAAATCGACTTTTTCTACGTACAAAATTTGAAGAAACTTCCTTCATGAAAGTTGTAGAGCTCGTCGATACGAGTCCGTACACGTGCGGAACACAAAGATCAGATTTTTTCTGATTTAGTTATCGAATTTAGAAGTTTTTCCGAAACTTGTATATATAGAAAAAAACCCTAGTTTTTTTTTGGGAAACCCTAATTTTTCCACCGACCTCTCTTTCTTTTTTTGGAAAACAGACTGTTCACTCTCTCTCTCAACTCTCGCGTCGCTCTCTCTCGGCCGAAAACAGACGCAAAAACAGGGCAAACGTTCGCCGAGCTCCCATCTCCTCCTCCGGCCACCACTCGAGCTGCAACCACTTCCAGGAGCTTCGTCTCGACCTTGCGCAGCTGCCAGAGGCGGCCTTGCGCCGCGACACGGCCTGTAGCGGCGGCGGCACAGCCCGAACCGAAAAGGGTCAATTTCTGTTCGATCTTGATATCTCAAGCTACACACCACCATTTCACTTGATTCTTGGCTCATTGAGCTCGCCTCAACTTCCTCTACAAGCAACAAGAAGGACCGGAACTGGGTCGAACGTTTTCACGTTCGTCGGAGCTCGACCCGAACGGATCGAAACAACCAAACTTTCGATCAAGATATCTCGAGCTATACACTATCGTTTCTTGTGATTCTTGGCTTATTGAGTTTGCAAGGAAGTTCTGAACAAGTTTCCAGAAGGGATCGGGGCCTGAGGTTGCAGTTTTCACGTCGGTTTTCAAGCTCGCCGGTTTCTGGAATTTTTCCAGCCGCCGACTATAATTGGTACTTTTCGATCCCTTCCCGTCATTTTTTGGTTTTGTGGTAGTTATGAAAGTTGATCAGAATGATGAAACAAAGGGGACAAGCTCGGCCCCGACACCATTGGCGGTGGTCGGTGGCGGCTCTGTCCCTAAATCCGGCGGCCCTTTCCGGCCACCTCAGGAGGTCTAAAATTTGGTTTCTGTCCATTTTATGATTCTATGTTTCAATACGATCATTTCGGTGTATTATACGTATTTTTCGGATATCGTATGAATTAGTTTTGAATTTTGTGATTTCGATCGATTTCGATCGTTAGATTTTTGATCTGTGAAATTAGGACCGTCGGATGAACTTGTAAATTTGTTATCATGATCATATGACTGTCCCAGAGGCTTTGTGTGGTCATGGGTGAAGATCCGACCGTTGGATCTTCGTATATGTGCAAAACGGTAATTAGGGGAGCGATTCGTGAGAAACCGCTCGTCGGATTTTAATGTAAATTAGAATCCGGCCGTTAAATGTTAGTTAATTTATGTGTTGAAATTGTTGGCTAAATTCGAATCACATTTGATTAGGTGATTGACGGATTTTATTTGAGTGGACTATTTCGGCGTTAATTATAATTATATTGAAGACGCAGCGGGAATTTCGAGGTGAGTAAAACTCACATGGTTCATATTACGAACCGAGCGTTTTAATTTATTTATTTTTGGTAATTGGGTGAAAATATTTGCGGATTAAATATTTGTTTTAAAATTTCATGGACTTGAATCACCACGGTCCATAGGTAAGTAAAATGAATTTTAATTATACAAATGAATTTCATGATTTTCTTGTGTGAACTATAGATGGTATTAGTGGTCATTCCTGAGTGGATGATTACGTATATATATATTTACGTGGAAATTATATATTGTTGAGTGATGATATGATTGACTGAATTGATGAATTGATTATATTTCAATTGTGTAATTCCATAATAATATAGTGTATCTTGGTTGGATTGATTTCAGTATGTGATATTATATGTTGTGCTCATTTATGGGTTTAGGGTCGACGTAGTGACCGGTGTGGGGTAATCGGACGCTCTAATCCTGGGTGGATGATGGGATACGATTGGTTGAGTATGTGGAATTATCGGACGTTCTAAATATGTATATATGTATACATATTGATGAAATACGATAATGATAAATATATCGGATGCCATAACCTAGGGGGGCTACGATTCAGTTAGAGCTCTAGTCTGTCAAGTACCGTATTTTTATAAATATGATGTTGAGAGTTGTGTAGAAAGTTGTGAGTTGGGAGTTTATCTTGATGTATTGAATTGGTGTGGATTGAGATTGTTAGTACTTGTGGATGTGGAAATTGTTTAGTGTTGTTGTGTGTGGGAATAATTATGAATTGAATTAAGCAATAGTTCTTTCCTTTTACTCATACGAGCTTTCATAAGCTTATCGGGTTTTGTGTTGTTGCAATCCCGGTACACTATTCAAATGGTGTAGCGGATATTCCTGCAGGTCAGGATAACCAGGGAGGTGACCGAGCTGCTTAGGTGTTACAACAGTTTGTTATTTCATTTAGTTGTGAGGTGTGTATGCTCATTTAGAGCTTTACAGTTCATCTTGGGATTTGAGTTGTAATAATTAACCAAGACTCAATTCGGTTTGATTTTATTTCGTGTGGTGAGGATGTTAAGAAAAGAAATTTTCAGGATGATTATTTTGAATTTGTAGTAATTTTCATGTTTCGGATTTTGAATTGTTATTCTAAAATTCGGGGCGTGACATCCAAAACCTAGGTTTCTCTCCTGTTTTCTTGGTCCAATGTGAGGCGTGTTTGATGTTATTTTAACTCGTGTTTAACTTGATTACATGACAGTGTATTAATTTGATTTTAACTTATATTCCTATAGGATTAAATTTGTAGGCAATGATTAGCAATTTAGACTTGTATATCTAGATTGGGGCGCATATATGAAGACTTAGGAGTGCTTTTGGATGCACTACCTAATGTCCGGATTATGCACACAGGAAGAGATGCAAACAAGGCTGCTCATTTGTTGGCTGCACATGCTTCATCTACAGGCCAAGATATTTATTATTCTTCTATCCCTTCCTTTCTTCATGACGTTATTGCTTGTGAACTTTGTAATCACTAATACTTCTTACTCTTCATAAAGGTTGAGACCATTTATCTAAAAAAAAAAAAAACAATTTAGACTTGTGTCTCCAATCTCTATTCAGTAGCAAATTCATAAAATTAAATAAATCTTTAACAATAATCGCAGTAACAATCAATATAAACAAAAGACTTTTGATTGCGTCAGACAGATCGATGTACCGTAAGTCATGAAATCATTAACTATCACCAGAATGTCAAATTATTTTATGTAATCGCATAATCAAACAATTATTGTTTTTGGACAACATGTCCAAACTAATAAAGACGATCCAAACTAGTATGAACCCAACAGACAAAATAGGGTAATTCTCATAAGATCGATATTTTCTTTTTTCTTACCTAGCCGCAAGTTCGCAATGTAGCTAGGGTGGTGAAAAAAAATCCTAGGGCTTCTACCCATTTTCTTATGAAAATTCTCTTCTACTCATGGTGGAGGAGATGGTGGCTCGCCTCTCGTAGCCCTGGCATTGATAGAGGAAGCAGTTGTTGATTTCGGGTCTTTGGGTTCAGCAACAGTGGCTGAGGACGGCTTTTACTTGGTGGGGCATTTGACTAGTTGGAAACAGGGAGATGAGAAGGGTTTCCCGAGCACGATGGTGGTGGTTTCATCTCACGATCACGACGTAGAAAGACGGTAGGTTTTTGTTCAAATTCAAACTGAACGAGGAGTGCAATCGGATCTCCATGGGGGACCTTGGCACCACAATGGAAGGATGCTGATTTTTGGGGAATATGACAATTTCGGCGACCTTGCCGATGTTCCTTTACAGTCGTTGGAGAAATGGGTAGGAGTTAAGGGTTTAGGTTGAGAATGGAGGAAGCCTAATTCTACTAGGTTCCTCAACGAGAAAGTTTCTAAGGGCTTATCCATTCCCATTGCAACGTGGGGATGTTGAGCAACGTTTTCGGGCTCTAATTAACGTCCGGTGTGGATTGTGGAGCTTAAGGGGCTTTGGTTTCATGGCTAGGGTGAAGACAATGGTCTATCTCCACTATGAGAAAATTAAAGAATTCTGCCAAGTTTGTGCTCCGTTCAGGCATGAGGCAGACTGATGTGATCCCTTTTTGAGCAGAGGCAACATTAATGATATCATCTGGCATGGTGCCGGTGTTGTGGTTGTGAGAGGTGTGGAGAAACCTGTGCAGAAATCTGGAGCTAGCCTGAGTTCGAGTCGAGTTAGACTGGTGAAGGAGGTTAGGGCTTTGAACCCTAGTGTGGGGGATAGATGTGGCAAACATGCTGCTAGGTTTGAGCACGGCACGAATCCAGCACGATCAAAATCGGTCTAGCACCGCCCGAGCACGATTAAGGGTGGGCTAGGCCGGGCGGGGTCAAGGTATATTAGCCCATGGCTGGTTTGGCCTGAGCCCATTATCGACTCGACATAGCTTGGGCACAACATATTGCAAGCCAACTCATTATAAACATAAAATTTCATTTCATTTTGAAAATATAAAAATTTACAGTGACTCAAGCTAAACATCCTTTCTATTCAACATTTCTTAACAATTTCACCCATTAATGTTGGCAAATTAGTGAAATAGAACATTATTTTTTAGTTTAACATAAGTTTTTTTTTTCCTAAATATTAAATACATGTTTATTAAAGAAGGTTAATCTCACAATAATACAATCAAAGAATTTAGAAAAAAAAAATATGATACTAAGTCTTTTAAGGTTTTCGTTTTTTTTTTTTTTTTGAATCAATTCATCAATGATTGTCATTAATTTTCAAGCCATAATAGTCATTACATATCCCTCCGCTGTCATTGACTACACAAGCAAGAGGTTGTGGGGGTACCACGGTGATATATAAGGATAGACCACTCATTAGATTTCTAGCGCTCACTTAAAAAAGCAAGCATATAAACTATGAAAAAAAATAGGGTTATTGAATAGTGTTTGAGTTTTTATTATTTTATTTTTCAAAGTAGATAAATAAAATTAATTTTCAATTACAAAAAAAAAAATACTGAAATTAAAATTTTTAAATCGTTCCTAATTTTGGGATGACTCGAACACGACATTATATTTGCTCGGGCCATCAGCCGGACTGGATTTAATGTTCAAGTAAATGGGTTGGCATAAGCTCGAGCACGGCTCGAAGCAAGAATTGGCTGGTTGAAAAGAGGTATGGCCGACCCGTTAGCCACCTTTAGCGGTGGAGAATCTCACTGAGGCTAGTATTCTACCTCTGTCGACAATGGGCAGGCTATTCTCGGCGGTGGACCTGCAGGCTATACCAGGCTGGGAGGCTTGTGATTGTGAGTGCGCTACCTGTGGCGGTAGAGCCTTGGGTGGTGGCAGAGCAGTTGACTCATGTGGTGAGGCTTTCTGGGAACCAAAAGGAGGCCGAACTCTCCTAACTAGAGCAAGACGAAAGTCCAAGTTGTTGAGGAAGGTGTTGGCCTTCCTAACACTAGTGGGGTGGTGTATGTGTCACCCAAGAAGAAACGAGGCCGTCCGAGGTTGTAAATATTTTGAGGGCTTGAGGGCTATGTTGGGTGTTCATAAGGCCAAAAATAAGGGAACCACGCACGGCCACACAAAGAGGCTAATATGATGGTTGAGGAGGCTATGGAACCTGATTTGCTGAGGGATCTAAGGAAGCTGTGGAAGCTCCCTTGATGGAGAAAGCTGCTGGTGGTGCTACCCTCTTGCTTGAGATGGCACCAAGCTCAGTTCAGAATTGAGGATGTTGCCAGTAATAGCTAGCTTTTAAAAGGTTAAATTGTTTAGATAGCGCTCTATCTGACAGCCCTTTGTGCTGGTCATTATGTATAATTTTGCTGTACAAAATATATGGCTAAATCATTTGACCATATCACAATCACTCTCAATCTGTAGGACACAACGTTCTTGACTGATAATAGTTTGGGAATACAGTTGAACAAACACGTCTGTTATAATTAATAAATTGGCCAAAATATGCACCAACAGTTCAATTCTTGAAAGCCAAAATTGTACGATCTACACATCACATTACAGCCACATTTTTGGTCCCCAAAATTTGGGATAAGGGCTAGTTGGCTATTGCATGAGAAGGCAGCGACATGCGATGCAAGATCAGAAGAGTCCCCTCAAAGCTTGGCAGTTAATCCTCTTAGACAAGCAGAACTGCATTTACACATCCATCATTCTCTGGATTATTTGTTACCTGAGCATATTTCCCTGTATTTACCAGCAAAGATGAGTACAACCACAAGTTAAAAATCTAAAAGTACCCTCATTTAAAACAGGGGAAGTATGATGGCGAAGTTAATTGAAAATTAAGCAGAATGCCAAGCACATGGGAGGTTTTGAACTCACCCCATACAACTTTCCCGTTAGGTGTGACAAGACCAAGTTCACTTACATTCACCTGAAATTCAGGGATAAACAAACAACAAACAGCCTGAGAAATCATGATATTAAAGTTATAAGTCATGAATCATCACAGAAGACTGAGATAGGTACCTCAATGATGGTTCCCTTGGTCAAGACACCAAGAGAGGTGTACATTTGACCATTAGGGTTTTTCTTCACACCGATAATCTCAAGGTTGAAAGTACATTTGAGTTCAGGGTGTGTCACATGAGCTTTAGTGAATCGCAATCCACTGGGCCGGATAAATCGCTCATACTTGGGAGGTTTCCTGGTAAAACCAGGTCCCACAAATGTGGCTTTTGTGATCATCCGCTTCCATTGCTTAGCTGCACAGAAGAAAAAAATATAAGCTACCAAGAATGGGAGCAACAAAATTACATCGAATATACCTGCGCAAAAGCTTTACAGGCGTAGCATGAAAATATATGAATGAAAAACAATTTTATCTGGTTGTCTGGAAAATAGTAATCATAAGACCAAATAATGAATATATAAACTACCAATTGACTTCAAACTTTATCAATGGGAAGCTAACTTCAATCTTTGATGCATAGGGATAGAGAGAAGGCAGTTCTTACTCTTGCGTTTGCCCGTTCGAAGCACTTTAAACATCTCATCTTCAGCCACAGGCCTTACCTGGAAAAGATACGACAGTCAGAAAATTATTTATTCACACATTAAAGAGTACAGAGTCCAAAAGTTGCACTTGAGTTACCTTAGGCAGAGGGACTTCCCATTTCCCAGCTTTCTCTTTCCGTTTTTGCTTGATGGAATTGCTAAGAGTCTATTTACAGCATAAAGTCAGATACCGACCATGAAAATCTATCTTAATCATTCTATTTAATGGCTGTTCAAACATACCTTTGCTCGTGTTGTATTGTCACGATCCAACAAATATGTTGGAACAGCTCCTTCATGAACATCATCATCAACTTTGTGCCTAGTCGATGACTCCTCATGCATAGCCAATCTGTCAACATTCACAAACTATAGTTAATTGTGAAATACAGGTCATTATAATGACTAGTTCAATAAACAGTAAATAGCAAACACACTCTTTAGTGTGGGCTACCAACAAAACGGCAAACTATCTGATAAGCGTATAAACTAGTACATATGATTGTAACTTCGTATTGTGCATCATCATACAAGAAATTAATAATTTTCTAGTAATTATTGCTATATAATTACAAATATATAATATTTTCAAGTCGAGAAGAACATATTAACAGTCTAGGGTGGACAAAAGAACCATATCAATAACCATGAAAGAAGAATCTCAAAATCATTTACCATATGCTAAACATGTTTACTGATAATAGAAAACTTCTGAGTTACGAGCAAAGTTGTAAGAGAACAAACCACTGAGTAGAACTAAGAAGAAATAAACAAAAAGGCTCAATTAAATTACTCTGAAACCCAGGAAACAGAACTCACGTTTTCTTCATTAGAGCCTTTTCTGCATAGCGTTTCTTGGCAAACATCTTGCCCTTAATACCCAGAGCCTGTTCCATTACAAAATTAGTAAGAAACATAATAAGAGCGAAATTTTATTTTATTTTAATTTCTCAGGATTGGGGGGGGGGGGGGGGGGGGGGGGGGGGGGGGGGGTGGGGGGCGGTGGGTGTGTTGGGAGGGGGATAGAATTGACCTTTTGCGCGATTTCAGAGCGCTTGTGGACCTCACGAGCCTCCTTCTTGCGCTTGCGTTCAAAGTGGTCAGGTCTGTACCCATATCGCTTCCTGTGAAGATCTATATAATCTCCCTGCGGCTGAATTCCACAAATAACAAACAATATGAAATTTCATCCTAAATAAATAAGATAGATATAAACGGAGAGAAAGAGATAAAAAAAAAAAAAAACAAACAAACAAACAAACAAACCATGGTTACAGGTATTTGTTGCTCTCAGTTTGTTGTTATAAATCCCAAGCAAGCCTCAGCAAGAATCTACAAAAGACCGACAGATATAACATAAAAAGAAATTAGAAAATTATCCATCAGAAACAAGTGCATGACACAGTTATTCAACAGCAAAACAAAACAAAACAAAATATATAGAAACATCAAATCGAATTTTCTTCATCTGATTCGCTTTATATCTCTCATTCAGTGAACTTCCCCAACCAAAATTTCACTCATACTGACTCCCACAATTTGAAAATCGAAGGTGATAAACCCTAAAACATCCTAGGCACACAATCATGTAACTTTACCATGACATCATGATTCGTGCGACACCCAATAGTTTCAATCCCAAATTCCCAACCAAAACTTACACAACTGTTTCACTAGTGCTAAGTTCCCTAGTACTAGGGTAACTACAGCCATTTCACTTTCCAATTTTTTGGGGGATCGTTTTACTCCAAACATGGTAAGGGAATTGGGTTCCCATTTCCCCAACGAGCAGTGGAGGACTATTAAAGGTTATAATGCTAATCACATGGAAGCCTAGAGCAAGCAATAATTTCATTCTAGTACTACTTCACAGTTAGGCAAACAAAATCACACTCTACGTAATGTAAAACCAGCAAATTCTAAACCTTCATCAGAAAATAGAACAAGGGCTTATTGAATTACTCATATATCCTTGCAGGCTTCGACACTAAGACCCAAATTTCCCAGGAAACCAAATAACAAGAGGGTGTGAAGAAACTGACCTGAGACTCTGAGAGACACACACAGAGAAGCTTGCCCAGCTTCGATGCCCAAACGATGAACTGACGAAGAGGCAAAAAGACAAAGGCGGTGTTTTTAGGTTTAGAGACTAGGATCGCCGCCAACACCAATAGAAAGTGGACACCTAATACTGAAATAAATAAATAAAAAAACAAAAAAGATGAAAAATACATAATATCGGTTCGGTTCGGTTCGGTTGAACCGATTTTTCGAATACACAAAAACAAAAATTGGCACTGCTCTTATCGGCTTTAGTGCGGTTTCTGGCACCGATTGACCGGTTCGATTCATCTCTAGTTGTAGAACATTTTTGACCAGGGATGAAAGATTTTGATCTGAAAAATCGAAAATTGGCGGAAATCAGAATCCATCGAGGAGCAAACTTCACGGCTGATGTTTTAGCTGATGTGAGTCACTCGATCTCAGGTTATTGCTATTGGAATAATTGAACACAATTATCTAAAATCTTAAATAAACATTGTTACATAGTGGGTTATAATAATATAATATGACATAATATATGCTGAGTCGCTGATAATTTTTAAAAATTCACTTTAAACATCTCAGATTTAAAAAAAAAAAATTTAATGGGTAGAAACCTAATGAGAGACTAAGCCATCAAGCCATATATACATAATTTTTGTACAAATCAAACATTGCACTTTGAATTACGTGAGTACCTTGGAACCACATATGAGATTTAAAATTTTCACTATCTTCATCATCTTTCATTATAAAGCCTAAGTGTATTTTGAAAAATATTCATTAAATAATACCTCGCCCTTATAGTTTTGTGTGTGTATATATATACATAAAACAATATGGTTTAAAGGAAATTAGCCGTGGGTTTTTGTGCTAATACTTATTACAAACATTGCTCAGTTTTAGCCATAACTATAATTATTTGTAGGTTTAAGATTTTGAAAATTGTAGAAAATCTAGAAATATTGGCGAATTTTGAAAATTGCAAGTTAATTATTGATTAGATTTAGGCATTTAGTAAACTTTCAGATTCGTCCGAGAATAGAATGTATTAATATAAGTTACATGACTTGCATCAATCCATGAAATGAAAGGCCAGCGGAGTTGGTTTGTGCTGCTTGTGTGCTTCACGGTCAATCAAGGTTTGAACCTTGCCAACTACTTTGTGGCGTTTTGAGTGGAATTTATCAGTCATAGTTGCGGAATATTCTTGAATATTCTCCAAAATTCCGAATATATCGTATCTTTCCCAAAATATCGAGAAATTTCCTGAAATTCCTCGATATTATGTTGGTAAGTAAGGAAAGTTTCGTGACTAAAAAAAAAACGAAATTTTAGTCCTTGGCAAGAACGGTTCTTCTGCTACGCTTCAAGGGCAAGGGCATCATTCTCTCGGCGGGGCTAACCTGAACGGCGGCAGCGTCACCACCACTTTGGGTGAAATCGGCGGGTCTTCTTGGATTGTCCTACGTAGGCTGCTTATCTCCGAAGACGCGGTTCTTCTGCTACGCTTCAAGAGCAAGGGCATCCTTCTCTCAGCAGTGGCTAACCTGAACGGCGGCAACATTTTGCTCGATATTATGTTGGTAAGTAAGAAAAGTTTCGTGACTAAAAAAAAAAATGATATTTTCAGCGATATTTCGGCGAAAATATCGAAATTTTAGTCCTTGGCAGAACGGTTCTTCTGCTACGCTTCAAAGGCAAGGGCATCCTTCTCTCGGCGATGGCTAACCTGAACGGCGGCGTCACCACCACTTTGGGTAAAACCGATGGGTGTTTTTGGATTGTCCTACGCGGGCTGCTTATCTCCGGTGACGCGGTTCTTTTGCTACGCTTCAAGGGCAAGGGCATCATTCTCTCAGCGGTGCCTAACCTGAACGGCGGCAACGTCACCGCCACTTTGGGTAAAACCGGCGAGTCTTCTTGGATTGTCTTACGCGGGTTGTTTATCTCCGGCGACGGCGTATCAAAGGACTCAAGAATGTCATTCTGACCGGGGGGCTTCTGATTCTGAATGAGGAATTCAGCATTTCTTTCCGATTATGCGATAAAGGGGTGGGCAGCAGGTCTTCTTGGATTGTCCTACGCGAGCTGCTCATCTCTGACGACAGCATATCAAAGGACTCAAGAACGTCATTCTGAAGGGGGGGGGGGTTTCTGATTCTGAACGAGGAATTCATCTTTTCTTTCCGATTCTACGACAAAGGGGTGGGGGTGCAGATGATGCAGGCAACCGTAGTCTACGGCCTTGGCTCCGTCGCCGTCGATGGCGGGTTGCTTTGGCATCGTCTTGGATCTTGGGGTTTTGGGCGACGACGTCGTCTTGAGACCTGCAACAGCGGTTCACTAGTTTTTGGAGACTGAATGGAGGGTTTTTGACAATGACGTCGTCTTTGACTCACTCGAGGATCTGGGTCAAAAAAGTCTCGAGCCTTGGGATTTTTGGCGACGATGTCGTCTCAAGACTTGTGATCGATATTCATTTATAGAATTTTAAAATAATTTATCTTTTATTTTTTTCAAGATTTTAAAAACTCAATTACTTTATTATTAACCATTGATTTTAACCCATCGTATTTTTCTTACCGTTCGATTAAAAATTGAGTAATTGTTCAAGTAAATCCAGAATATGTGTCTGGCTCAAACTTTAGGTTACTTGACCTAGTTGTAACATGGCTTTGAATTAGAGATATTCTCGGAGATATTCATAGATATCCAATTAATTGTACGATTATATTTGCTTGTATAACTCTGACGCGTCTGTGGGCCGGGTCATATCAGTAGGGTTCTTCGCTGTGTCTCTTTCTCTGTTTATTTTTTCTGTTCTTTCTTTCTTTCTTTCTGGCAAGTGGGTAGGCTTCCTTCTTTTTTATTTGTTTTTTTTTCTTCAGAAAATTACACATAAGTGTCAGTTTGAAACTTAAATTAGTCACAAGGCCACCAAAGTTTTATTTGTACACATCAGACCACTTGTAGCTTTAAATTATTTTCAACCTGATAATTTTACCCTTCCACTAACTCCATGATCATCCGGCCAAAATGAAAAGAAAAAAAAAAACTCATTTCCCTTTCTTCTCTCTCTCTCCCCCTTCCCTTTCTTTCTCCCTGATCTCTCTTCTTCTTCTCTTCCCTCTACAATCACCTGAAAGAATCAATTCCGGCCACCATCTCTCATCACGATCACCATTAATTGAACCACAACACAAACCCGACCAAAGCCCAACCACCCCATCGTCGATTAAGGTACGACGGTCTCTCCAACCACCCCCCCCCCCCCCCGACCCTGATTCTGATTCTGATGACCACCGCCTCTGATCTGGAGAATTCCAATGGATCTAAGCTTGCAAAACTTCGAAATAGCGCTGCTAATCTGCCATGCCTGGAGACGATGACGACAACGAAGAAGCTCCGATCGGAGCTACCTCACTAGAGTCCAACTTAGATCTTTCCGGAGGTGAAGAAAGTGACTGTCGGAGACAGCGAAGTTGAGGTTTTTTATAGTCGTGGACGAACGCGATGATGTTCGATGACCAGAAGCCTGGAACCTCCGGTCTTCGTTTTCTTATTTGTTACGACCCGAACCTAAATTTATAGACTTACGGGTCTTTTGGACGGTAAACGAGAGTTATTTTAATTTTCGAATCCGTTTTGACTGTTTAGGTGGCCCTAAAAGATAACTTTTTTGTTTGGGTCAAAATTCGAGAAAGCATAATTGAAAAATTATAACTCAGATTGAAGTGAGGAGGAAGAAAGCATAATTGGAAAATTTCACAATATATCAGAGTGCTTAATTGTTCGGCTACTTCAAGATATTTTCTGATTTTGTCACAGTTGAGAAAGTTGTTGGAAATGATGAGATGGTGCTGTTGATAAAATTTGGTATCCAGATATGGTGGTTGACCGGCGGTGCATGAATAGTGTTGGCGCGGAACAGTGATTTAATTGTGTTTTTAGCGTATTAAATCATATAAATGTTGTAGAGATTATATATGAAGTTTGATGAAAATTGGTGAAGTTTTGAATTTATTATGAATTTCCGAATATTTAGAAATTCGATTGTCGATTTACGAGAATCCGACCGTTGGATTTGCTTTAGAAATTATAAATCGATGGATATACCGATTTGGTGAAGTTTGGATGGATGTCAAGGAGAATTGAGGGAGTTAAGATAAAATGAGACTTTTAGGAATTCGATTTAAGTATCATAAATTTAGATTTTCGTCTTGTGATTATTTATTTACGAGCGTTATATTTATACAGGACGTGAGGATGAATCACACGGAGGAAACTTCGAATAAACGACAATTTTAGCCGTAAACATGAATTACTACAACTTACTATAGTCATCCTGAATATTTCTTTTCTTAACAACCTCGCCACACCAAATAAATTCAAAACCGAATTTAGTCTCGGTTAATTATTACAACTCAAAATACAAAATGAACTGTAAAGGTCTAAATGAGCATACACACCTCACAACTCAATGAAATAAAAATAACTTGTCACGCCCCGAATTTTAGAATAAAAATTCAAAATCCGAAACATGAAATTACTACAAACTCAAAATAATCATCCTGAAAATTTCTTTTCTTAACATCCTCACCACACGAAATAAAATCAAACCGAATTTAGTCTCGGTTAATTATTACAACTCAAATCCAAAATGAACTGTAAAGCTCTAAATAAGCATACACACCTCACAACTAAATGAAATAATAAAACTGCTGTAACACCTAAGCAGCTTGGTCACCTCCCTGGTTATCCTGACCTGCAGGAATATCCGCTACACCATTTGAATAGTGTACCGGGATTGCAACAACACAAAACCCGGTTAGCTTATGAAAGCTCGTATGAGTAAAAGGAAAGAACTATTGTTTATTTTAATTCATAATTATTCCCACACACAACAACACTAAACAATTTCCACATCCACAAGTACTAACAATCTCAATCAACACAAATTCAATACATCAAGACAAACCCCAACTCACATCTTTCTTCACAACCCTCAACATCGTATTTATAAAAATACGGTACTTGACAGACTAGAGCTCTAACTGAATCGTAGCCCGTCACCTGGCCTAGGTTATGGCATCCGACATATTTATCATTATCGTATTTCATCAATATGTATACCTATATACATATTTAGAACGTCCGATAATTCCACATACTCAACTAATCGTATCCCATCATCCACCCAGGATTAGAGCGTCCGATTACCCCACACCGGTCACTACGTCGACCCTAAACCCATAAATGAGCACAACATATAATATCACATACTGAAATCAACCCAACCAAGATACACCATATTATTATGGAATTACACAATTGAAATATAATCAATTCATCAATTCACTCAATCATATTATCACTCAACAATTCACTCATCAATATATATTTTCCACGTAAATATATATATACGTAATCATCCACTCAGGAATGACCACTAATACCCTATATAGTTCACACAAGAAAATCATGAAATTCATTTGTATAATTAAAATTCATTTTACTTACCTATGGACCGTGGTGATTCAAGTCCATGAAATTTTAAAACAAATATTTAATCTGCAAATATTTTTCACACAATTACCAAAAATAAATAAATTTAAAAAGCTTGGTTCATAATATGAACCATGTGCGTTTTACTCACCTCGAAATTCCCGCTGCGTCTTTAATACAATATAATTAACGCCGAAATAGCCCACTCAAATAAATCCGTCAATCACCTAATCAAATGTGATTCGAATTTAGCCAATAATTTCAACACATAAATTAACTACCATTTAACGGCCGGATTCTAATTTACATTAAAATCCGACGAGCGGTTTCTCACGAATCGCTCCCTTAATTACCGTTTTGAACATATACGAAGATCCAACGGTCAGATCTTCGTCCATGACCACACAAAGCCTCTGGGACAGTCATATGATCATCATAACAAATTTACAAGTTCATCCGACGGTCCTAATTTCACAGATCAAAAATCTAACGATCGAAATCACAAAATTCATAACTAATTCATACGATATCCGAAAAATGCATATAATACGCCGAAACGATCGTAATGAAACATAGAATCAAAAAATGGACAGAAACCAAATTTTAGACCACCGGAGGTGGCCGGAAAGCGCTGCCGGAGTTAGGGACAGAGCAGCCACCGACCACCGCCAATGGTGTTGGGGCCGAGCTTGTCCCCTTCATTTCATCATTCTGAGCAACTTTCATAACTAGCACAAGACCAAAAAAGACGGGAAGGGATCGAAAAGTACCAATTACAGTCGGCGGCCGGAAAAATTACAGAAACCGGCGAGCTTGAAAACCGACGTGAAAACTGCAACCTCAAGCCTCGATCCCCTCTGGAAACTTGTTCAGAACTTCCTTGCGAACTCAACAAGCCAAGAATCACAAGAAACGATCGTGTATAGCTCGAGATATCTTGACCGAAAGTTGGTTGTTTCGATCGGTACGGGGTCGAGCTCCAACGAACGTGAAAATGTTCGACCCAGTTCCGGTCCTTCTTGTTGCTTGTAGAGGAAGTTGAGGCGAGCTCAATGAGCTAAGAATCAAGTGAAATGGTGGTGTGTAGCTCGAGATATCAAGATCGAACCGAAAACTACCCTTTTCGGTTCGGGCCGTGCCGCCGCCGCTACAGGCCGCGCCGCCTTGTAAAACTGCCTCTGGAAGCTTCAGGAGGTTGAGTCGATGTAGAGGAACGAGTTTCACTTGGTTTGGTGGTCGAAAACACAAGGAGCTAGTTTTGGTTCGTTTTCGGGTCCGGTTGTTTCGGGCTGTTTCGCCGGCGCTGGAGGCCTTGCCGGTGGAAGCGACGCCGTCCAGGAGGTAGAGCAGCTCGAGACGAACGCTTAGGACTTGGTTTGAGGTCGAGAGGTGGCCTGTGGAGGGAGAACGATTATGGTGAACTTGCTCTCTTTCTCGGTCGTTTTTGGTCGAGGAACGGAGGTAGGGGACGATGAACAGTACCTTCTGAAAATGGAAGGAGGCCGGACCAAAATAGAAGGCTTCTGATAAATTAGCTAGGGTTTTTTCCTATTTATACAAGTTTCGGAAAAACTTCTAAATTCGATAACTAATTCAGAAAAAATCCGATCTTCGTGTTCCACACGTGTACGGACTCGTATCGACGAACTCTACAACTTTCATGAAGGAAGTTTCTCTAAATTTTGTACGTAGAAAAAGTCGATTTCTCAAACCGAGCATTTCGAGCTTTTCGTTAAAAATGATCGTTTCGAAACTTCGATAATTCTAAAAGCTAATTATTATCGAATAATATTCGTGAAATCGCATAATAAACGCTCAACACAATTACTCAAATTTAAAATGAAAATTGCGGATATTACATAACTGCTGTAACACCTAAGCAGCTCGGTCACCTCCTTGGTTATCTTGACCTGCAAGAATATCCGCTACACAATTTGAATAGTGTACTGGGATTACAACAATACAAAACCTGGAAAGTTTATGAAAGCTCGTATGAGTAAAGGACTGTTGTTTAATTAAATCATAACTATTTCCACTCAAATCAACACTCAACAATTTCCACATCCGTAAGGAACCAACAATCTCAATCAATCAACGAATCAACACCAAACCCTAACTCACATATTTCTTCACAAAACCTCAACATCATATTTATAAAAATACGGTACTTGACAGACTAGAGCTCTAACTGAATCGTACCCTGTCACCTGGCCTAGGTTATGGCATCCGATATATTTATCTTTATCGTATTTCATCAATATGTATACTTATATACATATTTAGAACATCCGATAATTGTATATACTCAACCAATCGTATCCCATCATCCACTTAGGATTAGAGCGTCCAATTCCCCCATACCGGTCACTTCGTTGACCCTAAATCCATAAATGAGTACAACATGTATTTTCACATAATGAAATCAACTCATCCAAGATACACAATATTATTATAAATTTAAGCATTTGAAAAATAATCCAAATCATCAATCCAATCCAATCGTATTATCAGGCGACAATCCACCAATCAAAATTTATATATTCCACGTAAATATATATATATATATATATATATATATATATATATATATACGTAATCATCCACTCACGAATGAACATTAATATCAACTATAGTTCACATAAGAAAATCGTGAACTTCATTTGTATAATTAAAATTCATTTTACTTACCTATGGACCGTAGTGATCTAGTCCGTGTAATTTTTTTTAAAACAAATATTTAATCCACAAATATTTTTCACACAATTACAAAAATAAAGAATTTAAAACGCTCGGTTCGTAATATGAACCACGTGAGTTTCACTCACCTCGATACTCCCGCTGCGTCTTCAAAACACTCCGAAACAGCTCCCCCAAATATAATCCGTCAATCACCTAATAAAATGTTATTCGAATTTAGCCAATAATTCCAAAACATAACTGAACTACCATTTAACGGCCAGATTCTAATTTATAATAAAATCCGACGAACGGATTTTCACGAATCGCTCCCCTAATTACCGTTTTACACTTATACGAAGATCCAACGATCGGATCTTCGTCCATGACCACACAAAGCCACTGGGATAGTCACATGATCATCATATCAAAACTACAAGTCCATCGGACGGTTCAAATTTTACAGATCATAAATCTAACGATCGAAATCGATCGAAATCTCAAAATTCGTAACTAAATCATACGATATCAGAAAAATGCATATAATATGCTGAAATGATAGTACTAAAATGTAGAATCATAAAATAGATAGAAACTAAATTTTAGACATCCGGAGGTAGCCGGAAAGGGCCGTCGGAATTAGGGGCAGAGCCGCCGCCAACCACCACCAATGGTGTCGGGGCCGAGCTTCTCTCATTTGTTTCATCATTCTGAACAACTTTCATAACTAGCACAAGACTAGAAAATAACGGGAAGGGATCAAAAAGTACCAAATACAGTCAGCGGCCGGAATTTTTCCAGAAACCGGCGAGCTTGAAAACGGACGTAAAAATTGCAACCTCACGCCTTGATCTCTTCTGGAAACTTGTTCATAACTTCCTTGCGAACTCATGAGGCCAAGAATCACAAGAAAAGATCATGTATAACTCAATATATCCGGATAGAAAGGTTGTTTTTCGATCTAAAGAGGTCAAACTCCGGCGAACATGAAAACATTAAACCTAGGTCCGGTCATTCTTGGTGCTTGTTAAGGAAGTTGAGGCGAGTCCAATGAGCCAAGAATCACGTGAAATAATGATCTATAGCTCGAGATATCGAGATCGAAACGAAATCGGGCTTTATCCGTTCTGTGCTCACCGCCGCCGCTGCCGGCCGTGTCGCGGCGTAAGGCTGCCTCTGGCAGCTGCGCTAGGTCAAGATGAAGTTAATGGAGGTGGTTTGAAGTCTTAAGGTGCCCGGAGGAGGAAGAGGGAGCACGGTGAAGCCGTGCTCTGTTTTTCTGGGTTCGACCAAGAGAGAGAGAACGAGCTACAGTCTTTCCAAAAAAGTACAGGGAGGCCGGGAGAAGAAAAGGGGGTTTCCAAAAAAATCTAGGGTTTTTTTCCCTATATACTTGTTTCGAAATTTCTTGCAACTGCGATAACTAATTCAGAAAAAATCCGATCTTTGTGTTCCGCATACGCACGGACTCGTATCGACGAGCTCTACAACTTTCATGAAGGAAGTTTTCCCAAATTTTGCACGTACAAAAGTCGATTTCTCAAACCGAGCATTTCCAGATTTTCGTTAAAATAATCGTTTCAAACCTTCGATAATTCAAAAAATGAAATATTATCGAGCAACATTCTTGAAATCGTACAATAATCATTCAACACCAATACACGAATTTAAAATGAAAATTGCTGTTCTTAAAATCTACCCCCCTTAAAGGAATTTCGTCCCGAAATTCAAGTATTCGATTCCCTAAAGAGTTGTGGATACCTCACTCTCATGTCAGATTCTAACTCCCATGACACATCACCCTCGTCATGATGACTCCACAACACCTTCACAAGGTCAACCTCTTTCCAACGCTTCTTTGTAGACCTGTCCAAGATACGAACTGGTTTAACTACAAATGTCACATCTGTGTTCATTTCGATCGCACTGTGATCAATCATGTGAGACTCGTCTCGGACATACTTCCTGAGCATCGACACATGAAAGACATTGTGCTCACCTGACATGCTAACAGGTAAAGCAAGACGATATACCAAGTTCCCCACCATTTCCAGAATCTCAAAGGGTCCAACATACCTCGGTGCGAGTTTTCCCTTCTTGCCAAATCTCACTACACTTTTTCATATGTGAGACCTTCAAGAACACATGATCGCCTGTCTCAAACTCCAAAGGTCTTCTCTTCAAGTTAGCATAACTCTTCTGTCTATTCTGAGCAGTTCGGATTCTGTCCCGTATAGTAGTGACCTTCTCTGTAGTCTCCTGTACAATCTCAGGACCGATAAACCCTTTATCCCCTGCTTCTGCCCAACAGATAGGAGTCCTACAAGGCCTACCATAAAAGCCTCAATGGAGCCATACCGATACTGGAGTGATAGCTGTTGTTGTAGGCAAACTCTACCAATGGCAGATGATCCGCCCAACTTCCCTTAAAATCCAGAACAAAAGCCTTAAGCATATCCTCCATCACCTAATTCACTCTCTCGGTCTGCCCATCTGTCTGTGGGTGAAATGCAGTGCTCATAGCTAGAGATGTACCAAATGCCTTATGGAACCTACGCCAGAATTCTGAAGTGAAATGAGCATCACGATTAGAGACAATCGTCACAGGCACTCCATGAAGCCTCACTATCTCGTTCACGTAAAACTTACACAACGCATCTCCTGAATAAGTTTTTGCCACAGGAAGAAAATGTGCTGACTTACTCAACCGGTCAACAATCACCCAAATCCAGTCATAACCCTGCCTGGACCTAGGCAATCCAATCACAAAGTCCATGGAGATATCTTCCCATTTCCAAACAGGAATCTGTAAGGGATTTAACATTCTTGCGGGTCTTTGATGCTCTGCCTTCACCTGTTTACATGTAAGACACTTCGACACATGTTCTGCCACATCCCTCTTCATTCCATGCCACCAAAACTGCATTCGTAGATCCATATACATTTTAGTACTGACAAGACCCAACCCAGAATTTCCCCCAGAAATTCCAGGTGGCCCTGCAGGGTCCACTTTTCGAGAAAATTCAGCAGAACTTTCGCAAAAAAATGAACAACCCTAACCTGCAAAGAATTCAAATTACACTTCTAGCATACCATCCTTATACTTCTGGAGCCATCATGCTCCCCAAAAACCAACAACTCCATTTCCATAATAAACAATTCTCATAGGTTCTCAGAGCAATTCTAAAACAAATGAAAAGAGGATAAGGATCGATAGATCCTACAGTGCGGAAGTAGTGCTAGCTATGTCCATGTACGTCCAATCTTGACTAATATCGCCTGCAAACTGGGCATTTGAAAACAAAAGGCTCAGGGGAAAGTAATTTAAAAACACATTAGAGTGAGTGGACAAAAAAAATTAACAATATAATTTAATTGAACGAAACTTTAATACTTTCCCAAAATTTGAAATATTTACAAAAATTTCGATGCATGCCATATTTATAAAATATATTTCTCCCCACATGAAAAACTCGTGAAATCGGGCTAGCCTCGCTAGTCAAATAATAATATCAAGAAAAATACGGGGAAGAACGATTATCACCATACGAGTATATCAGAGCCCCTCGAGCTCTACCCTCAACTCCCTCACATATAAATTATGTAAGGAGGAGAAACAACAACCTCTACTATTCAAGTGAGGAGGAAAATAAATCACCTCGACTTCACTCACAAACACAAAGTAAGTGAGAAGGAGACACAATAACCAACTCGAGTATGGTGAAGGAAAATAATCCAAAAACTCGTAAATCCATAAAACTTCTCCAATTCCTCACGAAAAAAATACATATATTCTAATGACATGGCCCCGCACGTCAAAATATTCTCAAATTCATAAACAAGTCGGCGAGAATAATAAGTGTAAATAATTTCCTCGAAACTCTCATCTCCGATAATATTCCAGAATCTCAAAATCGACGAATAAAATATAATATTGAATTACGGAAATCACCTCAGAAAATAATTCGTCGAAAATCACATAAATCACATTTTCAAATAATAATTATATATCGGAGATAAATATCGAAAGCTCAATATCCAAAAAATAGTATCACAAATCCATTTCTCAAATCATAAACGAGATAGATCATAATTAATCTCCGAAATCAATTCATATTCTCAAAAACAAATCATAAATCCAAATTCGAGCATAATAAATTTATATCTGAAATTCATATGAAAAACCAATACTAAAATTATAATCCAAGATAAAATATATGCTCGCTAAATAAAACGTTAATTAAATAAATCAATAGTTTCAAAATAAATGCATGCATCATTATTTAAAACAAAAGTCCACTCACAGTATACGGCTAAACTTGCCGTTTATTCGAAGTTTTCTCCGTATGATTCCTCCTCACGTCCTGTATAAATATAACGCTCGTAAATAAATAATTACATGACGGAAATCTAAATTTACGATAATTAAATCTAATTCCTAAACGTCTCCTTTTATCTTAACTCTCTCAATTCTCCATGATATCCATCCAAACTTCACCAAGAAGGTATATCCATCGATTTATAATTTCAAAAGCAAATCCGAAAGAGATCCGACGGTCGGATTCTCATAAATCGACAATCGAAATTCTAAATCTTCGAAAATTCATAATAAATTCAAAACTTCACCAATTTTCATCAAACTTCATATATAAGCTCTACAACATTTATAGGATTTAATAGGCTAAAAACATAAATTAAATCACTGTTCACGCACAGCACTGTTCCGTGCCGACACTATTCACGCACCGCTGGTCAACCACCATATCTGGTTATCAAATTTTATCAGCAGCACCATCTCATCATTTCCAACAACTTTCTCAACTATGACAAAGTCATAAAATACTTTGAAGTAGCTGAACAATTAAGCACTCCGATGTACAGTGAAATTTTCCAATTATGCTTTCTTCCTCCACGCTTCGATCTGGATTATGAAACTTGGCGAGCATGAAGAGTGGCTCAAGCTGCTTCCAATGGACCTGGTTTTGTGGCCGGAGGTGGCCGAAAATCTACATTGACCACTTTGCTACAGTAAAAATGTTGGCTTTGATCTCCGCATTTCCGGCTAAATCGCCATAAACAACTCCCACATGCGTGTTAAGGAGGAGGAGACGAGTCTATCGATGCTCGCGGCTCGCCATTTGGTGGTCTGGAGGCGGAGGAAGAGAAAGTTGTAGAAAAGAGAGAGAGAGAGAGAGAGAGAGAGAGAGTTGCAGAAGAGAGAGCACGGGAAGAAGGAGAGAGAAGAAGAAAGAAGAAGAAAAAGAAATTTTACCGGTCTACAATAAAAATTTAAATATATACTATCTACCATAAACAGTAATTGTCGTATTTCGCTTATAACTTTTGTATACGGACTCCGATTTTTACGAACCAAGTATGCACGTGCTCAGTTTAACGTCCTTTACGACTTTCATGAAGAAAGCTTTATCAAAATTTGACCCGAACAAAAAGTCATCTTTTAGGGCCCCCTCAACGATCAAAACGGAGTTGAAAATTAAAATAACTCTCGTTTACCGTAAAAAAAAACCCGTAAGTCTATAAATTTAGGTTCGAGTCGTAACAGTCTTCCCTCCTTATACAAATTTCGTCCTCAAAATTTCATACTGTTGAAGTAAAAGAGGAATACACACACTATCTAAAATATAATATTCTCGCAAAAGAAATGCATCGAATACAACAAAGTGAGGATAAAAGTGCACAAAACGATGTGTGAATATGCTCAAAACATGTAAAAATTCACTTCAAAACTCATCCAAAAATCAGTCACTCAAAACTAAGAGATTAACACTTAGAAGAAACAATCTTTAAGGTGACATCTAGCTGATCACCGTAATCTGATCGATTCCCATAGTGTCCCTGCTGAATTCAGGAGATAGACTTACTTCCAATCATTATTGACAATCCTTATCAACTGAATGAGAAAATTTTCAGAGCATTAAGTTCAAAAGACTTATCCACAAGCAAGAAGAATTTCTTCCATAGTTTTTATCGAAGCAACATTTCATTCACTATTCCCATGAAACCTGTCTACTCATCCTTGGGTTAAGTTTTCTTTCACAACCTCAAGTTCACTATTTTAACAATCAATAGAGCTTTCAACAATTACACCAGCAATTAAAAAGCATAACATGCTTAACCAAGAATTATCGATGTCCAAAGTCAATTCACTTGTCTTGCTTAGTAGTGGAGCATTTCATACTCGCAAGTACATGAATTTCTGCGTTACGAAATTCGTGTCAACTATTAGTTCAAATGACTGAAAGTATCGACACCACAAACCATTTGGTTTGGATAATAGCATTCATAGCCTTTTCATATAAATCGCACGATGAGGAACCATGTCATTCACCAACAATATTGTGATATTATACCAACTCATCCTTAATACATCTTCCATTTGTACTATGTTTATGGGGTAATCCAACCACTATTAAAATACCACAAGATGACTATAACTAACCAACGAGTTCAAAGCAAATAAATTCCTTCGCTATCACAAAACATTACTTTCCCTTCATTTGTTTGTGCCTAGATTCTGGTCAAATGTCATTTCACGTAAATGCCCCACTGCGACTAAGAGTATCAAAGGATAACCTCAATCAACCAATATATTCTTATTTATATAACTTCTTTGGCTGCCATAAAGCATCACCCTTTAGTACTACTCACCTGTTCATGCTCAAATTCTTGTACAAGTACTGCTATCAGAATGTTTCACTCTTTTCTTCGTGTTCCATGACTGTAATATTTCAACAATCAATATCAAACTACAAAGTACTTAAATATAGTCACCTCTTTTTTTCTTGACTCAAAATGGACATTCTCAAGCAACACTTGTCATTTACCAAGCTGGGGATGAGGCTATTGAAAATCCGCTCTCTAAACAACACTTATTTAGGATGATTCCAGCTATAACAATCCAATAAATCGTAGGTATATGCTCATGTATGGAACTGGAGGAATATTGGGTTATGGTGCAATTCACCCCAAATCTTTCCTTGAAAAGAAATTCAAGCTAAACAAGAAATAGCGAGATCAGAAATTTCAACTTTGACCAGTCCTCCTTCAAATATTCATAACCTGAAGTAACAAAGTCTGAATGGAGTGTAAACCAGAAAATATGCTCATAGAGCTTTCCATCCATGCAAAATAGGTTGTCCAATTTATATTTAATTGAAACTGGTAGCTTGTCAAAATTGATCAACTGTTCTGCAAACTACTGCAGACATATAATCGCTCAAGTTGTCATTTTTTCAATTCCATAAGATTGAAAAGGATAGAACCTCACGGAATAGATATGAGACATATTTTCCTTCTCCATAAAAAGTTTCACACTCCCATTAACTCTGAGTAGAAAAATTATAGATCTGCAAATCCATTGTTCTATCATACAAATTCTACTGTATGCTGATTCTGATATTGATGTACTTGGTTTGCCATTTTGTAAGCTAAAGAGCACAAAAATTAAAACTGTTTCTCGAGCATATGTAAGACATGTATGTCTAAGTTCCTGTAAAATTTAGGCTCTATCTTCCTGCTAATTAAGAAATTATGAATTTCCAAAGCCAACCTACAGTAATTTCATTCTGCTCTGACTCTCCAATATTCCATAAATTCTACCATTCCAAATGAAAAATCATTTTACAGGAGAACACTAGACATAGAGAAGTACAATTCCACAAAATTTCAGAGCTTATGCTCTCCTGGAGTGAGAAATATGGGTATCTAAATTCGATTGATATTTCTAACACAAAACTGCTAAGCACAAAATTGGCAACCTAAGATTTTGTCCCCTCAATTAAATTTCCTCATTTGACCCATGTGCTTGCCAATAATTTCACACTAAATTCACACTTCATATTTACGTCATCTCGCTAGTAAGCATGCTATGATGACTATATATTAATTACACCAACTACTTCCTTACTTTCCAATCAAGAGTCACCATATCAAACAAATGTTGATTAAGGCAAGAACTAAAATCTTAATAGACTAACCTACCTGTAATGGCATCAAGGTAGTAAAGACTCACTCAATTCTTTAAAGCAATCCATTACATATGGTTTAACTCAAGCAGTAAACAGTTTCCAAGACAACAAAACACCAATCACCAAATCTTCCTCGAACAACATTCATGATAGAAAACAAAAGAACATTCGTCCAGCATCTTGTATCACACCAAGCAACACCAGGATTCGATAGTGATCCCACCATGTAATGATCTAATATTTCAAATTAAGCATCACTAAAATACTATACTCAAAAGACAAACCACAATACATTTCACCTAATAAAACTAGAATGCTAGTCAAGCCATGACTTAGAATATTTCGGGAGCCAATTGGAAAACTTATTTCCGTAAAATTACTCCACTAACTACTCTTATAAGATCACAACTCATCTGTCTAGCAAAATACAATTTAATCTTTGAGGCTGCACCATTCAAAACTCGAATCATACTCTATATTACATAGTAATTTCGCGTGAATTACTATGGATATCCAACGATGTCTCAACCAACAATCCCTGAAATTACATTCAACCACATCATCAAAAATGAATAAAAAACACTCATTAGCTCAAAATCACATACGAAGAGTTGACTCCAACTCTCCTAGTTAAAAATATTGACCAAGGTCATAACTTTATCATAAAACTTTAATCATCTCACTGGTTCCTCGAACTGCTACCACATATCAACATCAAAAGACAACTCTTTATCCGTCATCCTATACATTACAATCCAAATTTTGAAAAGACCAATTTATAGGTCAATGTACTTGGAATTAATTTCTTTCACCTCAAAGAAAATTATGCCTATACATGTTGGTCAGGTCAACAACCCAAAAACAATGACAAGTCTGAAAATTTCATTCTACTTTCAACTCTCATTTACTGTCATCACTTCCACTTCTGACTTACCATCATTAGTGACCAGAGTCACTTGATAACACGACATCTAGCCATAAAATTCAGAACATTTATTCAAATTTCTCCGTTCTCTACCGGAATGAGATATGTACATGACTCTAACATAAAGTGTCCAGTTCAAGAAATTTCAATCTGGATTTCTCGGCAAATAGTTTCCAACAATTGAGATTCTCAAAGAATCTCCAATAACTTCTAATGATATTCCGAATGTTACTTAACAACTAATCACCTCACAGGACACATTTCCCGAACTTTGGTTCAAAGTCGGAACTATCATATTATTACCAATTTCATTTCCACCAAAAATCCTGATTTCAAAACAATTATAGTATCCATAGATAACCCAACAATATGATCGCTCACCACTACCAATCAAGGATAATTTCAAAATTTGGTCTCGTACTGATTTCAAAACAATTATAGTACTCATACTCTACTATCACCAGAAAAATGTGGAAGTCAGGTAAATGATCTAATATGAAGTGAAATCCTATGAGGTCAGCGTACATGAGGCATAGCACTTGAAGGAAGAACCAACTAGACGTGTACCTTACACACTTGATAAGTACATCAGCACCAAAGAGTATATGATGGGGAACTGCTGCAGTCGGGCCATCACTCGAGAGGTACTGAGTAACATTAAGCGTACAAGGTAAGAAGTCTACAGAATCTGACAACCTAATGCTCTGATACCAACTGACAATACCCGACCTAGAATTTCCCCCAGAAATTCCAGGTGGCCCTGCAGGGTCCACTTTTCGAGAAAATTCAACAGAACTTTCCCACAAAAATGAATAACCCTAACTTGCAAAGAATTCAAATTACACTTCTGGCATACCGTCCTTATACTTCTGGAGCCATCATGCTCCCCAAAAACCAACAACTCCATTTCCATAATAAACAATTCTCATAGGTTCTCAGAGCAATTCTAAAACAAATGAAAAGAAGATAAGGATCGATAGATCCTACAATGAGGAAGTAGTGCTAGTTATGCCTCAACTCCATGTACGTCCAATCTCGACTAATATCGCCTGCAAACTGAGCATTTGAAAACAAAGGACCCAGGGGAAAGTAATTTAAAAACACATTAGAGTGACTGGACAAAAATAATTAACAATATAATTTAATTGAACGAAACTTTAATACTTTCCCATAATTTGAAATATTTACAAAAATTTCGATGCATGCCACATTTATAAAAATATATTTCTCGCCACATGAAAAAATCGTGAAATCGGGCTAGCCTCACTAGTCAAATAATAATATCAAGAAAAATACGGGGAAGAACGATTATCACCATACGAGTATATCAGAGCCCCTCGAACTCTACCCTCGACTCCCTCACATATAAATTATGTGAGGAGGAGAAACAACAGCCTCTACTAATCACGTGAGGAGGAAAATAAATCACCTCGACTTCACTCACAAACAGAAAGTAAGTGAGAAGGTGATACTACCGAGAAAGACCCCATGTCCTGCTCCTGCGGGTATAAGGTCAAACTCAGATGTAGCTTCTAACATGCGCCACTCTCGCACCATAATAGCTGCCATGATCACTCGAGGTTTCCTACTCAAAGCATCCGCCACTATATTCGCCTTTCCGGGATGATACTCCAAGGTGAAATCATAATCCTTGATGAGCTCCATCCATCTTCCCTGCCTCATGTTCAATTCTTTCTGGGAGAATAGATACTTCAAACTCTTATGATCAGAAAAGAGTTCAAATTTCTCACCATAAAAATAGTGTCTCCAAATTTTCAAGGCAAACACCACTGCTGCTAGCTCTAGATCATGAGTGGGGTAATTCCGCTCATGTACCTTCAACTGTCTAGAACCATAAGCAACGATACTATCATTCTGCATCAACACACACCCCAAACCCTGATAAGATGCATCGCTGTAAATGACTAATCGACCACCACTAGTAGGAATAGTCAACATCAGAGCTGTAGTCAATCTAGTCTTCAGCTCATTGAAAGCCTTCTCACACTCATCCAACCACACGAACTGAGTGTCTTTCCTTGTCAATTTGGTCAAAGCTGGAGCAATACCAGAAAACCCTTCAATGAAATGCCTGTAATACCCTCCTAACCCAAGGAAGCTACGGATTTCTGTAACCGTAGTAGGGCGACTCCAACTCATCACTGTTTCAACCTTCGAAGGATCCACAGAAACTCCATCCTTAAAGACCACATGATCGAGGAACTTGACTTCACTCTGCCAGAAATCGCACTTCTCGAACTTGGCAAATAATTTCTGCTCTCTCAACGTTTGTAGCACGATCCGCAGATGCTTCTCATGCTCACCTAATGACCTTGAATAAATCGAGATGTCGTCAATGAACACCACCACAAACTGATCCAAGTAGGGACTGAACGTGCGGTTCATCAAGTCCATAAATGTTGCAGGTGCATTCGTGAGACTAAAAGGCATGACAAGAAACTCAAAATGTCCATACCTGGTCCTGAACACCGTCTTTGGAATATCTTCATCCTTCACCCTTAACTGGTGATATCCAAATCTCAAATCAATCTTTAAAAACACAGTAGCTTCTCTAAGCTGTCGAACAAGTCATCAATCCTAGGTAAAGGGGACCTGTTCTTGATGGTCACCTTGTTCAACCGTCGATAATCAACACATAACCGAAGTGAATTATACTTCTTCTTCACGAACAACACTGGTGCACCCTAAGGAGATACACTAGCCTGAATGAACCCTTGTGCAAGTAAGCCTTCAATCTGCACCTTCAACTCCTGAAGTTCAGCTGGAGCCATTCGATAGGGTGCTTTCGATACAGGTGAAGTACCTGGTATCGCATCAATGGAGAAGTCCATTACCCTTTTCAGAGGTAACCCAGGGATCTCCTGAAACACTTCAGCATACTCTGAAACTACAAGAATCCCTGTAATCTTTGAAGTACTACTCCCTGATTCAATATGGGCCAAAATCCCTGCCCTCATGGCGATATCAGACTTCAGACAATGAAATACCGGTTGTCCCAGAACATGGAAGGACACAATCATCCTAAAGCAATCAATCACAGCATGGTTCGGGCTCAACCAATCCATACCCAAAATCACATCATATATGTGATCCGGAATCACAATCAAAGATGCAGAGAACTCTCTGCCACCAATCCCAATAGGGCAATCATCACAAAACATGCTAAGCTCAAGAGACACACCGAGAGGTGATATAACACATAATGATCTAGTCAGAGGCATAACAATCAAACCCAATACATCCACAACCGAACTAGATACGAAGGAGTGTGAGGTTCCCGTATCAAACAGTACTCTAGCAAGATAGTGATAAACAAATAAGGTAGCTTCCATTCCCGTGCCTGCCTGACCGATGGCAAAGACTCTAGCAAGTGCTGGCGGTAGCTGCCTCTGCTGGTTACCCTGCACTCTACCCTGATTTCGGGGACACTCCCGGGCTTGATGCCCTACCTGTCCACAGCTGTAGCATATCCTACCCCATGGTTTCATGCATGCACGAGAGATGTGGCCCGGCTCACCACAGTTAAAGCACTTCACCGGAGCTGCTAGTGTTATCTGCCTAATAGACATAGCCCGAACAAGAAGAGCTACGGTTGTCCTAGCTGGAGCCTGATGCTGGAACTGAGTCATCTGTTTCTTCCAGAAACCACCCCTAAAGTCTCTGGATCTACTGCTTCCTACTATGGCCTTTCCCTTGCCCTGGAAGTTTCTCTCAGCAGACTTCTTCTCTCTACGAATCAGGTTCTGCTGCTCAATAATCTATGCCTTAGCCAAGATCTCTCTCTTGGTCTTCAGCTCTAAGATGGCCACATCACGCTCAATCGAATGACTCAACCCTCTCTGAAACTTCTTGGCCAAGTCTTCATCTTCCATCTGCCTCACATACTTGTACAGTCTGGAGAACTCCGCATCATACTCGATCATGGTCATCTTCCCCTGTACAAGTGCGAGGAATTCTCGTTCCAACCTCTCCTTCACAATTGGTAGAAAGTACTTCTCCCTTAACAGTCTCTCAAAGCCATCCCATGTCAAAATAGACACCTCAATGCTTCTCTGTGTGACGTTCCACCACACCCTAGCCTCATCTTTCAGCATGAACGCGGCTAGCTTCCTCTTATCGGTCTCACTACAATCAAGCAGATCAAAATAGGTCTGTAAATCCTCTATCCATCGATCCGCCACCATATAATCAATGCCTCCTCCAAACTTGGTTGCTCCCAAGCGGGTAATTTCCCTTGCTAGCATCAGCAAGCGAGCATGATCATTAACCATGGCCACGGGCGGAATATGCTGATCGTCATAAGGTGCTTCTGCATCTGCCACATATGCATCATCGACGGGAGGGGCCCTACCCCTACCTCGGCCTCTACCCCTACCACGAGGTCTGCCTCTACCTCGACCTCTAGCTTCGTTCCCCTCAATCTTCATTACCTAATAAGCATGGTATACTTGATTAATACAAGCATAACACTTAAACATGATATAAGTCACATGCAAGTCCATATTAACCAAGTAACTAAGCATACAAGACAACACCTAAAGTTCTTGTGACATGCTAATGTCCCTAGCCAACCTAACGCTTTCACATACCCAATGACATTGTCAATACCAAAGAGCACACGATGGGGATCCGCTGCAGACGGGCCATCACTCGGAAACATATGACCAAATATGTACCTTACGCTCTGATACCAAACTGTCACGCCCCGAATTTTAGAATAGAAATTCAAAATCCGAAACATGAATTACTGCAACTGACAATAGTCATCCTGAATATTTCTTTTCTTAACAACCTTGCCACATGAAATAAATTCAAAACCGAATATAGTCTCGGTTAATTATTACAACTCAAAATACAAAATGAACTGTAAAGGTCTAAATGAGCATACACACCTCACAACTTAATGAAATAAAAAAAACAGTTGTAACACCTAAGCAGCTCGGTCACCCCCCTGGTTATCCTGACTTTCAGCAATATCCGCTACACCATTTGAATAGTGTACCGAGATTGCAACAACACAAAACCCGGTAAGCTTATGAAAGCTCGTATGAGTAAAAAGAAAGGACTGTTGTTTAATTAAATCATAATTATTTCCACTCAAATCAACACTCAACAATTTCCACATCCACAAGGAACCAACAATCTCAATCAATCAACGAATAAACACCAAACCCTAACTCACATATTTCTTCACAAAACCACAACATCGTATTTATAAAAATACGGTATTTGACAGACTAGAGCTCTAACTAGGTTATGGCATCCGACATATTTATCTTTATCGTATTTCATCAATATGTATACTTATATATATATATTTAGAACGTCCGATAATTGCACATACTCAACCAATCGTATCCCATCATCCACTTAGGATTAGAGCGTCCGATTCCCCCATACCTGTCACTTCGTTGACCTTAAATCCATAAATGAGTACAACCATGTATTTTCACATAATGAAATCGACTCATCTAAGATACACAATATTATTATAAATTTAAGCATTTGAAAAATAATCCAAATCATCAATCCAATCCAATTGTATTATCACTCGACAATCCACCAATCAATATATATATATATATATATATATATATATATACGTAATTATCCACTCAGGAATGATCACTAATACCAACTATAGTTCACACAAGAAAATCGTGAAATTTATTTGTATAATTAAAATTCATTTTACTTACCTATGGACAGTAATGATCAAGTTCATGTAATTTTTTTTAAAAACAAATATTTAATCCACAAATATTTTTCACACAATTCCAAAAACAAATAATTTAAAACGCTCGGTTCATAATATGAACTACGTTAGTTTTACTCACCTCGATACTACCGCTGCATCTTCAAATAAAATATAAACCACACCGAAACAACTCACCCAAATATAATCCGTCAATCACCTAATTAAATATGATTCGAATTTAGCCAACAATTCCAAAACATAGCTGAACTAACATTTAACAGCCGGATTCTAATTTATAATAAAATCCGACAAACGGATTCTCACGAATCGCTCCCCTAATTACCGTTTTACACTTATACAAAGATCCAACGGTCGGATCTTCACCCATGACCACACAAAGCCACTGGGACAATCACATGATCATCATATCAAAATTACAAGTCCATCGGACGGTTTAAATGTCACAGATCATAAATCTAACGATCGAAATCTCAAAATTCATAACTAAAACATACGATATCCAAAAAATGCGTATAATATGCTGAAATGATCGTATTGAAACGTAGAATCATAAAATGGATAGAAACCAAATTTTAGACCTTCAGAGTTGGCCGAAAAGGGCCGTCGGAGTTAGGGGCAGAGCTGCCGCCGACCACCACCAATGGTGTCGGGACCGAGCTTCTCCCCTTCGTTTCATCATTCTGAGCAACTTTCATAACTAGCACAAGACCAAAAAATGATGGGAATGGATCGAAAAGTACTAAATACAGTCGGCGGCCGGAATTTTTCCAGATACCGGCGAGCTTGAAAACCAACGTAAAAATTGCAACCTCACGCCTTGATCTCTTCTGGAAACTTGTTCAAAACTTCCTTGCGAACTCACCAGACTAAGAATCACAAGAAAAGATCGTGTATAACTCAAGATATCCGGATCGAAAGGTTGTTTTTCGATCTAAAGAGGTCGAACTCCGACGAACATGAAAACATTAAACCCAGGTCCGGTCCTTCTTGGTGCTTATTAAGGAAGTTGAGGCGAGTCCAATGAGCCAAGAATCACGTGAAATTGTGACCTAGAGCTCGAGATATCGAGATCAAAATGAAATCGGGCTTTATCCATTCGGTGCTCAACGTCGCCGCTGCCGGCTTTGTCGCGGCGCAAGGCTGCCTCTGGCAGCTGCGCAAGGTCAAGACGAAGCTAATGGAGGTGGTTTGAGGTCTTGAGGTGGCCGGAGGAGGAAGAGGGAGCACGGTGAAGCCGTGCTCTGTTTTTCTGGGTTCGGCCGAGAGAGAGAGAACAAGCTACAGTCTTTCCAAAAAAGGAAAGGGAGGCCGGGAGAAGAAAAGCGGGTATCCAAAAAAATCTAGGGTTTTTTTCCCTATATACGTGTTTCGGAATTTTTTCCAAATGCGATAACTAATTCAGAAAAAATCCAATCTTTGTGTTCCGCATACGCACGGACTCGTATCGACGAGCTCTACAACTTTCATGAAGGAAGTTTTCTCAAATTTTGCACGTATAAAAAGTCGATTTCTCAAACCGAGCATTTCGAGCTTTTCGTTAAAATAATCGTTTCAAACCTTCGATAATTTAAAAAATGAAATATTATCGAGCAACATTCGTGAAATAGTACAATAATCATTCAACACAAATACACGAATTTAAAATGAAAATTGTGGTTCTAACACTGTGAGTGGACTTTTGTTTTAAATAATGATGCATGATTTTATTTTGAGATTATTCATTTATTTAATTAACGTTTTATTTAGCGAGCATAGTATTTTGTCTAGGATTATAATTTTGGTATTGGTTTTTCCATAAGAATTTCAGATATGAACTTATTATGCTCGAATTTGAATTTATGGTTTGTTTTTGAGAATTCGAATTGATTTCGGAGATTAATTATGATTTATCTCGATTATGATTTGAGAAATGGATTTGTGATACTATTTTTTTGATATTGAGCTTTCGATATTTATCTCCGATATATGATTATTATTTGAAAATGTAATTTATGTGATTTTCGACGAATTATTTTCTGAGATGTTTTCCGTAATTGAATATTATATTTTATTCGTAGATTTTGAGATTCTGGAATATTATCGGAGATGAGATTTTCGAGGAAATTATTTACGCTTACAATTATCGCCGACTTGTTTATGAATTTGAGAATATTTTGACGTGCGGGGCCACGTTATTGGAATATACTTATTTTTTTCGCGAGAAATTGGGGAAGCTTCATGGATTTACGAGTTTTCAGATTATTTTCCTTCACCATACTTGAGTTGGTTATTGTGTCTCCTTCTCACTTACTTTGTGTTTGTGGGTGAAGTCGAGGTGATTTATTCTCCTCCTCACGTGAGTGTGGTAGAGGTTATTAGTTCTCCTCATCAAATAATTTATATGTGAGTGAGTCGAGGGTAGAGCCTAAGGGGCTCTGTTATACTCGTTTTGTGACAATCGTTCTTCCCCGTATATTTCTTGATATTATTATTTGACTAGCGAGGCTAGCCCGATTTCATGAGTTTTTCATGTGGCGAGAAATATATTTTATAAATGTGCCATGCATCGAAATTTTTGTAAATATTTCAAATTATGGGAAAGTATTAAAGTTTCGTTCAATTAATTATTTTTATCCACTCACTCTAATGTGTTTTTAAATTACATTCTCCTGGGCCCTTTGTTTTCAAATGCCCAGCTTGCATGCGATATTAGTCGAGATCAGGCTTACATGGAGTTGAGGCATAGCTAGCACTACTTCCGCATTGTAGGATCTATCGATCCTTATCCTTTTTTCATTTGTTTTAGAATTGCTTTGATAACCCGTAAGAATTGTTTATTATGGAAATGGAGTTGTTGGTTTTTGCGGAGCATGATGGCTCCAGAAGTATAAGGACGGTATGCTAGAAGTGTAATTTGAATTCTTTACAGGTTAGTGTTGTTCATTTTGGGGAAAGTTCTGTTGAATTTTCTCGAAAAGTGGACCCCGCAGGGCCACTTGGAATTTCAGGGGGAAATTCTGGGTTGGGTCTTGTCATTACTACTCTGTAATTTGATTCGATGAATTCTTGCATTGTTATCCTTGATCTCGTATTAACAAGTCATCAGATTAGTTCCTGTGATTGAAATTGTTTAAGTTTCATCTCTATTTGATCAATTGATTATTGCTTTTTGCCTATATAATGTTGTAGATCCATTGTGGTTTTCTAATTGGATTATATGATAATTGTAGGACAAAACGAGACTTGCTGAAATTTCTGTTAAGAAGGAAATGAAATTGGATCTTAATTTTATGCCTCATTGTTCAATTTTGATGTTATGGTATCTATGTTTCTGATGGTTTTTTTTTCTGGATTGATGTTGATAAGAGTATATTTTGTTGGTGATGATTGTAACTTTTAGTGGTGACGATTGTAGTTTTTGACATTGGTGAGAGTAGCTTTTATCGGTGGTGCAAGTAGTTTTTTGCAGTGGTGATGGTAGTTTTTTGCATTTGTGAGAGTAGCTTTTGTTGATTATGAGAGCAGTTTTTGATACAAGAGTAACTCCCAAATGTTAGTGAGAGTAGCTTGTTGGTGTTGGTGACAGTAACTTTAATTTTTGGTGAGAATAGCTTTTGGTGTTGGTGAAAACAGCTTTTGGTGTTGGTGAGAGTAGTTTTCTAGTGTTGGTGATAGTATCATTTGTTGTTGGTGAAAGTAGCTTTTGGTATTGGTGATAGTAGCTTTTGTTTGTAGGGATAATAGCTTTTGTTTTGGAGAGCATAGGTTTTTTGGTAACGAGTAGCTTTTGTTGTTAGTAATAGTAGTTTTTGTTATCTTGTCGGAGGTTACTAGAAATCTCACATAAGTAGCTTTTGTTGCTAGTGATAATAGCTTTTGTGATATCGACGGAGATTGCCGGAAATCTCATCAGAGTAGCTTTTGGTGTTAGTGACAGTAGCTTTTGTGGTCGTTGGAGTTGACCGGAAGTTGGCTGGAGATCAACTGGAGGTCTGTCGGAGACCCGCCGGAGTTGATCGGTGGCCTTGCTGGAAAGAAAGGAGAGAATGACCATTGATTGTGTACTCTAGTGGCATTTATATAAATATATTGATTTTTAATATCCAAAATATAACACCCTTTTTAATCTAGTGGCCTTATGTGGTTTTTAGTTTTCTTCTTCTTCTTCTTCTACCCAAAACGTGGGCCGCTCCCAACCCTTTTTTTTTCCTTTTTCATTGACTTTTGGCCGAGTGCATCTTCTTCATTCTTTTTTTTTTTTTTTCTTTTGATAGCGAGGGTTGCTGCTGCTTCTGGGAGATAGCAGCAAGCTTGGCGTGTGAGGCTTTGAGGTGTGCGATGGAGGTTGCTAGGATTTGAAAGCTACGATATTAGGGTTTCAGGATTAAAGTTTCGTGCTGATAACTTGTTTAAGGAAAACTGAATTGGGAGAGAATTGATTCTTGCTTTCATTGATAATAGGGACCTCTTTATATAGAAGATTACAAGACATAGAATTAGAGTTGTACGATAGTCTCCGTTTATTTTCTCTTTCAGTTTTTTTTTTTTTGTATATGCAAAAAAAGAAAAAGAACTAGTTAGCACCCATGGCCTTAAGGCCTTTAGCTCTGGGAATTCCAATTATATCATCCAAAAGGCATTCAGTGACCAATGCAGGAGGGTCATGCAGAGTGCAAATTCCTTCAGCATGTAAGACACTGTTCTTAGCCAAGAGATCTGCAACCATATTTCGTTCACGATGAATATGCTTGAGCTGGATAAACTCAAACTCTTGCATCAGTTTCCTACAGTTCATGATCAAGGTTCCCAAGGGATGCAAATCAACATTTTCACATTGGGTGAGATTGATGAGCATAGAGGAGTTTGACTTAACCTCCAATTTAGTAATCTTAAGGCTTAACACCAGTTGCAGCCCATGGAAGAGGCCTCAGGATTTAGCTTGAAGGACCTCACCAGCACGCACATTAATCATAAAGCCACCACACCAAACCCCAATATCATCTCTTATTACTCCACCTACTCCAATAGTACCATTGCTGGCTCTAGACCCATCAACATTAAGTTTATGGTTTTCAGCAGCAGGCCTAAGCCAATGGAGCATATCAACACTCCTAACCACATGAGAATTAGTCTTAGCAGTAGCCTTGGCCCATTCAGTAGCATAGCTTCAGAGGGATTATAAGGAAACTGGAACTCCACATCAAAGACACTCTTGCACCTCCATTTCCAAATAAACCAACAACAAAAGATGAATAAAATATTCCAGTCTATCTTATTCATATGGTAGCCTTTCTGCAACAAATTGGCATAGATCCAGTCTTCCCAATGTAAACTGAAGGTACTTAGCATGTTAGTAAGGATAGTAAAGGAGTTCCAAACCTGCTTAGCCATGGGTCAATCTCGAAACAGATGTAACATAATTTCTCAGGTGTTTGTGCAAAACTGGCAGGAGGGATTGGAAGTGAGCTTTCTTCTTAATCGTTGCTCATTAGTTAGCAGCTTGCTTGAAACAGAGGACCAGAGTAAGATTTTAAGCTTGGGAGGGATAAGAAGATACCAATTCCTCAACCAGCCATACTTATGAAATCCCTACTCATCACAAAGGATCCTATAAGCAGATTTAACAAAGAATATCCCTGATGAAGTACCACCCCAAATAACTTGATCAGGTAACTCAGAGTTAGCTATATGGATAGCAACAATTTTATCAATGATCTCAGCCAAGAAGGTTAGCTTGTAACACAGGCAAGTTCCAACTCTTATCAATCCAAAAGTCTGGACAGTAGAGTTTAAATCAATGCTTCCAAGATTTAAAGCATGGTCTTTAAGCATATCACATGAGGACCACTTATCAGTCCAGAATTTTGCCTTAGTCACATTACCAATTCTCCAATTTAGGCCCTTTCTCAGGAGATCAGCACCATAAACAATACCAGACCAAGTGCTAGAACAATTCAAAGGTTTTTTGTAATTATTCTGCAATAAAGATGTTGAATTAAGGTATTTTTTCCTATAGACTTTGCTCCATAAGCCTTGATCATTTTGAACAATTCTCCAGCTAGCTTTAGCAAGCATGGCGTTATTCATATCAGCTGTCTTCTTTATCCTCAGACCAACAAAGCACTTAAGCCTAAACACCATATCCCAATTTGTGAGGTGAATCTTCCTTTTCTGCTCAGTGTCCCCAAAGGAAATCCTTATTAATCTTATCCAATTTGTTACAGGTTTTAATAGGGAGCTTTGCAGTTTGCATAGCATAGACAAGAAGTAAGGAGTTAACAGACTGAATAAAGGTGAGATAACCAGCGATGTTCAAGGTCTTAGTCTTCCAACTAGCTAATCTAGACTGGACCTTATCAACAATCCCTGTATAAGTATTTTTACTGACCCTTGCATGAATCAAAGGCATACCAAGGTACACCCCAAGGTCATCAATGAAGAGAGATCCATAGATTTTACTAATAGCAGAAGCAGCTGCATTACCAATGTTAGGAGAACAATAAACCATAGACTTCTCAAAATTAACTGATTGACTAGATAGACCACAGAAAAGGTCCATGCAGTTCTTTAGCACTTTTGCTTGCTTAGTACTTGCTTCAGAGAAAAGAATTTGGTCATCAGCAAAGAATAGATGTGACACATAGGGGCCAGATTGGGATGATTGGATAGGCTTCCATAGGTTGACTTCAACAGTAGATCTAATAAGATGGGACAATTTTTCCATACAGAGCACAAATAAGTATGGTGAGATAGGGTCATCCTGTTTGATACCTCTCCTACTAGTAAAGGTATCAGAGAGCTCACCATTAACAATGATCTAATAACTAGCAGTTGTAAACACATAATAAGGTTGACAAGATTATCAGGAATTCTAACTTCATACAGGAACTGCTCAATAAAACTCCAACTAAGTTTATCATAAGCTTTGGAAAGATCAATTTTCCAACCCATAAATCTTTAGCACCCTTAGCATTCTTACAATTATGCAAGATTTCCTGAGCAATCATAATGTTGTTAGAAATATGTCTGCTAGGAACAAAGCTTACTATATTCGGACTAATCCATTTTCCAAGCATAGGTCTAATCCTATCAACAATAATTTTAGAAATTATCTTATACAGTGCAGTATAGGCTAATAGGCCTAGATAAATCCATGTGTTGAGGAGCTGAAACTTTTGGCACCAAAGTAATGAGAGTATGATTGAGACCAGGAGGAATCATACCAGTTTGGAAAGCAGAAGTTACAATCTTAATAATCTCATTAGTGCAAAGGTGCCAATGTTGTTGGTAAAATAGTGCAGGAAACCTATCAACACCAGGAGCTTTGAGCTTTCCAATTCTGAAAAGAGCATTATAAACCTCAGACTCCAAGATTGGCCTGCCCATCAATTGTAATTCACCATTAGGAATATCAGGGAAAAGAATAGGAATATGAAATCTCAGATCCTGCCCAATCTCAGCAGAAAAGAGATTAGAGAAAAAGTCCACAGCTATTTGTTTCATGGCAGTTAGATCATCTTTCTAAACACCATTAGAATCAAAGAGACCATCAATCTTGTTTCTTCTTCTTCTCACAACAGTAGTTAGATGGAAAAATTTTGTGTTCCTATCACCCTCACTTAACCATTTATCCCTTGACTTTTGCTTCCAAAAGAGAGCCTCAGCATCTTTAATCTTTTCATAACTGGTAATCAACTCTTTCTCAAGATCCTGCATAAAGGGGTTGTCCTGTCTACCCAGACTTCTTTGGATACCACAGATTCTAGCTAGTAGAGTCCTTTTTTGTTTGAAAATATTGCCAAACACGTCTTTATTCCAATCATTAAGAGAAGCAGCCAGAGTAGTGGTCTTATGGATGAAATCACCAAAGCAATTATTCCATGTTCTAGCAACCATCTCATCATAGCTATCATGTTGCATCCATATAGCTTGGAATCTAAAAGGTGGGTTTTTCCTTTCATGTCTAGTATCAGGCCTCAATTTGACCAGAATAGGGCAGTAATCAAACTTCATTCTAGCAAGATGAACAACACAAGCATCAGAGACAAGAATTCTCCAATCACTGTTGCAAAAACATCTATCTAGCCTCTCCTTAACTGTGTTATTTGTCCAAGTGAAGTCAGCACCTTGGTAGCCCATGTCAACCAAGCCATTCCTGCAGACCTAATCTTGCATGCCTCTAAGCCTATAGTGCTCGGAACCACCAATATTATCATAGAAGGAAAGCAGCTCATTAAAATCTCCCACAAGCATCTAGGGTAGATTAATGGCCTTGGACAAGTTATCCAGGTACATAGCTCCATAGGGTACTTCTAGACGTATTATAGAGACTAGCATAGATCCCAATAAGTAACCAAACCTGGGAACCACTCCAGGAAATCTTCACAGATATGGACTGAAAGTTAGAGTCCATAAAGACAACAGTGAATTTGTTTTTATTCCAAAGAAGCCAAAGCCCCCCCAGAGAAACCATTAGCTTCCATTAGTTTGAAATCAGTAAAGCCAAGAGATAAGAGGCACTTGTTGACCCTTTGGAATTGTATTTGAGGCTCACAGACAATAAGCAAGTCAATATTGTGCATATTAAATTTTTAACAAGGTCCTGAATTGAGGACCTAAACTTCTCACTCCCAGCTCCACGAGCATTCCAGAATAGGATGTGATCCATAAAAAGAATAGAGGGGAAGAGGGAAAATTCCCAAAACTAGGCATCAACCATACCTTCCCCCAATTGGGAGGGTTGGTCATCATTAGTGATCAATCTGCTATTGTCCGCAAAGGTGTTCTCAGTAAAAGCTATCAGAGGCCTGACTCAAGGATAGATCAGTCCTAGGATGCAACTTACTTTCCTCAGGAGGACAATGGCCAAAAATTTTCGAGATTCCATTACCAAACACATTCTCAACATTTTCAAATGAGAGTTTTTTGAAAACACTAGTCTGTGGTTTAGTAGTAGAAGAGGGAATACCTTTAGCCTTCCTTTGGTATTGCATAGTAGATTTAGAGCCATTGCTGCTCTCAACATTGGAGACATCTTTCATTGGGAGTCGGGTAGTGGCTTTCAGTGTCCCAACAGTAGATGTGCCCATGCCAGCATCAATAGGACCAGAAGCTAAGCCAAATTTTCCAGGAGTGGCCTTAGCCATACCCTTCTTCTTTTCTTGGAAACTAGTCCATAGTTTCACAACAGGAACAAGTGATGTTTTTGTCAAATTATCCAGGATAGTCTCAGGTTCAGCATCCCCAGTGTCAGTATCATCCTACAGAACTGTGAATCGAGATCCCTTAGCAGTACTTTTCTTAATCCCACCAGTCTTATTGTTTTTCTTCTTGTTCTTATAGTTCATCAACATCCAGGGCCCCATATCCTCCTTAAGCACAGTAGCTTGATTAGCAATGTTATCATATTCATTCCTCATGTCATCCTTCCCAGCAGAGTCCATAGTATGATTAGTAGTGTTTCTATTGAAGTTTTGAGGGTTAAGTAGGTGCAAAAGGACTAGTAGCAACAGTGGGGCACTTATCCTTAGCGTGGCCATAGCAGCCACAGTCAAAACATATCAATGAGATGCCCTCATAGATAGCATTGTAAGCCACATATTCAACTTCCACAAAAGGCCTAAGAGGCTTGTTAAGGTCAATTTCAACACAAACTCTGGCAAATTTCCCTTTGGCTTGGCCAACAGTAACCTGATCAATCTTGACAACATCTCCAAGTACTTTTCCAATTTTAGCAACAGTGTAGTCCTTGAAATATTTCATAGGCAACCCACAGATTCTAACCCATAATGCCATTTTTCCAATTACCTCATTAATTGGATCAAAATCTGGCCTCCATTTTCTAACAATTAAGGTCTGCCCAGCCAAAATCCAAGGTCCACCACAAAGCACATAGTTCATGTCTTCCTCTAGATTAAATTTAACAATGAAGAAGTCATTAGGTAGATCAATTAGTTGCCAGCCCCCCCTTAACCTGCCACTTCCTTCTAAGACCCTTAAGAATGAAGTCAAAAGTGTTTGTAGAATTTGCCTTACGCATGAGTTTAATCACCACAGCACAGCGCCAGTCATAGTCAAGTTTGTTATAGACCTTCTCTGAGAATGAGACATTTTGATTGTGCTTGCTCTGAGTATAGGTACAGTCCTCATCGGTGAACTCAAAGTCGTCCATCATCATTTTACTATAGCGGTCGATTGGGTTTTTGAGCTTGCTAGCATAGCTCGAGTCCGAGTGGTGAGTTAGAGCAGTCTGGACAGTTGAATCGAGGTCCTCCATATGAAGAGCTTCAAGATCAGAAGAGATATCTCCACCTTTCTTGGTGCGTTTCCTCTGTATCATTTCAAAATCACAAGTTGTGCCACTTCCAGATGGAAGGGCGGACAAAACAAAAGCTGGCGTCGCCACCAGTACCTTAACCAGAGCCGGAGAGGGGCCACGAAAGGCTAGGTCAACGGGCCAATCAAGGTTCAAGGTTTGTAACGGTTAGGAGATTTGGAGAAGGCACGTGAGGCGCATTCAAGAGTCTTGAGAGCTTTTATTTTGATTATTTTCTCTTTCAGCTTTTAGTTTCTATTCATTTAATTTTAGTTGTGTATGAGGTTTTTATTGTTTATATAATTATTTTGATTAAAGAAGAGTATTGCATTAAAAAACACCAAGTCCGCCCAATACAATTTGATCTAGTGACATAAGTCTTCTATTTAACTCATGAAACACTGAAGGGTTGGCGGTGTAATAAAGAAAAAAACAAAAAAAAAAGGGGGTGATAGAAGGGTTGAGGGAAGGGACTCTCGAAAAATATCGTGGGTGGCTGAGAAATGGAACCCAAATCGAGAAACTAGAAGAAAGAACCAGACAGAGGACCTGTCATGTAACAATCTCCACCCCCTACCATGCTTTGTCCGACTCAGAAATTCATTGTGCCAAGCGCTTGACCCCAATTTTCATTTCATGAGTTTCCAATTGATTGTCCAATAAAATCTAAAAAGGACTTGATCTTCATAGTCGATGTAAATTGAACGAAAAGAAACATCTGAAACTATTGAGAAATCATTTTCTAGTAAACGGAGTTGAACACATTCCGTTTTGCACAAATGATAAGACATCTGTGTATGCATGGACTACCCACAAGCAAAGAAGTAGCCCATAACGGAACAGACTTCACCCAAGGAAACTTGACATCAGACGGTTACTTGGGGAAACTTGACAGGGGAAGACTTGTTGCCATCAAGTGGATAGAGGTATTCTGAAGACATTTTGGATTTCAAAACCACCACTTCCAGGATTCCATCTGGCCGAAAGACAGGAGAAAACAGTCGAGTATCAACAGATCCAGGAAGATTAAAAGAGATGGTAAATGGTCCAGCTGCGCATAGTTGCTGGACTTTCATCTGGTACACAGTTGATGAGTTTATGACAAGTCCAGTCTCTGTCATGACTCCCTCAATATGAACCTTCCCGTCACTTTCAATCATACATTTCACTGCACCTGTTATACCAAGGATTACCTACTTGGTTATTACAATCTCTAAACATTATGGTAGGCATTTAAAAAAGTGTCCCAGTGCAATAAAGAGTGCTTGTGCACCACGTATGAGAGACGTACATATATGATGAAAATTAAAGATAAAAAATCTTACTTTGTTTCCTCCGAAGACCTGGAAGTGCAACTCGAAATAAGTAGGCAGCATCACTCACGCCAATGTCAACATGACCAATAGCTGGTCCAGCAGTACCTTCATTTGCTGTTCCAGTTATAACAACAGCTGGCTTCAGACATGGATGGTAACCAGCATTTTGGCTATCCATGCAATCAAATTTGCTTCTTTATGGTCTAGATCTCTCAGATGCACCTTATAATTTTATTTAAATAAGTAACCGGGCAAGCAAAAGATAAGAAATATATTTATTGATCAGCAAAAGTTAATTTCACATGTAATCCGAGATTTAGCATGACGTAAATTTCAAAAATAGGAAAAATAAAAGCTTGCATACAAGTAATATCAAAACTTACTAAAAATGTTTATTTGAAAATATAAGAATCTGCAAATGATCAATTTCATTGTTGACGTCAAGTACAATGGTGAATGATATGAATCATTTTTGTATCAGTTTTTCTTCCTTATTAACTTGTAGTACAGAACTAGAGAACAATGACAATGACAGTAGCTGAAGTCTTCTTAAGAACAATAGATGTGTACATATATATTTTGCTGTGCCTTCAGAGGTTCAGAACCAATTAATAATGTGTTTATAAAACTGCAGGGGGACCAAATCCAGTAAACAACCAAGTGCAGGGCATATCTATGGGTGTCTACATACACTGAATTGGGTCACGGACAATGTTCTAAAAATCCCTCTGGGAGGTCTAGGTGCTAGAAGGTGATCAGCCGCCTCGACTAGTCTAGGTGGCTACTAGGCATGCCGGGTTTGAGAAACATGTTCAAATTTTTTATTTTATTTTTTGGATTGAAAATTAAAAAAACTTACTTTTGAGAAAATCTGTCAACGGAATAGATCACTCTAATAAGCTAACGGAATAAACCAAAGAAGAACTGAAGCCCTCGACTATTAAAACCACAAAGCAATGCTTAGTAGCTTTACATGCTTAATCATAGTACTGGACTATTAAAGGTCATATGCTAATCACATGGAAGCCTATAGCAAGCTAACAAGTAACTCAATAATTTCATTGTAGTACTACTTCTAGGCACCCCTACCCAGATAGGCAAACAAATTAAGCACTGGAATACAACAGAGAAACTTGATAATAGGTCGTACAGAAGATCAGCTAAGGATTGTCTATATTCATACATCCAACAAAGATAACCATCATTGTCTTGGCTACAAGCCTACAAGAAAACTTAAATCACTCTCTACGTAATGTTGGACTACTCCACATGCACATATAATAAACAGGCAACAGACTAGTGCACCAACTGTTGTGAAGCTTTTCACCCCAGAGACTGTTCTTGTTTCCTGCTTGCTTGCCATGGGATCAAACACACCCATACCAGAAGGGACTCAAGGTATTCTAACCGTTACCCATTTGACTCTACAACGAGGCATCACCATTTTATCGACAAGAATTAATATTACCAAAGGATAAGCAAGTTACAACGAATTCATGCACATGCACGTAGCTCACTAATTGCTATAAGATTTCGTATGATAATGTAGCATTTGAAAAATCGAACCTTCCATTTCCACATGTACCAGACACGATCAAAAGAGCTACAATAAGTAATCGATGCAGAATAAATTCCATGGAATTCTTCAAGTCAGCTTATAAAATTGAAATCAACCACATGTCACTATGCAGGAGTTATCACAAGGATTGCAAGGGTTCAAACGGCGTAAACCAAAGTGGAGTTACGAGCACAATAACAAGCCAAAACAAAATAGCCCCAAGACATAGTGCTATGTGGGAGTAGTTGCCACCTCACCGTCGTCTTCAACCTCTCATCAGAGAACCTAGATTATTCAGATTTTCGCACCAGAAAATCTGATCCAGCCCCTCCCACATTTCAAACTTCTCGAAAAGACTCGATTCTTATCGGATTTCGGTGATTCTCGATCCTAACGAAAGAGGATGAAACCTTGCATAATGTTGTATACATTTTTATCCTCAGTTGACAAATTCAATAAACCAGGTGAGCTTTGAAACTCAGCTGGGTCGTCACTGTAAGCACCGAAAAGAAGTTACAGCTTCTCTCTACGATAACTCCCTTGTTTCTCAACCAAATTCAGCAGACAATACATCAATCTTATGCTACTCGGAAATCCCAAAAATTGTGTGTGATCAATTCATGGATTCGAGGACTATGAAGAAAAATAATTTTACCAACACCAAAACTGTAAAGGAGAAATATGAAAATAACCAAAGCTTTCATATAATTGAAATTCTTAGCAAAAGAATGAAGCAGATCATTTAAGGGAGCAAACCAATTAGGTAATAGATGACGCCGCGGACGAGAAAACCAGAAACCATAATCTGTTGAACCATGAAACTAGGAGCTCACCTCTCAAATACTTCGCACCAAAACAAGACTTCAAGTTTTCTTCCCCTTTCTTCGAGACTGCCAGACTGTAGAAGCGAAAGCCCTTTTCTTTTTTACTCTGTTGGCGTTTTTTTTTATTTTTTCCCCCTCAAATAAACCAAAAAAAAAAAACAGCAATTTCTTAAGCAGATCGTAGGCCCCACATGTCTTAAATCGAGCGGGTTTAGGAGCAACTTATACACTGCGTGGATGTTTGTTTTATGGGATTGGGATTGGGATTGGGATTGGGATGGGATGGGAGTCATAGGACATGCTTTTCTAGTCTAACAAGAATTATTCCGTGTTTGGCATGACTCAGGACTCAGGACTCAGTTAAATGAAACTCTGCAGCCTAAAAACAGACCCAACTCCTCCTTCCGGAGTGACACCAAAACTCATCGGATTGTGGAAGCCTCATTCTTAGCTTCAACCTCGCCTTGTCATTCTCACCTCCTTGCTTGCAATCCCTCTCTGTCTGGGTGTCTGGATCGTTTGGGTTTTCAATTTCTTTTCATCTCTTCCTTATTTTTGTCAGTTTCTTCTCATCTTGTGGATTTCTGGTTCTTTGATGGTGCTCTCTCTCTCTCTCTCTCTGCTATTTCATGGAGGTACCAATGCTTTGTGGGCTCGAACAGTCAAGCATGACATGCTACATGCCAAACAGAGTAAGGGGTTTCCGACAAAGGACGAGTTGCTGAACACCAGAAATTGACCTCTGTCTGAATCATTAGATTTTTCAATTTCTTCTTATTGATTCCTTAATTTCTCTTTAGAAAGGGATTTTTGGTTCTTTAGTCATCCCCTTTCTCTCTCTATCTCCCCCCCCCCCCCCCCCCCCCCCCCCCAATTTCATTTCAGGTTGGCCACTGGGCAGATCGCGACTCCATCTAGATGTACACCATTATCAAAAAGATGATCCACAGTAAATATAGTGCCTTGAAAGGAACATGAATGAAAGAGAGGAAGCCCAATTAATGTCAGATGGTAAATTCTCAATTAATTGGAGATTGATATCTCTCTTGCTCTCTTCCTTATCATGGGGGGATTGAATTGTGGATCTAATGCTTTGATTGAATGTATTTTCCTACTGAAATGCTATCTATTATCTGGATTTTAAGCTTCTCCATGTAATGATTTTCTACTGCAATGATGCCTATTGATATGGATTTCCTACTTAGATACTGTTCTTTAGTCCTTCCAGCACTAAACATGAGTCGTGTATTAGGATAGCATAAGCCAGGCTAGAGGAGTCAAGGACTCTTAGGCTGTGTTTGGGGGAGTTTTTCAGCTTCTGTGCTTATAAAGCCAGTTCAAATTGGCGTTTGGTAACTGAGCTTCCTAATAGTTTTTTTTAGAAGTTGTTGTGGCTTCCTTAGATAAGTAGAAGCTGAAGAATACAGCTTCCAGAAGCCAGAAGCCACCGAAATACTGTAGCGGGAGTTCCTGTAGATTAATGAAACCTTCAAAATGCCGAAAATTGCCCTTCCAAGCTGAAACAATTTCAGCTCAACCATTTTTGTTAACCCTACGAGCCATCTCTCTCCCTTGTCACTGTTCCCCATCTCTCTCCCTCATCACACCCGCACCGCCGCATCCTCGTTGCTCCCCGTCACCGCTCCCTTCAAGGTTTGGGATTATACCTTCTCAAGTCCACGTTGAGGATTGTGATGCCAATAACCCAACAAGCCTCTTGATTCCTGGTCTACGAGTGCAGCCAAGATGAGAACCAAGCCCAGAATGGTCGGGAAGGTCGCCAGTGTCAAAGAACACGGCAGAACCGAGGTGAACCCAGAAATGAAAATGTCAAAACGTGCTCCAAAATTGAAAATTAATCACCCAGACAAGTAGAGGAAGACGAGAGGAGGAGTTTCCTTACCGAAAGTGGCCCAGGAGTTGGCCGGAAACTGCAGAAACTTGGCTAAGCAGTCGCTGCACTCACCGTCGCATCTCCCTCCTTGTCCCGTGCATGGGCGATCAGAAGCTACTGGGATGTAGGCGACGCAAAGACGAAGGGAAATGGTTAGAGTGCGCCGTCATGGGGTGGCCGGACGGTGGCGCGATGGTCGAGTTTCCTTCTCGGGTCGGTAGCGTCCGGGTCACCGCTCCCAGCACTCTCTCTCTCTCTCTCTCTCGTGCCTTCTGATTAATCCCTCTCCTTGATCAGATCAAGGGGTGTATATACCCCACCTTACACTTGATTCAAGGGCTGGGATGAAACAGTGGAGGGATAGATGGCTAGGATCGCGCCATCTGTTTCCTATTTTCTTGATAATTCAAAATAATTTATGCAAAATAATCTCTAATGTCCAATTTGGTCATTTCACAAATAAAAAGCTCAAGTCAGTTTAGTTTACCAAACACTTTGTCACTGCTTTTGCCAGTGACAGTACTTCTAAAAAGCCTGTTTACCAAACACTCAGCAGCTTTGCTTTTCAGCCACTTATTCTCAGAAATAAGTTGAAGCCAGTTTTTCTGAAAAGCACAGCCATACCAAACTTACCGTTATAGAAATTAAGGTGAGCAATAATTGTCCAGTGAAACAAAGATTCCCTACAATCACTCGCGCATGCATGCCGATAGTTTCTCTTAAAACTTATGAAGTTTCAAACTCTAACCCCAAATTTTAATAAAGTAGATTTCAGTAATTGTTCTTGTTTTTTGAAATTTCAACTTTAAATCTAAGATTTCATTTTATGTTTGGTGATTTTATTGAATCATATTGTTCTACTTTACTTATTATGAATAAAAGACAATTACTAGTGTTTTTTTTTAATTTTAAATGTTCTATATATAAAATTTATAATTACGTACATACATATAAGGGTTAAATACTATTTAGTTCTTGAGATTTTGCTTGAAAAACACTTCAGTCCTTGACCTTCTAATTTCACATGTTTAGTCCCTGTACTTCAAAATTTCATACCAATAGGTCCTTATCATCTAAAAGTCACGGCGAAATGTCTATTATGCCCTCAGTTCTTTTTTTTTTAATTAATTAATTATTTTATTTTTTTTGGAAAAAGAATTTTTTTTTCCTTTTCTTTCTTTCTTTCTTTTTGTTTTTTTATTTTTTTCTGTTTTTTTTCTTTCTTTCTTTCTGTTTGAAAAGAATAAATAAAATAAAGAAAAAAGAATTTAAAAAAAGAGAGAAATGAATGAATTTATTACAAAAAAAAAAGAGCTGAGGGCATAATAGACATTTCACCGTGACTTTTAAACGGCAAGGACCTATTAGTCTGAAATTTTGAAGTACAGGGACTAAACGTGTGAAATTAGAAGGTCAAAGACTGAAGTGTTTTATGGTCAAAAGCTTAAGGACTAAATAGTATTTAACCCTACATATAATGTCGTTTATACCATAAGGCTTACTGCTTATTGGAGCTCGCCTAAAAATGCCTTGGCCTACGCCTCGGTGTTTTAAAACATTGGGAAATAGCTCAACAAGATACTTGATCTCCTAGTTTATCCAGTTATAACTTGTTATATTCAAATGCTTCGCTAAAACCTTGCTCAATTCCTGATTAAAAAAATAATAATAGAAAATAAAACCTTGGTCATTTGTATTGCAAATTTTGTAACAATCCATCTGATGAAAATGTATTTATAAAGACTGATGAAACACAAATGCACACAGGCTCTCTTTAAATAATTATAGGAAAAAATTGAGAGTTGAGGAAGACACCGATCTATAAGTTTTTCTTGTCTTTCTCCTACCCTTTATGGTAGGCGGCGGTGGCAATTTTATTTGCGGTTCCTTTATTTTTCCCCTCTCCCCTTTCGCCCAACCATTTTCCCTAACTCTCAACACCCCAAATTCTTTGTCCTCTTCACCAATCCCTTACTCCTTCCATCATGTCCAATCTCTTCCCTTTTTCATCCATATTCCAATCTTTCCTCTGTTTCTCCCCAATCTTCCAATCCCTTTACTCTTCCTTTAGTAGCTTCTACCTTTCTAGCCATCAACGTCAACTTAAGCGATTTCTTGCTATTTCAATAGGTCACGTCTTCACTTTTTGTCAGGCATTGCTGGCTCCTTACTTTGTTTTATCTTGTACTTTGGTTCCCATTTTGTCAGGCATTTATTTGCATGATGGTTGTGTGGTTGTGGTGGTAGTGGTGCTCTTCTTTGGCTATGGAGTTTGGTTTGCGGGGATCTCTTATGTCTTTGGCCGGGATATGTTTTTCTATTCTTTCTAGGTGACTGAAGAATCAATGGCCCTCGTTCTCAGTGGTCTGAATTGTGTCGATCTCGAAAAGTTTGCATCAACCTATCCCCTCATCCCTGGATTGGTTTTCTTTGGGCTTTGTTACTTGTTGGGCTCGTTTATGTTTTTCTTTTCTTCTCTTGTTGTACTTGTGACCTATTGATGGGTTTGAAATAGCTGTTGTTAAGAAAATTTACGACAGTGAAGCTAATGGGGATGAGAATGTGAATGGTTTTGAACTTGACGTCATCGTTTTGTTATTGTCATTACTACCCAATTCTTCTTCTTCTTCACCGTTGGCCATGTAGGGGCGGAACTAAAGTAAGGATTGAGGGGTTCTGGACCACACCCCCCCCCCAAACATGTATCCATTTTATAACTTTTTCAACTATTTCTCATAGAACTGTATAACATTTGACCTTAATTCAATCACTTGAACCCCAACACACCATCCCACCCCACCCCCCCCCCCCCCCCCCAAAAAAAAAAAAAAAAAAAAAAAAAAAAAAAAAAAAAAAACAAACCAAAACCAATGGCAACAACACAACTAATGAAAAACTGAACAAATAATTTAGAAATGATAGTACTTAATCTATACTAATTACCCAATTTATAATAAGTAATATAAAAATGTTGCTTATATTTAGAATATTTTGTCATTAATTATCATGGGGTTTTTTACTTCAACAGTGTCTGAACTCTTCGAGGACTTTTGAAATGATACCTAAACTTTCAAAGTTATCAGTGTGATACATGAACTCATTTTTTCGTATCAACGTCGTACCTGCGGTCGATTTCCATCACAGAACCGTTAACTATGACCACATGTCCAACACGTGAGGCACAAAATAAGGGTAAAAATGACTTTTCCCACTTCCTTTAGTTCTTCACGGGGTTTTTTTACTTCAACAATGTTTGAACTCTTCGAGGATTTTTGAAATGATACCTGAACTATGAAAGTTATCAATGTGATATCTGGACTCATTTTTTCATATCAGTGTCGTACCTGCGGTAGATTTTCTTCATAGAACCGTTAACTATGACCACGTGCCCAGCAAGTGAGGCACTTAATGAGGTTAAAAGACTAATTTATCCTTAAAAGTATTGTTTTTTATTTTCTTTGCTTTCTTTCTTTCTTGTTTTTCTTTTTGGACGTCTTCTTCCCTCTGATTTGTCCCCTCCGATTGGAAGCCATGGCCGCAAATCAGATCTCACATTCTCTCTCAACCACCCAACCCTTTCCAAGCACTACCTGACTACAACCACATTGAACTCAGCTAGATCGATATGGCTACCTTGCAAAAATTCAAGCTTCTCGCCACTCAATGCCCCGTCGTCGCCTGAAGCCCCACGCGCAGCCCATCCTCTAGCCCCAACCACTAAGTACTGATATTACGGCCGCGAATAACCAAAGGCCGGTTCTTTTTTGGACAAATTGATTAGAAGCTGGAATAAGTGGAATGATCATTGCCCCATTGTTCAATAAATCATATACAAATAGATATAGTTATACACAGACACGGAGTCGCGGAAAAATCATTTTTAGGTTTTCTCCCATCATCACCATCCTTCACCTTTTCGCCGCTGTTGAGAGAGAGAAAGAGATCTGCAGAGAGAGAAAGAGAGAGACTCTCAGTCTCCTTCACTTTTGCAAATTTTTATTCAATTACAAAGTTGTGCTTCGAGAACTCAGACGAGATGGAGTCCGCGATGGTGTCCGTCCATTAGAGAATTGGATTCAAGTTTTGCTTTGGGTTTTGTATTTTGCTAGGAAATGTCATCATCCCATATGTTTGCATTTTGCAGATGAAAAAGGAAATAGAAATGGAGAAGAAGAACTGAAGGTACGACAGGACACGTGAAGAACTAAAGGAAGTGGGAAAGGTCATTTTTACCCTTATTTTGTGCCTCACGTGCTGGGCACGTGGTCATAGTTAACGGTTATGTGACGGAAATCAACCGCAGGTACGACGTTGATACGAAAAAAATGAGTTCAGGTATCACATTGATAACTTTGAAAGTTTAGGTATCATTTCAAAAGTCCTCGAAGAGTTCAGACACTGTTGAAGTATATACTTTTGAGGGTAAATTAGTCTTTTAACCTCATTAAGTGCCTCACGTGCTGGGCACGTGGTTATAGTTAACGGTTCTGTGACGGAAATCGACCGCAGATATGACGTTGATACGAAAAAATGAGTTCATGTATCACATTGATAACTTAGAAAGTTCAGGTATTATTTCAAAAGTCCTCGAAGAGTTCAGACACTGTTGAAGTAAAAAACCCAATTATCATTGATGTCTAGATTGTTCAATTGTTTTATTATTAGCAAACTTAATAAGGTGCATCCGAGTTGTTAAATTTAACACTATTATTCTCTGTACTCATGTTTTATATCTCGACCCCCGCCCTGCCCCCCCCCCCCCCCAAGTTTCAAATCCTGGTTCCGCCCCTGTGGCCATGTAACGCTCAATAAAAAAATTATTGACCCTCAACCCTGAATAATTTTTTTTATTGAGGATCAATAAAATCTTTATTATTATTATTATTTTAAATTAAGAGCTCAAAAATTAATATGGCCCCAATTCATTGACCAAAGAATAGTACAATGTAGACTACTCTATTCATACATTGAAAGCTCAGACTAGTCTATGCTAACAAAATCTACTCACCCTGTAGGCAAACTATTCTATCAGACTTAAGATGCCGAACTTGCAATTGTGGTACGCTAAAGCCAGATACTTCTACAAAGGCTTTTAGAGAAGTTTCTACTAGCATAGCCAAAAATATAATTAACCCACTAAGCTAAAAATCCACTGGCCTAAGACCTAAGACCAAGCCCAAGGGCCAAATCCCAGGCCCACGTCCAGGCAAAACCCAAGCTAGCAGGAGGATGAAGACCTTACACCTCCACCAATCCATCTCCGCCACCGTCGGTATGCTTTTTGGCGACCGACCTTTCCAGCAACCCATCGAGTCCAGAACCAAGGAGCAGTTCCGCGGACTCCCTTTTGCAACACAATCGGTAGCGAGATAGCCGATCACACCAAAACCACTGTGCGGCCAACAAGCTACATCACCACTCGATCTGCTTGCCTTGAAGTTGCCTCCGCCGAACACGGAGCCCTTTACAACCAACTCCGGACGATTACACAGACTCGTTACGTCTTTCACTTGCTGCCGAAAACACTGGACCCAGAAAAGCGATCCTTAAGAAAGAGATCCCCTCTCAACTCCATTAGATCCACTCGACCTATAAGAGGCTCGCTCCTCCTACAAAATTCTGGACATCCGGCGTCGCTAAACGCAACAGTAGTGAAGCCCCACTGCTGGGCTCGAAACCAAAGGTATAGGTTTCGGCGAGAGAGAAAATATAATTTTTTAATAAACACCAATTATCAACCATAAAACATTGATAAACTTTCAACAAACGTTCAATTTTTCATGCATCAAACAAATAAGCAATTGCGGGAAAAACAACTTACCAAGTCAATAATAAAATCTTTATTGATGAAGCAAATTAGAATTTATTGAGGGTCAATAAAATATTTATTGAAGAAGTAGATTAGAAGAAATCAATTTGGAGGTGATTTTGAGGTTTTGGTCATTGGTGTTGTTGGTATTTTCACTATGCTACTGCTTCTGGGTTATAAAATTTTACTGGCCCATTAAAAAAAATTATTGATGCTCAATATTTTTTTATTGAGGGTGAATAAAATTTTTATTGAGGAAGAAGATGATAAGTAATCAAATTTGGAGGTGATTTAGGGGTTTTGTTGATTGGTGCTCCTGGTATTTTCAAATTGTTGTTGCTTTTGCTTCTGTTTTACAAACCTCCTAATTTACTGTCTAAACCTTTCTTGATTTTGGCAAATTCTTATTTTCCTTTTTACCCTCTATTATGAAAAAGAAACGAATTTAACCGTTAGTAGCAATTATATCAATACAAACATAACCAACACTTTTTTTTTCTTTTTTTTGAATGAAACCATCACATAAGTCTACAATCACGTACCATATCATTCTACACTTATTATTATCATCATCATCCACACCGTTTAAATTATAGGAGTTTTTTTGAAGTTAATATTGGGGACTCACGAATGATATGCCAAAGAAGTTTAAGTTAAATAATAGTCTTTCTCAAATAACTTAAGGTTCTTAGAAATCTTTTACACCACTAAACTATTTGTAATAGAGTAACAAGAGTTGCACCCCAAAACAACTACGCTTTAAAAGTAGTGACTGAGGTAAGGTAGGCCCATCCAACCAAACAATGTTAGATTCACTTAGTTCTCTAAGGGCAAGAGTTAAATTCCAAAGTCAATGATTCCTCATAAAGAAAGGGTATCAGCTTGTAACTTGAGTCCAATATCAATATTTCTTTGCATGTCAAGAATTACTGGTAGCTTGAGTCATTAATGAGGGAACTGCCAATTGAGTCGCCGGTAGAAACTTCCAAGGATCATCTCCCACATCTATAAGGAGGCCATAAACTGCCGTGCATAGCCACCACCACTCCCTTTAGGGGAAGATAGCTGACAAACCAAAGTGGGCATTACCAAGAAGAAACACAAGCTTCACCCATTACTAAGAAACTTGGATAGAGCTGATGATATTTTGCACCAAATCCATGCATGAATAAGACCACAATTGGAGTGCCAATAAACTCACCTTCACCTACAAAATTTGCCACCAAAACCAGTAAGGCCAGCCATACCACTGTCTACATCGTCTATATAGCGAGTCACCAACCTAATTCACCTCATAAGTAAATCTAAAATGAAAACAACGAAACGAGTCACTGTCGCTCAAATGTCCAAGATAATGTACCTCCCCCTTAGACAAAACAACCCTAATAGCAAGAGGAGAAATCTACGAAATCACAATGAAGAGACTCGAAAGGATCGATCAAGAACAAAAGGCCTCAAAGGCTCAAGTATCGTCTCACCTAATCAGATGGATCCTAAAAAGATAGGAGACAAAATATGGTGAGACAAAAGAAAAAATAAAACTAAGTGTATATATGAAAGTTTTTGTTCAAAAATTGAGAGAGGAGGTGCAAATAATATTAAAGGAATGAATAGAACTACTCATAGAAAAGCCCCGAATGAAGATGTTTTTACTCATCGTCTTTGTGAAGTGCCTGTATAAAATAACGAAACGAGTCACTGTCGCTCAAATGTCCAAGATAATGTACCTCCCCCTTAGACAAAACAACCCTAATAGCAAGAGGAGAAATCTACGAAATCATGATGAAGAGACTCGAAAGGATCGATCAAGAACAAAATGCCTCAAAGGCTCAAGTATCGTCTCACCTAATCAGAAGGATCCTAAAAAGATAGGAGACAAAATATGGTGAGACAAAAGGAAAAATAAAACTAAGTATATATATGAAAGTTTGTGTTCAAAAATTGAGAGAGGAGGTGCAAATAGCTACTCATAGAAAAGCCCCGAATGAAGATGTTTTTACTCATCTTCTTTGTGAAGTGCCTGTATCAAAGTTTATCTAATTATGATAAAAAAAAGTTTATCTAATTACAGCGGTTGATTTAATAAAACAAAATAAAAAGGTAAAATAGGTGAAGATTTGGTATGTCTGTCTTCTCAACCCCAAAACCCAGGGACTCCATTGACTGCATTTGAGAGCATAAACCTATCCAATTCAAAACGTGCTCCTCCCTCAGACTCACGATCTCCTCCTCTAAATCTAAATTAACCCATAACGCCCCTAAATCTCTTACCCAACTCTCCACGCCTCTACTTTCCCCTCATTTCCCAATAACTCTACACACTTGACTAACCACTCATGCCTTCCACTTCAGAAGTAGGCTTTTCGTCTCATCCTCTCAATCTAAATCAACCCATAATACCCTTAAATCTGTTACCCAACTCTCTCCACGCCTCCACTTTCCCCTCATTTCCCAATAAATCTCCACACTTGACTCACCACTCATGCCTTCCACTTCAGAAGCAGGCTCTTCGAGTCTCCTGCATTTCGACCAGGTTCAGAAGAAAACCCGGCACCCGGAAAGACCGAGAACTTAGAATCCCACGAGTTGGTTCGTATGCTCATCAGAAGCTTCAGCGACAAAGAGCCCCTGGTGAAGTCTCTCAACAAGTACGTTAAGATTAGATTGTGAGGACTGAGCACTGCTTTCTGCTCTTTGAAGAGTTCGGCGAGACTGACAAATGGTTTCAGTGCTTAGAGGTAATTCAATTGTTCTTCATGTTTAGCTTCGAAATTGGTCAATTTTTTTTGTTTTTTTTTGTTTTTTTGTTTTTTTTTTTTTTTTGCATTTTGGCTTTTCAATTATAGTTGAAATATTCAATTACATTCTTGGACATGCTTCTAGTCCCTACAGCTTCACAAGTTCGGTGGATAGAACAATCCAGTTAGGTTTCTTGAGGTACTTGGTAGTATGCGGTTAATTTGAAGTATGGCATGTCATGTACAATGTAAGCATTTTGTACCAGCAATTATGATGGGATTAGAAGGTAGCAATTATCATTCTCTCATCAGGATGATGGGGATGACGAGGTTGCTAATGAGGGACAAAGTTCTCGACAAGGGCCACGCTCTTGGACTGTGGATGTTAGGATATGGGAGCAGGAGCCCCCTCGTCAATGACAGTTAGAGCCATTGATAGGATGAAGAGTAACTATCGGCTTTCCAGTATAGTTACTCTACGGTCATTGAGGGAAGGTGAACTTGCGACTAAGTTTAGTAATGGTAATGCCACTGTTCACGAGGGTGTTCTTCTTCAGGGATTGAAGTTGCCTCCTAACGCCCTCTTCAGCTCGTCAAATTTTTCCAATTACTCAGTCACTTGGCCTTGAGCTGCTGCCTTCTCCTTTCGCTCCTGTTCACGCTATCTATTAGCGTGATGTAGGTCCACCAACGCTACCTCAAGTTTGGTGGCAAGATCTTAGCTTGGAGCCTATCGGTTATTACATGGGTTGCCTTCTACCACATAGTGGAGTAGGGACTTGTATGGGGCAATGGCTTGACGCCTGCTGCCAGCGTTATCTGGGGTCTCGAATGCCAGTCTGCGTGCTGTGGGCATTGGGGGGTTGACAGGTGTTTCGAGTGAGCGACCGCGCCTTCCTTGTTGTCATTCGTCATAGTATTAATGAGTGAGTGACCTTTAGTTCAAGGCTTCCTTAGACGGTGTCATGTTAATGCTTAGGATTCCGATTGTTGTCGGATACGGTTAACATGGACCAGCAGGTCCAGGTTTTCGGATGATTTAGTGAGGTAAGCGATGCTGGAACCTGTCTAATGAAATACACCAGCTTCAAGAAGGGGACCACAGTTGGTAGTGGCAACTCCTCCTATGCTAAATTCAGTCAATGTATTTATGTTAATAGAGTAGAGGTAAGTAAGTATTAAAATGCTTAATGAATGAAGAGAGAGAAATAAACCTTTTATATGTGAGGTGAGGACCTTGTTTTCGATGTGGGACTGAAAAGCTCCACTTTGATGTTTTTGACCTCTCTGAGAGACCATCCTTGCATGTCGCGTGACAGCACGTCAAGATATCTTGCGGCCTGAGGCTAGACTCAGGCGAAAGCTTGGCCTGTAGTGTCTCCGTAGGTTACACCTACTGGACCATTCCGACAGTGAGAGTCAACCCTTAGTCAGTGCTGTTTATGCTTGGTAATGTTATGTATGTATAAAGATTTCTAATAAATGACACATCACTTTTTCACCAATTTTTGGCTCTTTGTCTCACTTTCTATTAACTTGCAGTTAAGGGAAATTCATCCAAACAGTGTCTGAACTTTTTCAGACTATTAATTTTCATACCTATACTTTGAAAAATGTCATAATGGTACCTAAAGTTTTGGCCCCGACCCAATTTCCGTACCTAGCAACAATAAAGTCGTCAATGGCGTTAAATTTTAAGGGGTAAATCTGGAACTTCAGTATTTATCCTCCTATCTCTCTGTAATTTCACGCTTTGTTCTCTCTTCTGGTTTCCTTCTCCACACCACCCTCGCATTTGGACCAAATTCTTATCCTACAGTCCCCCCATCCTCTAATCTCAGCCATGAATTCTCTGAACCCACCTTTTATCATGAAACATTGCTAATGCTTCTCCAAATATCCTATTTTGAGAATAACAATTGATTATCGTTGTCCACGAGATCAAATCCCTGATGCGCATTTGATTAAACAACAAATCTGCAGACTCCACATTACCAAGTCTCACATAATCGTCGACCATAGAATTCCAAGTAGCTGTACACCTTTCTATCATCTCATCGAACTCGCCGAAATCATATTCCCTACACGGCTACACGAGTATGAGAAGAAACCATTGTAGTCCACACAAAACCATCTCTCTCAGGCATTTGATCGAACACCTTCTGGGCTTCACCAATTCGTCCCAGCTTCGTATTCAAATCAATCAAAGCAGTATGAACAAACACTAGTGAACCAAACCCACTGAAATGGAGTAAAATCCCAAATCAGATCAACCAAGAAAAGTGAACTGATGATGCCCATTTCACAAAGTAGGGTTCTTGGACTACTTGGATTTTCTGCCTGGAATTGAAGGGCTTGAGGGAGACGAAGGCGTGCCTATGGATTTGAATGTTGCTTTGGCATCAGAAGAGGAGTCGTCGGCGGCGACGGTGGCGATTCTGGCTGCAGAGTCGAAGCGGCGCTCAAGGTAGACGTTATCCTCAATTTCCTACTGGGCGCAGCCGGCCTTGTTGAATTTCTCAACGCTGGCGTTGTTCCACCATGTGAATCAGACCTCCGTGGGCAGGCGCATCTAGAGAGGCTTGTGGTCGAGTTTGGGTTCACCGGTGGCACAAGGCACGAAGTCGAGCACTTTGTCCTTGGTTCGATGCTGCAGTAATTCGAATAAGAAGAAGAAGAAGAAGAAGAAGAAGATAGAAAGACATGGCAATTGCAAATCGCGAGTTAAGCTGCACAGTTCAAGCCATGTCCAGCTTTTTTTTATTTTTAGAATACTTGAATTTCCAGATTTACCCCCACTCGACCCTTGTCATATATTCCATACACCGCACTTGATAGATATCATATTCATGGAATACGATTCACTTTCAAGATGCCTTGGTGGTGAAATGGTAGACACGCGAGACTCAAAATCTCGTGCTAAAAAGCGTGGAGGTTCGAGTCCTCTTCAAGGCATAATATTAAATATTGAGAATGCTCATTGACTTGGCGGCAGCGGATCACGAAATCTTGGTGATCTTCTCTATCTAATGAATGGGGAGTCTGCTTTGAAATCATCCGCCCTGCACCCACCCCCCGAGTATATGCTTCAACAGGAATCACACAAGGGTAGATTGATACAATAGAAACCTCTGGTAAAATGCCCACCCGTAACCCAGCGGATAAAGTACATTACATAGTCCGTTTTAGGGACTGGGGACGACTTTACTGTTGCTAGGTACGGAAATTGGGTCGGTGCCAAAATTTCAGGTATCATTATGACATTTTTCAAAGTATAGGTATAAAAATTAATAGTCCGGAAAATTTCAGATATTGTTTGGATGAATTTCTCTGCAGTTAACTCTAGAAAGAAAGAAAAAAAGTTGGGATTTCCTCTAGCTGCGCACTAACCATGGGATGACTTCTTGCACTTGTGTTAATCCGATACACTTCCCCTTTCTCTATTCCCCAACTCCGTTTACCGTTTCGGCTTCAATATTCCTCTCAAGAATTCCTGAAATTCCAGGCCTTTATATCCCCTCCTCGTTTTCTCTGAGCTTAACGAACCCTAGGGTTTCCGCGAGCAGAGAGAGTAGTTCTCACGGATGGACCTCAAGTATCCTTCTGTTTTTTATTTTATTTTTTATTATGGTGTTGAGGCTTTTTATATTTACTCGTATAGAGGTATTGATCTTGGTTTCTCAGTTAGACTTCAATTGACTGCTGGACATTGTAGAATAAATGATGCAAACTTTGTTTTTTTTTATATTTTTTTTATTGCTATTGTTGGGGTATGAACTTTCCCCTGTTCTCTACAACAGAGTACTGAAATTTGTACAATATGTTGATGAAATCAAATTAAATTGTATATGTTGTCACTGCTCGATTATGCGAGTATTTGGTACATAAAAGAATTCCTTAACTTGGGTTCGCATTTCAATTCCTCTTATGAACTAATAAAGTTTAAAATGACAGCGAAGGGGACAATAAGGAGAAGTGGATGCGTTCCCATAAACAACCGTTTCAGCAAAATATGATACTGTTTCGCAGCCCTCCCCCTGACTTGGTATTTTATCAAACTCTATATGCTAAGCAGCTAATGTGGTTCCCTCTAAACGCTGCCGAGTCCACCTGGTAAAGCCACCAAATGAAGACTTGTGTTTCAAACTATCCCAAGCACAGAACTCACGGATAGACTCGTTGCAGGTCTCTCTCTTTTTTTTTTTTTTTTTCCGTTTTGTTCTTATTAATATCGATTATGGTGTTTGCTGGATTGACTGATTGATATTGACTATGGTTGAGGCTTCTTTAATTAGTATTAATTGATTTTGGTTTCTCAATTAAGACTTTAGTTGACTGCTGGATATATATTGTAGAATTGATTTAGTTTTTCTTTGCTATTGGTAGTTGATAACTTTCCCCTATTTTCAAAACAGAGGACTGTGTTGATGAACTCGAATAATTTGCTGGATCAGAACTAATGATAGCAAGTTGGAAAATAGCTCTGGTGAAGAAGGGCCGTCAAGAGAGGACAAATGCGTCTTTAATTAGGTCAATCCGTCAAATTCTTCACCATTCCATTAATTTTGAAATACCGGGTATTACTATTGTTGTACAAGGCTATAATAACACATATCTACCCTTCCACAGCTGCTATATGTATGTATGTATGTATGTGTTTTTGTGTATGTAGAACCTATGTGTTTTGGTGAATGTAGCAGCTATGTGTTTTTGTATACCAGTATAACATATGCTGCATCATGTCTGAATGTTCTTTTGTAGTCAGTGACATGAGCTGTTTTCAAATTGTCTGCAACACATCCAAATTAAGCATCCTTGAAAAAGAAAAAGAGATGTTTTTCAAGTGAAATGGTTGGTCGCAACTCACAGGAATGCACATGCCACGTTGAAAGGACCAAGCGTTGTCAAGGAGATAATCACTGGTTCGGTGCTTGGTTTGGCTGCTGTAGGCCTTTGGAAAATGCATCACTGGAATGAGCAGAGGAAAATAAGGAAATTCTATGACTTGCTGGAGAAAGCTAAAATCAGTGTTGTCGCCGAAGAATAGATCTTCTGAGTTTCCAACATGATTTTGTGGACTCATTCAAACTTCGTTAATCATATTCTCAACTTTGCATTTAGTTCTGAAAGTTTCTCTAACAGTTGTGGAATATAGTATTATTTTGAATGGAAGTTGATTAATCTTCTCGTTGTTTAATTGCAGTCATTGTGATTGCTTTCAGGGATGCTCGAGCTGAGCTTATTATATATATCTGATGGTTTCATTCAAAGTTTGTTTTCGCATTTAGTTCTGAATAAGTTTCTCTGACAGTTGTGGAATACAGTATTGTTTTGGATGGAAGTTAATTAATCTTCTCGTTGTATAATTGCAGTCATTGTGATTGCTTTCAGGCTGCTCGAGCTGAGCTTATTATATGTTATCTGATGATTTTCCTGTACTCTTCCTCCCTGTTTCATATAATGAGCAAAACGTGATGATTTTCAGGAGAATGAATGGCACAATTTGTTATCTGGGTTATTGATTTTACTGTTATCTCGGTTTATTCATCAGAAATTACCAACTTAAGTCAAAAATTAAGTATAAGCATGAGTTTATTCGTTCTGGACATTGGAAATTTCATGTCTCGTGGGCTGTGGCTAGAGATCTTTTCAAAAAGGGCAAAATGGTTCACAAAGATGTAAACCGAAGCTATTACCTAATTGCACACAATTTTCGCGACAGATCAAAATCACCCATTGAAATATTTACAATGGAATTTGCATTCAAAATCACCCAACAATAGGTTGTATTTGAGGGTGCTAAAATGAGATAGCACCCTCTTATTACATTATTCATATATGACTTAATTCTCATATCTAACAATAGGTGTTATATGGGAGTGTTATTTCACTATTCTTGATTAAAATATAATATATAAGTATAATGTTGATGAATATTATATTAAAATATGTTAATATAGTTAAATAAGGTAAACAATTTAATTTTAATTTTATCATAATATTTAAAATTGTTCTTTTCATTTAATTAATTTTTTATTAAATGAATGGAGGATATTTGGTGGGAAGGAGATGGGTGAATGAATGAAAAATTGTGAAGGAGATGGAGGATATTTGGGGTGAAGAAATAGAAAAGAATGGGTTGATATTTATAGAATTTTCAATTTACTGTTCTAATGGGAATATTTTTTTCCCTCAATTTTATAGTAATTTTTTAATTTTTTTTGGAACAAAATAGAAACAACAACCCTTGATTTAATAAGAGCCATTGATCACATTTTTTTTTCCTCAAATTCGAACCATTAGATTAAATATGACAAATTTGAGTAAAAGCAAATAATAACCCATTTGCTGGGTTCCAGAACAGTATCTGAGTATAGTATAGGTCTTGGAAAAGTCTCAAATATGAAACTTGGGATGAACCCAAGTCCTATAGTTTTAGGATCAACTCTCCTTAAAAAACATTATTGGAGATGAAAAGTCTTATAATTCAATAAAATCTAGTTTTGAACCATATGGTTGGAGTTGCTCTTATGTATGTTATATAGAAAAAGCAAATCCCACTTTGCCTCTCAAACTTTTATACCTTTTAAAACTGATGACCACCTTTTCAAACAAAAAAAAAAAAAAAAAACTGATGACCACTAAATAAAAACAATAAATATTCGAATGAGTATCAAAGAAAGCTTCCTTTATAGTATCATTACCATATTGCATCAATTATTGACGATGATTTCTTTAGGCCGGTCATTTTGGCACCACTCTACATTCCAAACTTCGTCTGAAATTTCAATGAAGCTGCCAGAGCCAGCCATGTAAAAGTCTGTATTCATGATCATTAAAACTCCCAACTCTTTGTTGCGTCGGCCTCTTTAGTTATCAAGCAACATGGATTTCCCATTACCAAAGAAAAGAAAATTCAGTACGGATTCAATTACTACTCAAGAAGAAAAGGCCTCTCCTTCCTCTTCTCCTCTCACCCATTCATCTCCATACGATGTCTTTTTGAGTTTTAGAGGTGTAGATACACGAAACAATTTCACAGGCCATTTGCACACTTATTTGGCTCAGAAGGGAATTAAAACCTTCATAGATGACGAAGAGCTTAGAAAAGGAGAAGAAATATCATCTGCACTTCTCAAAGCAATTGAAGGGTCGAAGATTTCCATCGTCATATTCTCTGAAAACTATGCATCCTCTCGGTGGTGTTTGGATGAACTGGTTAAAATTCTTCATTGTAAGGAGTTGAAGCAACAACTGGTTTGACCAGTGTTTTACAAGGTGGATCCCTCCGTTGTACGATACCAGAATGGTAAATATGGTGAGGCACTTGCTAAACATGAGTGCAGATTCAAGGACAACAAGGACAAGGTGGAGAGATGGAGGACGGCTCTTAGGGATGCAGCAAATTTGTCAGGGTGGACTTTCCTGGACGGGTATATTTCCATATTTCAGCATGGTTTATTTTCAATTTTGATATAGGCCAAACCCTCACGGTTTTGACCACATCTATCCAATCTAAGGTTTAGTTCTGTAAAACATCTTTGTTGTTTCATAAAAAAAATAAATAAAAAAAATTTGACATTTGTTTCATAAATTTTGGATAAGATCCCATCTCAAAGTTGCATCTAATAAAATATTTTTGCATTTAACTTGGCAGGCATGAAGCTAATTTCATTAGGAAGATTGCTGAAGAGATTTCAGCACAAGTATCAAAACAGAGCTATTTAAATGTGGCAAAGTATCCTATTGGAATAGAGTCTCGTGTACAAGATATGCTTAAACTTTTAGATGTCGGGGAAAGTGATGTTCGAATGGTTGGTATATGGGGTATTGGCGGGTTAGGCAAAACAACAATTGCTAAAGCTGTTTACAACTCAATTTCCCGTAAGTTTGAAGGTTGCTGTTTCTTGGGAAATGTTAGAGTCGATTCAGTACCCCATCGAGGCCTAGTTCAACTACAAAACAATCTTCTTTATGAGACTTTAGGGGGGCGGGAAATGAATATCACCAATGCTGATAGAGGAATCCAGGTGATAAAGGAAAGGTTAGGTAGAAAAAGGGTTCTCTTAGTTCTCGATGATGTGAATGAATTGAACCAATTGGACAATTTAGCTGGAGGATTGGATTGGTTTGGTTGTGGCAGCAGAATTATCATAACAACAAGAGATAAACGTTTGCTAATTGCTCATCAAGTCTATCCAATATATACGGCTAAAGAATTAGATAATGATGAAGCCCGCAACCTCTTGATTTTGAATGCCTTCAAGAAAAACAAAAATCCAGATCAGTTTGTGAAATTTCCAATTGATACTGCTGTACTGTATGCTCATGGCCTTCCATTAGCTATAAACATTTTAGGTTCACTTCTCTGTGATAAGAGTATAAATCAATGGCATGCTGCATTAGACAGTTACAGAAGATTTCCCAACAGCGATATCCAAAAAGTCCTTGAAACCAGTTACGATGCATTGGAATATCCGTTGAAAGAAGCATTTCTCGACATTGCATGTTTCTTAAACGGTAAATATAAGGACTATGTTATGCAAGCACTACAGGATTCTTACCTTAACCCTGTACATGCTATTGAAGTACTTGAAGAAAAGGCCCTTGTAAATACTAATGAATCTGGTCAGATATGCATGCATGACTTGCTGGAGGAAATGGGAAAAGAAATAGTTCGTAAAGAGTCACCAGAAGAAGCTGGCAGACGTAGCAGACTATGGTTTCATGAAGATGTTTGTCGTGTTTTAACCAAAAATACTGTAAGTATAGAACATGTATCCTTCTATGTGTTTGTGTGTGTGTGTATCTAGAGTTTTCTAATCGTGAAAAATAGTTGTATAGTACTTTGCTTTGCTAATCCTATATTTTTGTTCATATCAGGGGTCAAAAAAAGTTAGAGGCATCAAAGTAGAGCTACCAAGAGAAGATGAGATGCACTTGAGTCCTGAATGCTTTAAAAAGATGAAAAATCTTCAACTTTTTATAAACATTAATGCACGCTTTTCCGGAGAGGTTAATTGTCTCCCAAACCAGCTGAGGTTCCTTGACTGGCCTGGATTCCCAGCTCAATCTTTGCCATCCGACTTCAATTCACAAAAACTAGTCAAGCTCAATATGGCAAACAGTCGCATCTCATCACTCGGGCAAGGATTCACGGTATTCTAAGCTGTCAACTATTTTTATCCATTCGTTGTTTTGAAGAGCTTCTATACTTTGAATTGTTATGAATTTTTTTTTTGAAGCTCATCATTTGATCTTTTCCTTTCTTGTGTAGCAGAATTTGCAAAACTTGAAATCTCTAAGTTTTGGAGGTTGCAAGTTCCTAATAGAACTCCCTGACCTGTCTGGAATGTTTCCGAAATTAGAGAGTTTGAATTTAAGAAACTGTACAAGTTTAGCTCAGTTACATCCTTCTGTTGGATTCCTTGATAAGCTTGTCCTCTTCAATCTCGAGGGTTGCTTTAACCTTAAGATGTTTCCAAGAATAGTCAACATGAAATCTCTGCAATATATTTGTTTGAGGGGCTGTGAGATTCTTGAGAACTTCCCAGAAATTGTGGGAAGGATGGAATTCTTAACATACATGAATGTGTCTGGAACTGCCATCAAAGAAGTGCCTTCATCAATTGGACATGATCTCTTTAATCTTCAATATCTGTCTTTAAACAGCTGTGAAAACCTTACGAATCTACCGCTCAGCATTTATGAGTTGCAAGAGCTATGGAATCTTCAACTTTCAGGTTGCCCAAAGCTGGTGCTAACTCCATTTCCGAATAAGGTGAAATACTGTGAAGTGCTAACTCCAACGTCTAACTCAAAGAGTTCACATTACGGCAAGGCAAATTCATCAGAAAGACAAAGTAACCGTGACGGTGATGATGATGATGATGATGGTCAAGGCAATTTAGCATTTCCTTCACTAGTTTACTTCGAAGCGGAAGGATGCAGAATTTCAGACTGTGATTTCCTTGTGACGCTTGGTTGTGCCTCCACCTTACAAAAGCTTGATCTTTCAGAAGGCAATTTTGTTAGTCTTCCCGCTTGCCTCGCCAAATTTATCAACTTGCACGAGCTTTACTTGAATAGGTGCAAGAGGCTTCAAGAAGTTTCAGAGCTTCCACCTTATCTGGAACTGTTATCTGTGAAAGGTTGTGTATCATTGGAAAGAATTTCAATGTTATCAAACATTATGAAACATCAAGAATTGCAAATGTTTCAGTGGCTGGACTTGACCGATTGCTGGAGACTGTGTGACAATCTGGTTCAGGAGGCAGAGAAGCGAGGTTTTTTAGTGAATAATAATGATCATCATGTGGAGGCTGATCTCTTCTCTCTTTTACTCTCTTATCAGGAGTCCGCATTCAGTGTTCTATTTCCAGCAAGTCCTCAATTTCTAAAGCGGTTCAGCTGTCAAGTGGATTTCAAAGGGTATCGACTGTTTGAATTTCATATTCAAGTCCTTCGTAATTTCACATGGCAGAACACAGGATTGGCTCTATGTGTTGCTGGTAAAGAGAATATATATTGGGAATACGAAATTCATATCAATAAAGTACTAGTGAGGAGTGATCATGATGAAGATTTCCGTTATTTCGGATTCAATAAAGTTGATGGGGCTCGTGTGTGGCTGCACTATATTCCGTTCAATAGAATGTCAGGTGATTGGAGATCGTCTGGTTATAGGCGTCCGCTGCCACCTTTTGAATGTCGAGTTACTATTTATCAAACTCTCTCACCTTGCCTTGTTCCCTGGCAAAGCTGCGGAGTTCACCTGGTGATGCCACCAAATGAAGAGTGCATGGAAGTATCAAGTATGCCATGCACAGAACCTCACGGATAGACTAGAAGCAGGTCTCTTTCTTTTCATTCTGGAGACTTAATTTTTAGTTTTATATATATTTTAGTACATTAATGTACCGATACATCAGGGAGACTAGGTTCAATACAGAGGTAGACTAACTCGGTATAAGGATAGACTAATTCCATGCATGTCTACCCATATACTGAGCTAGTCTACCTTTGTATTGAACTAGCCTACTTAATGTATCGGTACATTAATGTACTGTAGACGATCCCTCTGTGTGTGTGTGTGTGTGTGTGTGTATATATATCGATTATGGTGTTTTCTCAGTTAGGACTTGAGTTGATTGCTGGATAGTGTAGAATTTATATGCAGTTTTTCTTTGTTATTGGACTATCGGCGCTGTTTGATAAATTTCCCCTGTATTCAAAACAGAGAACTATTGTGATGATGAACTCCAATCAAGTGACGATTATGTTGATGAACTCGAATCAAGTGACGTCTATGTTTATGAACCGTCAAGTCTAGAGAAGAAGGGCCGTCAAGTCTTAAATTGGGTTAGTTCTTCAAATTCTCACCATCCCGAATTTTGTATACGGTTAAGAACTTTTTTTTTTTTTTAGGGTATATCACCGTACCACTCCGAATGTGTACGTTAGTGTTACGTAGAACGTATATTTTTGTATGTACCAGTTATGCTCCTCGAAAAAGAAAAGGAGCTGTTTTTCATCACCTTGTTTCAATATTCCATAGATTGTCTGCGTTATGTTTTGGATTTAATTGATAGGCCTGATACTTGCTTCTGATCATGTAATTAATGAAACTTTTACCAATTGCATGAAGGCTAGTTACTAGATTGCTGATGCTGATGGACCAAGTGTTGTCAATGAGATCTGTAGCATCACTGCGCTTGCTTTAATGCATCACTGGAATGACTAGATGAAAGTGAAGGCACTAATTCTATGACTTGCTGGATAACGGTGAAGAAATCAATCTTGTTGATGAAGTGAGATGCTAAACTGCTATAGTAGCCCATCATGAATTTATGCACCATTTCTTTTTTAGAAGACATTTTTGCATCATTTTAAGTTTCAACAGTGTTGTTTTGAACAGAAATTGTTGTTGTGTGCTTCATTGTGATTCCCTTTTGTGGTTTTACTCGACTTGAGATGCTATCCGGTTATTTTCTCTGTACTCTACTTTCTTTCATGTAATTGAATTCAAGCGAATTCCACTGCTCCTTCCACAACTCTTTCGAGTAAACTATGTGTGCTGAAGGCAAGATGCTAATCAGGCTTCTACGATTTTTTTTTTTTTTGAAAAATAAATGGTTCATAAAATGTAAAATCAAAGTTGACCATCCATTACTCATCATCATACCATTTCTTTTTTGGTCTATAATCATCATACCATTTAATCATTTATGTGTAACACATCCAAAATACCCACGAAAGTTCATCTAATTACTATTGCATAAGCCCGCACAAATCTCTTCTTTGTTGGCCAAGATAATACACACATTTTTTACCCCAACAGCTTCATGAGACACAAGCAACAGCTAGGATGTTTTCGACCTCCGGCCTCCTCCCCCAAAATTTTAAATTAAAGGAATTTTATTGTAGTTAACATTGGGAAATGGGAACTAACGAACACGAAATACTAAGAAATGATATGTTCAGGTTTTTTAAGGTTAAATAACAGTCTCTTTCAAACAATTTAAGGTCCTTAGAATTCTCGACACAGTCAAATTATTTGTGACTAGAGTAACAAGAGTTGCACCCCATAAAAGTAGTGACAGAGATAAATTAAGCCCAACGAACAAAGCAATGAAGTCACTTAGTACTCCAAGGCAAAGATTAAAATATCGTTTTTTACGTATCTATCAAAATTATGAAAAAAGAAAAAAGAAAAAAAATAAGATATCAGAAATATCACGGATATTCTGAATTTTTTTAAAGGGTTTATTTATTGGATTTACATATAATAGATATGAATGTCAACTTCATCTACATCAAAGAAGAGATTCTAAGTCATTGAAAAGTCGCTAGCTGGTTTACGAAAGTACAATAATCAGACCAAGACATATGACTCATATAATATGAATTGTAGTGATGAACATGATAGTTATAGATCTCTTTAGAGTTGCCGACTCTTTCCCCTATAAGGGGCTAATAAGGATGAATCCAACTGAATGACTAATCATGTACTTCCCTATATTGATTATATCCATAAGCTTCATTAGATTCATTTGAGGTCCCATTGCGCTCTGTGTTTAAACTGATAGAGTCAAAACTTAAAACAACTGAAGAAACATCAGGTGGGTACTTTGATCATCAGATACATTTCTAATTCTCCTCCCATAAACAATCTTCTCTTGAGCACCATGACCAGCTAGTCTAGCTTCATGGTCTTCATCTTAGGTGACAATCTGACATGATCAAAATTACCTTCACATGTAAATTGGTTCAATCCACCACTCATAGAAGATTGTCCATATTCATATCCTTTTCACCTCCACCACCTGTTCCGCTTCCACCATCTTCATCATCATCAGAACTATCTGGAGTTACTGTACCACCCAACGCATCATCACTATCTGAATTATCTTCTGGGTTTTTGACAACTTCTTCAGATGATTCATATGATTGCATCTTATTTTTTTACACTCTTGTGCGGATCATAACTCAATAGTTTATTCTCCTTGTCTGAAACCTTATATAATTAAGGTCAATCCAATATAATTGAGAAAGATGAAGTGAGTGAGTTACATTTTGCAACAAGACTCCATCATTTTTTTTTTTGCTGAAATTGTTCCATCATGAATTCTCCTCAGCCAGATTCGTTTTGGAGGAATTTCTACTCACCTGAATTCCACTCCTCACTCGGATATCCCTGAAAAGGAATACTCTTTACCCAAATTCACTTTGAGGAGATTCCTCCTCACCCATATTGGTCTTGAGGAGATCTCTTCTCACATAGATTTGCATTTAGGGAATTACTTCTCACCTAGATTCGCCTTGAGAGGATTTCTTCTCACCTAGATTCTCTTAAGGGGATTCAGCTTCACCCAAATCTGCCTTCAGAGGTTTCACTCCGAGTTATTCTTCCCAAACATGTTATTTACTTCTTTAATAGGCCATATCCTGAATAGAAACCGTTGTTAAAATTTACACTCATTTTATTGAGATATATTATAAATATTTTATATATCAAGAATATTTGACGATATCGGAGAAACATCATATAAACGGTAGAAAATAAGATATTTTTCCCTTATGATGTATCGGTCCTTCCAAAAATGAATATATCGAAATATCGCAAATATTTCAATCCTTGCTCCAAGAGCAAGAATTAAAACCTTTATCTTGAACCCAAAGTCGATGATTTCTCATAAAGAAAGGATTGATGTTGGTAACTTAAGTCAAATGCCCAAAGTTGATGTTACCTTGCATAGCGATAATTGCTTTTAGCTTAAGCCAGTGATGCTAGAACCACCAATTAAGGGTATAGGGCTAGTTTGGGATTGATTGCTGTAACTTCAAAAAAAAAAAAACTATTATTACTGTGTTGTGAGAATAATTAGTTGTGAATTAAAACAGGTTCGTGTTTGGTAAAGAATACTTTTAAAAGTGTTGTCAGTACATAAAACAACTTCAGAGTGAAAATGAAGTTCTTGTATGTGGAAAGAGTTATCTACAGTAATCTAAAGTATGTGACCTAGCGCTCTTGTAGGGTTTGAGAGAGGCTCTCCTTTGCGGCGTGAATCTCTTGTACCTTCTCTGTTTTGTCAATGGAGACCATGACAGGCTTTCTTCTGTTAATCCTTTGTGTGTGTGTTGCGTTCAGCGATGGTTGCAGTGCGGAAGTTGTGGGATTGGATCTAAACAAGTTCTTTGGAAGATCGATCCCGGTGGTGATTATGGGGGAGGGGAGCGACGGGTTGGTGTCGTGTTTGATTCTTGTTTCTCGGCAGAGGAAGTTGGATCCGACTTGGCTGTTGTCAGATCAGAGGACTGCAATGAAGGTGAGGTGGCGTTGCCGGCTTTCCCTTCTTAATTCTTTTGTTGGTGGCGTCGATGGTGCTACACGGGGGTTATATTTTTGGTCCTCTGACGGTAGTGGAGCTTCAGTGGCTGTGGCGGTGCCGTGTTTGATTTCAGATCTCTTGCAGCCACGTACTGGGTGGTTCTTCTTGCTTGTCAGCAATGGGGATGGAGGTTTCCAGGACGACGGTGTTCCTACTTGGGCTCTCTAGCCTGGTGATCGATCTGGGGATGGGGATGCTCAACGTGGTGGCTATTTAGGTTATGCTGGTGATGGCCTGAAGGAGGTCAGTAGGGGTGGCGGCGTCTTTTTCGGGGACGGCGACATGCAACTTGGTAGAGGTTATGTTGTGGAGCAGCTGTTTGCTAGGGTTTCAAAAAATTTGGGTTGTTGGGCTTAAGTATTAGGCTTAGTTTGGACTGAGATGATTTGGGTCCATATGGGCTCTGGGGTTTTATTTTTTATTTTAATTTTGGGCCTTCCTCTTTTTATAAAAAAGGAGGATGGACCTATTTTAGTTTAATCTTTGTTCTTGGGTTGCAAAAACCAGTGCCTTAGTTGTTCCCTTTTATGCATGCTTCAAGGTTTCTGGTTTTTGTTAGAATAATGGTGTGTGGACTTCCTAAAAGGTGGGTATACTTGGGACTTTCTGGGATGCTATTAGTTTAGAATAGGGTTTTTTTAAGGTTCTAAGGAACGATTGCTTTTTGTCGACCCCATTGGGGTGTTTCGTTCTTCTATTACTTGCTGAATTTAATGAAATGGCTGACCTATTTTCGTTCAAAAAAACAAAAAAACTTCAGAGCGTGTTTTAATTGAAAGCAGCTTCTAAAAGCAACATTTGGGTTGCTTCTAAAAGATAGTTTCTATTGAGATCTCCAAATTTGCTCATTTGACCTCTCATACTCTTTACACCTCTTTTGTGCTTTTAAATACAAATATTTGCTCACTAAACCTCATTTTGAATTCCTCAAATAACCTTAGTTATATTATTCACATACAAAAAGGTAAAATACTCATTATACCTCTAATTCACTAACTACACCTCCATTCCTTTTTTTATTTTTTTGTTCTTTTTTGCATGCAAACCTAAAAAATGCCCAAAATAAATTTCTAGAACTTTAAATCATGTATCAAATGGTCATAACATAGAAATTGATCAAGTAGTCATAAATCAAACGGTTAGACATGATTCCTATATTTCTAACCCTTATAAAAAATGAAAGGTTATTCAAAAATAAAAAATGAAAGGTTACAAAAATTGATATAAATAAAAAAAACCCGGAACACAAAAAAATAAAAATAAAAAACAAAGAAACACGCAGCTCATGAAGGCAGAAAAAAAAAAAAAAAGACTAAAAACCACCATCTCCCACCAAAGCTTATCCTCCAACCAAACCTTGAACGAAGTCTAGACTAGGAAATCAATCAAAGTTTTGGAACAATTTCTTAGTCTTTAATTTGTGTTAAAATTAAGGGGAGAGATTTGTAAATAAAAATATATACTAGTTGATTATAATTCATTGTCTATAATTGTCATTTTACAAGAGAATATATATGTAATTCATTAATTCAAAAGTTATATATGAGCAAATTTGGAGGTCCCAATAGAAATCCTCATTCTAAAATCTGCTGTCATTGACCTATAATTTTTAATTAAAACTTTTATTTATTTATTTATTAAACACAATAAAATATAAAATTTTAGATAAAAATTGATTTTTTTTAAAAAAACGAATCAATCTCAAACAGAACCTAAATTACAACGGTTGATTTAATAAAACAAAACAAAATAAAATAAAAGGTAAAATAGGGTGGTGTTTAAGGACAAGCTAAATTAACAGAGAGAGAGAGAGTAATGTTGTAGAAAGAAGGGAGATTCAAGTGTGTTTGTTCATCTCATATAAGAGGGTATTTATAAGAATACATTGTAGTGTAAATGCTCAAAGAGAAAACCAAAATGATAACAATCTCAATGATGAAATGTACCATGCTTGTTGCCCCTTAGTAAAGTATGTCACACAAGTCTTTATACACTCAAGTACTTATGTTTATACACTCAAGTACCTATCTATACACTTAAATATTTGTTACATGATGTAGACATTTTATAGTATAATGCATTTATACTACAACACTCCCCCTTGGATATTTCATGTCAATAGTATTGTGTTGGTGGTGCGCTTCGAAGTTGCCTCGTTAAAAACATTGCCAAGTAATAAAACCCTGTAGGAAAAAATAACCTTGGTCGAAGGAGGAAAAGAACACAACGCGCATTGAGTGTGGAATATATTTCTGGATACTCCCCCTGATTTAGATTCCCCTTGAAGATCGTGGGAGTTCGGATATCCTTCTCAATCCGATGCTCTTCATGTTTCTCGAAATGGGATTTTAGTAATGACTTAGTAAATAAGTCAGCTACATTTTCTTCTGATCGGATTTGATTTACTTCAATGTTCAGAAGTGTTTGTTGTTGCTGACTGTAGAAGAATTTCAGCGATATATGCTTGGTATTGTCGCCTTTGATGAAACCTAATTTCATTTGCTCAATACAAGCTGTATTATCCTCGTAAATGCATGTAGGTTCATTTGTGGTGAATTTCAAACCACAAGTTCCTCGAATGTGTCTATTTACAGACCTTAGCCATATGCGTTCACATGGCTTCATGTAGAGCAATAATCTCTGCATGATTTGAGGAAGTAGCAACAATGGTCTGTTTTGTAGATATCCAAGATATCGCGTTGCTTTCCATGGCAAAGACATAACCTATTTGGGAGCGACCTTTGTGAGGGTCAGAGAGATACCCTGTATCAGCAAAACCCATCAAAACATCAATATCATTTTGATGGAGAGAAGGAGGAGAACATCGGTCACTATTGATAATGTTGCTGGCGTTTATATTACGGAAGGTGGCTTTTTGCTTCGTGGGGTCTAATCTCATGCTTTCATCTTTTCTTTTCTCTCTGTAGGGATAAAACAAGCCCATATTAATCGTACCTTTCAAGAATCGAAAGATTGTCTTTATACCAATCCAATGACGGCGTGTTAGAGCAGAACTATGTCGAGCTAACAAGTTTACTGCTAATGAGATATCTGGTCTTGTGCATTGAGCTAAATACAATAATGCGCCTATCGCAGTTAGATATGCTATTTCAGCCACTAATAAATCTTCATCCTCATCCCTTGGATGAAACGGATCTTTCCTGGGCTCAAGACTTCGGTTGATCATGGGAGTACTCACAGGCTTTACTTTATCTTCATTAAAGCGCCTTAGTAACTTTTGAGTATATGCTGACTGATGGATCATAATCCCATCATTACGGTGCTCGAGTTCTATTCCGGGACAAAACTGTGTTTTCCCAAAATCTTTCATCTCAAATTCGGATTTCAAATATTTAGCAGTTTCTTTTAACTCATCTAGAGTTCCAATTAGGTTCATGTCATCGACATAAACTGCTACAATTGTAAATTCGGATCTCGTCCTTTTAATGAACACGCAAGGGCATATTTCATTGTAAACATATCCCTTCCTAATTAAGTAGTCACTTAGACGGTTATACCACATCTGTCTGGATTGTTTCAATCCATATAATGAGTGTTTCAATCTTATTGAAAACGCGCTCCGTGGTTTAGAGCCACTTGATTTGGATAATTGAAGTCCATCTGGAACCTTCATATATATATATATATATATATATACATCTCTGAATCTAGATCCTCATAGAGATATGCTGTAACCACATCCATGAGCTGCATGTCAAGTTTTTCGGAAACTATCAAACTAATAAGGTAGCGGAACGTTATGACGTCCATTACGGGAGAATATTTCTCCTCGTAGTCGATTCCAGGGCGTTGTGAGAAATCTTGCGCCACAAGGTGGGCCTTGTATTTAACAACCTCATTTTTCTCGTTACGCTTTCTAACAAATACCCATTTATGGCCAACAGGTTTTATATTTGGTGGTGCCAGTGTTATAGACCCAAATACCTGTCTCTTTGTTAGTGAATCCAATTCAGTCTGGATCGCATCTTTTCATTTGGGCCAATCTGCTCTTCGTTGACATTCTTCAACGGAGCGAGGTTCGATATCATCATATTCTATAATTCCTTTTGCAATATGATATGCAAATGCATCATCAATAGCCATAGAATTTCTGTCCATCTATTCTCTGGAATTGGTTCTGCCATTGGAGCGTCCTCCAATGATGTCTCTCAGACATAACCATAATCCGGAATTTTTTCATGAGATGGATTATTTGTATCGATGATTAATGGATTATTTTGTGTCAAACTCGCTTTCTTTCTTGGGCGAGAATCCATCGAACCTATGGACCTCCCACGCTTCCTGGCAGGAGCCGTGGGCCTAGCCACTGCATCACCCATATAGGGGACGTCATGTCCTTTAGTTTCAGGGACATCAATCCTTGCAGGTACGTTTGTAACAGGTATGTGTGATCTTGTCACTTTAGCTATATCAGAGAACACATCAGGCATCGATTCTGCTACATTCTGAAGATCGAGAATCCTCCGCACTTCTATTACAGACTGTGTGGTTTGGGGATCAAGATGAGACAAAGTGGGGATAGACCACGACAATTCCTGTCTTTTCTGTTGAACATTAGTGTTCATGTCTCCCCTTAATGATGGGAAGACTGTCTCATCAAAGTGACAATCCGCAAATCTGGCGGTAAAGAGATCACCTATCAAGGGTTCTATATAGCGGAAATGGTTGGACAAACATATCCAACATAAAGGCCTAAGCGTCTTTGAGGGCCCATTTTGGTGTGCTGTAGTGGCGTAATTAGCACATAGACTGCACACCCAAATATCCGTAAGTGTGAGACATCAGGCTCATACCCAGTCACCATCTGGGACGCAGAAAAGGGTTGGGTGGTTGTGGGTCTCAGACGAATAAGCACAGCTGCATGCAATATTGCATAGCCCCAAGCAGAAATAGGGAGATTGGTGCGCTTAACCAATGCCCTAGCAACCATTTGAAGTCTTTTAATGGCAGCTTCTGCGAGACCATTTTGGGTATGTACATAAGGGACATAGTGTTCAACCTCAATCCCAATGGACATGCTATTGTCACGCCCCGAATTTTAGAATAACAATTCAAAATCCGGAACATGAATATACTACAACACAAAATAATCATGCTGAAAATTTTTCTTTTCTTAACATACTCACCACACAAAATAGAATCAAACCGAATTTAGTCTCGGTTAATTATTACAACTCAAATCCAAATGTAATGTAAAGCTCTAAATGAGCATACACACACATCACGACTAAATAAATAACATGACTGCCGTAACACTTAAGCAGCCCGGTCACCTCCCTGGTTATCCTAACCTGCAGGAATATCTGCTACACCATTGAATAGTGTACCGGGATTGCAACAACACAAAACCCGGTAAGCTTATGAAAGCTTGTATGAGTAAAAGAATGAACTGTTGCTTAATTTAATCTCATTTATTTCCACACACAGCAACACTCAATTATTTCCACATATGCAAATAATAACAATCTTAATCAAACACCAATTCAATATATCAAGACAACCCAACTCACAACTTTCCCCACAACTCTCATCATCGTATTTATAAAAATACGGTATTTGACAGACTAGAGCTCTAACTGAATCGTAGCCCGTCACCTGGCCTAGGTTATGGCATCCGACATATTTATCAATTATTGTATTTCATCAATATGTATACCTATATACATATTTAGAACGTCCAATAATTCCACATACTCAACCAATCGTATCCCATCATCCACACTAGGATTAGAGCGTCCGATTACCCACACCAGTCATTACATCGACCCTAAACCCATAAATGAACACAACATATAATTTCACATACTGAAGTCAACCCAACCAAGATACATCACATTATTATGGAAGTACACAATCGTAATAAAATCAACTCATCAATTCCACTCAATCATATCATCAATCAAATAATCCACTCATCAATATATATTTTCCACGTAAATATATATATACGTAATCATCCACTCAGGAATGACCACTAATACCATCTATAGTTCACACAAGAAAATTATGAAATTCATTTGTATAGTTAAAATTCATTTTACTTACCTATGGACCGTGGTGATTCAAGTCCATGAAATTTTAAAACAAATATTTAATCCGCAAATATTTTTCACACAATTACCAAAAATAAATAAATTAAATTGCTCGGTTCGTAATATGAACCACGTGAGTTTACTCACCTCGAAACTCCCGCTGCGTCTTCAATATAATTATAAATTATAATTTATAATTAACGCCGAATAGCCCACGAAATTAAAATCCGTCAATCACCTAATCAAATGTGATTCGAATTTAGCCAAAAAATTCAACTCATAATTTAACCACTAATTAACGGTCAGATTCTAATTTACATTAAAATCCGACGAGCGGTTTCTCATGAATCGCTCCCCTAATTACCGTTTTTCACATAAACGAAGATCCAACGGTCGGATCTTCGCCCATGACCACACAAAGCCTCTGGGACAGTCATATGATCATCATAACAAATTTACAAGTTCATCCAACGGTCATAATTTCACAGATCAAAAATCTAACGACCGAAATCGATCGAAATCACAAAATTCATAACTAATTCATACGATATCCGAAAAATGCGTATAATACGTCGAAATGATCGTATCGAAACATAGAATCATAAAATGGACAGAAACCAAATTTTAGACCTCCGGAGGTGGCCGGAAAAGGCCGCCGGAGTTAGGGACAGTGCCGCCACCGACCACCACCAATGGTGTCGGAGCCGAGCTTGTCCCCTTTGTTTCATCATTCTGAGCAACTTTCATAACTAGCACAAGACCTAAAAATGAACGGAAGGCGTCGAAATTACCGATTTACAGTCGGCGGCCGGAAAAAATGCAGAAACCGGTGAGCTTGAAAACCGACGTGAAAACTGCAACCTCAGGCCCCGATCCCTTCTGGAAACTTGTTCAGAACTTCCTTGCGAACTCAACAAGCTTGGAATCACAAGAAACGATCGTGTATAGCTCGAGATATCTTGATCGAAAGTTTTGGTATTTCGATCCGTTCGGGTCGAGCTCCGACGAACGTGAAAACGTTCGACTCAGTTCCGGTCCTTCTTGGTGCTTGTAGAGGAAGTTGAGGCGAGCTCAATGAGACAAGAATCAAGTGAAATGATGGAGTGTAGCTCGAGATATCGAGATCGAACCGAAAATGGACGTTTTCGGTTCGGGCTTCGCCGCCGCCGCCACAGGCTGCGCCGCCGTGTGAGACTGCCTCCGGGAGCTAGAGCAGCTCGAGATGAACGCCTGGGACTTGGTTTGAGGTCGAGAGGTGGTCTGTGGAGGGAGAACAATTAAGGAGAAGTTTTCCTCCTCTTTCAGCCGGTTGCGTCTGGAAGAGAGAGTGAGAGAACCAGTTTTTTTCCAGAAACGGAAGAAGAAGAAGAAGAAGGAAGAAAAGGAAAAAAAAGAAACCGGTAGGGAAAAAAAATTAGGGTTTCTAAAATTTTTCTATATATACAAGTTTCGGAAAACTTCGAAATTCGATAACTAATTCAGAAAAAATCCGATCTTCGTGTTCCGCACGTGCACGGACTCGTATCGACGAGCTCTACAACTTTCATGAAGGAAGTTTCTCCAAATTTCGTACGTAGAAAAAGTCGATTTCTCAAACCGAGTATTTCGAGCTTTTCGTTAAAATAAACGTTTCGAAACTTCGATAATTGTAAAAATGAATGATTATCGAACATAAATCGTGAAATCGTATAATAATCATTCGATACAATCACTCGAATTTAAAAATGGAAATTGCGGGTATTACAGCTATAATCATCAAAAGTTTTTGATGTAAACTCTCTAGCATTGTCAAGACGAATTGACTTAATAGGATGATCAGGGTGGTAAGCCCTTAACTTAATGATTTGTGCTAGAAGTTTAGCAAATGCAGCATTTCTTGTGGATAAGAGCATGACATGCGACCAACGTGTCGATGCATCAACCAGCACCATAAAATATCTAAATGGTCCGCAAGTTGGTTGGATAGGTCCACAAATATCACCTTGTATTCTTTGTAAGAATGGTATATTTTCTTTAGTGTCCTTTGCATAGGATGGTCTCGATCCTACCTTTGCTAAAGAGTAAGCTTTGCAAAATGAATAATATGCTTTAGAAGTAACTCTTTGGACCAATGTTTGGTTCGTACTTCTTTTCGTTTTGAAGAATGGATGTCCGTGTGAAGTTTTTAATATACGGAGCATCATATCACTACCTGGATGTCCCAAACGGTCGCGCCAAAGCCTGTATGTGTCAGGATCCCATAAATTTTCATTCATGACATGGTTGGATTCAATGACTCTAATAGTGGTTGCATACAATCCACTAGAGCGACACATAAGTTTCTCTAATACTCGTGTATTTCCGTAGTTATTAGAGGTGATGCAAATGAACTCTTGTCCATTCTCACAATGTGTTTCCACATGAAAATCATTGGCTCTTATGTCTTTAAAGCTTAATAGGGTTCTTCCAACCCTTGGAGCATATAGAGCTTCGGCAACATTAATATTTGTGCCATTTGGCAACAAAAATTGAGCTGGTCCTCGACCATGAATCAATTGTGATGGTCCTGCCATCGTAGTTACTGAAGATCGACTAGGTGTCATCCATAAAAATAATTGCCTATGTTGCAATATAGTATGTGTGGTGCTACTATCAAGAAGGCATTCCAATTCTCCGGAAAACATACTGAAAAAGAATAAAATTCAGAATATTAACACATGTCCATGACATTGAATGATAATGCGATACTTTATTAATAGGGAAAATAGCCAATGATTAAATCAAAGTTTTTCAAAGTCTATTCCAAAATAAAATCAAACTTTAGATAAATTGTTGTCACTCAATCCGTTTGGTAATTCCAATAAAATATGACTAGGAAAGTAGAGAGATGTTGGTGGAGCAAGGCTCGCTTAAATACCCCGATCTCAATTACTTTCCTAGACATCATACTTCATTGAGTATGCCACATGAGAAGGAGTTAATTCGATTGTTATTTATTGACTAAGGCACATTTGCCGTTCTTGGAAAATAGAAAAAGGACTATTCTAATCAAAGTCTGCGGCATCCTCGTGCTCTTCATTTACATCTTTGAAGTCCTCAATGGTGAGATTGACATCTTCACCATCTTCATCTTCTGCAAGGTTGGCTTCTTGCTCTCTTGCTTCCCTGTACTCCTTGTAGCGTGCAGCTAGTTGGGTACTTGCATGACATTGCTTAAACCAATGCTCGATTGATCCACATCGATGACACATGTCATTGTGGTTACCTCCCTTCATTTGAGGTGCAGGTTGTGCACGTTGTGGACGTTGCGCACGTTGTGGATATTCTCTAGGAGGGTTGCTGCTACTACCACGGCGCATGGTGCGACCTCCACGGCTTATGGTGCTATTTCCATGGTCGGTGTTGCCATATCTCCCTCTTCCACGTGTGGAGTTGCCATCACTTGTGCCCGCTCTAAAGTTGTGGTTTCTTTCTTTATTGGGGCGGTTATATGGACCCGTTCGTCCTTCATGTCCCTATTATTAGGGTACACATATCTCTTGGGTGCATTATAATTTTCCTCACTAGCGCTCTTGGTTCCAACGGGTCTTGAATTATAATTCTTTACGAGAATGTTGTCGTGCTTTTCAGCTACCGACAAAACATTAATGAGCTCATTGAACCTCGTAATTCGTCCAACATTTACTTCAGTGCGATATTGCTTTGATAGCAAAATTGCTGCAATGGGGAAGATGGAGAGAGTTTTCTCAATTAGCTCTTCTTCTGTGAGGGGTTTTTGACAGAACCTCAACATGGCTTTGAGGCGAAAAGCTTCTAAATTGTATTCAGCAATAGACTTGAAGTAGGAGAAGTGTACATCGTTCCACTGAACCTTCAAGTCAGGGAGGAGGGAATCTTGGATATTGTTAAAGCGCTCTTCTAGCCCCCCCTCCCCCCATAGATCCTTTACATCTTTAATGGACACGTACTCTAATCTGAGTGCTTTGTCCATATGGCGTCGCATCAAGATGATTGCTTGTGCATGCTTTATGGGTGTTCGTGGGAACACAAGGGCCGGGTCTGGTGCATGGATGATTGACAATATCCCTTTAGATGTGAGATGGTTTTCAACGTCGGTTTTCTAGCTATCGTAATCCGAACCTGTTGAGTCAAGGATTTGAAAATCGAGTCTAGGTTCATTCGACAACCTTAAAATAGTGTTGCCGGAAAATTTGGCCGGAAAAAGTTATGGGAGGTGATCGGAAGGATCGTTGGAAAAAATCGAGAAAATCGTTCGAAAAGTCGCCGGAAAAATGTCGGAAAAGTCGCCGGAAAAGTCGTCGGAAACTTGCTCTGCAGATCTGTCGGCAGCTGCTGCGCAGCGTCTCGGCAGGTACTCGACAGTGGTCCGATTGGTGCTCAAAACTTTCGGCAGCCGTTTCCGGCCGGTTCTGAGACCGGTTCCGGGCTTCTACAATCAAGGGTTTTGATATGAGTTAGGATTTAGGGGTTTTTTGTAGGTTTGGAAAAATGACTTCGATTGATGATGAACTCTACTCTTGTCAAATTTCGATTATAATTCTAAAGCAACTTCGTGCTGATAACGTGTTTAAGGACAAGCTAAATTAACAAAGAGAGAGAGTAATGTTGTAGAAAGAAGAGAGATTCAAGTGTGTTTATTCATCTCATATAAGAGGGTATTTATAGGAATACATTGTAGTGTAAATGGTCAAAGAGAAAACCAAAATGATAACAATCTCAATGATGAAATCTGCCATACTTGTTGCCCATTGGGAAAGTATGTCACACAAGTCTTCATACACTCAAGTATCTATGTTTATACACTCAAGTACATATCTATATACTTAAGTATTTGTTACATAATATAGACATTTTATAGTATAATGCATTTATACTACAACAATGGTTAAATTTAGAACGTAGACATCTGTCTCGGTGTTTATTCATCTCATCTTGTTTCCCAACCCCAAAACCCAGGGACTCCATTGACGCCATTTGAGAGAACAAGCCCACCCAAATCAAAACATGCTCCTCCCTCAGACTCACAACCTCCTCCTCTCAATCTAAATCAAACCCATAATAACAATGCCCCTAAATCTCTTACCCAACTCTCTCCACGCCTCCACTTTCCCCCCATTTCCCAAAAACTCGACTCACCACCCATGCCTTCCACTTCAGAAGCAGCCTCTTCGAGTCTCCTGCATTTCGACCCGCTTCAGAAGAAAACCCGGCACCCGGAAGTCCGAGAACTCGGAGGCCCACGAGACGGTTCGTATGCTCATCCAAAGCTTCAGCGACAAAGAGCCCCTGGTCAAGTCTCTCAACAAGTACGTTAAGATTGTGAGGACCGAGCACTGCTTTCTTCTCTTTGAAGAGCTCGGCAAGTCTGACAAATGGCTTCAGTGCCTAGAGGTACTTCAATTCAATTCTTCTTCTTCATCTTCAGCTTCGAAATTGCTCAATGTTTTTCTTTGCAACTTGGTTTTTCAATTATATTTGAAATAATAGTAATTGAATTACATTCTCGATGTACTTGGTAGTATGCGGTTAATTTGAAGTATGGCATGTTATGTACAATGTAAGCATTTTGTAGCAGCAATTATGATAAGGATTGGAAAGGTAGCTTCACTTACCTAACCCGCAATCAGGTGTTCAGATGGATGCAAAAACAGCGGTGGTATGTTGCCGATAACGGTGTTTATTCCAAACTGATCTCGGTTATGGGAAAGAAGGGACAAACACGGATGGCTATGTGGTTGTTCTCTGAGATGCGGAATAGTGGGTGCCGCCCTGATACTTCTGTTTATAATGCACTCATCTCGGCCCACCTTAACAGCAAGGACAAAGGGAAGGCGTTGGAGAAAGCGCTCGTGTACTTTAACAAGATGAAGGGAATGGAAAGGTGTCAACCGAATATTGTCACGTACAATATTCTCCTGAGAGCTTTTGCGCAGAGTCGAAATGTAGACAAAGTCAATTCTTTGTTTAAAGATCTTGATGAGAGCATAGCTTCCCCTGATATATATACATACAATGGTGTAATGGATGCGTATGGGAAAAATGGGATGATCAGAGATATGGAATCTGTGCTTTCTCGCATGAAAAGTAATCAATGCAAGCCCGATACCATCACCTTCAACTTGTTGATTGATTCATATGGGAAGAAGCAGCAATTTGACAAGATGGAACAGGTATTTAAGAGCTTAATCCATTCCAAGGAGAGACCAACTCTCCCGACATTTAATTCAATGATCATAAATTATGGGAAGGCAAGGCTTAAAGAGCAGGCAGAATCTGTGTTTAAGAAGATGATTGACATGAAATACTCACCTAGCTTCATTACATATGAGAGTCTTATCATGATGTATGGCTACTGTGACTCTGTTTCAAAGGCTAGGGAGATATTTGATGGGGTGGCTGAATCTGGAAAGGAGATGAAGGTGTCAACGTTTAATGTGATGCTTGATGTATACTGCAGGAATGGTTTGCCCATGGAAGCAGATAAGCTTTTGCTGAGTGCAAATAGTATTGGGATAAGTCCAAATGTATCTACGTATAAACTTCTGTACAAGGCTTACACTAAAGCTAACATGAAGGAGCTTCTAGACAAATTGCTAAAGTCCATGGACAAAGATGGTATTGTCCCTAATAAGAGGTTCTTTCTAGAGGCGTTGGGAGCATTTTTGTCTTCAACAGGGAGTCCAGAGTCTGGGAGTGCCTCAACAGGTTTGAGCACGCCACAGGATTAGGTGCTGAAAATTTAGGTGCAGATGGGTAACAACTTAGTTTGTATGTTCTCTGAACAAAGAACATTAGCATGTTAAACACCGTTTCTGGCACCAGCAACAGATTAGTTTGTACATCACAGAGTTACCTAGTCCTATAGTATGAGGTATTTTCTTTGATTGTATCTTGTATAATGCCATTCATTTTTTGGTTTTGCAAAGAAGTTCCCATTCTGCATCTACAATGTGTATTACACTACTATAACTTCCTATTTGCAACTTTCAAAATGATCTGTTACGGTAAAACATTGTTGGCAGCATATTAAACACTGGGAACCGCATGTGAATGTATCTTGGATATTTTCACTTCTGAATGAATTTGAAGGAGTTAATGTCAGTTTCAGTATTTTCATTTTCTGTTGGTATTTGCAGTCAAAAGTCATTTTTTTATATTCCAACTTGTTATTCCACTCTTGTACCAAATGCATGTTATCATTAATATTTTGTAATATACTGCAATTCAATGTACTCCAATCTGGGCAAGTCCATGCTGTAATTATCTACCCTATGCGTCTCATCTTCACCGTAAACACATTGTTTTCCATGCAAATTGTGGTGTGGTTTCTGTGGGAAGTGGCAGTGAAACCATTGTGATTGTGGACGTGTGAAGCAGCAAGACACTGTGATAAGAGGAGGGGGTAATTGTTTAGCTTTACAGCATGGTGGATATGGAGATAACATAATCTGTGTCTGCATGGAAGTTTCTACCCAGAACCCCGAGGAGGTATTCATCTAAGTAAAAATGTTTCTTTGACCAAGCACAAGATGCATGATGTGGTCTCCTTCAGCTAATGGTTTTGCAAAATTGCATGTTGACGGAGCTCTTTGCAAAAAAGGCTGGAACGTATGATGTGGGCGGTGTGGTAAGAGATGATGGGGGGCATTTTATGGGTGCAGTAGCACTTTCGATGGATTATGGTAGCCAAGAGCAGTGAGACACAGGCTTTGCTGCAGGGGTTATACTTCGGTTGAAACCTTGGTATCACTAATCTTGAAGTGATGCTTTCGGTATATGATAACAAGAGGACGTCAGTGCAGGATGATTAATGGATGAGATAAGTAGTTCGAGTCCAACATGATTGACTGCAATTCTTTAGCATACATTTTGGGTCAATCTGCAATAATTTGAATTTGGTTGCCTGATCTTATAAAGGAGGTGATTCAATGACTGTACTCCAATTTTGTTTTTAATTTTTTAATTAAAATTGACGTATTCTCTGAAGAAGAAGAAGAAAAACTCTCCAAGGGAAGTGTCAAAGGAACTGTGTTATCCCAAAGTTAGAATTGGTTAAGAGAAGCAACAGAATCCGCAACAGAATTTGCCATTCTAGATATGTGCTTCAAAGAAAATTCCTAGAGAACCGGTGAATGTCACGGATGACTGTGTAAATAAGCCAAACAATGGCACGTCATCCGAATAAAGGTTCGCTAGGCAGGATCTCCTCATTAGCTACCAGTCTTCTCTTAAAGCATCAATTGGCTATCTTTGTAGGCCTGACCCCTCAGCAAGAAGCACATTAGTAGAATCCGTCTTCCTATTCAATATTTTCACTGGTATCTTGATGAACAGCTTTGATAGAGGTTCTAATTGTCAAGGCCAGTTGTTAGTCTGTGTAATGTTTCAACCAACACGGATATTGCAGTTTCACAAAAAGAGAAGTTAAGAGAATCCAGACCATGTCACATTACTGTCTTATATTAATATGAGCAGCAATAAGAGGTTCAAGATTTCCACCCAAAACAGACATAAGGTCAGGTAGTTGGATACCAGTTTTTAAATCCTTGACTAACTTATGTGGATGAGACATGTATCTTCGAGTCTCCTTTTGCCACACATTGACAATCTCATCTTTCTTAATATCACTAGGCTTGTTAACTCCTTGTTCCAATGCAAGGATGAGAAGCTTGGCTTTCAATCGGTTCATGGCTTTCATCTTATTTGCAAAGTGGCTCCTCTCACCTGCACATAACAGGTTATATTAATCACAGAAATGTTGTTACGAGTAAAAACAAGGGTTAGAAAGGATTTGTTTGAAGTAAAAATAGGGAAACTACAATAATGTTGTCGCTCAGAATTTTTTGTTATGCTACTATATATTCCCTCCATAAATATGATTAGATCCTATTTACTTCACTGTAAGAATGTATATAAGGGTTTCCGGTAAAAACCACCAAGCACCTGATGATTGGACACTTATGCCTGTGGGTTTATGGTGAATGTAAACTAAAGGACCATTTTGGCCCTGCTTTTCTTCAAGCTTTGATGGCAATACAATAACTAAATCTTCCTCGTCAATTTGTATGTCATAAGCTCGTCCAAGAAATAGAGGAACAACATCCACACTTGCTGAGCTAGCCGCCTGCAAGACATTCAATTTGCAAACTGTAAAACTACCGGTCAAGATTTTAAAGAAAATGTTGCAAGAATAATAACGACCAATGCTCCACCTAACTTCTACATTGCATAGTGCAATTTATTTTTTTAAGAGATCAAAATTTCATCAACTTGAAGAAAAAGAATACAAACTAGTGTATGAACAATCCACATCCCAAGTCTAAAACAAGACGAAAAGAAACAAGCTACCAAAGACCACCACAGATAGCAAACAAACTCAACAGCTAGCAAATCCTATAAAATATCTGAAAGAGAAACCCTTAAATTCTGCAGTTACCAAAGACCACAAAACAGACCAAGTTCTTCCACCCTACTGCCCCTAATTCTAAAAGATTCTTCTAATACGCTCTGTCCAGAAAACCGAAAAAGTACCTAACAACAAATAACTCCATAAAGTTTTAGCATCTCTCCCTTACCCAAACCTAGGAACAATATGAAACTCTAGGTTTGGACATCAAGGTTATCCCAACAGATGATGTCTGCTACTCTATTCATTAGATTTGTCTAAACTTGTTACCTAGTCTTGAAGTCAATGAAGTGTATTGTCAAAAACTGTAAAATTGTTGATTCCATTATTGTAGCTTCTATGATTATTGGCAACATATTATCAAAAGATCTTCACAAAAAATTAAACAATGACATGACCAAGGTAAACTAAACATATGAGCATTAGTTTTATGATTAGCATTGACCAAATCTAGTGAATATACAACATATATATATATATATATATATATTATATGTTATATAACACATTACTTAATAAGTCTAACTTCCTGCTTTTCGTCTTTGAAGAAAATGTGAATTACATAGTGCCGGTTCTGGACATAAACATTAAATAGACTGATATATACAGGTTATGATTAAATTCAAGTATTTCTGTAGCTAATCTACAACCCTCTTAATTTTTTTTTTTTTTTTGGAAGTTCAAACTTATTTAAAATTTAAAAGAACAAAGAGATACAAAAGAGAGCTGGAACCCAGCATAAGCGAAGGCACACCAGAAAACAACAAAGTGCAGGAGAAAAACTCAAAAAAAAATAAAAAATAAAAATAAAAATTAACTTCAAAAATAAGAGGAAAGAGCCTCCTAACTAAAACACCAAGCTAGTTACTAGCAAGTCTCCATTTAAGAAAGAGACTCATATTAGAACTAGAAGCCTTGGGGTTAACATCAGCTTGCATCTTATAGTGTTGAACAGTTGATAATAGCAGTAAGGATCACCACATGAGGTTTAGACTCATTCTTGGACATCCTAATATTTCTTTCCCTAAACCCTTTTCAGTTATACTCTACTAGGCAGTAAGCACTATATTCAAACACAAATAAAAAGAAAAAATGCACATTAGGAGAAACCCTGGACTCCAATAACTAGGGCATTACATTCTGCATAACATAAAAAGCTTAACTGCCTTGAAATTGAACAAAAATTTGTTGCTAATATTTTCCAAAGGTCAAGTACAAAACAATTTATGTCAACAAATTTCAAAATTCAAAAGTTACTATCTCTTGCCCCAGCCAACAATCCAATAATCAAAGCCTTCAGTCAGTGATTCCCCTTGATTTAACAACCAAGGAAATAGAAAACAGGAATTTCCTTGCCTTTGTGCCATGAACCACAAGAAAGAAACTCCTTAGTTCGCACAAACAAAAAAGGAATGGAAAATAAAATTTCTGTGATATAAATTGATATTAGCTAGGAGCTGGAGTGTCTGAAAACCTCATTATAACTGACAATGAGGACTGCTTTTGTATGATACAAAATAAAGAAGGAAATCACCCTTGACCATGGGCAAGTACTACAGACTACACAGAACTTGATTCAGAACATGTGGTCACAGAACCTGTTTTCGTTTCTCCCAATTTACATATTTGGATCAGATAATTCTATCCTGTTATCACTTTACTTGCAATATCATAGTCCATACTCCACAGCATTTTTTTCTTTACAGTCACCAGTGACATTTTTTTAGGAAAAGAAAATACGAGCAATTCTGAAAACTTTAATATTGCGATTGATATCAACAGGACAAAGTTGTACCTCGTGCACAGCAGATCCATTTTTAGAATTTATGATGTAGTGCACACCTGCCTCTCCTGATAGATAACCAAAAGCAAACTCATGTTCAAACTCAATAGTTGCTGACTTGATGCCACCATTCGTGGAAGAATGCTTCTCTACTACCCTTCCTTTGTAACCTAGCTTTCTGGCCCATTTGGTATACATGCTTAGTAGCTGTTTTACCCAAACCTGAATTTAAAATTTACAAAATCAAGTCACAGAAAGATAAAAATGTGTATATGCTTCTTGGGGGGGTGGGGGTGGGGAGGGAGAGAGACAGAGTGAGAGAGAGAGAGAGAGAGAGAGAGAGAGAGAGAGAGAGAGAGAGAGAATGTGCATTCATGAAGTTTTATCAAGCTCTTGACCACATCCACAATCTTTTTTTACATTAAAAACTAAATAAGTCAAGATAAAATGTGGAAAAACAATAGTTTCATAGACTTAGGCTGACATGAGGTAATATCATATAAAAATTACGTTCAGATTCCCCTCAAACTCAAAGTGCTGACTTCAATGTTGTTTATAGTTCCAACACAAACCTGAGACTGATTTTAGGTGAATCAAAATTTATCCTATCCCTCTCCATTTATGAAATAAAAAAGTACTAGATTATGCACATTTTTGTGAAGAGTGGGTTAAAAACAGGGACTTCACATATAGAGCACCATAGAGAGCATTCAAATTTGAGGCTTCGCAGTATCTCTCTCTTGTAAGGAAACAAATGGAAGATCATCTAACCTCAGGGTAGCCTGTGCCACCAGCTTTTATAATTAGACATGCTCCCTCCATGTCATATGGTCCCTTAAGAAGCTTGGAAATCTCATATTTATTCAAAATCTTGCTCATATCCATAGATGCATCATATGCTTGCCTAAAAAGCCCATAATTGATAGCATCTACTTCTGCTAACTGTGTAATAAGTTTTGCTTCTTCAGCCTGCAGAAATAAGCAATTGTGAATGTCAAATCCTCAATTTCAAATGAGGAAAGAAAAAATATGATTGAGAAACTTTTATACTTGAACATTTCGGTGGAGAAATAAATTAATATGCAACTAGCACACTTGACTAGTAAAATAATGGGTACTCATGACTATTGCCGGCACAGCCAGAGAGCTTAAACTTGTAATCCCTAACGATGCTCCCTGCTAAAATTGATCGGACCTCCATATACAGACAACTCAATGAACTTAAAAGTGAGGTAGAAAAATCAAATGATAGAATAGTATAACCACAGATACACAAAGTTCAATAATGTGTTACCTTATATGTCAAGTCTCTGAGAGCGTCAACCACTCTAACACTATCAGCCAATTTGGCAAGAACCTCATTGGACTCAGCAGTGTCATCCCAGAGGTCATAGTCGCGAATCAGTTGTTCCTGCTCATTCCGTCTTTCTTCTTCAAGCTCCAGTGCCAATGGGGCCAACATCTCAGCTCGGAGAACAGCATCTTCAATCTTCTTTTTCAATGAAAATAATCCTAATCAAACTCAAACTATCATTTTGAATTTCATGCAATCATTAACAGTAGAACTTAAAACTTCAGAAAATCATTAGATTACAATCACATCTTCAATTTGCTAAAACAAAACCAATAACTAACAACCTGCTTTAGGGTCCTCATTTAAGCCATACCCATTTCCAAAGTTGAATTTTTTGAGATACAGACAACCTTATCTCAGCATAAAATTGCTTAATTTTGAGTTGGGTCCACCCACTTCATAACAAGAGAGCAAGAAACATAGAGAGAAGGAGATAGAGAACATACCGAGTTGCTTGTAGAACCTGTTCTTGTCATGGGCGCAGTGAGTGTGCAGAGACTGCTGGGTCTTTCTCTTGGAATGTTTCCACGTTGAGCTGCCGAATAAGGCAGCGGTGGTGGCGCTGCTGCTGCTCCCGCCATTTCTGACAAATGCGGACTCGGCGGCCATGCTAGCTCTTTCTTACTCGGAACACAAGAAGAGAGGGAGGAACAAGAATCAAGAAGAGGAACACTTGTCTGCTTCCTTTCCTCTCCCTGGTCTTATCCGCACCATTCTTGACGACTTGACCGTTGCCAATGGGTTTATCTTATCACGTGCTACTCACCTGGGCCTTAAACCCTTGGAGATTTCTGCACGGTTGACAGATATATAGCAGCTTCCTGTCTTCTAAATTACATTATTGGCTCAATTCCCTTGTCTAAACGAATTATTGGCTCTTAAGGATGGCCTACAGTTTCCCATATATATTGCGTATCTTGGTTGAAATTGACAGTGTTATCGAAGCTGCCAATATATATCACCAATATCGAGTCAAACAAAGTTCTAACACGATCCGAGAACACAGCTTAAAACTCTTTTAAAAATAATCATTTGTGTTATCAATTCGTTAATATTAATAAACCGATTAAAGAGATCGGGCAACCAGTCAGGTTACATTTATCTCAAGTAAACGACTTATTAAAAAGACCCATCAAATAAGTAATTTATATAAATAAAAAGTAATTTAACGATATTAAAATAAGTCAAGTGGTGAAGCAATGTATGATGCTTTACAGGCTTCATGTATTTTGTGGTAGTTAAATGATATAATTGGGTGGAATGGAAAGCCTGCTCATACAGCTTGGATGGATCAACAAAATTGAATTTGACACAACCTTTATTGAAAAAAAAAAAAAAGACAGGTTCGCACAAATTACTCGATCTGTTTAGTAAACATCTTGAGTATAACTATGCATTTTTGGCACGATTACTGGTGTTCAATTTGATTTTGCCATTTTGGATACATTTATTTATTGTGACACACGTGTTTTTTTTTTGTGTGACACGTTTAGTTCTTGACATGATTCAAACCCAATACAACATAATTTATTGACCATCATATACCGTCCTACTCATGACCTAACAAAATTCTATCTTAATTGAAGAAACAGTAGATATTCATTGTATTGAATCTCTGTTACTTATATAATTGTTAATTCTCAATTTCGTTGGTTGTAACATTGTTTGCTTATCTAATAAAGAAAAAAGAGAGTAGATAATATCAAAGATAAAGAGCCGAACTAGGAAAGAAACTAACATGAGAAAACATCGATTGTTTCCCCTTTATTAGCTTTAGTCTTGCACTCCAAGTACACAATGGCATAATTCCATATCATGATTGTCCTTTTATTTATTAATTCACAACTCCGCTACCTTGAACACACATTTCAGAAAGGAAATTATTTCAATGGTTGTAGTAAAAAGAAAAAGAAAAAGAAAAAAAAGAAGAACATATATCAAAATGGCAACAAATTCTACATGTAACATCCAACCCAACTTAGTATCCTTTGATTTAATTAGTCATGCAGGCATTCTTCCTATAAAATTTCCTTTACTTTTCACAGGGATTAATTTTGTAATTCAACATTAACTATAGCAAATCATCAATCAAGTCTTAAAACCTAGCAAAGAAACTTTCTTTTAAATCTTCAAAAGAAAGTAACTGATGTACAACTGATATTATTGATACCATCCAACGGCAAACGTAGCTTCAAAACGAAAATTTTATTGTTAATTTGTCATACATAATTTTGGATTATTTAGAACATAAACTGATTTTATTCAAAAAAAAAAAAGAACATAAATTGATTAACTGACCCTTAGTAAGAACTAGGAGATTGAAAATTATATTTTTCCTTGCGTGCGTAAATTATTGCCAAATTGGTTCCGTGTTCAAATTGAGATTTAAACTGCTTAAAAAGTCGACGCAGTGATTAATTACCACCACATATTAAGCTTCAGAATGGAAGGTTACATAGAAATTAGCCTAACGCAGTGTACTAGCAAAAACAATATCAGGAAACTTAGTCACTCCATCAAATCCCATATTATGATTCAAGATATCTTGCCAAAATTGAACGATAATGCATTAAATTCAACCCCCAATAAAAAGGAGTTAATCTCCCCCGATCTTTTCATCAAACCCCCCAAATTTTCTAGTCTCGATCAGTGAATTAGGATGGAGAAACCAGTACTAGAAGTATGCGCTAATTCTTCCGAGGCCTCGAGCATCATCTCAGCCGCCTCGGACAAGAAGAATACTATGAAGATGAAGGAGATTAATGTCGCCGGCGAATCCCAACAACAACAACAAAAGCCAGATGTGGTGGCGGAGGAGGCAGAAGCCAATGTTGAACTTGCACTTTTCAAGGCTAATCCGCCGGAGGAGGAGGCCTCCGAGGAGTTAAATGGTGCGCGTGGTCAACCGAAGAAAGAAAAAGAAGATACTAGGGTTTTCAAGTGCAACTTCTGCAACAGAAACTTCTCTACTTCCCAAGCCTTGGGAGGCCACCAAAACGCTCACAAACCGGAACGCCAGCTTGCAAAACGGCGTAGCCAAGGATTGGATGTGGGTGGTGGATTTGGATTAGGGCAGTCATACTATCCTTACAATTTCAGTCCATACTCTTCATCTACTCTTTCTCCACACTACTCACTTTATGGATCTAGGTCGACGTCTCTTGGTGTCAGGCTAGATTCCATGATTCATAAGCCTTCTTATACCCCGTGGTACGACCGCCTAGGTGGTTGTGCAGGTTGGTCTAGGCCAGCTTCCTCAAGCCTCCTGCAGAACCACCCTATTAATGATCATCGGCTCAGCTTCCAGGGTGCTCAGAATAATATCAACACCAACGAATTAGGGCTTGGTGTACGAACATTTAATGCTTCATCAAGATTGGAGGACAGTAGTACTAGTACTCGTGCTGTTCGCAACTTCGGTGGTACTTGGAATCTTAACGCAATCAACAACAACAACAACAAAAAGCCGCCACTGCCACCATTCAGTGGTAGTACTGATCTTCTGTCTCGAGTAGAGCGGGCCCGAAAAAATGATCAGGATGGTGACGATGACATCGATTTGACGCTTAAGCTTTGATTTAATTCCATTTCTTCTTTATTCTTTTTATGTTATACAGGTATTGATCTTGTAACTAGTTGTGTTCCTTTGGCTATTGAAATTCAAACAATAACAGAAAGGTCAATGTGCTTAATTTTTTTTTTTTTTTAAACGGGGTTTGGATTATGCATTGGGGGGAACATAAAACCTGAACCTAGCTAGCATTACATAATACATTACAATAGTCTTCATAGAGTACGTCCTGAATGAAATCAGGTGGCTCCTCTAAACAAATATCAATAGTATAATCACAACTAGCTAACCATGAGCGACACTATTTACTTCACGATAAACATATTGAACCTTTGGAATGTGCTTAATTTAGTAGTCAGAAATTAATTGATTCAGGCCTCATCTATCATTCCTTTGGAATTTGATTTCAGCTGGCACGATAGAGATGACTTTAATTGATCACCATTCAATGCGATTTCAAATTGATGGAGCGCGCATGAGGTTTTATGTCAGTTTTGATTGCACATTAATAACTATACAATTAATTCACTGCAAAATCACTGTTTCGTTTGAATAAATCTCTCCTAAACTTGGTCGACCATGCTTAATAGCTGTCAAAACTCAAATCTTGATTATTAAAGTTGGTAATCATTATTAGAATTTTGAGGAGGTTTTATTTTTTTTGGTGATATTAGATGGAGAATTTTTTTTTTTTGAAATAGGGTTTGGAACCCAACCTAGCTGGGAGGTTCAGCCCCACGCTCGGTTCCATTTATTGAAATAACATTTTGCATCGGGGGGGACATAAAACCTACATCCCGAGCAACATTAAAACAGTTATAATAATCCTCGTAGAGTACATCCTGAATAATAGCAGGAGTCTCCTCTAACCAAACATCATCTAAATAATCAACACTAACAAGGTGAGCAAGCCTATGTACTACACCATTTGCTTCACGGTAGATATGTCGAATTCTAACTGATTGAAAAGCCGTTAAATACTCTTTACAATCATCCAAAACCCGACTTACCTCCGAATAATTCTCCTCCTTGGAATTGAGGGCCGCAATCATAAATGCAGAGTCGCTTTCAATGTCTATTTCCATCCAACCTTGGTAAATACCAAGAAGAAGGCCAGATCTACACGCCTCTGCTTCCATATTTATAGTCGAGTATGCATGCAGAAAAGGCCTTGCTAAGGCTGCAATACCTCTGCCCAAATCATCTCTGACCACCACCCCAATACCACCACTTCCACAATCAGCGAGTGTGCATGGAGAATTTATGCTTGAGGAAAATTTCTTTTTGTTTTATGATTTTCTATTGGAAGAAAGTAAGTCAACTGTCATGTTTACTAATTCTTTTATGAGGAGAAATATCAACTCATTCATATTTCAGTTAAACATACAAAACGACCCACTTTTATGAGGCTATAAAAAGAGTCTACTTAAATAACCTTACCTTGTTTTATTCAATGAGGATTAAAAACCTAGCTCTGCTAGGGTTTGGGACCGTCACTACTAGGTTAGAGTCTCGCTTTCTTCTCCTCTTCTATTGTTGATGGAGAACTCTATAGGCCTAGGCTTACTCTTCTTCCACTTTCCTGCTGCCATTTTGGGGGTAGGTGTAATACTGATGGTGGTTATGGTTTGGCCCTGGACAGGGGAAATGCTTTTCTGTTTTCTTGTAGTTGTGATGTACTTGGATTGAGTATTCCAAATCTGGCAGGGATCGGGTTCGGTGGTCGAGTCTGAGAGGCTAGCATGATATGGATTGAGAGCGGCGTCGCACGGTGGGACTGGTGGCCGAGGGCTGATGGTGGTGTTATGTGGTAGAGATGACTTCTACTTGGATTAGAGGCGGCTAGTATTGTTGCTGGGGTTTAGAGGTACAGATGACCACTTTGAGGTGGAGGTTGGTGCCGCATCGATGATGAAGAAGGATGATGGGCCAGCGGTTGACTATACGGGTGGCTGGCTGGCCGTGGTGGTCGAAATTGCTACGTGGATGTGGCGTTGAAGCTAACGTGTGTGTGGCTTTTGAGCCTAGGGTTTCCCCTTGGGCATTAGGCTGGGCTTCGATCTAGATTAGGATTAGAATTTTGCCCTATTTTTTAGGCTGGAGCTTATCTCAATTAGGCCCAGGCTCCAAATTTGCGCTTGGGCTACACTTCAACACTTCTACACTTCTACCGACTCCAAGCACCATTAGAGCATCTTCTTTGAGGTCCACGTCCACCTTAGATGTTTTAAATTTGGACTAAATTTAGTTGATCCCCTTGAGGTTTGGATCCAAGATAATGTTAGTCCATGTTGATTCAATTTAATCAGTAATACTCTTAAACTTTTAATTTCATCAGCCGTGTTCAATTTTACTGGCTCCGTCCAAAGTGGATGTTAACTATGCGATGGGGCCCACTTTAGGGCTAAAATGATCATCTTGGGAGCTAAATTACGCTTCACATTCTAATATCACCCACCAACGTAAGCCCAATCTCGTATTGCCTATGTCTATATTGAAAAACCAAACTGGTCAGACTTGGATCATCGCACTCCTCCAAACAACCACCAACCCAAGGTGGCTCTACTGCTTGCCCAAACCCACTACTGTGGATCAACCCTACTCCGATTCTGCTTAAATCAGCCCCCACTCCGATTCCTCCTACTAGTCACCGATCAACCCTAGATGCAACCTTCCCCTTCAACTGAGAGAGAAGAAAAACGTAAACCCTTGACCCTAACCTTTGAGCGTTGGACATGCATAAGAATAGATGACAGTGTAAATGGGACAGACTACAGTGCGTGGGCGAGTTCTCTAGCCCTATTATCTTTTTCAAAAATATCAGCTAAATTTCATCTTTAATTGTTCACAATATGGTGATGCACCAAAAAGACCTAGTGTTGCCTTTTTGTATTACAACAAAACATTTTGTAGTATCATTGATGCTTTGAGTGCTTTCTTGCGTGACACCGATCCCAAAGGTTGTGTATCATCAATTTGAACTTCATCTTTACAATGGCTGATCATGTTGTTAGTTATCTCTTCTAAGCTCAAAGTCTCTATAGGGGTGTCATTTTCACGTGGGTTAAATAGTGTTTGATTTGATTCAACTTGAACTGCAACTCCATTTACGGCGTATACAAGTGCTTGATGGTGGTTTTTTAAGGTACAAGACAGGAACCCAAATCGATGTCTTCAAGTTTGACTTGCGTTGGGATTGAAACAAGATCCTCAAAGATGGTCCATGGTCTTCAACAAGGCCCCTGTTGTGTTGCAGGCCTATGATGGGCTTGCTCTGCTCCAATATGTGATGATGGAAACTCTATACTTCTGGGTGCTCATAAACAATATTCCACCGACCTTGGAAGACAAGAAAATGATTATGGATGTTACATCCATCACTGGTATGTATCAACACATTGATAAAAAAAACTGCTTGATTCAACTGGTAAGGTACGAGTCCATGTTGGCCACGAAATCTCCGAGCCTTTCTTTCCTAAGAAAACCCTAAAGTTAGTTGTTGGGGTTGTTGAAGAGATCTCTTTCTTTTATGAAAATCTAATCAAAAAATGTAGGAAGTGCAATCTGATTTAGCATGCACAGGGAGTTTGTCAAGCAGTGCATAAATCACTGAACAAAACTGTGGAAGCATTTAAGATGCAGAGGATGCAGCATCCAAAGTCTTTCATGGGTTTTGCAGAGAACAGGTTCATGAATGAGACTTTTAAATTTCAAGGCATTTAAATATCTATACTGCCTTCTATATGGCTTTATTGATGGCAATAATCTGTATAAATTGGTTGTCATCAGAAGCTTCGGAATTGATAGCAGCTTCACTAGTGATGGTGGCTCTCTTGCTTTGATCCTATTTGAAGATGCACCAAAGGATTTGGAGAGAAGCAGGCCTGCATCCCCTTACTGTTCTCTAAAGAAACCAAAGTTTCTGTTTAATGTGAATAAAGATGACTTGGCAAATGAGGTAATGATAAAGAAGGTAAGAGTGTCTAAGTTCCCAACTAAATTTACGGCTAATCTCATGGTTTAGTTGAGACTCTAGAAGGCATGCATGTTCCAATAGAATTGATTATTATGCCCCTTATCTTGATTTACCCGTTTACTGGTCATTTGGACGATAAACGATAATTATATTTGCTTCTTACTTTAGTTTCAGACTTTTTAGGGGTTTCAAAAGTCGACTTTTTGTTTAGCTCAGTCTTTGAGGAAACTTCATTCTAAAAAGTTGCAGAGCACATTAAACCGAATTTGTGGTCATGAGACACGTGAAAATCGGAATTTTTATGAGAAAGTTCCGATCTGAAAACCTCGAGTTACTATTTCAGGAAGCCTAATATTTATTTCCAGATGAAATTTTAATCCCAAACACTATCTCCAAGACCTGCTTTAAAACCCACCCCTGATTCACGACCCTCCAGGTTTTGCCTTAGTCCGGTCACCACAAGCCGCTGGGCCGGTCGCGTTCCGCGCTCATCTCCACGGTGACCCAGTCTCTAGCCACCATGAGCTCCAATTTGCAACTGGGAGAGAGAATCGAAGCAAAATTGCTATTAGCGACACCATCACACAGGTTTTGAAGCCCTTAATACACTGATCCTCGTAGTATACATCTTTTTCCCCAGTTCAACCGAAGATGAGAGAATCGAAGTGTACGTAGAGCAAAAAAAAAAATTGAGATTTCATTTATTTGAGGTAATTTCTGATTTTACACTCAAAATTGGTCAATGTCGTAGTTAGTGGGATTATTGTGATGAAAGTTTTGGTGTATGAAGCTTAACCCAATTTGGGGTTGGAGGTGGCGGCGCATGGGGCCGAGTCCAGCCACTTTAGACTTTCTGTTTTGGTTCGTTAGGTAGAGCGTAGTGATACGGATATGTTGATATGAACTTTGTATCAATTGGTACACGATTTGACAATCATCATAATTTTTTAAATCTTTCGGGTGTCAATTTGGGAAGATCCAGCTATTGGATTGACCCCAATTTTCTATAGAATCGACATAACTTTTGAAGTTTTAGCTTGTTCCTGTATGATTATGAGCTTTCAACAAATAGTTTTTAAGGTTTAGATTATTATTATTGTCAATTTAATTTTGACTGTCAAAATCAATTATTCATAATATCAATTTGTTCAGGACGATGTGTAGATCGAGCTCGAGGAGTAATAGTCGGACGAATGCCATTGCGCAAACCTGTGAGTGGATATTTGATTTAAAAAAATATATTATGCAGGCAGCATTACTTTGTGTTCATTATGAGATTTATTTATGATTTTATGGCTTGTTGAGATATTGAGTTTTACAAGCTTTGATTTATCGAGTACTTGATTTATGCTCTCGATTATTTATTGATGATTATTGATCCTGAAATCCGATGTTATCCTGTGGGGCCCACCTTAGGAATAACTCTACCAAAAATTTGAAAAAGCCACCCATAAAAATGGATTACCAAAACCTGTAGAAGCATATTCACACTTCTAATAAACATCCTTATTCTTCTAGAGCCACCCTGCTCCCAAAATCACAACAACTCTAAAATTAACAACTTAAAACCGAACAGTACAACATAAACCAAATACACAAGTATAACTCCCATACTTTACAACATTTGTCCCGCAGGTTATCAGAGCATTTTAAAAGAGAAAAGGATTTCATAATACAAGTAGGTTCAGTGATTAACCTACAATATGAAAACAACAACAGTAGATGTTGTGCCCCGAATCCTACTATGCTGACCTAGCAACTCTGCAGACTGAGCAAATGAAACCGAAGGGCCCAAGGGAAAATACATAAGAACGTTAGCGTGAGTAGACAAAAATAAGTAATTGTAAAGAAAAAGGAGTTTATACTTTCCACGTTTATTCCTTTACACTAAATGCATGCAACAATTAAGGAAAACAAACTGACTGAGGTTCAGCTCAAGAAAACCGACTAACCCCGCTAGTCGCAAACAATCAAAAAAAAAGATGGAAACTCCGATACTCAAGAAAATAAAACCAGCCTCGCTGGTTAAACAAGATCAGACTAGTCCCACTAGTCAAGTAACAGAAGGATATGGGGAAGAAAATATCACCATAAAATGAAGGGAGCCTCCTATGTTCGGGTCGGAGCCTCCCAGACTCTATGCCCAACTCACCCACAAACACATAATAAGCAGGGAGGAGTGCTAATTGACAGCGCCCGCCCCAGATTTCACCTTAAAATCTGAAGTGGCCCTGCAGGACCCACTTTTAAAGAAAATTTTGTCAAAAAATTCGGCAGAACCTTCCCTAAAAATAGGCAACCCAAGCCTGTAAGAAACCGAATACACTTCAAAAAAAACCCAACCATAACCTCCTGGAGCCACCCCGCTCCCATATTCCAGCTAACTCAACTCAAAGATATCAAAATAAATTCAAACTTAAAGTTCAACGAAGCTCCATAAATTGAAATACAATAATTCCCCAAACTTAGGACATAAACCTCAAATATAATTCATTACAAGTTCGGGTCACAACTCCCTTAGTAATCAGAGCAACTAAATAGAAAATACGATAGAATACAGTAGGTTAAACAGGTAACCTACAATATGAGATGGCGGGAAACTGATGTGGTCACTATGGCTCACTCCTAGTACGCCAAGCAGCAACTCTGAGAACTGGGTATTTGAAACCGAGAGGCCTAGGGGAAAGTAGACGAAAAACGTTAGCGTGAGTTGACAAAAATAACAATTTTAAGAAAAAGGATTTCATACTTTCCCACTTATTTAAATTTATAAAACCTCGATGCATGCAACGTTTGTAAAAATTTTACTTCCTTAACTTCAAAAAAGAGTAAGAAAGGAAATATAATCCAGCCCCGCTGGCTAATATAAATCGGACTAGTCCCGCTAGTCAAAAATAAGATAAGAGTAGTGGAAGAAGATAGCCATACGCCTCCCAGGCTCAGGTGATAGCCTCTCAGGCTAAAGTACTCTCATATACTCCCGTTATATACCCACACGCCACTAAGTGTAGCGATTAGGATACTGGGCTTCAGCATTACTGTTACAAAGACAGTAATCAGCGCCACAAAGGCTGACGGGCTTCGGTGATCCCATCACCTCACCACAAAGGCGGACATCAATGCTAGCATGATAATAGTCACCCAAAGTATGGTAAAAGAAATCCGAAAACAAATAAATCCATAAATACATAAGGCTTCCCCAACTCTAGCAAATGAATTTCCAACGACGTGTCTCACACGCCAAGATAAACTCAAATTGAAAAATAAATAGGAGAGAAATAAGCATATTCCAATGACGTGACCCCGCACGCCATAGTACTTCCGAATAATCAAATAATCCAAAACCATTTCCGAATCTCTCTTAAAATCTCAAGAATCACTAATTAATTATAATAAAAATTTCCGGAAGTTACCACGAAAATGATTTATCAAAGAAAAACATACAATGACAATGTTATCCGAATCGAGTATAGAGAATTTAAAATTGAAATCATACTAGAACCATTAATCACTTAAATGATGGGATAATCCGAAATTAAAATAATATGCTCGATAAATTTCTTAGTAATTAGTAAAGCATTAATTTGATAAAAGTAAATGCATGCATTATTTCTTAAATTAAAAGTCCATTCACAGTATTCTGCTAATTCTCCTCGTGTGGAGACTCCTCTCCTCCTGTACAAATAGCATTTGTAAAAATATGACTCCAGGACGGGAAATTAAATCGACGATAATTAGAAATTGATGTCGAAACACTTCCTTTAAACCCAACTCCTCCAATCCACGTCGGATTCCAACCAAATTGCACCAAAGTCACATTTACAACCCCCACAACTCATGTACATTTTAATTAGCTAAAAATAGAAACCAAAACTCCACCATATGCACCACCACGCGCCATCCACAGTGGCAGAGAGTGGCGACCATGCGCCGGTAACAACCTCCACAACCGGCTACCAAATTCCATGTACAACATTAACTCAACCCACTAATCATTTCTCTCAACCACAACACATCCCAATTTTACCTTGAAACAGTTGAAATCGCCCGGTGAAGAAAAACCTAGAAAAATCCAAGAACCCTAGAATTTGAAATCGTCGATTCGGCCTCCACATTGCAAATTGTGGCTCAAGGCTAGGGGCAAAATGATCTATGGCAAAAACCGAACCTTCGACGCCAGTTTGGTGACCGGAGATGGCTGGAATAGCCGGAAATCGACGAAAATCCCAAACTACAGCTATGAAGAACTTTGCTTCGATCCAAGGTTTCTCGGCCAAATCACCACAATCTAAGGCTACTAGGGTGCAGAGAGGAGGGAGGCGCTCCTGTGGTGGCCGGCTGCACGCCGGTTGGTGGCTGGAAGGCGTGGAATCGAAGGGAGGAAGAAGAACCCGAAAGTGAAGGAAGAAAAGTCGAGGGAGAGGAGAGAGGGAGGGGGTGGGTTTCCGGTTTTGGAAACCCTGGAAACCTACCTCAGTAAATTTCCTTATTTAACTCAATTTTTATCCTGCATAGTAACTTTCGTATTTTACTCATAACTTTCACATACGAACTCCAATTTTTACGTTCCATATATGCACGCGCTCGGTTTAAAGTCCTCTACAACTTTCATGAAGAAAATTTTCTCAAAAACTGACTCGAACAAAAGTCAACCTTTTAGGGCCACTAAAACATCAGAACGAAGTAAAAAAAAATAAAAGTAAATGACATTTACCGCCTAAATGGTTAGTAAATCGATAAATCTAGGTTCGGGACGTAACACTAATAATGGTCGACTACACCCATGTGAGGAGTAGAGCTAAATAAAAAGACCCATGGTGAAGAAAATAATAGAAAACTGAAAACAAGTAAAGCTCGCCACAATCTCACAAATGAAAACATGAGTACGATTCCCAACTGTACTCGGAAAATCTCAAGATAAATAAATTAATTGTGACGTGTCCCACACGCCAAAAGAATACTCACAAATCCGTCAACAAAACATAAGTCTAAAATAATAATTATAAATTGGAATTAAATTACCGGAACTTAAAATCACACAAAATAGTAATACAAAATCCACTTCCGAAAATGTAACCAAAATGAATCATTGAAAGTGAAAATCACAAGTCAATTTCCGAACTCAATATATGCTCAAGTTGTAATAGAATGGTAAATACATAAATCAATAATTTCGGGAAAATATAACTGCCTGCATCACTTAAAATTAAAAGTCCACTCAACGTATATAGCTAACGTGGCACGCAAGCATAAGAATCTTGGTCGAGCGATGAGTCGGTACCTCGTTTTGTACAATTATATTCCGTAAACAACAATTCGACAAATGATTCGAAAACGAAACCTAAAAACCCCTCTTAAACCAATAATCTCCATTTCTTTCCGGATTCAACCCAAACTTCACCACTGTTATCAATCTGTCTACTAAAGTATTTCAGAATGGGAACAACGGAAATCTGAAGGTCGGATTCCCATAAATCAGCATCTGAAACTCCAAACTTTAGAAATTCACAATCGATATCAAACTTCTCTAATTTTCACCGAAAACACATCTACATGGTCTACAACTCACAATTGAATTTTTTAGCCAAAGACAAGGATTAAAAACAGGCCCTACGCACCTCCACCGGTCACCAACAGTGCGGTGCGTGGGCCTCCACCTCTGGTCACCAAATTTCATGTACAACATCATCTCAACATTTCTAACAACTTTCTCAACTGTGACAAGGTCAAAAAATACCTTGAAGTGGCCAGAAACCAAGCAAACCCGGAAAACTAGATGGGGAATAGTGGAAAAAAAATTTCCTGATGTGATTTCTCCTTCCACGCTTCAATTTGTTGCAAGAGATTTGAGGAGCATGAAGGATGGCTCAAGGTGCTTCCAAAGAACCTAGTTTGGTCGCCTGTGGTGGTCGGAATTGGAAGAAAATGACGTTGACCTCTTCTGCTATAGTAAACTTCTCGACCTTGGTTCTCCGTTTTTCAGCCAAAATCTCGTGAGCTACCACCGCAAGTGTGTTGAGGATGAAGAGAGGAATTGAACGGTGTTGGTGGCACGCTCCCAGGTGGCTGGATGGAGGAGTTGTAGTGGTGAACAGTGGAACGAGGAGAGAGAGACCTCGGGGAAGGAGAGAGAGAGTTACCGGGTAGGTCAGTTCTAACCTATCCACAGTAATTTTTTGAATTTATACCACTTATCTCCGATAGTGATTTTAGTATTTCACTTATAAATTTTGTATATGAACTCTGATTTTTACAAACCACATATGCACGGACTTTGTTTTACGTTCTCTACGACTTTCATGAAGGAAATTTTCTCAAAAACTTATCCAAACAAAAAGTCAAATTTTAGGGTCACTAAAAAGTATTGAATAAAGTAAAAGGTGAAAATAATTGTTGTTTATCGTTTCAATGACTAGTAAACCAGTAAATTTGGGTTCGGGACGTAACAATTATATTTTAGTATCAATATTTTATCGAGATTTCATGAGTTAATGATTTCAGTTTATTTGAGGAGGTAAATATGTTAGTGCATGCATGCATTGCGTGGTCGGTTGTACCCTCTAGATAATAGTCTGGTTGGCAGTACCCTCCATAATATAATTTCGGTCAGCAGTACCCTCCGATGCGTCATCTGGTTGGCAATATCCTCCAAATGGCATGAGGTAGGTAGTCGGTAATACCCTCTAATCATTGCCTTCTCATCTGGTCGGCAGTACACTCCGATGCGTCTCTGGTCGGTGGTACCCTCCAGGTGGCATGAGATGACTAGTCGGCAGTTCCCCTAGTCATTGCCTATTTTATGATATGAGTATTTTATGAGATTTCCAAGAGCTTTAAGATGATTTCACTAATGATTTCAAGTTATATTACGATATTAGATTTACAGTATGATTTGAGGTAGTTATCACATGAGTATTTTAATGAGATTGGAGACGGTTCTTGAGATGTTTTATAACACAAGTTTGAGATTTCAGTAAAGAGGAGGATTAAGAGTATTTTGAAAAGACTTTACTGCATGCTTGCTTTTTAAGAGAATTAATAAATTGAGAAAGCATTAAAATTTTATTTGTTTCTTTGAAATTACTTATTTTTCGTCCACTCACTCTAATGGTGTTTTTCCCTACGTTTTTCGATTTCTCATGCCCTGTCTGCAGGCCAGTTGAGGTTGAGCATTCGTAGGAGTCAAGGCATAGTGTCCCCCACCTCCATCTTCGATGTTGGTTATTTTTTAACCTACACATGTAGTTATATGTTGGTTTTAGATTTGTAGAATTGCTCTGATCACCAAACTGTGTTAAGTATGTCTTTAAGAGATGTACTTATAATGTATATTTTTGGAATGTAAAAGTAGTTGGTGTGTCGATGATTTAAGCTTCATGTCAAGTTTGTTTATTTGGGTACGTAGCCCATTTTTAAGGGAACTTTGCTAATTTTTTTGTAGAATTTCTTCTAACATGGGTCCCGTATGGTCTGTTTTTGATTTCAGAGTGAAATTTGGTTTGGGTCTTGCTAGTGATAATGCCAAAAGAGCCCAATAATGGGGCTAATAGTGATCAGTTGGGTACAAAGAAGAAGAGGGGTCGTCCGTTGGGATCGAAGAACAAAAATCCCTTCAAGTCAAATAAAGTTCCTGCTGAAGAGGTTCTAAGTTCGCTCTATTCTGGAAAACCTCCTTGCCCTAGCTCTAAGGGCAAGGAAGAGATTTAATTTTATGTTTATCTATCAATGCCTATTTACTATGTTATTTCAAAGCTTGAATAGACTTACTTTTAATAAGTGAGCATGAGTTGTCGAATGAATGGTCCTAGCCTATGTATCACCATGGTGCTACATCACAACTTTTTGTCTATCTGTAGATGATAGCGGAATGATATGTAATGATCATTCTGGCGTTACGTTTATTATTAATAAAAAGTTCTGGAGACGTTTTATTTTAAAATCATTCATTATAATTAATTATATACACTTGTTTTAATTAAGTTGAATACATTGAATATCTATGCTAACTAATTACAATTCAATTGATTTTATCGTTGAATATGAGTAATTATTTTATAGTCTCGGACTTGCACGTGACATTACCATGTGGTGGGGTGTCACGCCCCGAATTTTAGAATAAAAATTCAAAATCCGAAACATGAATTACTACAACTTAAAATAACCATCCTAAAAATTTCTTTTTTCTTAACAACCTCACCACACAATTTAATTTCAAGAACCGAATTTAGTATCGGTTAATTATTACAACTCACTCACAAAATAAATTGTAAACCTCTAAATGAGTATAACAAACCTCACAACTTAAATGAAAGCAAAATAAATGCTGCAACACCTAAACAGCACGGTCACCTCCCTGGTCATCCTGACCTGCAGGAATACCTGCTACACCATTTGAATAGTGTACCGGGATTGTAACAACACAAAACCCAGTAAGATTTTGAAAACTTGTATGAGTAAAAAGAAAGAACGGTTGTTTAATTAAATTGTAATTATTTTCACCCAAGTCAACACTCCACAATTTCCACATCCACAAGAAACCAACAATCTCAAATCAATCACCAAATCGCAAATCAACACAAAACCCTCATTCACACATTTCTTCTCAAAACCCCAAAATCGTATTTATAAAAATACGATATTTGACAGACTCGAGCTCTAACTGAATCGTAGCCCGTCACTTGGCCTAGGTTATGGCATCCGACATATTTAAATTTATCGTATTTCATCAATATGTATACTTATATACATATTTAGAACGTCCGATAATCGTACATACTCAACCAATCGTATCCCATCATCCACCTAGGATTAGAGCGTCTGATTCCCCCATACCGGTCACTACGTTGACCCTAAATCCATAATGAACACAACAATATGTTTTCACACAATGAAATCAACTCATCCAACATACATAATATTATTATGAAATTTAAGCATTTGAAATATAATCCAAATCATCATTCCAACTCAATCGTATCATTACTCAACAACACACCAGTCAATATATATATATATATATATATATACTCCACGTAAATATATGTATATATATATATATACTCCATGTAAATATATGTATATATATATATACTCCACGTAAATATATATATATATATATATATATATATATATATATATACGTAATCATCTACTCAGGAATGGTCACTAATACCATCTATAGTTCACACAACAAAATCGTGAAATTCATTTGTATAATTAAAATTCATTTTACTTACCTATGGATCGTAGTTGATCAAGTCCATATGATTTTAAAAACAAATATTTAATCCATAAATATTTTTCACACAATTACAAAAATAAATAATTTAAAGCACTCAGTTCGTAATATGAACCACGTGAGTTTTACTCACCTTGAAACTCCCGCTGCGTCTTCACTTAAATACAAATCAAAATAATCCAAATGCTCGTCAACTCAAGCCGTCAAGTACCTAATCAAGAATGGTTTTTACTTAGCAAACAAAGCACGAAATAAACTTAAATGATGATCCAACGGTCGGATTCTAAAATAAAGACGATCCAACGGTCGGATCGAATTTAAACGATGATCCAACGGTTAGATCCTCACGGATCGCCCTTAGAAACATCCTATCAAAATTATATGAAAATCCGACGGACGGATCTTCACGAATCGCCTCCCGAATCACTGTTTTACAATTATACGAAGATCCAAATGTCGGATCTTCGCCCATGCCAACACAAAGTCATCGGGACAGTCATATGATCAACGTCAGTAAACAACCTCAGATGCAAAAGTTGTCAACTACAAACTTCTTAAAAATGAAATTATGAACAACTTTAATACCTGACGTTTTCCGAGATAAGGTCTAGATTGTCCTAGATCGAGCTTTGAAGTTGGATTAATATCGGCCCTCTGATCAATTTCCAGATTGAATCTCAGCCATCGAAAAATTCAATCCTTGATCTTTCGCTCCACACACAAAATCGTGATGCAAGGCTTATATGGGGATGATCAGGAGGAGGAGCTGATCATGAAAATGAGAAGGATCGGCCCGTGCAAAGCCGGCACCGATGAGATCCTCCCGGGTCGAGCTTTCGGGGCTGGGTTGCTCCGATCTCCTGCTTACGGCGAGCTGGGGCGGCAACCAAATCGACAGGGAAGCAGGCGACCTCGATCTGAGCTGCCTCGCGGTAGTTTCGCCGCCGTTGGACTTCGACGGCGCCGTTGCAGTCCGGTCGGGTCACGCGGGTCCGGTCGGGTCGGCTAAATATTTTCTATTCTTCGGCCTTCAGCCGAGAGAGAGAGAGAGAGAGAGAGAGAGAGAGAGAGAGAGAGAGAGAGAGAGAGAGAGAGAGAGAGAGAGAGAGAATTTTATTTATTTTTTTGGTTTTCTGAAATTTCCAAAAAAAATCCTATATTTATAGAAAAATTCCAATTTTCAAAAATTCATAACTTATTCATACGAACTCCGAATAATGCGTTCCATATATGCACAAGATCGTATCAACGAGCTCTACAACTTTTATAAAGGAAGTTTTCCCAAATTTTAAACTTATAAAAAGTCGATTTTCACGACCCCCTAAATAACGTTCGTTTTCGAAAATAAAATCATTCGAAACCAACTTTCTCAAACCACAACATACCAATTAATCCCAAATATTATAATTCAATTAATATAACAATTATTGAATTACATAAATTTATTATATGAAAATTTAGGTCTTCACATGAGGTCTGAGTCAATAATATCACTTGAATTTGATGGGGACTATTGCAGGGGTGGAAAAAAAAAAAAAGTTAAATTAAGGGAACAAATTAGGAATTTTTTTATGGTCTCAAATTACTACATGAAATTACCAAGTGGTGGTCCGGGTCAAATTATTCACTCAAATTTAGTGGTAACCATTGCAGGGGTGAAAAAAAAATTAATTTAGGGAACAAATTATGAAGATGGGCTGGGCTTCGCTGTTGGGCCTTGGCAGGATGTCCTTTAGGGCTGCTGTTTATTGGTCTGGGCCTTCACTTTGTCATTTGGGCCACGTGTTTGGACCTAGGGCTATAGATTGTTAGTTATGTTGCTTTCAATAACCCTTTTCTAGGGACTATGCTTGTTAGGTTTTCTTTGGTATTACTACGTCCTAGGTTATCGTAGTAATAGGCTTGCTTTCATATATGAGTACTAGTTGTATAATGAATGGTCTAGTCCCTATGTACCATGTGGTACCCCAATAACCTCTTGTCTATTTGCAAATGGTAGCGAAGGGGTATGTAATGGCCATTCTAGCCTGAGATTTATAATGACAATCATTTATCGATTGATTCAAAATTAAGTTGAATATATTGAATTTTTATGCTAGCTAATTACAATTCAATTGACTCTTAATTTGTTGAATATGAGTAATTATTTTATGGTCTCAGACTACCATGTGGTGGTACAAGTTAATAATATCACTCGAATTTAGTGGGGAATATTGCAGAGGTGAAAAAAAATTTTAAATTAAGGAAACGAATTAGGAATTATTTTATGTTCTTGGACTACCACGTAACATTACCATATGGTAGTTTGGGTCAATAATATCACTTGAATTTGGTGGGGAACATTGGAGGGGTGAACATTTCCTTTTCCAAGCCCTCAATTCCGTGAACCAAACGAGGCCTAAGGCCGGGCAAGGAAAAGATATAATTTTATGTTAATATAACAATGCATTTTTACTGTTACTTCATTACTTGAATAGGCTTACTTTTAATAAGTGAGCATGACTTGTCGAATGAATTGTCATAGCCTATGTATCACTGTGGTGCTTCTATATTACAACTTCTTGTCTATCTGTAGATGGTAGCGGAAGGATATATAATAGTCATTTTGGCCTTACCTTTATTATTAATGAAAAGTCCAGGAGACGCTTTATTTCAAAAATCATTCATTATACATTAATTATATACACTTGTTTTAATTAAGTTGAATACATTGAATTTATATGCTAGCTAATTACAATTCAATTGACTCTAAATTGGTTGAATATGAGTAATTATTTTATGGTCTCGGACTATCACGTGACATTACCACGTGGTGGTTCGGGTCAATAATATCACTCGAATTTGGTAGAGACTACTGCAGAGGTGAAACACAAAAAAATTAAATTAAGGGAACGGATTAGGAATTATTTTATGGTCTCAGACTACCACGTAACATTACCATGTGATGGTATGGTATGGGTCGATAATATCACTTAAATTTAGTGGGGATCATTTGCAGGGGTGAAAAAAAAAATTAAATTAAGGGAACAAATTAAGAATTATTTTATGGTCTCGGACTACCACGTGACATTAGCATGTGGTGGTCTGGGTCAATAATATCACTCGAATTTGGTGGGGACCATTTGTAGAGGTGAAAAAAAAAATTAAATTAAGGGAACGAATTAGGAATTATTTTATGGTCTCGGATTACTACGTGACATTACCATGTGGTGGTCCGGATCAATAATATCACTCGAATTTGGTGGAGACCATCAGAGGTTGAAAAAAAAAATTAAGGGAACGAATTAGGAATATACGTCATACGGACGAATGACATTAATTCCATTAATTCATATCACCACGTGTATCATAGTCTGAAACCATAAATTAATTTTCCGTTCAATATAGAGATATATAATATTTAATCTTAACTTGGTTGCTTAATGTGATAAATGGAATTCATCCACAGAAAAGAACTAAAATATCTTGAATGAATAAATGTAAAAAAGCAACAAGAGTAATTTGAAGGGTGAAATTGGAAACTTACCATGGATTTTGGTTTTCCCATCATTTCCATGTCAATACCAAAGGGACAGAAATGGCAGTGAAATTTAGGAAACATAAAAAAAGACGGCAAATTTTACTTCCATATTTGAACTTTGTACTTGAGTATTCGCAGTTGGCGCCGATTCTCGCTTTATAAACGTGATCGAGCCTGAGCTGTCCCTATCTCTCTCTCAATTCCAAACCCTCTTTAAAACCCTACCTCACCTCCGCCCCCTGAAAATCGTCTTCCTCACCAAGAATTCGACCACACTCGATTAGGTCTCTCGGCCTCAATCATTCTCCGACTCTGCCAAAAGGTACCCGAATCCCTCTTTCTCCTCTTTCTTGATTTTGATTCTGATTGTTAATGGTTGGTGTTGTTTCCACTTTTTGTTCTAATCGGGTTGATTTTGAGTTGGTGTGAAATTTTCGGGGTCTGTGGATGTATCTAAGCATTAGATTTTTGGCCTTTTTCGTTTAAGTTGGATAGTAGAATTGTTGTTTCGGATTTTATTGATGACTTACTCATTTACGGGATGAGAATGAATTTGATTAATACATACAGGAAATTGAAACACTTGTACGATTTGTTTCGCGCTTGCGGTAGCTTCAAGTTGCTCAGAGAAGTGCTCTTGCACTTCTTGCCTCTGTTGTTGTTAATGATGATTTGTTTTGCCATGATTGATGTGGAGTTGTGTTGTTTTTGGAGTTAGTTCGTTGTGTTTGGTCTTGTAATTTCTTTTTCTTTATTAGTTTTCTAGGTGAATTGCTCATTCTATAGTTGTAGCTTTTTTAAGGTAATTGAGTTTCGTTTCTCTTAAAAGAAAATGAAAGTAAGATTTCTGTTCTTGGTCTTAGAATTTATATTTTTTGTTTCATAGTGAAACCAGTCATGAATTAAATCATCTGTGTGCTGTATCCTCCGCTAACTTGTTTGAGCCCAATTTAACCTCAATTAACTAATTTTCACATCTGCCGTAATGCAATATAATTTAAAAGCGGAGAGTCAAGTAGAGGTGGTGAAACATATGTGTCCCCAACAAGCTAGGATGTTTTAGTGACCAAGGTTTTGGATGCCCAGAATGATGTTGGTGACATAAATAGACTATTAACATGAAAAAGATTTGCAGAGGAACTGGCCCTTAAGTCAATCATGCATATATCTTACATATATATATATATTTTTTTTTTTTTTAAACGAAAGACTACTCTCTATGATTTGAAAACATGTTTTGTTGTTTCAGTATTGTTCTCGTGAAGAAGGTAATTAATGAGGTACTTGTCTTTGGTAACTGCTGGGAATGATCTTTACGAGACACTTTATCTGAATCTCCTTTGGTTTTATGTACCTGTAATAGAAAAGGACCAGAATGGTCTGTAGCAAAGATGAAAATATTTGCGCTGATAAAATAAATATAGTTTATCATCTGGGAGAGGATTAGGAAGGATAATTCTGTGATCTTTAGTTTTTGGATATGGATTGTTTTTACCCTATTGGTCTTTTTCAATCTGATTGTTTGTCATGTTCTTTGTAATGCTCTAGGCCTCACGTTGTCTCGTTTTCACAACAGTTGATAAGTACTGCTGCAGTGGTTACTAAAGGCATTCTCAAGCTGAAATCAAAATGGAAACCAGTGACTGGAGAACTCAACTTTCCACAGATTTGCGAGGAAAAGTTGTGAGAAAGCTGTAAGTTGCATAGCATTATCCATTTAATGATACAGAGTATCCTTTAAGTTCTAGCTGAAGCTACTTTCGGACTTCTATCTACGCCTTTACTCTAGATCTTCCCGGTGCATGCATTCCATTGACAATCTTCCCCACTCCCAACAAAATGATGTTCCTACTTTAGCCAATTGATGTGGAATGCAAAAATGTGCTGGCCTAGTAATCCACGTTACCCATGTACATGGGGATGGCCCTAGTTTCAATTTCTTCTTAGATGTTGTCATGTCATATAGATTTTAGATGGTATAATACCTTACATAATTTTCTCTCATAGAACTTCATGCCAAAAAAAAAAAAAATTCAACTTTGACATGCTATGCTTCATGATGATTCTACTTGAGTTGAGCTTGGGTGAGCATCACTACTACCAATGCCAGCTCATCGACTGAATGAGATTGGCTGGAATTTTGTAAACTTAGCTAGTTTAGGGTATGGTAAGTGTGAATGCTATATTTGATAAAGATCACTACAGAATATATGATGATAATGTAGTTTGACTAATGGAGTAATCTAGCTTGTTTACTAAAATTTACATTCTAAACTTCTCGAGCTGGCATGGCCAGTAACTTACTGACTCTATAACAATTTCTCCTGCAGTATAGATATCCTAAGGAAGCGTACCCCACCTTCTGAAGATCCTTTATCCCAACTGAAGAAGATACAGAGTATTGCGGTGAAATTCGAGGAAAAGGTTTATATGGACTCCAGTGACCAGGTATTTTAAGTTATGAAATGTTTTTCGTCTGAGACATTTATCGATAATTGTTTTAACTGCCAAATTTTTAGGAAATAAATAATTGCAGTTCATCAATTTTCTATGCTTGTTTGAAACAATAAGTATGTCTGTATCTCTGTTTTAATACATCTTTTTGATTGTTTATTTTAGAAAGAATATATGAGGAAGGTAACGGTAAAGTTGATGGCAGCAGAGGGATCACATCCAAATGTCGTTCCTAAATCGTCACCAAACCCTCCCTGCGTTGGTCTAAAACCCTCAAATCTAGGTAATCACAGTTATTAAAAAAATTTGTTTATTCAGTTTTACTATTTTTTATTTTTTTTATATATATTTTTTAAGTTGTAGCTTCTAAAATTGATTTTTGAAATGCGCTATGTATAGTTGCTAATCAAGGCCAGTCAATTTCTGTTCAATCCACTGATCAGTCTCAAGAATGTGAAGTTCCTGAACAGCATTCATTGCCTGACGTTCAAAATAATATTGCATGTGCTGGAGTTTCTGCTAACTTGGCACCTGCACGGACCACTGTCAGTGCTTCAGCTCAGGTTCTCCCGCCAAGTCAGAATCCGTATTCGCTGAAGTCAGTAGGAAGTTCATCAGGGAAAGGGATACCTTTCAATGAATCTGCCAACAATTTCAAGCAGAAGCAAGTGAAACAACATTCATCCCGCAGGGACCCTCATCCAAATCCACATCATTGTAGGCAGGTCAAGCAGGAATACATTGATCCTCAGCAGAACCATCAGCAACTAAATCCAAATCTTTATAAGCAGGTCAAGCAGGAACATGATGCCCCGTCATGCATAACTCAGCAACAGAAAGTACATCAGCAACAGCCCCACCAGCAGAAACTCTCGAAACATACTCAGCAACTAACTCCTCAACAATCTGTCATCCAAGGTCCTCTTCTACGACCTTCTGAGTTGCATGTTTCTCCACTCACTGATCGCCGGCAGGATCAGATTTCTTCTTTTAAACAGACATCACAATCTATGATTAAGAATCATCATCAGACAGCCTTTGGGCAAACAAATCCACAACCCACTCCTGATATTCATCAGAAAGTATCATCAACTCCGGAGCACGTCTTAGTGCAATCACAGAAGCAACCACATGTGATTAGGAGTACGTTGACTCCTACTAATCCACAACAGAATCAGTCAAGTGGGCAAACAAATGGTCTGCATGACTTGCAGCAGCAACATCATAGGTTGCCATTGCAGCACAATAATTTACTGCAGGAGTTTAAGGGGCAAAGTATAATTCGTTCAAGTGCAAACCATGAGGCCCAAAGAAACAATATCTCTGTACGACATGGGAGCTCACAATTGCCTGAAGGTGGTAGCTCAGGCAAGCATCAATGCGAGGTTAAAATGGAGGGGGAAACCAGACAGACTGTTTCAGCTTTATTGCCAAATCAAGTGCAAAAATCACAACCACAGAATCTTGAAAGGCAACTGAACTCTCAATCACAACCAAAGAAGATGCAAAATCTGCCATGTTCCGGGAGGATGCAAATAGCTGGTAAATAAAACAATCAACTATAACTCAGCAAAAAAGTAGTTTCTTGATAAGAAAATTTATAACTTTTCAAATTTTTTTAAATTTTTTTTTTTTCAACTTTCTAATGGCTCCTATGTTTTTTTGCAACATTGCACATAACTAATAACTTAACAGTGTAACTTTAGTTAATTAATAAATCAAAGATACTGTGGGAATGGTAATGGCAAGGTAATAACTATGTTGGTGGTAGTATTCTGGTGGGACAAGGCACTGTCATTTGTGGTGATGGTACTGTGATGAGTACTGTTATTGATGGTTATCGAATACACACCAAAAGTAGTGGTTGCATGATAGTCACAGTGGCAATGCCTCGGTGGTGACAGTAATAGTGGTCATAACTGTGCTTGATGATGGTTCTGTGGCTTTGGTGATAGTAGTGGTAGAAATGGCAATGACATCCTTGCTGTGGAAGGATTGATAATAGTTGTGAAGTAATAGAAGTAGCGGGAAGTGGAAGTAGTTGCAGACTTGCAGCTGTCCAGCTGCAATTTCTATTCTATTATTGGTTTTTTATTTTCTGAGAAACAGAATTTATTAATCACAAAGAATGTTAGATCTACTTTCTGTTGACTTGTGCTTTACATATTTTGTATACTTGTTTAATAGGACCAGCTTCCACATTTGGGCAAAGGATTTCAAACGTAGATAACTTGCAAGAGGAGCTCTATGAGAAGGTACTCTATCTCTCTCTCTCTCTCTCTCTCTCTCTCTCTCTCTCTCATTTGATTGCTTTTACTTACTATATTCATTTATCCAGTTCCATTCATTTGCCAACTGTTTACCTGTGCTGTAGCATCTGATCAGTGAAGCAAGGTTTATAGCTGCTCTTGTTTAAAGAACTTAGGAGAATAGAGAATAAAGGAAGGTTAGAGGGAGAACCCAGGCCTTTAAGAAAACTCAACTTTTATTCATTTCAATCTCATTCTGGCTGATAAGAGATGACCTTCTTTACAGGCTTTACATCTCCCTAGACTTCTAAAGTACCAAAATCCTCATTAAATAACAAGAGAACCTTGGAATGTACTTAAAGACATAGTACATATCCTGACACTTGAATACTCTTAATTGAACAAGTCTCAGTTAAACACTCTTATCAAAACTCAAAGCTAACTGCTAGAATCACTTTTGATTTATATGCTTAATGACTTGGACTCATAGACTACTGTGGAGACTTCATATTTGGACCAAAGGGCCTGAAACTTAGTCTTGGGCTTTTGCTCATCATATATATATATATATATATATATATATATATATATATATATATTTAAAGGAAAATATGGTCTTCATGAAACAAAAGAAAGAAAAGAAAATGCTCAAAATATTGCTGAAATTTGCATCCTAACACAATGTGGGATTGTGTACAGAGTACAATCCTGGTCGGTGCATACGTTGCAATTGAAGAAGTCAAACACTGACTGCTCTTATTTTTACAATTTTCTTATGCAGGTTGAAATTTTAAAAAGCAAATATTTAGCAGAACTGACACGGATCGATCAAAAGATAGCATCTCATTTCCAGAAGGTAGTTATAGCCGTTTGTTCAAAATCAGCCAAAATGAGATCTAATGCTTTGTTCTTATGTTTAATTTATATGCATCTAATTTCTATTCTGCAGCTCCATTCTATGCCTCAACACCCAGAAAGACAGGATATCAAGAAACTTAAAGCAATTAAGCACATGCATTACACTGTCAAATTTTACATTATGAATCTAAATGTGCCCAAAAGCAAAATTACACCTGCTTGCAAGGAAAAGCTGGAGTTATTGGAGGAAAAAATTGTTTCTTTCCTTCAAATATTTGAGCAGCGAAAGCCTGCTACCTTGCTTCAGCATGGAGGACCTTCCAATGTGCACTCTATGCCTCAATCGGTGCAACTTCATACTCAGGCTCCTCAAGGTCAAACACGCCAAGACGAAGAGAAGCTGCAATCGCAGTCGGTGAACATACAGTGTTTTGATACAAGTATGCAGCACAGCAATGTGACACATGTGGTGAATGGTTCTGATTCTCTGTCTGAGCCTCCAATCCTGCAACATGGCACGGTGCATTTGCGACGGAATTTGACTGAGGAAGATTCAGAACAAGCAAATTCTTTGAAGTTAGTAAACCAGGTCCCCTCGGAGTCCTTTAAACTTCCTAAAAGCAGCCCCCAACTACCAAATGATATGTTGTCACGAAATCCTGCGCTTAGACTAGAGTCACATGAGAATCCTTTTGAGTCGAGCTTCAGCACACATCAAGACATGCACCTGAAGTGGACTAATGAACTGTCAGATACTAAAACCCCAAAACAAGAACTTCAAAGGCACAAGTTACAGCAGCAATCGGTACAACCAAAGCAGCATATACTGCAGCAGCGTCACCGGTCACCAGAGTTGCAGTCTAGGGATTTAACTCCAAATTCTTTGCCCAAAAGTCTTAAACCTTCCTCTCAACAATTTCCTCAACATTCTTCTGTGAATGAAAAGAAGGATCTTCCAATGCCTCCAATAAAACCTAAATCTCCTGTCATTTCAAGAAGTTCACCCGAGGCGGGAATTTCTTTGGCTCCCTTTGCTTCAGCACATATACCAGGGGATTCTGAGAAACCTATGTCTGAAACTTCATTGGTTTCAAATGCAGGAAAGATTGGGGGTCAACAAGCACAGGGTGCACCAGGAGCCATTCATTGTTCTTTTGATGGGTTGATTGCTGCTGAGCTGCCTGAGCAGCCTATTCAGAGATTGATTAAAATGGTTAGTTTGAAGTATTGAATTACTGATGCAACTTTTTCTTCAGTTATTTAAAAAGTATGGGATGTTCTACGTAACATGCTTATTGGGGTACATAAGATGAAATAGTATTATCCTTGTCCTATTTCAGGTTAACTCGGCGTCGTGTAAAGCACTAAGTTCTTTTGCTTCAGATATTGGTTCAGTAGTGTGTATGACTGATAGAATGTCTGGACCAGATAATGTTCAGAGATCTAGAGCTGCGATTGGTGATTTGGCAGACATGACCAATTTTCATTTGCAGGAGAGATACTTCGCCTCGCAGGAAACGACTGTTGGAACAAGGATAATGAAGCGTCAGAGAAGTATGCCAATTAGCTATGGGGCTTCAGAAAATAGCAGTATAAATGATAGCTTGTCACAGCAAAGTGACATGGAAAATTTTGACTTGGACTCACCTGCAATATCTTATAGCAAACGGCGTAGGCTTGAGGTATGAGCTGTGCTTTGATAGGACTTCATAATCTGTCAAAGTTGATAACAGTATATCATTGTGCTGTGATCCTTGAAGTGAATATCAGAATTTTTCAATAAAATCTGTAAATTATGTATTGGTTTTCATCATTATGGGCATAATATATGCGATATACATCTATTTTGTGATGGTTCTCAGCATATCAGCAGATATTTGGTTGAAACTTGTACTATCTGTAATTAGACATAGAAAGTTAATTATTGATGTCGTCTTTGAGTTGTGTTGTGTTATCATTTTTTGGTAAATCTTTTGTTCATCCCGTTATGTAAAGCTCCTGTGGGTTGTGTTGGGGCAAGTCAAACTTTGCATCTTGTCCTGATTTTTATGGTTACAATTTATATTTTACATGTTTCAGGTGAATAATCTCTTAGAAGAAATTACCGTTATCAACCAACAACTAATAGACACTGTTTTAGATATCAGTGATGGAGAGACTATTCCATCAGTAGCCTCAGCTCCAATTCTTGATGGTGAAGGAACCATTGTTAGGTGTTCCTTCATTGCTGTAGCCGTTGCTCCTAATCTGAAGTCTGAATGGGTTTCAGCTCCAATGGTATGTCTTATATATTAGTTGAAGTGTGATTCAGAAACCGCCCTTGTGAGTTTATTAATCCTGCACTGACTTGTGTTTCTTGGCTATGCAGCTTGCAATCCAGCCTCTGCGATTGCTTGTTCCTGCAAATTATCCTTTGTGCTCTCCTATATTTATGGACAAGTTGAAAGTGGAAGTTAGGTGAGAAATGTGCCTTTCCTTTTCTCTTATGCTGGCTGTTTATTATAGACATAACCTCACATACAACCGGCAGCAACTCTCATCAACTGGTTACATATATTATTAGAATGTTAAACTGAAGTCTTGCACCTAAATACCTGGGATGGTTTTTCTTGTTGTTCAGAATTATGAGTAATATCATTTCTGTTTATTTATTGTTTTCATTTGGGTAACTATCGGCTTCACCGAATCTTGGTCAACCATGATTCTCAAAATATTCTCAATACTATGTCATAAGACCCAAGGCTGGATTCTCATCATCCAAGTTCTTAATTTGGAATAGTTGTTTGTGATATTGATGTTATGCATATGGACCTCAACTCATGTAAAGTAGTTACATTTACCATTAGTCAGATAGACGAGTCAAACCTGTAAAATATGGAAGTTTTTCTGCTAAATTTGAGGCCGAGAGTCATTGGGTTATTGTCACAAACTTGTAATGGTTATCTTTCTTTACAGTGTGTATCTCTTGTTAATTACAACTTTGCTGATTGCTCTGGGTTTCTATATATTGGGTGGAATAAGGTTTAATCTAGGTTCGCATGTTCATCAAAATGAAGGGGATGATGGTTGATTTTTAAGGCTCTGAAAGAAACATGGCAATCAGTTAGTGATCTGTGTGTGTGTGTGTGTGTGTGTGTTTGTTTCCTTGATTACTTTAGGCAAATTCATCTGTTGCTGACATCCAGTCTAAAGCTGTTCAATGTGTCTGGACTTCTAGTGATTCACAAGCACATACCCTTATATGTAATAGCTGTTGAATGTTCTATATCCTGATCGGATATAACTGGTTATTGAAATAACTTTTAAGATAATATGTTGCATATAGTTTTTATGCCACTCGAATAATTCACATGTCTTGACTTGTACCACCTCGTGAACCTTATATTTGAAGTTTCAGTTTTCTGAAATAACCTGACATGTTACCTTGTTGCTGACTATGATTCTTAAATTACTATACTGATTGAAATCTATATCGTTTGTCCACTATTTAAATCTCTCTGCCGAATAGGCGTATTGCTTGATTAAAAGTAAATAAATATAACTCTATTCCCACTCATTTATTAGGTTTATTTACTTTTATCAAATGAATTTGAGAACTTGATTTATGAATCACTGGATGATGATATCATTTATTAGGTTTATCCTTTTCCATGCATATGATGGTTAATTTACTAGTATAGTTGGACTTTTGTTTATAGTCAACTTCACTTGTCCCCCTCTGTTGTTCTGGCAGTGATGATCAAGATCTTTCAGCAAAGGTGAAGTCGAGGCTCAATTTCTCTCTCCGGAACCTGATGGAACCCTTGTCACTTGGGGAGATAGCAAGGACATGGGATGTATGTGCCCGAGCGGTGATCTCTGAATATGCAGAGCAGAATGGAGGAGGAAGCTTCAGTTCTAAGTATGGCACCTGGGAAGACTGCCTTAGTGCTGCAGCTGCTTGAATCATTTTCTCTTGAGAATTATTATCATGTCAAAGTTGAGAATTGAGATTGCATCATACAGGCTCATGTAAGCTGAATGGCTGATTGTATAAAACCTCAGTGATGATCTTATAAAACATTAAACCTCATCAGTTGCATGGTCTGATAGGAATTAGTTATATCAGTTTGTTCCAATCTAAAGAAAAGAAAAGAAAAGAAAAAAGAAGTTACTGATAACAATGAAAATGACTTGGGACCAAATACGGTAGACGATATACTGTATATTGAGTTTTGGGATTTTATTTTTTGAGGCCAATCAGGTGGAAATACAACAGATCTGCCAAAGTGTGTTAGTTACCTACTCATCATTCCCTTGAACTAGAAACTACAATGTACCTCATTTCTAATCACTCCCTTGAAGCTTCTTCAAGACATTTCATCACTTTGCCATTTGCAATGTACAACTTCAGCCAGATTCGACCGATAACCTGAATAGTTTTAGTTTGATTCAACCAAAATTCATGCTATAGTTCGATGAGTTATCACAGAAATTGTCCGTGATTTCTTGTATTTCAAGCACCAAAAGAAAAGAACCAACTAATGCTTAGTTTGGCATTGCTTTTGGAGCTGCTTTTGGGGCAACTTCTGCTTTTGGACTTATGATATGATGTTTGGTAAATTCTCTAGAAATTGCCTTTGATCCAAATAGATTCTCCCAGAAGCTGAAAGTGAGAAGCAATCAAGTGCTAGCTTTTGAAAGCTGCTTCTCTGGAAAACACGGAGTGAACAGTGCTTCATTAATGAAATTTATCACATTCCCGATTCTTTCCGCATCCTTTTCTAAAATTTACACTGAACCCAGTCATTTTTCTTTATTTGTATTATGTGCGAGGCAAAACCATCGCACTCTCCTCCTCCTCCTCCCTTCGCCGTCAAATACTTGAGCATGATTCATACTCATCAGAAGAAATCGAGAGAGGGCGCTGACATTTTTCCCTCTCAGCCTCTCTCTTCGACCGTCGAGGCTTCGACGGCCCTCGAGGATGACGGACTGCAGTCGAATAGTTGATCGATCTGTCTGGGTTTTTACTTTCTGGGTTTTCAATCAATCTCTCAAGTGTTCGAATAGCCTCGAACTCTTGGTTGCTCTCTTCCTGAAGCAGCAAAGCAGAAATTGTTGGTTGCTTTTCGGGTTCGATTTCTGAGTTATGGAATTGATCAAGTTGTTTTGGACGTTAGTTACTGATTGAAATTGAATTGTATTGTATATTTATATTGCATCTATTTTGAAATTTATCATCATTTTTGCCAGTTTTGATGGGAATTGAATTGCATCTATCTTGGTATTTGGATGGAAATTCAAATTGTATTTGATATGAAATTGTCAGGTGGAGGTGGAAACAAATTGGTGATTTCCCAAAGGAGGTGTCTGGAAAGCATTGTGGGAATTAAACTCATTAAAGCATCCAAATAAAGTGAAAATCTTTATGCGGAGAGCATGTTGTGGCTTCCTTCCTGCTGCAGCCTTGTTCTATCGAAAGATTAGGTCTAGTGCTTCCTTTCCCAGCAAGTTCTAAAGTTCTTCTTCTCACAGCACAACAATCCTAAACCAAGCCTTGATATCCTTGTCTTGGGTTCTATTATGATACTCATAAGTTTATAATATATTCTGTATACTATTGCGAGTTCTTGCATATTTTCTTTCAAGGTTATGCCATCTGTCTTGACTCTCAGTCTCAGACATGAGCAGCATCTTTCAAGCTTGTTGAGAAATTGGGAAAGCAGTTGAAATACACTACTTGATTGCATAAAGATATTTCAAGTGTTCCCAACAGACCAGCTTGAAAATCTGTTAGTCTATTATCTTGTAAGACACATAGAACTGAACAGTTTATGTCTTCTCCAGTAAGAAGTTTTATGCCAACTTGGATTGCTCCAATATGCATAAATTGATAATTTTTTACTTTAGCTCTGGCAACTTCTTGAGGAATGATTATTAAGAGATCCATTTCTCATGTTGTGGAGGAGTTATAAATTCTAATCATTTGAAATGATGGTTGTCCATCAATTCAAACTTTTCTCTTTTATAGATATGTTTGAAATCTAATTTTGGAATTGCGGAAATTTTCACCTTCTATTCTATTTCATTGTATTCAAGTTCTTCTGCATTTAGAGTTGTACTCCTTTGTTTTTTACAAATATCTTCATCATTTTGACATCTCTTGCTGCCAAGTGTTTTGGTTTTTCATATATGATACTAGTCAGACTAGTAGAAGGTTTTAGAAAAATCATATTTGGAGGAGGATTCTTCTCAGGCTTTTCTAATGGTTTGAATCCATTAGCTTTCTTAGATTTTACTGGAGGCCTTCTCCTTCAGTAAATTTTTCATAGAATCCAACATTTCTTGCTGTTGATTTTTCTGCCAACACTTGTTAGCTGTTCTTCTTCCCTTTTAGGAAGTTCTTTGATATAATCTAGTATGTATTCCAATTTTTCTATTTGGGAGATTATATTTGATACTTTTTCTAGATGATCTTAACATCTAGATAATTTTTTTTATCAGATTCTGATGTTTATCATCAGAAAATTTTAATAGAGAATTAAACTTCTCTAATATTAATTCAGACATTGTCCCATCGGGGATTCTCTTTTGAGCTTTTTTAGCAAGCTTAGATACCAGCGATTTGCGGATCTAACCGATGCTAAAAAAATCAAGAGGTTTTTGTTCCTCTTTAAGAGTATATTTGATATCTCTAATATCTTCTTTTTTGAACTATGAAGATAATATCCCAGTATTCAGGAGTTTCTCTTTTAAGCCTTGATCTATAATCTTTTAACTCCTTTAACTTTTTTCTTTCTTCTGCTAATTATTTACTGGTTAATTTTCTGGAAAGGATTGAAATTATGAATAGTGAAAATTAACTGTTACCTTCAAATATCGAGGATCGGCTTTTACCTGCAATATGTCAAATGAATAAACTCATAAGTATTGGCCCGCTTCGCTTTGTCGGTTTTTTTTTTTTTGAAGATGAAAAGATAACGAAATGACAAAGAAAAAGTTAACGGCGTAGAGATAAGAATACACTTAATATACTAATATGATAGTTATAAAAATTGGTATACTAAATAATGCTTAAAATCGGTAGGTTGTTTGTTTTACCTTACCGGAATATCAATACAGTACTGCACAGTAGAATTTGATAAGTATAATGTAAAACGATTGTGATCGGTGCGGGGCGTGCTCTTTTCCACCATATTGAGACTGTTTCAAGTTTCTAGTAGTCCTCCAAAGTCAAAAGGTGAACAACAAAACAACGCGAAGCCCACCCTCTCTTTTCCAGGAAGCAATCAAGTCCGCGTTCCCTCATCTCTCCAAAACTCACCGCCGCAAAGTCAATCCCACCCGAATCCGAATCCGAATCCGAATCCGATGGCATCCCCACAATCGGAGCAGCAGACGGCGACGTTCCTGAACGGCGTGCTCTCGCAGCGCGGCCCCTCCGCCCTCCCCTACGCCGAGGACATCAAATGGCACATCCGGCAGCAGCTCCTCGCCCTCATCTCCTCCTACCCTTCCCTCGAGCCCAAAACGGCGACGTTCACCCACAACGACGGCCGAACCGTCAACCTCCTCCAGGTCGACGGCACCATCCCGATGCCGTACCAGGGCGTCACCTACAACATCCCCGTCATCATCTGGCTCATCGACTCCTACCCTCGCTTCGCTCCCTGCGTCTACGTCAACCCCACCCGCGACATGATCATCAAGCGCCCTCATCCCTATGTCGACCCCTCCGGCCTGGTCTCCATCCCTTATCTCCAGGCCTGGGTCTTCCCCAGCTCCAATCTCCTCGACCTCGCTCGCCATCTCAGCGACTACTTTGGCCGTGACCCGCCGCTCTACTCCTCACAGCGCAGGCCCAATCCGCCTCCAAACCCTAACCCTAACCCTAGCCATCACCTGTCGCCGAGTTTGTCGAATTCCAGTTATTCTTCTTCCGGAAGCTATGCTCGGCCGGTGATTCCGCCTACCAGGACGTACCCGCCGTCGCCGTACGGCAGCGGCGCGTCGTTCTCTCGGGTTCAGACCGATGATCCGACGGAGGTGTACAAGCGGAATGCCATCAATAAGCTTGTGGAGATGGTGCACGGGGACATGGCCGGGTTGAGGAAGACGAGGGATGCTGAAATGGACGGCCTTTTCAGTGCGCAGGTGGCGCTCCGGCAGCGATCGGAGCAGCTCGGGAAAGGCTTGAAGGAGATGCTGGACGAGAAGGAGGGTTTGGAGCAGCAATTGCAGATGGTTCTGATGAATTCTGATGTTCTGGAGGGATGGCTGAGAGAGAACGAGGGCAAGACCAAGGATGCCGGTGTTGATGTCGACGATGCTTTCCAGTGTGTGGATGCGCTTTCGAAGCAGATGTTGGAGTGTACAGCCTCTGACTTGGCTATAGAAGATGTTGTGTATTCGTTGGATAAGGCTGTGCAGGATGGGGCTATACCGTTTGATCAGTACTTGAGGACTGTCAGGTTGCTGTCAAGGGAGCAATTCTTTCACCGGGCTACGGCAGCCAAGGTCAGGGCCGTGCAGATGCAATCACAAGTTGCTAACATGGCCGCTAGGCTCTCACATTATGTTGCATCATAGGATAGTCATTGTTTTCGGTGTTGGGGTTGTTGGATGGGCTGGCTGCATATTTGTGCTGCAATAGAAATGGGGTATGTATAGATTCAGGTTAGATTCTTGTGAAAATATGTCAATCTTTTCTTCTTCTTTTATGTTTTATTTATTTTTAATATTAGTTTGTACTTTCACTATTTTTCTTCATTGGGTAAAAAGGATGAGTTCTGTTCAATAATACTCTGTGGAAGCTCAGTTTTGTTCCGGATTTATATATCAATATCAGATTAGTCATTTTTCATGAATATTTGTATCCCTCTAGTGTTTTCATTTTCCTGGCTTTCCCCGTATAATGAAAGCATTTAGTTTCTGATGTGGACAGAAAACTTTGTTATTTGGAATCAGTCCTCTGATGTGGATCATTATAACAAACATTGACAGTTAAGAGATGGATGTTGGCTTGGATTCCTTAGGACCGGCCTGAATACAATGAGATCATTATTTGGTAGAACTCACTTGTTTGTGGAATTGTGGTCATTCCTTCAATATGACTAAGTTTAGCTTAATGTTGTAGCAAAGAAGAAAACTTTAGGTAATGTATGGTTTGTATACGATCAGTGCTCATTAGCAGAATGGACCCTAGAGTTTATTTGTGAATTGTTTCTGCACAATTCTTGATTCTCAATGGTTGTCCTAATTGCTGTTAGAGCAGGTGCTTTAGTGTTGGACCATAGGTAAAGGTTAATTAGGTTTGGTATAGGGTGTAATGAGTCTGGCCTGAAAGTACTCTAATGTTTTTTTTTGGGTACACTTGTACGTTATCAACTTCTTTTCTCTTTTTTCTGTTTTTTGTCGTTTTTGTTTTTGGTGTTGTCCATAGTTTAACTATAATATCAACTTTTTTTTTTTGTTTATGTTTAATTTATTTTAATATTAGTTTGTACTTTCACTATTTTGCTCCATTGGGTAAAAATGATGAGTCCTGTTCAATAATACTCTCTGGAAGCTCAGTTTTGTTCTGGATTTATATATCAATATCAGATTAGTCATTTTTCATGAATTTTTATTTCACTCTAGTGTTTCTTTTCCCTTGGCTTTTTTCCAAATCAATAATGAAATCATTTAGTTTCGGATGTGGACTGTAAACTTTTTTATTAGATATGGAGTCAGTCCTTTGATGTGGATTGTTATAGCAAAAATTAATAGTTAAGAGATGAATGTCGGTTTGGAATTCCTTCGAACCTGCCTGAATACAACTACATCATGATTTGGAAGAACTTACTTGTTTGTGGTCAATCCTTCAATATGACCAAGTTTATATTTGTGTCGTAGCAAACAAGAAAACTTTAGGTAATGATAGTTGTATAGAATCAGTTACTCATTAGCAGAACGGACCCTAGAGTTTATATGTGAATTGTTTCTGCACAAGTCTTGATTGTCGATGATTGTTCTAATTGCTGTTAGACCAGGTGCTTGAGTGTTGGACCATAGGTAACAGTTAACCAGGTTTGGTATAGGGTGTAATGAGGTACTTTAATTAGTTCTTTTATACACTTGTACGTTATCTACTTCTTTCTCTTCTTTTTGTTTTGTTTTTTTTTTCTGTTTCGTTTTAGATTTTTTATTTTTTTTTGGTTTTGTCCATAGTTTAACTATAATAGGAAGCTGAATTTTGTTGTTGTTGTTGTTTGTATTCTGATATACAAATACACCTCTTGTTAAAACCAATGAGATGAAAATTTCTGTTGAAGGAAATTTAATGAACCGAGTTTCTTTCTAGTGTTTCTTTTTGTGCTACAATTAAAGGTCAAAGGTATGTATTTGTGTTTTCCTGTTGTAAATATTATACTCAATGAGGAGAAGATGGGTCTGCTCCTTTGTTGCTTGATTACTGAACTTGGAGTAATTGAATTTGGTAATATCACTCTGCTACTACATGGCTTGGATATGTAGGTCCATGGACTAGTTGAAATTAGAAGTTAGTTTGTCTGGAATTTGCTTCTTTTATCAATTCTTCCTCCTCCCATGATGGCATTTTAGGTGTTGGAAAATCCATGGACTAAGTGATTTTCATACAACACAATTAGGTCTGTTTCTTTGCGAATGAGACAGTTGGCTGTTTCTTTGCGAATGAGACAGTTGGCTGGTTTAAATTAGCAAAACTTGTTCATTATAAGATGAGAGTTTTATGATATCAGCACTGACCGATTGATATCTCTCAATTATGGCAACAATGGGTGATAATGGTATTAGCCAGGAGGTTGTGGAGTTACGGTTAGGTATAGGAGTGGCCTTTCTCTGAGCTAGGCCACAATACATATTCCTAATTCAATTAAAGATGGTGGAAATATTGTAGATTTGTCCTACAGTAAGTTTCTAAAGGTGTTGACGGAGGTAGTCAATTGAGTTGAGGTGCCAATGGGGCAAAATTGACCTTACTAATTAGGGTTTAGATGAAATTCGGGCCAAGGCATTGGAGTATCTAGTTGTTCAAGAAAAAGCATAGGCCATAGTGGCTTGAGTGAAGTGGACATACTGCTTTCATTGCTTTTAATTGAATGATGTCAATTGTTACTCTTGGAGCTTCAGCTTCAGCACATTCTAGGTGGTGTAGAAGAGAAACTGATAAAAATTGTTCTTTCACAGTTTGCAAGGTGACTGATAGTTTTTTCTGGTGACTGCAGTTTGTGTGTTTTCTCTCTATTTTTGTACTTCTGTAAGCCATTTTCTATCTATACAAATTTGGGATTCCAACAGCTCTTTATTATGCTATTTGCAGTTTGAATGTTACCTACAAGTATGAATAGCAGAACTGTGGAGATCTTGGAATAGAGGTTTATCCAGTTCCACACAGGAGTTAAAAAGTTATTTTTTTGCAGTGTTAAAATTACTGTCCAATCTCTGTTTTTTGGGCTGGCTAGAGTGTCGGATTGGAATTTCTTTCATCAAATGCCATGTTTGGTCATTTACTTGAGCTTGTACCGATCAAAGTCATTCAGACCAATTTATATTGCTCTTTACCAGTTTCAATAAGTTATCCAGGTCATAACAAATTTATTCTATTGAGGCCCTGATAACTCTTCACTGTCATCTTGACATTTTGCTCTCACCATGAAGCCTTCACTTCAATCCCAATCTCCAGTCACCAACTTCCAGTGGCAACCAGTGGTCACCAGTGGCAGTGAGGTCATCTCATTTGCAGGTCATTTCTGGTTTACATTTCTAGACATAATATTCCTTTTTGTTGTCTTGGTTTCTTTTGGTCATTCCTTGAAGCAAATAGAATCTGAGTTTGACTGAGTGATGGTTCTATTATTCACATCTTGTTTTTATTGTTATTTATTTATGTCATGAAGTCTAATGAACATGAATTTGTTCTATTGCCTAAGCCAAACTTATTTAACCTTTTAAGTGGAAAGTTGCGGATAATTTTTCCTTTGAACTTTGTTTCTTGGTCTTTAACCGTTGTTGGTCTATCAACCATATTGTTAGATTGCAGAGCAGCAGTGACTTAATAAGTGTTGTTATCTTGAAGTTTGTTGTTTATATTAGCATCGGGTTTTGTTAAGCTTGTCTGAGGATGTGTTGTCCTGTATTGTTCTTTGGCTTCTTTTCCTATTTCAATTTCAGTTCTTTTCTTAAAAAAAAAAAAAAAGAAAAAAAAAATAATGTTGGTCTATATGTTGGGAGCTAGTTCGTCTGTTGTCAGAGCTTTGAATCAGTAAATACTTCTCACAAAAGAAAGTAGAAAAGCTTTTTACATCCCAATTCGGACAATTATGAATTGCTCATGATGGTTGCTAGAAGTTGCATAACTTTACATTACTTATCTGAAATTTTTTTTTTTTTGTTTTACTCTTTGTTTCATTAAACCCTGTTTTAAGTATTTATTTATTTTTTTCCTTAAAAGAATTTATGAGTTATGACTTTTAGTCTCCCTGTTAGTTATTTAAGGACTCACGAGCCATTCACCTCAGATCAAAATTTGGCTTGGTACTGAATTTTGGAACAAGAGCAGATAAATTGGTAAATTTCAATGGTTTGTATTTATCACTTGTTTCAACTTTTTCTGGATTAGAAACATAAAAGATATTTTGGTAATCTGTATAATCACTTTGGCGACTCGGTATGATCAAAACATGTATAAGGCCTGCAAATGCTGTTCTATGTGATTTGAATCTGTAAGATTAAATGCAAGGTCTTAGATGACATGTATGGTAAATCAAAATATTGATCATCACTTGTTTCAACTCTGGATTAGAAACATAAAAGATATTTTGGTAATCTGTATAATCATATTTTAATGTATGTATTGCAAATTATTGAACTAAATGAATATGCAGGCATCTAATTGTGGAATGTTTAATTTAAACTCCTGATTCTGTGAAAATAGTGAAGCGTATTATTTTCTTCAAACTTCTGGTGAGCATCTTGATGGTCAGGTTTTGATTAGTTAAGCTACTATTATTTAATCTGCGTGCTCAGGAGCTTTAGGGAATTGTCCATGATTTTGGATATTGTGCTTATTTTTCTTTACAATATACCGCTTGGTAAATTATAGAACTCTATACTTGGTTGATTGGAACTGCTACTATGTACTTGTCTTGGTTGTTTGGGTAACGATTGCTGTGTTCCAATTTTAGCTTCATTAGTGCAGAAAGATGGTCATATAATATCCAGTTCGCACCGCAAGAGTGTCATTGTCCCTTTGTTTTCTAACATGCTCAACTGGTGTGGATACGCTTACATTTGTGGTCTCTGTTATGTAATAAGCAACATTCACTCGGATTTTAAATAAGATTCCGGCAAAAAGCATTGTGTGCCTCTCCATGTATGTCTGGTAACCATATATGTTCAAAGGGAGCATGGTTGATTAAATAGGAAAATATAATGTTAGCCGGTGTTACAAAATATAATGTTGGTTCATTGGAACCATATAAACCGGTACCCAACAGACCCTAACATATTTGCATTGGAAATATTCGCTGTCACATTCTTATTGGTTGAACTTTCAGTTCTGTTTTTACTGTTTTCCATCTTGGAAACAAATTTTTTTATCTACTTTTCTCTTGAAGAAAACCTCGAAAAACACTAAGCACCACCCTAGGGTAGTGCCATGCCATTTTTCTCGGCAAAGTACTTCCCCAATCACTTCCAAACTGTCCTCCAATCTCTATTATGGCATCCATTGATGTAGTCACTGCAAGCTTTGTGGCGTCTCTGCTGTTGCCTGAAGGCAATTAAAAAATTGATCGACATTAAATGATGAGGTTGTGATATTTCCAAGCAAAACTCTTAAGCCATCTTCTTTGTCATGCCCCAATTTTTAAACAACATTAAAAATTAATATAATTCTCATAATTATACAGATGTGATGGTCCAGCCATCAATACAAAATACCTGAAAAATTTTTTCTTTTTAAACTAAGTACATACTGATGCTCTGAACCCACTATGTCAATACAAACTCGCTCCGCAAAGTCATATATTACACAAGTTACGAATTAAATTGTCACAACAAAATAAAACGTAAATGCTCCTCAGAGCTTTACTACATTGCGGAAGTCTTATCAATGGTAAAATCACAAAATTGGCTTCCTACTGTAAATGTCACGCCCCGAATTTCGAATAATAAATTCAAATCTGAAACATGAATACAACTAAACAAATCACGTCCTAAATTTTTTTCTCAAAACCAATATCTCATAAACTATAACACAAACCTCGTAGCAAACTATCTCTCGAGTCAATTATTACAATACTAACATAAATAAAATGTTCTGCTCACAAGAGTCTACAAAAACACACCAAAATAGACCAAGTGCTGGTCTCAACCCTGCTGTCCTACCCAGCTCGCTCACCACCCTGATTATCCTGACCTGCAGGATTATCCGCTACACCATTTGAATAGTGTACCGGGATTGCAACAACACAAAACCCGGTAAGCTTTCTGAAAGCTCGTGTGAGTAAATAAGAATGTACGGTTGATTTATTAGACCACAACTCATTTATCTCAAGTAAACATCCAACAATCTCAACAACCACAAGCAACATCAATCCAACACACATGAAACAACATGGAACACATTTCCACAATCACCAAATCACAACTCTCGCCACTTTGGCACCTAATCACAACTATCGCCACTTTGGCACCCACGTTAGAGCTCTAACTGCCTCGTTACCTCTGACACCTTGGCCCAGGGTCAAGTAACGGCACCTCCAGGTTACTCAGTAACCCGCGAACTTTGGACCATTTCATGTCCTCAGAACAATATATCCCCGTTATTATTTAACGGTCGAACTTTGGACCTCCCTGTCCTCAGAACACATACACTCCGGTTATCATTAACCAAAGATCCTTGGACCATTCGATCCTCGGAATCCTACGTTTCTCTACCTTCTATTAAACTCACAAAATCAACATGCTTATCACCAACATTTATCAAATATTAATAACATAATTAAAATCATATTATCAACATTATCAACAACATATTTTCACAATTCCACACCTCAATGTCACACCATTCAATATATAATCACGTAAATATATATATACGTAACCATCCACACAGGAATGATCACTAATACCAACTATAGTTCACATGATACAAAATCAAGAAATTCATTTTTAATATACTTTAAAACACATTTCTTAAAAACCATTTTCTCACACATCACAATAAATTAAGCAATTAAGGAAATTCGGTTCGTAAATGAACCAAGTGAGATTTACTCACCTCTAAACTCCCGCTGCTTCTTCTTACAGCCCAAAATACGATTCACAATCGTCCGCTAACAAATCCGTCAAATACCTAATCAAAACGATAATTAACTTAGCGTATAATTTCAAAAACACACTTATATGAAGATCCCACGGTCGGATCTTCACCCGTGACCACACAAGGTCACCGGGACAGTCCTACGATCATTATATCAAAACTAGAATTCTATCGGATGGTCCAAACTTCATAAATCACAAATCGAGTGATCGAAATCAATCGAAATCGTAAAATTCATAACTAATTCATACGATATCCAAAATTCGCATGCTATATATCAAAATGATCGTATCAACATGTAGAATCTAAAAATGAGCAGAAACTGCTCATGACACCCCCGGAGGTGACCGGAAAGGGCCGCCGGAGTTTAGGGTAGAGCCACCGCCGACCACCACCAATTGTGTCGGGGCCAAGCTCATCCCCTTCGTTTCATCATTTTGAGCAACTTTCATAACTAACACGAAGTGAGAAAATGAGTGGAAGTGGCCGAAACTTACCAAAAACAGTCCGGTTTGGCCGGAAAAACTGCAGAAACCGATATGCTCTCCGACGAGCGTGAAAACCTCCACTTCTGGTGCTGTCCTTTTTACTGCGTGTTCTACTCCTCCATACGAGTTCAACGAGATAAAGAACTCGTAATTTGGTGGTCTAGAACTCGAGATATTCGCTTCGCACTCAAAACTGCCGAAAATGGAAAACCAGCTTTCTGCCGCTGCTACAAGCCGTGCCACGGCACAAGGCTGCCTCTGGCAGCTGCACAAGGTCAAGGCGAAGCCGTGGGAGGTGGTTTGACGTCAAACGGTGGCCGGAGGAGCAAGAACTCGGCTGGAGAAGTTTGGCTCTGTTTTTTGCCTTCGGTTCGGTGCCGCGAGAGAGAGAGAGAGAAAAAATCTAGGTTTTCTGATTTTTCAGATTTCTCCAAAAATGTTAACCTATATATATACAAAATCGAAAACTTCTAAATGTCATAACTTCTTCCTACAAACTCCGATTCTTGTGTTCCGCATATGCACGAACTCGTATCGACGAACTCTACGACTTTCATGAAAGAAGTTTCCTCAAATTCCTTACGTAAAAATATGTCAATTTTAATAACCCTAAATAATGTTAAATTTCGATACTAAAATCATTCGAAACCAAATTTCTCAAATAACGACATTCGAATCACACTCACAACTCATAATTCATATAATTTGAGAAGTATTGAATTACGAAATATTTAACTGAAATTTCGGGTCTTTACAGTAAAGCTGCAAATACACGATCTCAGCTTCAACCACGATTACCCTGACCAGCAGGATTTACCCCTACACCATCTAATAGTACACCGGGTTGCCACACAACAAACCCGGTAAGCTTATGAAATCTTGTATGAGTAAAACTCAAATACAACAGCCAAACAAATAACACTGACAGTAAGGAAAACAACTCGCACTTTGATTCCTGTCAACATGTAATAAAAGAAAGCAACTCACACTTTGGTTTCTTTCAACAAGAAATAACGAAAGCAACTTACACCTTGATTCCTTAAAACACATACTCATGAGTTGGAAATAACCTCGCTCCGTTACCCCATGAGATACACTAGCAGACAAACTAGAGCTCTAACTGAATCTAACCACTTGCCAGGCCAAAGGCGTGGTTACTCGATTTACTGCCTAAAGTCACCTTTTGACTTTAATTCCTCAGGCCTCTCTATCCCTTGGAATAAAACATTTAAAGAAGTCGCACAAGACTCAAAATGTTACACAATTCTCAATGCTTTTCAAAACAATAGAAATCATAATTTCACAGTCATTTGATTTCCGAAAAGCCACACCTTAAAACAATAAACGACATAATCATGCATGTTGTTTCCATCAACCAAAAAAACTACCAAAACATATATATTTCACATTAATACACACACACACACACACGTAGTCATTCACTCAGGAATGTCTACTAATACCAACTATAGTTTGCAGTTAAATAAATAACGACCAAATTTACAAGTACGCCTTGAAATTTTCTTTCAAAGCATCCAACAATGTTACGAGTCAGAGATATTCACCATCAATAACATTGGCTCCTGGATGGATCCAATACTCAAGTACATGGTCAATGGCTTAGCCCTGGAGGAAAAATCTTCTTGCACCTTGGCCTTTCTGCCAATGGGGCCTGGACCTAATTGACAAGCTCCCTACGATGGTAGGATAGTTTAAGTATGCCATTGTAGCGGTCGACTATCAGACAAAGTGGGTAGAGGTAGAGCCCCTTGTGGCCATCACGACAGGAAAAGTGAAGAATTTCTTGTGGAGGAATAACTACTGTAGATTTGGAGTTCCAAACACAATAGTCACGGACAACGGGGCCCAGTTTGACAACGATGTGTTAAGGGCATACACCGAGAACATGGGCACTAAGATCCTGTATGCCTTGCCAGCACATCCACAAACCAACGGCCAAGTGGAAGCTGTCAACAAAATAATGAAGAAAACTGGACAACACTAAGGGCCTTTGGGCCTTCAAGCTCCCGGAGGTTCTGTGGGTTATCAGAACAACAACAATGGAGGCTACTAGGGAAACTCCCTTCTGCATGGCTTTTGGAACAGAGGCTGTCCTCTCTATCGAAACACAAATCCAAAGCGGAAGGATCGAGTATTTCGACGTGGGTACCAACGCAGAAGGTCTTCAGCTGGATGCCGACTTATTGGATGAACGACGGGATGTAGCAAACATGCATAACCTCACAAACAAGAAGAGAATAGCCCGCTACTATGATGCCAAAGTGCAGTCCCGAGCGCTTAAACTGGGGGATTGGGTTATGAAACAAGTATACCCAGAGCCAAGAGGACTGGACACCTTTTGGGTGGGTCTCTATGGAATCGTTGAGGAAGTAGGTCCAGCTACCTTCTACATCCGAGACATGGACTGAGTACCTTCCCGGTATCCATGGAACACACAGCGTCTCAGGTACTATTACAAGTAGCTCCCAGACCATCTTACCTTAGCTTTTGATCATCCAGCTATGGCAAGCTACCCATCGGGTCCTTATTTTGGTCAGCTACCCATCAGGTACTTATTTTGTATGGGCCACCATGCGACACTTAAATGGAAAAAGGAATTATTCAGACGATTGCTTTCATTTAACTCAAGCCACGGGGCACCCCGGACACTATCAACTACATTGTTAACTACTCTATTCAGGTAATAAATATTTATACAGTACAAGGCATAAATGGAAGCAATCTTAATCCCTTTCAACATTTCCATTTAACTTGCAAAAAATGATGGACCATCCACAAAAGCTTGGACTACCAAGCAAAGGAACATAAAAAAGGGGTACCCCATTACCGGCTCGAGGCCATTGTTCACCAAAAAAAAAACTAGTACACAGCTACCTATACAAAAACAAGAAGGACTTTAGCCACTTCTATTCATTTGGGACCTCTGTGTGGCTCCCGGAGGCATCACCTTTAGCCACAGATGTCTTTTTCTTCCATCAGCTTCTTCCTCTTTTCCAGAAGACCCTGCTTGAATTTCTTCTCATCGATGTCCCCAGCGGCCGCCCACTCCCGGTACTTTATGATCACTGCTTTATCTTGAGTGGCAAGAAGCATATGAACCAACTCCTGCGAGCCCTTATACTCAGTATTGACTTCCTGACGGTCTGCTAGAAGCCACCCCTCCAGGTGCTTAGTCTTCGCCTTCCATGACAAGGCTGACTCCTCAACTACTTTGACAGATTCCCGGAGAGACTCAACCTCGGCCTTCATCCTATTAACTTCTCCCTCAAGCTCTGGAATTCTTTTCTTTGCCACCTTCAACTCACCCATTTTAGAAGTCAAGGATTCTACCTTCTTCTTCAAGGAGTCCCGCTCCTTCTCCAGATTGACCTTCTCCCCATGGAGGTACTTCACCTGCCCAGAGAGTCTACTCACCTCCTCCTTGAGTTGTGTATCCTCCTCACTTACATCGATCGCAAAAACATTAAACAAAGCTTGCAACAACTTCCTCAGTAAACAAAAACAAAAGGAAACGGAGAAAGAGAGAGAGAGATAATGTGTACCCGCATCATTGATTCTCGAACCACGCGATGGTTCTCCTGTGGAGTGTTGTCTTTGGCACGTACCTTGTCGAGTCTATGTCCTTCAGATCAGCAAGTATTGACCGCATAGACCTCTCATCTGTGACCCCGTACTCATCTAACAACTGTTTAATAGGCTTCCTAGGAAGCAGAGGAATTGTAGGGGATAGTAGAGCTAAAGATGGTGATGACCTTGGCCCCGCGGAGTGACATTTCTTCTACCTCTTTGAATCGGTACCCTTAACATCCCGACCCATGTAGGTCACCCCTTCATTCTTACGACTGCGGTGCCGGTGCCTATGATGTCTCTTCTTCTCACCAGGGAGCAAGGCCTCTTCAGTGCCAAGAGACCTGGTGGATTTGGAGGAAAGGGAGCCTGATACCGGAGCCTTTCCCACTCCCGTCTCAACTACAGGTGTGACCGGGGCTTCCTCCCTTTGGGTAATGGGAGCATCTGGATCCAGATTCCCGTACCCTTCATCAGGTATCTCTAAGAGAACTTCCTCAATCGAACACCTCATCTTTTTGGTAGCCAAGTCCACGTCGATATGAAGAGCATCCTCTCCTTGGTTCAGTATGATGTCCATCAGCTTGTTGTTGTTCATTCTATCTTCTTCCTTTCCTTTTCGGGGTTTCCTCTTCGATACTTTCGCTGCAAAAAGATCAATATCAAGTCCAGTAAAATAATAAAAAAAAAACCACCCCATCTTACCAGGTAGTTTTCCTATCCCCAGCCTATTTAGAATTGAGTACTGGACGAACCTATATGAACTTCTCTTAGTGCGATCGCTCCATACAGCATACACCCTGGCTATCTGTTTTTTCTCAACCTCTGACAGTGTGTATGCTTGATCCCCGATGGTTTGAAACGTACCAGTTAGAAGCCATTTTTTGTTCCTTATCTTCCATTGCCTTCCAACAAGGAATACCTTGTTCCTCTACTTCTTACTCTGAGACGTGGGCAAGTCGGTACGAGAGGCTCATAGTCCCGGGCTGCAAACGCAACAGTACCTTGGCCCATTTTCTTCATTGAGTATAAAACCCGGTACACGGCCCAGAACTCATTGATATTAGGCCATCCTTGCTTGCACACGTCCCACATAGCTATGATGCTCAGGATCTGCCGTTAGGCGTTCGGTGTTAACTACCCTAGTGACAGATTCAGCATCCTGAACAGGTAATGCAGGCACTGGGGTAGCAATAGCGATAACCCTTGGTGGAACTGGTTTTCTTGGAGAGCTACCCATCTAAGAGGTGGATTCACCGCCATCTCCCCAGGTTGAAGGGGTCTCAGCTCCACCACATCCGGTATCTCCCACTTCCTCCTCATCGTGCTGATCTCCCTAGTTGTCATACTCCTCACTGGTTCATCAAAAACTATCCTGTCCACCAGCGTGTACCTAGGTTTGGGTATGCCTCCGGGGATGGCTACGGTGACTCGCTCCTCCTCGGTTCCCGGAGCTTCATCACTATCGGTTCTATCCATACTTCCCGTACTCTCTCAGAGCACCCCTGTCGAGGATGTAGTATCCTCGACCCTAAAACCTCCATGGGTACCATTGCCAGCCATGTATCGGTTTATGTCCACTTCCGCTTGCCTTGTGGAAGCTTAGTAGGACGATCCCGCTCCCCAAGCTACAGCCTTCGTCTCTTATTCCATCCTAGCACTACGGGAACCCTAGCCTCAAATTCGATATCTGGAATCAGAAATAGAGGTGTCAGCCTAGAATTTTAGATCTAGGGTTTTGTTGAAGTGTGGATCACTCCCCACTCTAACTTCAAACCCAAAAACTCAAAAGCCTTAAAACCAAAATACCCAGAAAAATCCAGGAATTCCCAAAATCGCTATCTACAGATTTACCCAAATCAAGGATTGCACCCTATATCCGTATTCCCTTACCACAATAGTTTCGCTATCGCAAGAGCAACATAGGAAAGAAAATCTCATATCCATAGCAAAACCCAAACCCAGAAACAAGAGAAACCAAAATGTATCCATACTGCAGTCGCTTGCCTTCTCTCTAACAACAAGAGCAACTTCCTCAATCACTTGTCCTTTCTTTCTGCAAATCGACAGAAGGATGAAAGAGCAAAGAATTTTAGAGAGTTTGGGAGAGTAATCACGAAAAGTGGAGAGGAATATTTGGTTTCCCTCTTAAATTCAAGCTTGGGGCAATCGTAACCGTCTCAGGCAAATTGTCGCCAATCGTGGGATCAGGCCACGTGTCCCACTCTCTCCCTCCGCACCTCGAACACGCTTTTCGTCATACAAAGGGATGGGCATTTATTACATCTCCCCGCAATAGATGCACCACATGGCTCACATGCAAGTGTTAACCCACCGGGTACTAAAGGCCCAAGCCCTCACATAACCCCATCGAGTACCAGAGGCACAAGCCTTTATTTCACCCCATCCGGTACCAGAGGCCCAAGCCCTCACTTCACCTTATTGGGGATTAGAGGTCCAAGCCCTCACATAGCCTTATCGGGTAGCAGAGGCACAAGCCCTCATTTCACCCCATCGGGTACTAAAGGCATAAGCCCTCGCATCACCTTATCGGGTACTAGAGGCATAAGCCCTCACTTCACCCCATCAGGTACAAGAGGCCCAAACCTTCACATAACCTCATCAGGTACCACAAGGTTTGATACCACTCTAGGCCCGCAGCGCACCGTAAATTCCTCACTTGGTATCGGGTCCAGCACCCACCAAGTTGGTGCTCCCAATGGACTACACTTCGGGTGATATAAGGCTTCGAGCCTGCCCAATAGAGCTCAGCAAGATATGTATCAAAGGCTGATAACTACAAAAGGATGAACTGCATCCCACATTGAGGAAAGGGGAGTGTCCTCCTCTTGATCGAGTACATAGGCCAAACTTAGCCACCATCAGGAGGGTAATAGCTTCTTTCCCTTACTATTACTTTGTCAAAATATACATGGAACCTCACTCAAGCATCGGAGAGGCATAAACTGTCTGGTACGGTTTATCCCTCTAACATTGTGTGTTCTGTTCAAATAGGGACTGGGAGTTATCTTGGTACCCGGCTGCTGTACAACATTCTGTGTGACTTATCCGGAGAAATCCAGCATAAACAATTGCTATTTTTTTTGTTCGATGACAAAGGTGACTAGCAGAAGGTGTTGCCTGACAGTGCTTGGCACTTTGCGAAGGCTCCCATGATCCTAGAAGATTATAATGGCATTAGTTTGATTGTTGGTTGGGTTAAAATATGTAACATTCATCCGATCTTTGAGGAATTGGAAACTATTGCATTCATTATGTCCACAGTTGCGACATTTAGGAGTTCGATGACAATGGTGGAGTTAAACCTATTTAGGTTATTCCACCGTACCTAAATGCTTGTCATCGAACACCTAAAATGTCGCAACTGTTTAAGCCAAACCTATTTGTTTACTTAAGTGGTCAAATTGGCTCCACGAATGGAGGAAGAAATCTCTTTTTAATAATGATAACCTTGTAGGAAGTTGCAAGGTGTAATTCTGCAAATCTGAAAATGCCCTTTTCATTATTTTAATTTCCTGTAGACGACCTTACTTTTTTTCATGGATGTAAGGTTCTTTAGGGGGAAGTAAATTTCAAAGGGAGAATATTTACATTCAGACTGGTTTGGATTTATGTATCCAAACTCTCTTCTATTTGCATACATTAAGCAACATAAATTCATATTTAACTGTTCAAAAGTTATATCAATCATTAAAGATCATTTTTGTGAAAATCTAACGTAAACAAAAATCCTTTACGCTTTCAATTGCATCAAATAAATAGAAGGTTAATCGTGAGACTGTTAACTTTCACCAGAATTGTTCATTTGTTGATGCAATCGAATTAGTAAACGATATTTTTTTTTACATTGATTTTTTTGCAAAGATGATCGTCAAAGGTTAACTAAACTTTTGAACGGTTAAATCTTGAATTAGATTGTAGAACGTATGCAAATAAGAGAGAGTTTGGACACACACGTCGAAACCGATTTGGATGTAAGGAGGGGTCATCATTTGGCCCTTCCGCCCTAAGTCCTCCTTAATCCCACCCTACGGGTCGAAGCCCCAACTGGCCCTTGGAATAGGACGGGCCGGCCCGACCCTTTCTCAAATAGGTAGCCCGACCTATTTGAGCCCGTTAGGGCCAAGCCCGCATGATTAAACCCTAATAATTTTCTATTTTTTAAATATGTTTCTCTTTTTTCTATAACATGCAACTTATCTCTTTCTTTGTAATTGATTTCGTAAGCTTAAACATTAATTTTTTATATCCTTTGTTAAACAATAATTAATTTTGGGAGATTTAGAGAGATAGTTAATTGAATACAACCACTTTAACTAATATTTATAAATGTTATTAAATTAATTCTAATATATATATATATATTAAACATGATCAACAAAAAAAATAGTCTTGGATTACCTATATAACAATATAACCATTGAGCCACATTTTGAGGAAAAAAAAATGTTTTTTTTTTGTTAAACAAAATAATCCCTTTTCGACCCTAGCTGTCTGGCCCAAATGGGTGGGTAAGGGCTAGCATATTTAATCCCCGGCCCAGCCCTAGCCCGGCCCATGATGACTCTTAGATGTAAGTATTTTTCATTTCAAAATGAGTTTTCTAGATTTTTCTTTGCATAAATAGCTAGATATGACAACATAGGCACAAACATCGCATAAACCAATGTTGTAATGAAGAAATGTGAGGGGTAGTTTGGTATTTTGGAACTACTATTGCTATAAACAAAAGTTTCAATTTCTAGAAAGATATGGTGGAATTAAGTGCTAAATGGCATCAAGAGCGCTGCCGCATATAAACCCTAGCCACCTAGGTTTCGGTATCCAACAACGCTATGAGGCATCGAGATCATCACAGGTTGAGATCAAATTCGCCAGATTTCAACATCGAGAACTCTTGACGACTCTCTTTTGGGTGTTTAACCTCCAATTTCTTTCAGCATTTGGAGATGTTGAGTCTGAAAATGTCGATCGGACTTGAGACCGACTGTGCCTTGTTTGGTGGATCCGATTGGGGATTCGAAAAAGGGCTACTCGAGGCTGTCTGTGACTGGGTCTTTTGCTGTTGAGAACAACTGCGAAGTGGAGCTGTGCCGGTTTAATTAAGCCCATTCTGAATCTATCCTGGATTGTTTTGCTTCTGATGGAGATGGTACTAGGAGATACAAGCTTCACCGTGATCGGGAGGGCGATGATTCGAAGTGGTGACACTAGGGAGCTGTTGTTTTGGCTCTAGGTGTCCAGATCAATTTGGCTGGCTCTATCTTTGGGTTGTGTGTGGACCTAAGATCAATCCCGGTTCTGGATTACTTTGACGGCAAAGGTCCTCTCTTGCTGGTGGCCGTATGATCAGCCAACTTTGCTGGCGGTGCCGTCATCATGGTGGTGGTCTGAGTAGCAATTGCGTTTGGGACTTACCAAGCCTATTGGGCCTCTATTTAGGTTCGGAGCCCAGATAGTGTTTGGACTTGGTTTGTTTAGGTCTAGAATACCTAGTGGGTCTATTTTTCTTGATGGGCTTCTTGGGTCGTGTTTGGCTCCAGTTTTTTCTTGAGCTGGTCAACAGTCTCTTTTCTTGCGTGGGCGTGCCAGCACCGTTCGGGTGCGGTCGTCGGGGGTGTCCCTTGACCTGACTTCTTCTGAGCGATTGTGGATGAGGAGAGCACCAACCTCGTCGTGGGATTCTTTGTGCCTCGTGGCGAGGACTTTTGCTGAGCCTTTTCAAAATCACAATCGATACTCGATGTTGTAGATCGAGCAGAGCGAAAACCACTGGGAAGTGAGGAGAACTTGCTAAAGCGTGACTCTAGCTTGGCTGGTTTGAGAGGGCGTTACCCTTGCTTGGCTGGTTTCGTAACCGTTGTGGTCGTGGTACTACAGTCGGCTCCCAAGGAGACTAGGACCAAAGCACTTTGACAGAGGGTTTGGTGGTACTGAAAGTTGGCTCCTAAGGAGACTAGAACTTGGAGTGTGATCACCGATAAGAGAATGAGAGGAATTGCTCTTAGAGAGGTTGCTCTAGAGAGAACTTAGATCATCTTATAGATGTTTTGATGAGTGAATTTGTGAGATGATACTTGTTGTAGCCTCTATATATAGGCTTCCAAGCAACACTATTTGGCCTTTAAACAAATCATAGTGGGTTAGGTTTGAGCACACAAACACTTAGTGGATTTGTTAGGCAAAATTCACTAACACTTAGTGGATTTTGTTAGGTGAGAGCACTAACACTTCTTTATTCCTTTAATTTTTATCTCCACTAAGAATTCATATTTAACCTTCGACTTCTTCATATGAAATGATCCACCATGGATGTAGATTATTGTGGTAAAAGTTCAGAATTTATTTCCATGTGGTTGGGCCGAAAATGCTACTGGACTCCTTACAGGTCCAATTTTCCAGTTTTGCTTATGCAGAAAATTGGACTGATTGTTTGAAGTTTTTCCACTTCGAACAAGCTCTAGCACTCTTCATACGAAATGATCCTTGGGATGTCTAGAATGAATCTGGAAAGTTTCAACTCATTTGAAGTTCGGATGGTTAGTCTGCCGCCCCTCCTTCCTTGTTTAGCTCGGTTTCTCCTAGCCGAAGTAGGAAAATGTGCTAAAGTTGACTTTTCATTTCCACGCTTCCATAGTAGGCTTTATTTAGCCTCTAAATATATATTTCGAACTTGTCGACAATATATAGCTTGAGCCACTGATATTGGCTCGATTTCTCCAAGACGTGCCTTGTCAGGCCAAAATGCTCATTTTGGGTCCAAACAGGCCGCTGATTGGAGAAGTGAAGAGAGTTTTTTGGGCCAGACTTTCTTGGGTCCAGAATGACTGTTGGGTTTTATACCCATCCTTTAGTCAGTTTTCTTTTAAACTAGCCTATTACAATGTGGTTCATAGTTAATAGGCTGGCTTTGAATGAGTGGGCATGACATGTCAAATGAATGGTCCTAACCTATGTATCACAGTGGTGTGTTCATCACAACTTCTTGTCTATTTGTACATGGTAGCGGAAGGATATGTAATGGTCATTTTGGCCTTACCCCTACATTAATGAAATCTCTATAATATTTGACTCAAAAAAAAAAATTTCTAGAAACATATATTTTGGAAAAAAATAAAAAACAACCCAGATATGAGCAGAACTTACTTCCCATCAAAACCCATCCAACCGCGACATCAATTGCGGCCGTATTTCATACTAGAAAATTGCACCAATGCGATCTTTCAAGGCATTCTGGTCAAACAGTACACTAGCTTTCATTTGGTTGTGACATCATTGAATTTGGAGAGCTTTGGAAAATTGAGATTTGAGGATTTTTTTTTTTTTTTGGGAGGGGAGGGGGGGGGGGGGGGGGGGGGGGCACTCTTTGATCACATTTTAGCATCGCGACCGTTCTGTTTTTAGTTTCTAATGTATAGATCACTTGTACAAGTTTTTAGCTAAATTGATGATCGTTAAGACATTCATAATCGTGATTTGTGTTTCTAAACATGAATAGTTCAAGTTGGAAAGATTCAGTTCGTTGATTGATTTGATTTAGTCCAATACCTTAATAATAATCTATTTAGCTGAAAATTTTTAAGTGATCTATCCATTGTGACCTAAAAATTGAACGGTTGAAATGAAATCAAAAAGTGGGTCCCACAAGGGATCCTTAAAATGGTAAAAAAAAGTGATCCATCACTAGAAGAGTCTATATATATATATATATATATATATAGGATATTTCTCAGGTACGGACGTTTGTACCGAAATTTTGATACGGATTTCCAGTTTTCACCCACTTTCCGATCACATATTTTGATCTTAACCGTTCAGTTTTTAGGTCCTAATGTATAGATCATCTCTGTAAAATTTCAGCCCATTTGGTGATCGTTAAGGCATCCAAAACTGCAATTTACATGAATGAACCGAATCTGTTTAACCGGAACCGTCGTGTACATTGTTGTAATTTGCAGTTTTGGATGCTTTAACGATCACCAAATTAGCTGAATTTTGTAGAGGTGATCTATACATTAGGACATAAAAACGGAACAGTTAACATGTGAAAATATGATCGGAATGTGTGGGAAAACGGGAAATCCATACCGTCCGCACCGTAGTCGGACCACACACACACACACACACACTAGGGCTGCTATTTAGTTTGGTAATTACCAAACCGACTGAATATCAACCGATATTTTAAGTTTGGTAACCGATTTTTTGGTAATTGAAACTGATAAGGTTATCAAACATTCAAACAGTTGGTTTGATTTTGGTAAAATTCTGAATTTACCAATTACCTAAATATTATCTATATATTTTAATTTTCAACACACATCATTTATATCAAGAATATAAGCATAAATATTTTTGTAATAATATTACCATTATTATTACTACTAGATTAATTAGTTGTATATATATTTTAATAAACGTAGAAAAATATTCATATATTATTGAGTAACTTGGTAAAAGATCGTTAGATAACTTGTTTTATTGAAAACTGATAAAATTTTACGCCATATGTGCAAAGAGCATTGAAAATTAAGTACCAGAATACATAAATGATTACAATTTATAAAATTGAGAAAAAAATAATAATATTCTGTATTCTAATTTATATTCTAAAAAAATTGTTATTTTAAAATTAGTAATATCGAAAATCAAAATACTGAATTTGGTAGAAATTATTAAGTACAAAAATGTTGGTAATTAGTAACTAAATTTTAAAACCGAAAACTTTGATTTTGAAGTTTGTAATATTATAATCGATTCAAACTGACCGAGTGGCTGCCTAATTTAACTTATGAGGCCATAATATTGTAACAATGTGTATAACATTACTTTACAATTTTGTTTATATATGTAAATATTATATATATATATATGTGTGTGTAACATATATAAAGAAAACTAAGTTAACTTCATTTTCGCCACAAATTCCTCAATGTTCTTATCAGAGCTTCCGCCCTCAGCCACTGCCTCTCTAGCCAATTCCTTCCAAACTAGTGCAGCTTTTCTAAACTCCATCCCTTTGTCTGTGTCCATGACTTGCCTAATACATGCACTTATTTCTTCTTTCCTCACAGAGCCCTCATTCACCTTTACCCTAACTCCTACTTTCCATACATCCTTAACATATTTAGCAACAGTTGGATGATCGGCCCGGTGCGGCATTCCAACCATTGGTACTCCCAAGCTCAATGCTTCGAGGGCCGAATTCCATCCACAATGAGTAAGAAAGCATCCCACAGCCTTGTGAGCTAAAACTTGTAATTGTGTGCACCAAGTCACCACAAGACCCTTCTCCGCTATTCGGTCTCCGAAATTTGTTGGGAGCTTTTCCTTTTCTGATTCTCTGACCACCCATAAGAAGTTGTGGTTACTGTTACATAGACCCCATGCTAGTTCTTCAAATTGCTCTTTAGTCAGGTTAGCTAAACTTCCAAATGATGCATAAACCACTGAACCTGTTTCCTTGGAGTCTAGCCACTTCATGCTCTCCACATTAGGCTCAAAAAGGTTAAGACCATAGTCTTTGTCATCCTCCAACTTTTTGTCCAAAAACATTGACGGAATTGTAGGTCCTATCGCCTTGATCGGTAGGTTTTGGTTTGTTATCCATTCCAGTACCTAGTGAAATTTCACAAAAATATTTAATGATATGTCATAATAACAAAGAAATTAGAAGATATTTGCATGTTTGTCTGGTTGTCTGATAAAACCAAATTTCTCAACAGATTTTTGTGGCGGGGGCTGCTATCTCCAGGACGTAAAGAAAGGAGACGAAAGCACTCGAGCATTGCGAGGAGGATGTTTGGTCTTACTAAGATTTGATAATTGTAGGGCACACAATCAACTCGCTTGAAAGAGGGTCACCACAACCAGTGGCAGAATTAGAAAGTTGTTCTTCGAATGGCCGAACAAGTAGACCTATACTTTTATATACATATACATAGACACACACACACTTGTAGACTCAGAAAATCTAGATTCTTTGTTTTTGGATTGTTATCCCTTCAAGTTTGAGTCCTTTTTTTATTATCTTCACGTTCTAAAGTTTTTGTGCTCAGTTACATACTAATTAATTACTTAAGAAGAACACTACTACGTACTGCACTCTCCTACTGTTGATCTATAATTGATACCACCGTTGGCAGATTGCTCTCTTCAAATGGAAGTGAAGGGAATTAGGGTTTATGACCACTACTAATTAGAAAACGGTGAAAGCCACTCTCCCTTTCTCTTCAAAATCAGTGTGGACGCTGGAGAGAGATTTAGGATTAGGCTGCCCATGCAAAGTGACGGTGGCAACTCGCCGGGGTAGATGAAAATGTGTAGGTCCCACATCCGAGTAAACCAACATGATCTTCATTATTTTATTTAAACGATAATCTACTTTACTATAATGAGCACATTATTTAACGTATGAGTCCTTAAAATAGTAAATATTACATGAATTAGAACATACATGAGAAATGTTAACATAACATAGCCTTATTCGTTTTGAATTTACTACTGTATTAAATATAGAGGCAATTATAAAAAATAATTTTTTTGCTTAATTGTTTTAGATAAATACATTATTTTATATTATAATATAAGGAAATTCCAAAGACTTTTTTTTTGGGGGGCGGGCGGGCGGGCGGCGCCATTAGGTTCCGCCGTTTACTGCAACAACCTAGTTTTATGCACGTAATACTTGAATGATTGTATGAATATTTTCTATGTAGTACCAGGTTTTAGGTACGTAATACTCTTTTCATGATCTCCTTACATAAAAGTATAACTAAGCCTATGTAGGAAATGTTTTCATGCATGTATGTTGAATAATGTGATATACGTACGTAAAAAAATAATAAACATGATATCGAATTACCTCATGTTCCAATTTTTCGAAAGTGCTATGGAAGATCCATTTCACTTCTCTCAAATTGGAGAATTGCTGCATGGCAATGTCAATGAAAAATGGGTCTGAATCAGGATCTGAGAAAAAAGATGGTAAATCTTCGAGCTGTAGTGGTGGAAGGCCAGGCAATTTTGTCGTCGGCTCTTCTAAGGGAAGCTTCAGTAGTCCTTTGTGATAGTGGTAACAGATGGTTTTAACCGAAGCCGGAGTCGTATAAAATGGACCACCATCTATGCCTTGCTCTCGTGCTATGTTCAAAGCCCAAGGCATGCTGTAATGGTAAACCAGGAACTTGAGCGGGTATTTCTTATTTGCATCACTATTATTCTTGATCTTCTTGATCAGCTCGATTAGAGTTTTCGTAGTTTCAGTTTGGACACGCTCGACAGATTGCTTCATAGTTTCCGACCCTTGCTGAACATGTTCGGAGCCATCTGAAATAAGTTCGATGTTTAGGTTGCGTCCGAAAGAGCCTGTTTTCATGGATTTGCTAGCAGAGGTGGTTGTGACTATTGTGACCTTCTGACCCTTGGAGGCTAGGCGCTTCGAGAATTGAACCATTGGGTTCATATGACCTTGAACTGGAAAAAAGAAAACAAGAATGTGACTTTGATTACCACCATTTTTTTCTGCCATTTTGATTACGCAATCGTTAATCTATTTCTCACGATATATAGGAAGCAACAGCAAAACAGTGAACTATTTGAAACGAGGCATGCATGTGTTACATATCAGGGATATGCCGGCCCTAAATGTGAAGTTCTTATCTGTCGATTGATTTTAGCCAATTGTTATTATTAGAAAATGTTTGACTATTTCCATCGTAACAATTTAGGTCATTTTACTTGTATTCCATATTTGCTCATGTGGTTTTTGTCCTTTAATTTTAGACCTCTAATACATCACAGATTTAGGACTTTCTTGTAGTCCAAATAATGGATTCCTAATCTAATGTACATATACACTATCATATTAGATTTTTATTAGGTAGATATTTATTTTAGTTCTGTGTTGTACTAGATTTGATATTGATTGGTTTCTTGTTACTCCAGGATAACTTTGTGATAAGTCCATATTTTATTTTAGGGAAGTGAACCATTTTACAATCCGCACTCTAGGTTTTCATTTTTAGTATATTAACATCACATGTTTACAATCCACACTGCAAAAGGACAAAACTTAAGATACTTAAAAAGGAAACATGGAGTGTGGATTGAAAAATAACAATGGAGAGTGTAGATTTCTATCACGCCCCGAATTTTGAATAAAGGAATGCATATCCGAAACGCGAAAACCCAACAAACACAAGAAGAATAAACATAAAAAATTTCATATAAATTAAGTAATTACACAAATCGAACTCACAACTGTGAATGCCGACTTGTTCTCTAGAGTCACATATTACATCACCAAGTGTTTACAAATTAAACTGAACAACAATTCAATAAGTAAACAGGCTCACCAACTCTCTACACAGGGGAAGACTAAAACCACAGTACCCTTCTACGTCCAAGCTACGATAGCAACAACACCTTAGCTTCGACGACTGTTACTCTTACCTGCACAATAAACCCTACACCATGGAATAGTGCACCAGGTTGAAACAACAACCCGGTAAGCTTGTGAAGCTCGTATGAGTAAACCTAAATAACCACAACTGTACTCGTAAATAAACTAAATAAAAATAGTAATCCCTGCATAGAAAATTAGTACAGGAGATCACCCAAAAGCACTCAATCCAAATAATAGTAATCCCTGCGTATATTTTAGTTCAGGAGATTACAATTAAATCAACAATCTCAGTTTAATAATTTTTTTTTAACCCAAAATCAAATTAAAGCAACAATGTCACCTCCACAATTCATTCAAAATCAAAGTCCCACAAGGACAACCAAGAAAGCACAACTGAACTTTCATTATATAAAAATATACTCATGAGCACGATAACACAATATATCCCCCAAGCAGTATACTGTACGCGAGCACGATAACACAAAGTTATCCCCCCAAGCAATATATTGTACTCAAGAGCACGATAACCCCAAAGTTATCCCCAAGCAGTACAATTAGCAGACAGACTAGAGCTCTAACTGAATAATAATCTGTCATCTCCGTCGAGGTTCAACCTTATGATAATAATTGCCTCATCACCAATGTGACAAAAGGTCCTTAGACCAAAACATTCAAAAAGTCCACTTGACTTGAAATGTCACAATAAACTCAAAAGACTCTTTTAGTACAATTTAATCAGTCACTCACATGATGAATCGTACACCGATACACTCAACACAATAAACTCTTCAACACAATAAAATCAACACTTACAAGATATATTATATTCCCGTAAATAGTAAATGCTTGAAATAATAATTCAATCAAATCATCATCATTACCTCACCTAAAGTCACACCACTCAAATATATATTCCACATAAATATATATATATATATATATATACGCAGTCATCCATTCAGGAATGCCTACTAATACCAACTATAGTTTACACGCATCAAAAATTGAGAAATTCATTTTTATACTTAAAACTTATTTTCTTACCAGTGAACCGCAATCCTATAAACCGTAGTCGATCAAGTCCATATCATTTGAAAACAAATCTTCATTTATGAAAACGATTTCACAATTATCAATCAATTCCGAATATTAAATAGCTCGGTTCGTAAATGAACCACATGAGATTTACTCACCTCTAATCTAGCTGCGTCTTCTCTTACAGTAGATTAGGTAATGAATATGCTCCATCAGTTACCTAAGTACAATACGATCTTAACTTAGTCCACGAATCGAAAAAGATTATATTTCGAACTCCCATTTGCTCTAAAATTCTAAAATCAATACCGATTGAGGCGAAACTTCATCCAACCCGAGGTCTCCGGAATACTTATACGATCATAATATCAAAATTACAAGTCGATCGGACGGCCGGATCCATAAGGATCGAAAATAGATCGAAATGAAAACCATAAACTTTAAAAATTCGTAACCTGCTCATTCGATTTCCAAAAATTACAAACTATATATCGAAATACTTGTATCGACGAGTAAATCGCAATGAGGTGTAGAAACTGCTCCAAAGGTGGCTGGAAAACACCAAAATAGTGGCGGCACCGCCACCAAACCAAAGTCAATTTGACAAAACTTCCTAAACAAAAAATCTTCTTCACGACACCAATTTCAACTTTCTCAACTACCACAAAGTCAAATTATGAGCCAATTGATCAAATTTTATCTTGCAAGGTTTGAAACTCGAAGAACCCTAGTTTTGAAATCTTCCAAATTCGATCTCCACAGGTGAAATCGTTGCAAGTTACATTGGGAGAATCCTGCCCTAACCTCTGGGAAACAAAACCCCTAAAGAAATTCCACCTATGGTGGCCAGAAGCTTCAACTCCAACCAAGGCAATTTGCAGCTCGGTCGCCTAACTTCCCGGCCTTGCTGCGTCATACATGGGCCTACCCACATCGTGAAACTTCATAGAGTTGTAGATGAGAGTGAGGCGAAGAGATAGAGAAAAGTGGCTCGTCAATTGGTGGCCGAACGAGAGAGAAATCAGCCGACGAAGATGGCTGCTCGGGAAAACTCGGGAGAGAGGAGAGAGAAAATATTTCCAAAAAGGGAAATTCTGATTTTCTGATTTATTTTTCGGATTTTTCCTATATATCCCAAAATGAAAACTTTTTCCATATGCCATAACTTCTTCATACGAACTCTAACTTTCACGTTCCATATATACACGAACTAGTTTCGACGCACTCTACGACTTTCGTGAATGAAGTTTCCGTAGAATCCTAACATATAAAAAGTCAACCATTGAATCAAAGCATTCCAAGCGAATAACTGTTCGAAATACTTTCCGTTCCACCCTCGAACCACGAAATCGTATTATCGAACACTTTAATAGTTCTCAAAACATTTAGGAATTAATAACAAATTTCCGGGGTCTTACAATTTCACTTCCCTTGTTCTAACGCGGAATAAATCAATGGCTTTTCCAACACCAATTTTAATTAGTTCCAGGGATTTGATAACTAGTTAAGTGTAATTTGCATTATACTTATTGCTAAATATGATTGGGAGTTTTTCCATTTGTTTGTGTTGAATGATCATGATACATTAGATGATAACATGTTTGGGGTCTTTCTATCCAAGTCAATGTGAAACTGATGGTTTTTCAAGATTTCAGCATTTACAATACTGAGTATGATGATATGAATAAAAGAAAAGTAATATGTTCATGTGCTAAGTGAAGTTGTTGTTAAGTTCTATAGCACATTATGTATTTTTTTGAATCCATTGTTTTTGAGCATTCTCTAACATATGACACATTATCATCCAGCAAAGAGTGAGCACTGCTCCTCGATCTACTGAACTTATTAATGGAGACAGTATATTCCATGACACTGGAATTGAACAGTATAACGAGGTGAAATTGGGAGAATGTGGATTCTCCTATGCAGTGGTCTTTGTTATTCGCCCTCTAAGTAGTGGTATATATTTTCATGTCTTGAAGCCTTATCGGCCCTCTAAGTAGTGGTACATATTTTCATGTTTTCAAGCCTTGTTGGCCCTCCAAGTAGTGGTATGTATTCTCATGTCTTCAAGCTTATTAAGTTTTCATTCTTCAAAGTAAACTTAAAGTTTACATATGATGAGATGTTTTAAAGTCTTAAACAAGACTTGTTGGACAAGATCAAGCAATTTTTTGGATTTTGATTTTTTCTTTTTTCTACTTGTTTGAAACTTTAATGAGATGGACAAAGGTCTACAAAACATGCTATCATATTTAGGATGAGTTTTTTATGTTTGAGTTTTGTTTTCAAACTATAGAAGTCATATATAACCAATGACCCTAAACCCTAATGCATTCTAATGTCTAAAGGTGATAAACTTACCAAGAAACAGAGTCCCAAAAATGAAGTTGAGAAGGTGGACATGAAGACAAAGCCTTATGCAAGGCTTGTTGGAAGTCACATGTATGCTGAGGTTTGCACTAGGCCTGATTTCTCTTTTGCAGTTGGCATACTATTAAGTTTCAATCCAATCCAGGCCACGAGCATTGGGTAGCTGCAAAGAAAGTACTCAAGTACTTGCAGAGAACTAAAAATCACAATCTTGTGTATAGACAAGTGAAAGACTTGAAGCTTATTGGATAGATAGACTCAGACTTTGCAGGAAACTATCCTGATTCTAAGAAGTCAATTGTGGATATGTTTTCATGTTTCAGAAGGAGCTGTTGCATGGAAAACCATGAAGCAAACTCTAGTTACAACATCTAATATATAGTCTGAATTTATTGTAGATGCAGTTGAAATATATTGTGATAAAGAGGTTGCTGTATTTTTCAGTAAAAACAGCAAAAGATCAAATAACTCGAAACATATCGATCTTAAGTATTACAGTGTAAGAGAAAGTATAAAACATGGTGAAATCACAGTGTTGAGCATTGACACATATTCGCAGCTTGCATATCCCTTCAGTAATACTTAAGATCACAGAGAATATTGGTGTTTTGCCCAATTTAGATTTTTGAGTTCAGTGGGAGATTGTTAGAATAAAATATGGACAAAGTTATCCTAGAGTAACAACAAAATCAAGAAACTCACAGAGAAATTGGTGTTTTGCCCAATTTAGATTTTTGAGTTCAGTGGGAGCTAGTTCAATAAGAGCAATTTTAAAAGTTTTTGTGTTTTCTAAGTTCTTGCATTTTTACAGTTTTGATTTACAGTTTAATATCATCACAACTTTATGAATTATTAACTTTTGCCATTATCAATAAAATCTCAATGCATTTTCATTCAAATTAATTTTGCTGCAACTTTGTGTAATTTCGTATATATTTTCATCTTATGTCTTTGAATTACCTTGATGTCAGATGGTCTTGTATTTCAGTTAACATGTTGATTCAGTTAAGTACAAGCATTAAGACTATCAGTGTTTCAGTTTTACTTGAGTTTCATTTTGAAATATTCAGTTGGACCCTTGAGGTATATGATTTTCTGGTGATACACATTGTTCATATATTGCATCATATGAGTTCTAGCAGCATATGTGGAATGCAAGAGCTTGTGTTAGTAGTCTGGAAGTGCTGCATTTTGTTTATATGTATGCTTTTCCTTGCTCTGCATAAGTGATTGTGTTCTGACCATGTTGAAGTGGATTTTGCAACTTTTCCTTATTCTGGTGCACACTTAAGTTAGTTGTACAGACCTTAATTTTATGGTTTGATTATCCTAAATAACCAGTGGTAGTTCAAGTGGGAGATTGTTAGAATAAAATATAGACAAAGTTATCCTAGAGTAACAACAAAATCAATTAATATCAAATCTAGTACAACATGGATTTGGATTATCTACCTAGAAATCTAATGTGATAGTGTATCTGTACATTAGATTAGGAATCCATTATTTGGACTACAAAAAAGTCCTAAATCTGTGATGCATTCGGATTCTTAGTTAGAAGACTTGATCCTTAAGAAAACCTTTATGTGAGGATTCTTAGGACTTGTTCTTCTATAAATAAGAGGCTTAGGTCCCTGTCATCACCACAAGTTATAAGCATTCTGTTCTGCCCATTGACAAGCTTAAGCTGGTGACTAGCAGAAGGTCTCAGCCTCATCATCATCCTTGCATCTTCAACCTGCATCAATGGTATGCCTCAAGCTTCTGTAAATATTGGGTAGTTTACATCAAGTATACAAGATGTAATAGTGAGCTTGATTTTTATGTGGCAGTACATTCATAACTCTCAAGCTAAACAGAATGGGGGTTTTCTCATTTGTTTTCTTTTGGATATTGCAATCCTAAATCCTCAATCCCTTAGTCTGAAGTAAATAGTTTAACCTAAACGTTCAACCCACAAAATTAACATCAAACTGAAGCAAATCAATGCCATCAGACTCAATCAAATTCAAAGAAAAATTGCATAGAAAAAAAATTCAAAGATCTAGTTTCCCTATCAAAACCCAAGGTATCATCACAACAAAGTTTTAAAATCGAGATAGTCACCTGGTCAAGAAAACAGTTACTAGCCATTCTCATCTATGCCTGAAAAAGAGATGGTTGTGCGTCTAAAGTAGGCAAGACGACACTAGTCACCCAGAAGAGAAAACACTAGAGAGGAGAGACATATCGAATAAAAATGACAGGAAAAAGTCAAAAACTAGATCTGGTTCTGGTTTATGTCTGAACTAGAGAGAGAGAGAGAAAGAGTGAGATTAAGAGAAAGATGGTCTTTTGTCTATGTCCTTCGATCATCTCTTCACTGATCCAACAGCTAGAAAAGATCACCAAAGTTGATGAAAAGATTTGTTGAGAGATTGAGACCCCGTGTGTGAGAAAAAAAGAATACGTAGGGTCATAGAGTGATATAAAGAAACTTGTTTATTGTAAAGAATAGTAAAATGTGGGTCCTTCCTAACATTTCAACTTGATATGTCCTCAAATTATCAATAGGGACACACATGTGTGACTTTACTTTCTAAAAGTGACATACATGAGCTTCTATGTCTGTTGGTCAATTATAGTGACACATATTTATCTGTCCCTAAATATCTATCCCTTCAGGAATAGTAGTGCTCCCAACATATATACTTGACGATCAAATGATCTTACCTTACCACGAATACATTTGCAAGACATCACCATTCCCATGCAAAGTTTTATTTCTATCACCCCATGCCACATACATCCTTATATCAACCACAGCCCAACACTATGTCTACTAAATTTGTACAAATGTGGTCCCCCGAGTGGCTGTCTCATTTTCTTTTTTTAATAAATTTCCTCGTTCATCGAGGTTTACCAAAAAAAAAATTGTACAAGTGTGGAATAGTACTTGATACATAATCCAGATTTGTAGTATTGAGAGACCATGGGGTACACTCTTCTATTTGGGGATAGATAACTAATGCATATGTTCCATTTAGCAATATGAACACTAGCAATAGGGACAAATGCCATATTTGTCTCTATAGCTAAATGGAAACAAATATTTAAGCATATATGCATCGAAAGGGACAGTTGTGATATGTCCCCTTAGGGCATATTTGTAGTAGTGGAGCCACCTCCCTTGGGCTAGCTTTTATAAACTCAATACTGATGGAGTGATGGGCCATTGAAATCTTAAAGCATGAGACGGGGATCAGGGTAGTACTTTGAGAAGGAATGGGTGAGCTGATGGGTGCATTGGCAAAATCGACCAGTAGATCAAGAGGCTAACTTGGTGAAAGCTAAGGTTTGGTGCTTGCAGCAGTGCGGCATTTGGTGGAGGAGGTGCATTTTGCTGCTACAAGGTGTTAAGTGATCTTCAGTTCATTTTTGTACCAAATAATGTAATAGTATAACACATGGTCTTTCCAAGTTGCCTCTTGATGCAGGTGAGTTATTTACTTGTTTAGAGGTTGGGATAGATAAGATCAAGGACTCAAGGATTTTGATTTAAAATTTTTTTCTCAAATTTTTAATCAAAATTACTCATCTCATAATATAAAAGGGAAAATTCTAGTATGCAGATCTACATACTATACAGATCAACTGTGGGCCTAATATGTGCTATCATTATTTGAATAGGCTAGATAATCTGAAAAAATTTGACCAAGTAATAATCGGATAACTTCCTCTTACTGTTATCTTTATTATTGCTATTTTAAGTTTTATTTTTAACAAAAAATTTGACGAAACGTCGTGGGTCCATACTCTTCAATTTGTTTATTTGATATATTACAGTTATAGATTTATCCTCTATACTCGAAGGTAAACAGTTTACCATTCATAATTAAAAGAAGAAAAAATTTTCCAGTACAGATCAAATCTAAGAAATCTATTGCTTTTAAACCATTAGAAAAACTTGTGAAGAATCCTATTCTAAATATGATTTTTCCAGAATAAACAACAAATTTGACTAGTATCAAATTCGAAAAACCTAAACACCTGGTAGCCAGAGATGCCAAAATGATGAGTATCTTTGGAAAAAAGTAGGGAGTTCAGCTCATTGGAGAATTGGAATTCAATGAAATTGAAAAAGAAGTGAAAAACTCTTCAATCCCAAGATTAGAATTTAGACAGATCTATAAAAAGGAAGTTTTGAAATGTTGGATAGCCACCATTTCAAATTACTGGAGTTTACAACTTTATCTACAACAGGAGAAACAGATCTCTTGATGATAACTCCTCAAGAAGTTGCTAAAGCAAGAGCAAAAAATTAACAATTCATGCATATTAGAGCAGCCCAAGTAGAAATAAAACCCCTAGCCAAAGAAGGTATAAACTGTTTAGTCTTATGTGTCTTATAGGACAATAGGCTAACAGATTTTGAAGCTAGTCTATTGGGAACTCTGAAACCTTGTTATGCAATCCAGTTGCATATTTCAAATGTTTCCCCAACTTCTTTACAAGTCTGAAAGATGTTGTCCACTGTTAGAGACTGAGAGTCAAAACAGATGGTATAAAAATGAAGGAAGATATGCAAGAGATTGCAATAGTATACATGATATACTATAAACTAATGAGTACCACAGTTGAACCTAAGACCAAGATATCAAATATTCTAGGTCTTACTACTGGGTTTCTCACAAATTCGTAAAACTATTCACAACATATACATAAAGTTAGTTGTAATGAAGTAACTTTTCCTCTTGAATCAAAACTCTCTGGTTCAAAGAAACAACCAGAAAGCACTAAAGCAGCAATCTATGAAAGCCAAAAAGGACTGGAGATATCAGTCTAAAATTTGAAGGTCACAGAAAAAGTGATGTTGGTCCAGAAAATTTCAAGATTAACAAAAATCTTAAAAGATACAATAGCACTAGAGAAGAAGCAAGTACTAGTGGTACCAAATTTCTAAATGAAGAAACTGATCCAATCACAGAAGGAGAATTAGAAGCTGATCTAAATAGAATAACAAACATGCTTAGAGCATAAAAGCTCTATGAACTTTATAATGAAGCAATATCTTGCAAAGATACAATTAGATTAGAACAGCTCATTGAAGAAATTAAAAAATTCAAAATAGAAAAAGTAAGAAAAGTCCTTCCATATTAAGATGTAGAAATTAATGGAAGAAGGAGAAAACTCCAAAAATTGTATTACTAAAGAAAAAGGAAGAACTAAACTTCCTATAAGAAAAGCACCTACTTGCAGAGAAGGAGAAAGAAACTCCCAGAGATTTGTCCCAGAGACAACTTGCCTAGAGTGCCAATCACCAACTATGGTATATGGCTAAAATTAGACAAAGCTTTAGATAAAAGACAGGCTTATTATGATGTCAGCTCTTAACCCTGAAAAACTCTAAGCACCAGATTTACAGTTGTATTATGAAACTACCCTTACTAGTGTAGCAAAGAAAGAAAGAGAAATCGAAAGAGGAAAAAATTACTTGGAAAAAAATAAACACTGGAAATCACCATATGAATTTCTAGTACCCCTTTATTACCAATTTTGCGGAGACCTTTCAAACATAAGTGAAAAGGCTAAAGAGTTAGCCTATCACGCCCTGAATTTTTGAATAATAAATTCAAAATCTGAAACATGAATTACTATAACTCAACAATTAATATCCTGAATTTATTTTTCTTAACAAAAACACCACAGGAATTGAATTTCAAATCCCGAATTTAGCCTCGGTTAATTATTACAACTGAAACTCACAAACAAATTGTAAAGCTCTAAATGAGCTTAACAACCTCACAACGTAAATGAAATCAAACAAATGCTGCAACTCCTAAACAGCACGGTCGCCTCCCTGATTATTTTGACCTGCAATAATATCCGCTACACTATTTGAATAGTGTACCGGTATTGCAACAATACAAAACCCGATAAGCTTTCTGAAAGCTCGTAGGAGTAAAAAGAAAGAACGGTTGTTTAATTAAGTCATATTTATTTTCACCCAAGTCAACATCCAATAATTCCCACATCCACAAAGAAACCACAATCTCAACAATCAATCACTAAATCAACAATTCAACGCGAAATGTAAACTCACATCTTTCTTTTCAAAACCCCGAAATCGTATCTATAAAAATACGGTGTCTGACAGATTAGAGCTCTAACTGTATCGTAGCCCATCACCCGGCCTAGGTTATGGCATCCAACATAATTACCGTTATCATATTTCATCAATATTTATACCTATATACATATTTAGAACGTCCGATACTCGTACTCAAGCTAGCCCCATTATCCGACAAGGGTTGTGGCATTCAACTCACTCAACCAATAGTAACCCATCATCCACCTAAGATTAGAGCGTCCGATTCCCCCATTCTAATCACTACGTCGACCCTAAAAACATCATCGAGCACAATAATATGGTTCACACAATGAAATCAACCAATGCAAGATACACAATATTATTATGAAGTTAAGCATTCGAAATATAATACGAAATCATTATTCCAACTCAATCATATCATCACTCAACAACACACCAACCAATATATATATTCCACATAAATATATATATATACACGTAATCATCCACTCATGGATGACCACTAATACCATCTATAGTTCACACAACAAAATCGTGAAATTCATTTTTATAATTAAAATTCATTTTACTTACCTATGGACCGTAGTTGATCAAGTCCATGTGATTTTAAAAACAAATATTTAATCCATAAATATTTTTCACACAATTAAGACAAAATAAATTAATTAAAAGTACTCAGTTCGTAATATGAACCGCGTGAGTTTTATTCACCTCGATACTCCCGCTGCGTCTTCAATTTTAACACCAATCACATAGAATCCGCTCACCCAAGTAAAAACCGTCAATCACCTAATCAAATGTGACTTGATTTTAGCCAATAATTCCAAAACATACTTAAAATACCATCCTACGGTCGGTTTCTAAATTATACGAAAATCCGATGGACGGATTCTCACGAATCGCCTCCATAATCACTGTTTTGTAATTATACGAAGATGCAACGGTCGGATCTTCGCCCATGACCACACAAAGCCACTGGGATAGTCATATGATCAACATATAGAAACTACAAGTCCAAGTCCATCGGACGGTCCTAACTTCACAGATCACAAATCTAACGATCGATATCGATCAAAATATAAAAATTCATAATTAAATCATACATTATCCAAAAAATACGTATAATATGCCAAAATGATCGTATTGAAATGTAGAATCTTAAAATGTACAGAAACTATATTTTTGACCCTCAGATGTGGTCGGAAAAGGCCGCCAGAGCTAATGGTAGAGCCGCCGCCGACCATCACCAATGGTGTCGGGGCCGAACTTCTCTTCTTCATTTTAACATGCTGATCATTTTTCATAACTTGCTCAAGACCAGAAAATAACCGGAAGAGGTCGACAATTACCAAACTAGTCACGGTGGCCGGAAAATTTCCAGAATCCGGCGAGCTTGAGTTCGACGTAAAAACTTGCACCAATGGTTTCAATCCCTTCTGGAGATTTGTTCAGCAACTCAAGGCGATCTCTTCAATTTAAGAATCACCCGAAACTAAGCTTTATAGCTCGAGATATCGAGGTTGATAGCTCAGTTCCAATCTAGATCGGGGTTGGCTTCTAGCCGCCGCCACACGTAGCGCCGCCGTGCAAGGTCTCTTCTGGGAGCTTCCGGAGTTAAGGCGAGCTCGTGGATGGAGTTTGGAGAGGAGTGGTGACCAGTAGCTTAAGATATCAAGCTTGGAACCAAAATGAGCTCAAACCGGGCGGAGCTTCCCGCCGCTACTGGCCGACGTGTCGCAGCGTAAGGCTGCCTCTGGCAACTGCGCAAGGCCGAGACGGTGCCGTGGGACATGGTCTGGGGTCGGGAGGTGGCCCGTGGAGGGAGAGCTTGGCTGGCGAAGCCTTGCTCTGTTTTGCTTGGTTCGACCACGAGAGAGAGAGAGAGAGATAGATAGAGAGAGAGAGAGAAAGAATGAACAGTTTCCAAAAAAAGAAAGAGGCCGGATGAAAATGGAAACGTTCAAGAAAAAATTAGGGTTTTTTCTTTATATACCCGTTTTGGAAATGCGATGACTAATTCATAAAAATTCCAATCTTTGTGTTCCGTATATGCACGGACTTGTATCAATGAGCTCTACGACTTTCATGAAGGAAGTTTTCCCAAATTTCGCACGTATAAAATGTCGATTTCTTGAATCGAACATTTCGAGCTTTTTGTTAAAACAAAATGTTTCGAAACTTCGGTAATTCTAAAATGAAATATTACAAGTAACATTCGTACAAATGCACAATATTCGTTCCACACAATTACACGAAATTAAAATGAAAATTGCGGTTATTACATTGCCAAAACAAAAATTTATGCGCTTAAGATTTGCGATATGACATATTTTGAAGGATACTACTATGCAATTGGAGAACTAAAAAATGCTGATCTAGAAACCTTATTACACAAAAAATTGTCTGAACCATGGAGAATAGCGATCAGAGAAAGCATGGCTAAAAAGCCAATAGACAGATTTTCTGTCCAAAGAATTGCTAAAAGAATCAGGAAATTACTATGAGAACAGTGCAAAAAGCAAATGTGAAAGCCAAGATGGCCAAGAAACAACTCAAAGGAGTTGTAAACTTCTACAATGGAATTTTAGATATGCCCACCAATTGTGGATGCCATGAGTCTAACTTCTGGAAAAAAAAAAAGAGAGAGAAAGAAAGAGAGAGAAGATCCAATTTCAGGAAGGATAAAAGATATCCTAAAAAGAAATTCTTCAAGAAAAAGAACCATTATGGTAAACCAAAAAAGAAGACATGTAGATGTTGGTTATGTAAAGCTGAAGGATATTATGCTAATGAATGTCCAGAAGAACTAAAGATCTTCAAAAGCTCTATTTGAAGATGATGAAGCTGCAGTAGAAGCAGTGAATATGAAAGGCTATGAACTAGCCTCTTTAAATGAAGAAGATGATAGGTCAGTTTACTCGGCCTCATCTAATTCTGAAGAAGATTATTCAAAATTCAACCAGATGTGTATTCTTAAAGTAAAAAACTGGGAAGAAAGTAAGACAGAAGAAATAATGTCTTCTTATCAAGTTAACCTAGGAACATTCATTTGTGACTATTTCTAATGTCATGACAAGAATGGTTTTCCTATGTTTTGTGAAGAGTCGAAGATAAACTATCACAAAGAATGCTTCATAGCTGAAGCTAGAAGAAAAGAAAAAAATGGAGCAATAGCCGACTTGTAGAACAAGAATATGAAGAATATTTCTCTGAAATAAAAGAACGAAATGAAACTCTAACTCAAGATACTACAGAATAAGCAAAACCTCTTCTAGATACAAAAGAAGAACAACTAGAAAATAATCCGAGTATTATAGAAGAATGTAAACCATTCATATAAAAAGAAGAAGTCAACGAAGAACTTCAACCATCAAAAGTCATCTATACTAGTAGTTCAGCAACAACATAGAGATTAGCTAGATTAAAATTTCTTGATCACAAAAAATATCATCTACACTCCTTTGTAGATAGTGGATCCCGTTTCACAGTAGCAAAAAGATTTGCAATTCTAGAATACTTCTAGAAAGAAGATACTAAAAGAATAGCTATTGGTATTCAATTCAATGGAAGACAGTTCTGTTTACCATGAAAAAGATAGCTAAAGACATTAAAAAATCACCATAGGAGGAGGAACATTTGTCATCAAAACACTTTGGCAAGCAGAAGGCCAAGGAGTAGATTTTTAGCTGGGAAATGATTTCCTTCTCCAGTAGAGAGTCGTTCAAGATGAAGAAGCATTGGCTTTAAGAAAGGTGATAGAATGTTCTGGGTAACACAAGAAAATAGCGTTGTAATACCCCAGAAATTCGTTATCATTTTTCGAGAATTTTTTGGAATTAATTCAGTGATTGTTGATACGAGTACACGGTTCGGGATTGGAGTGGCATTATTTTCAGACGAATAATTATTCGAACTTCACAGTATTAGGGGGGTCACGAAGTTTGACTTTTTATACGTTGGGTTTCTCTGAAAACTTCATTCACGAAAGTCATAGAGCGAGTCGATATGATTTTATAGATATGTAGAACGCTGAAATTGGAGTTCGTATGAAGAAGTTATGGCCATGGAAAAAAGTTTCCATTTTGGTTAAATAGAAAAATTTTCGGAAAAATTCAGAAAAAACCTAATTTTGGAACTCACGTTTTTCGCCACCTCAGGCGGAGATTCTTGGGAGATTTTGGAGCCCAGAGGACGTAGAAGCTTTCTCCCAAGGTAGCTTGCAACGATTCAACTTGTGGAGATCGAATTTTGGAGATTGGGATTCTACGGTTCATCGGATTTCGAAGTTTTCGAGGTAAATTCTGACCAAATGACTTTGCTTCAGACTTTGTGCTAGTTATGAATGTTGTTGTACATGTTGAGAGGAAGAGTTTGTCATCGGTCTCACCACCTAATTTGGCGGTCGGCGATGGCTTTGCCACTTTCTGTGGTGACGCATTGGCAGCATTCCGGTTATGTAAGGGATAGTTTCTTGTGTTATTTATCATTTGCTCGTTGATACGAGCATTTCGATATATAATACATAATTTTTTGAGATTGTATGAGCATATTAGGGTTTTTGTGATTTTGAACCATTCAGTTTTCAATCTGTATAGATTCGATTGTCCAATCGACTTGTAGCTTTGTCATATCGATCGTAGATGTATTCCAGAGACTGTCTAGTCCAGCCAACTCTAGTGGGTTTAGCGGTACATGCATCTATATGACTGGTGTCGGTATTAGCCTTCCACAACTAGGGCGGCTACTTCTGGCGCTTTGTGACTGTTCGCTCTACGCTGGGTTAACGTTTGCTTCTAGCGCCTTCTTTAGCTCGTCAAGATTTGACATCAGCGTGGCCACTTATTTTTGAGCTTCTGCCTTTTCCTTGTGTTCCTACTCACACTCCATGTTTGTCTTGTGGAGATCCACTAGTGCCAGATCTTACTTGGCGGCAAGGTCCTGGCCTGGTGGTAGGCGACTGCTGCTAGGGTGAGTTTCCGCTAGCGCCTCAGTACACAGAACTTGGGGAGTGATGTGGGGTTCAATGCTGGGGCTGGCGGGAGTGCTGAAGAGTGCGTAGTTAATGTTGGCCGCGGGGTTAACATTAGCTGCTAGGTTGGTGGGTTGGGGGTTAGCGGATTGGTCTGCTTGGTGGTCGGGGATTTCCCCGCTACCATTAGTCATGGTGATTTTGTGGTACGATGAGCTTTTGTTCAAGGACTTCCATAAACAGTGCCAATATTAATGTCTGAGATTCAGCGGTAGCTAAACCTCGGTTAATGCTAGTCCACGAAGTGGGCCGCTACTTGTAGAGGTATTAGTGTTTCTGCTAACTATCAAATGAAATACAAAGAGCATCAGAGGGAACCCACGGTTGGCGGTCTTCTCTTCTCCGATGCCTAAGTTAGTCAATGTATTTATGTTGACAGAATAGCGATAGGTAAGAAGTAAATGCGTAATTAATGAGGAGAGAGGAGTAGACCTTTTATGGGTAAGGAGGAGACTGATCTCTTCCTTCTTTTCGATGTGGGATTGGTGTGCTTTTATTCCCAGCTTCTGATGCTTCAGCGAGGTGATCTTGGCACGGCACGTCAGCAGTGATCTTGGACTGAGCCAGGGCTCAGGTAACACCCTGTCTGGCGGCTTTTTGTGGGTCACATACTTGTTGGATGCTGGTACCACTGGCGGCAGTATGAGCATGGCTCATTATAGCTAATTATGGTCTAGAAAAATGCTCATATAAGTACAGAGACTTTGGGTGATCTCGGATGAGGTTTCGCCTCGATTGGTGTCACTTTTGGGGGTTTTAGTTCTTAGAGGTGAGTAATCTCACAATGTTCATTTACGAACGGAAGTTACCTTATAGTTTTGGAAGTTATTTAGTTAACTGCAAACTATAGTTGGTATTAGTGGCGTTCCTGAGTAAATGACCATGTATATATATATATATATTTACGTATAATATGTATACTCTTATGGGTTGATGGGTAATTTAAACAATATGGATTGATAGGTTTCATTCTATTGTCTTGAGGCTTGACATTTCAGGAAACATTGTTTTGGGAATTGAAAATTTCTATTGTTGGAAAAGTGTCAAGATTTGGTGTGAGTTGCTTTAATGAGATTTGAAATATTTTGATCAGACGACCGAGGGTCTGAAGATCTGAGAGTCACGGGGTGATATCTCCTTTTGAGTTGATTTAACATTTTGGGTCTAGAGTGACTTGCTTAATGTTTTGATCTGACGACCAGGGAAGTTTGATGATTGGGGGTCACAGGTGGTGACATGTCCTTTAAGAGTTGAGTAACATTTTGGTCATGAGTGATCGTTTTAAAATGTTTTGGTCTGACGACCCGGGAGGTCTGAGGATTTGGGGTCACTGGGAGTGACCTCAAGCATATATATAGGGATTTCACGCCTTTGGTCGGGTGAGTGGATACGATTAGTTAGAGCTCTAGTCTGTTTTCATTGTACATCATGGGGAGTAGCGATGAGCTACTTGATGCTCATGATTTTATGTTTTAAAAGGGAGTTTTGGGGATTCTTTCTTTTAAATGTCCAGGGTGGACTTGTGTATCATATTTCAATTATCAGAGTTTCAATTAATATGATTTTGTCACGGGGTGACTTGTGTTGTGTCGTTTGGGAAAAGAATATTGTTTTGGGAACCATGGTATGTGTTCCTTTTTCTCGGATTGAAAGGTTTTCCTCTTTTTGGTGAGTGTTGTGTGGGTTAAGATTTCAGTTACTCATACAAGCTTTCATAAACTTACAGGGTTTATTGTGTGGCAATCCGGTGCACTATTCAATGATGTAGAGGTTAATCCTGCAGGTCAGGGAAATCGTGGCTGAAACTGAGGTAGCGTGCTAGCAGCGTTACGGTAGGAAGCCAATTTTGTGACTTTACCATAGTTAAGACTTCCGATTGTAGTAAGCTTTGAGAAGCATTTAGTTATTATTTTATTGTGACAATATAATTCGTAACTTGTGTAATATTTGACTCTGCGGAGCGAGTCTGAATTGACATATTGGGTTTAGGGCATCAGTATGTACTTGGTTTAAAAAGAAAAAGTTTTTCAGGTATTTTGTATTGATGGCTAAGCCATCACGCATGTATAATTATGGGATTATATATTAATATTTAATTGTGTTAAAAATCAGGGCGTGACAAGTGTGGTCGATCCAAACTTTATCACTCAATATCAGCAGTTGTAGCGAAATAGTAGTGATTATCAGCCTAGATTTGAACCGATGTTGCAATATAAAAACCAAGAAGAACTGCTCATTGAAGAATCTTCAGAGGAAGAAGAAACTAGTGAAGATGAAGAACCTAGTTTCATCCATGAGTATAACCTTGAGCACTTTCAAAACAAGCTTGAAGCCCAGAAAATCCCTATGTGTGAGCCTCGGGAAAATTTTAAGGAATTAAGACAAGATTAATTTTATTTCTCAATAAGTGATAATAACGTACACTTGGGAAATTTTCCGAAAAACTTTACAGAAGTGAATCTTCAATTTATTGACTCAATGTAAACTATTTGTCACGACGAGTTCGAGGTAATTTTGTAGAATTTTTCGGACTTCGGAACTATTTATTTTGAATTTCAGAAGTCTGGAAATTAAGGAAATGTATTTTAATTAAAGGAAATTCAAGCGATTAAATCTGGAGCGTTGATCTCTACCACTGCTTCATCCTGACCGTCACTGAGCCTATAAGTATGTTGAGATTAGATCAAATGGTCTAGATCACTCCAGAAATATCAGTGCTGGCGACGCGTTTCTCGACAATTAATTATGGTGAGGGTAAGCTTCGAACTCTTGCTACCCATGGATTTCATACTTAATTGTGATTTTGTTGACTAAAGGACAATTGTTGTTAATTAGATTAAAGATGAAGGAGTGAATGAGCTGATGGAGTAAAGGGCATTGCAGTGGCTCTGTACCGTGTTGAGTTTGAGAAGCTTGGTTCATGAATGATTCCTATGAACTATGATCAAAGGTATAATTGTTATGCTTGAACACATACTTTCCATGTGATTATTAGTTATCGCAGGGTTTGGTCTGCAATTGTAGTAAATAGTGAAGAGTTAAGTGGACAAGAGATTTATTTGGATGCTTAATCATTTAACTTGGAGTTGTGAATTTGATCTAATGTTAATTGTATGATTGAAAATCAACTCAAAAGTATATGCAAATTTGTGTTTGGTCGGCGATCATTTCACACTGGAATTCATGACCTTAATATGTAGTCCTAAGTTATGTCTTGAAAGTGGATTCATTCGAGTTATGGTTGTCAACCTACAAAGAAGGTGCTGGGTATTGAGAAACAAAGAGAAAGGACAATTTTAAGGTTTGCTGGGCACAAGTTGCTTTTGGTTAATTTGAAGAAAGAAAATGGTGTCCAAAGTAGTCAACAGTACGGGTACTATAAGGAGATACATATGTACTGACATTTGTTCTATCTCGTTATTGATCAAGAGGAAGTTATCTTGAAAATAGTCAATATTTGGGTGTCCATAGTAAATTGGAAGAATTACAACCAAAAAGAAAATGAATTCATTTTACTAAATTAAACAAATATATTTGGGAGTAAATGTTGAGTGTAAGAGAATAGAATTTTATATTAACACTCGAATACTATCATTGTCGGACTAGGACTCCAGTTACTTGGAATACGAGTTTACTCAAAAAACAAGCTATGGTGGTGTTGGCCTAGAGAAAGGGAAATGAAGTCAAAGCTTTTAGGTAGGGGATTCTGGACTGGCCTCAGTTAGTAATTTTTATGCATGGATTTTATGGAAATTAATGATGCATGAAGAAGAATTTGGTTTTTGTTTCACTTTCTGTGAGTTATTGTTTGATGACCTGAGAGTGAGAGGAGCATAGCGACTTCGACTTCCCTAAATACAAAACCCGCAGAGGGGCTGTATGGACTGAAGAGTGTCTGACATCCTTTGAGGTGTGGTAGTGCTTCTAGGTGATACGGCGTAAGTGGACACTTGCTACACCTTGCCGGTGTAAACGATATTAATTGTGGTAAGGTTGTAGTTGGCATAGTGATTGGTAATCAGGTCTGTTTCATTCCTCTGGGCCCTACTATATTTTCATAAACGAACTACAGTTTGTGGTTTTGAACATTTTTATCTATATGCATTGTTTCTTACTTACTTTGCCGGCACCTGTATTTTAAACACCTAGCTGGGGTAGAGTCTTATTGAGCAGCGAAGACGAAAGCTCAACCCTACAACAGTTTATGGATGCAGGTACTGTGTACGAAGATGAGACAGTTGGATGATGCTAATTGTGGCTTATTTACCTTGTACTTTAAATGGTCATCGACGGAGTAGGATCCGCCCGACAGGTTCTCTTATTTCCTTTACTCCCGTGTAACTTGTTTATCGAGGTTGTTATTATTTGTAAAATACCTCTTTTGTATATTTTTCGGACTTTGTCCTTGAATCAAACAAACATTCGATAATTGTTTTGAAATGACTTATATATGTTTTCTTTAAAGGATTTCCAATGGTTTTATAGTTTTCACCTCCCTTAAACAAATGCTTCCGCGCTCAAGTTTTCTGTAATACCCACAAATTTCATTTTAAATTCGAGTAATTGTATCGAATGATTATTGTGTGACGATTTAAGTTCGATAATAATTCATTTTTACAATTATCGAAGTTTCGAAACAATTTTTTTAACGAAAAGCTCGAAATACTCGGTTTGAGAAATCGACTTTTTCTACGTACGAAATTTGGAGAAACTTCCTTCATGAAAGTTGTAGAGCTCGTCGATACGAGTCCGTACTCATGCGGAACACGAAGATCGGATTTTTTCTGAATTAGTTATCGAATTTCAAAGTTTTCCGAAACATGTATATATAGAAAAATTTGGGAAACCCTAATTTTTTCTACCGGTTCCTCTCTTTCTCTTCTTCCTTCTGTTTCTGGAAAAAAACTCAGTTTTTTTCTCTCTCTCAGCTCTCTCACCGTCTCTCTCGACCGAAAAGGGGAGAAAACTTCTCCTTAATTGTTCTCCCTCCACAGACCACCTCTCGACCTCAAACCAAGTCCCAGGCGTCCGTCTCGAGCTGCTCTAGCTCCCGGAGGCAGTTTCACAAGGCGGCGCAGCCTGTGGCGGCGGCGGTACGGCCCGAACCGAAAACGACCATTTTCGGTTTGATCTCGATATCTCGAGCTACACTCCACCTTTTCACTTGATTCTTGTCTCATTGAGCTCGCCTCAACTTCCTCTACAAGCACTAAGAAGGGCCGGAACTGGGTCGTACGTTTTCACTTTCGTCGGAGCTCGACCCGAACGGATCGAAATACCGAAACTTTCGATCAAGATATCTCGAGCTATACACGATCGTTTCTTGTGATTCTTGGCTTGTTGAGTTCGCAAGGAAGTTCTGAACAAGTTTCCAGAAGGGATCGGGGCCTGAGGTTGCAGTTTTCACGTCGGTTTTCAAGCTCACCGGTTTCTGCATTTTTTTCGGCCGTCTACTGTAAATCGGTAATTTCGATCCCTTCCCGTTATTTTTAGGTCTTGTGCTAGTTATGAAAGTTGCTCAGAATGATGAAACGAAGGGGACAAGCTCGGCCCCGACACCATTGGTGGTGGTCGGTGGCGGCTCTGTCCCTAACTCCGGAGGCCTTTTCCGGCCACCTCCGGAGGTCTAAAATTGGTTTCTGTCCATTTTATGATTCTATGTTTCGATACGATCATTTCGGCGTATTATACGTATTTTTCGGATATCGTATGAATTAGTTATGAATTTTGTGATTTCGATCGATTTCGATCGTTAGATTTGTGATCTGTGAAATTATGACATTCGGATGAACGTGTAAATTTGTTATGATAATCATATGACTATACCAGAGGCTTTGTGTGGTCATGGGCGAAGATCCGACCGTTGGATCTTCGTATATGAGAAAAACGGTAATTAGGGGAGCGATTCGTGAAGAAACCGCTCGTCGGATTTTAATGTAAATTACAAGCTGGCCGTTAATTAGTAGTTAATTTATGTGTTGAAATTGTTGGCTAAATTCGAATCACATTTGATTAGGTGATTGACCGATTTTATTTGAGTGGGCTATTCGGCGTAATTATAATTATAATTATATTGAAGACGCAGCAGGAGTATCGAGGTAAGTAAAACTCACGTGGTTCATATTACGAACCGAGCATTTTAATTTATTTATTTTTGGTAATTGTGTGAAAAATATTTGCGGATTAAATATTTGTTTTAAAATTTCATGGACTTGAATAACCACGGTCCATAGGTAAGTAAAATGAATTTTAACTATACAAATGAATTTCATAATTTTCTTGTGTGAACTATAGATGGTATTAGTGGTCATTCCTGAGTGGATGATTACGTATATATATATATTTATGTGGAAAATATATATTGATGAGTGGATTGTTGAATGATGATATGATTGAGTTGAATTGATGAGTTGATTATATTACAATTGTGTAATTCCATAATAATATGATGTATCTTGGTTGGGTCGATTTCAGTATGTGATATTATATGTTGTGTTCATTTATGGGTTTAGGGTCGACGTAATGACCGGTGTGGGTAATCGGACGCTCTAATCCTAGTGTGGATGATGGGATACGATTGGTTGAGTATGTGGAATTATTGGACGTTCTAAATATGTATATAGGTATACATATTGATGAAATACAATAATTGGTAAATATGTCGGATGCCATAACCTAGGCCAGGTGACGGGCTACGATTCAGTTAGAGCTCTAGTCTGTCAAGTACCGTATTTTTATAAATACGATGATGAGAGTTGTGGAGAAAGTTGTGAGTTGGGTTGTCTTGATATATTGAATTGGTGTTGATTGAGATTGTTATTATTTGCATATGTGGAAATTATTGAGTGTTGCTGTGTGTGGGAATAAATGAGATTAAATTAAGTAACAGTTCCTTCTTTTACTCATACGAGCTTTCATAAGCTTACCGGGTTTTGTGTTGTTGCAATCCCGGTACACTATTCAATGGTGTAGCGGATATTCCTGCAGGTCAGGATAACCAGGGAGGTGACCGAGCTGCTTAGGTGTTACAGCAGTTTTGTTATTTATTTAGTTGTGAGGTGTGTGTATGCTCATTTAGAGCTTTACATTACAGTTTGGATTTGAGTTGTAATAATTAACCGAGACTAAATTCGGTTTGATTTTATTTCGTGTGGTGAGTATGTTAAGAAAAGAAAAATTTTCAGGATGATTATTTTGAGTTTGTAGTATTTTCATGTTTCGGATTTTGAATTGTTATTCTAAAATTCGGGGCGTGACATTTTCCTAATGGATTTACTCAAGTACTTTTAGTTTCTTTCTTTTTGCCTTGCGGGTCCTTAGGATTTGAGTTAAGAAATTCTTAGCTTAGGTTCTAAAGATACATGGCACTGCAATGTACTCGATTTGATGAGGTGCAAATAGGGGCGTTACACTATGCTTGAAATGATCAAGAAAATGCTAGAACAAAATAATGATGTTGACCCTCAGAAATTTTGAGAAAAAGACCCAGTGGTTTGTGAATTAAGATTACATGACATGAATGCAATATGTCATGTTTAATCCATCCACAATACAAAGAAGAAGATAAAAAAGAATTGAAGAAAGATATAGAAGACCTCCTGAAAAAGAGATTAATAAGACCGTCTACTAGTCCTCATCATGCTCAAGCATTCTATGTAAGAAATCATGCTGAAAATTTTAGAAGAAAAGCAAGAATGGTGATTGACTATAGAAATGTCAATAAGAAAACTGGTAAAGATGGTTACCAAATAGCACAAGCAAGAGTCTTAATCAATCAACTCAAATGAGCTAAAGTCTTTTCAAAATTTGATGCATGGTCGGGTTTTTTGCAAGTTAAAATGCATCAAGATAGTGTTCCTCTCACTGCATTTGGAACACCACAAGGTCATTATGAATGATTAGTGATTTATTTTGGCCTAAAACAAACCCCTTCAATTTCCCAAAGAAAGATGGATAACATCGTTAAACATGTAGCTGAATTTTTTGTCTGCATAGATGACATCTTGGTCTTCTCTACAAATAGAGAAGAACACATGAAACACTTTTATGAGGTCGTCAAGTTGATAATTCAACATGGAATCATCTTAAGAGAAAAAAAAAGTTTTCTTTATCCTAAATGAAGTTGATTTTCTTAGTATCGATATCAAGAATGGAGTAATAAAACTCCAACCCCATATCCTTGAAAAAAATCTGAAAATTTCCTGATAATTTTCCTAATGCTAAAGTTCTAGAGAGATTCTTAGGTGTCATTAATTATGGGAGAGATTTCATTCCTAAAATCTCGAGACTAACAACAATGTTATCTCCCAAAACAAGTTCTAAAAGAAAAGAAAATGAATTTTCACAGAAGATGATGAAAAAATTGTGAAGTAGATAAAAACTCTGCAAAATCCTTCCTCCTCTTCAACGACCAGAAAAAAATGATGAGATCATTCTTCAAACTGATGTCAATGATAATCACTTGTCCATTGTAGTTTTGGCAAGAACGCCAAGAACAAACATCGAAATGATTTGCAAATTATGTAGTGGAAAATTCAGTGTTGTAGAAAAAAATTATCCTACAGGAGAAAAAGAAATCTTAGCAGTCAAGAAAACAATTTTGAATTCCCCAGCTTTTTTAGGAAAAACTTTTACTATACACATAAATTATGCATGAGTAAAAAAAATGTAAACCTTTAAACTTGACAAAGCTGCCGAGAGAGGAAGATTAGCTAACTGGCAATTATTTCTTAGTCAGTATGATATAATGTTGAATTAATTGCAGGAAACAATAACTATATTCCTGACACTTTAACAAGGGAAATGGCAGTGTTTAGCAGAAGAGAAGAAAGCGATGAAGGTCGTAATCCAAGAAACCAAAGATCTGGAAAAGAACTTAAGGATACTAAAGAATCCACAGAGAAAATCCTCAAAAGTTTCTTGCTAGGTCCAAAAGGACTCACGACAACTGATCAATCTCAGGGTAAAGGATTGGCTAGCCTATCTCAAATGGCAGACGGTAAATACTCATCAAGACCGTTTAAGGCTATTGCTTTGTCAAAGAGAAAAATAATTCCATTTGGAGTTATAAATGCTTTTAATTCTCAATTAAAAACTTTTTCAGAACCTGTATTTAAAACTCGCAGAAGGTTACCTATCACCACAAAACTATTCTACACAACTTCTTGTTTGCTTTTCAGAAGAGAAATAGCGGACTTATGTTCCCAGCCTTGTTTGCCTTAGCTGAAGAACTTCATCAGGATGCTAGTCCCATTGTTGAACAACTTTATGAAAATACCAAACAGTAGAGTGATGTCCATATGGAAAAAACTAAAGTTCAATATCTTGTGGATCTTGGAAGTGCTAGAGTTCCTATCTTTGCACTAAAGAATCAAAGTGGTTCAATTTCCACAATCTCCTTGGAAGTCCTAATTCTAATCTTCCTGAAACTCTCTTTTTTGTCCTTGGACCTTACGTGGGAAGATATGTAGTTAATGTTCAAAGTGAATATCCTCAAAAACAAAAGCTCTGGCTTGTTGAAAATGGTTTTGTCCATAATCTCAAGATAAAAACAAACGATGATCTCAAGGGGTTGTTTGCTATCATAGTCAATACTGTCAAGAATGTTAGAAAATCTAACTGCATTCTCAGGTTGAAATTTACATTACTCCACCAGAGTGGATTCATAAGAAGAATGGGGAAGTTGATTATATATCCCCATGTCATTTTGTGAGGATTATTCAAGGACGATATCTGCAGCTTCCATGCGAAGGATATAATGGACAACCAAAATCTAGCATTGCTTGGATGAAAGCTATGTCTTTAGAATAAATCAAAAAGATCATCGAAGAAGATAATGAAAGTAATTATAACTGCTTTTGACCACCCTGAGGCTGTTAACAGTGATCTTTTTCTATCTCTCAAGAAAAAGGAATTTGATTCCACTTTAACCTATTTTCAGTGGATCGAGAAAATTTAAAGTGACAATCACTACAAAATGTATGAATACATAGATGGAGGAAAAAATGGAACTACAACAAGGATGAAAAATGACAACTCTTTCATGCTAGGCCACAATTCAGAAACAGACGAGAACATGTGACCTACTCAAAATGCATCTTTTAATTTTCTAAAAGAAGAGGTGACAACATTTTATCAAGAGAAATCTGTTTTTGTCATTTGACCTCAATCATCTGGATCACTCACAAAAGCAGAAAAATAATTGAGCTCTCTTCCCTATAGATTATGCATATTTTAATTTCAGTTTCAGTTCAGCTCCCTATATAAGGAGCCTTAGTAAGGCATCAGAAAATTAAGTAGAATAAATTTCTCTCAAGAAGTAAAAAAACTAAAAATATGTAAGGCTGTATTTTCTTTCAAGTAAGTACTTATAATCAGTTATGAGGAACTAAATAGCTTTTAGCTATTTATCCCTTTTCAATATATTGTTGCCGAAAAAATATAAAGATTTTCTGATTTTCTTCATTATTTTCGGCCAAAATACCTTTAGGGAATGTAGGGATGAACCTAGACTTGTTTTGAGCATTTACTTGTTGTCCACTCTTCTTCTTTCCTTAAAACTCTCCCTCGAATATCTCCAAACGTCTCTTTGCTTGATTTTCACATTGCTTCCTTGTTTCTCTCTTGATATTTCACGGCAAAACACATAAAACCCTCCAAAAATATCTCTTTTGCGTCACAAAACCCTAATTCCAATGAGTTTTTATCCATTTTACCGAACATCCAAATTAACCTAGAAGGTTCTTGAGCCTCTTTACATCATCTTCAAGCCATGTTGCCTCCTAACGCTTCCAAGAGTCATTTCCCTTCATTATTTCGATCATACTTTTTGGACGACCTAGGAGTCTTGCTTTGTCAAAGTTTCCTCTTCTGAGCAGGATTTCCTGGTTGAAACAGGAAAACTTCTTTTCTTCATTTCAGCCCATTTATGCAGCCCTTGTGTCTTGTCTTAACTCCCTTCAACATTTTCTAGCTCCTCTTTCCACTTTTGAACTCATTTCAACTCGTTTATTCCAAGGACCTGAAAATAGAAACTATTACTAAAAGTAGAAACTTTCTAAAAACAAGAAATGGAAACTTTCCTAAAATAAAATGGAAACTTTCTAAAAATAGGAAATAGAAACTTTCCTAAATAAAGGGGATTTATTTAAGGAAATAACTAAATAAATATGAGGAAATAACAGTTAAAACGTCGCATTAAAATGCTCCTATCACTCACTCAGTTTTACATCCGTCTTTCACTTAACTCACTGCCATTAATTCTACCATTAGAAGCCGTTAAAATTGAGGGTATATTTGTCCAAACACTAAATTAATGTTGGAATAAAACATATATTTTTGTGACAATGTATTGAGAACAAACTAGAATTTAGAGAAGTTTTATATACATATCTCCAATTACTTAATGCACACCCCTATATTTTTTTGTCATCAAGCTTCCATCTATACCCCTCCTCATTAATAAATAAATAAAAACAAGCAAAGAAGAGTCCACAAAAATAAAATAAGAATTAAATTTTTTATATATCAAAATATTAATAAATATTTTCTTATAGGTTAAATGTTCTCGTCTTCTTCATAATACAATCGACGTCTCTTCAAAATCATACGTTAACGTCAATGATAGATATAATAATTGTAATTAACGTGAAAATTAGCAAGCAACCAAATTGGTTGGAACATATTGAAAGAAGTTATAAAACCATCAATTATGCCTTAAATACATAAATACATCATGTTCAATCACTTTGTTTGCAAAACATCACCATGGCTCATTCTTTAGGGATTTTAATATTGACAATGATTATATCGATCACGAAGATATTAACATATATTGAATATTATAAAACCTTAGAGGCATCAAGTTTTTCAACTTGAAAAACAACAAAGGTAAGAAAGTTAAGTTATTCAATCTTCTAGCGATATATCAACCTCATTTATGTGAGAAAGAAGGGTAATTAGTAATTACCATATTGATATGTGCCCAAATTAGTTCCACAATAAAAAAAAAATAATGTATTAAATAAAAAATTATGATACATAGTCGACCTATTTTTCTTAAGTTTTTCTCATTTATTTATTTAATGAGGAGGGGCATAGATGGAAGTTTGATGAAAAAATGAGACAAAAAAATTAGGGATGTGCATTAAGTAATTGAGGGGGTCTATTTAAAATTTCACTAGAATTTATTTATTCAAACATAAATACAGACTATAAACCTACAGCCTCTTGGAGAGTTTTGATTGGTTGGATGACACACCAGGGCTTACATGGCACTACGGGATTGGTCAAAGCTATGTGGAATTATTAAATAATTCTTTGGGAAAATAGTAGAAGATCATGAAGCTTGGAGACCAAGGCTAGCGTCCCCTATATATACTCTCCATTCTTTGACATTGAGAACACATCTTCCCATTCAAAAATCACACCACAAAATCGTCAAGTCTCTCTCTCCATTCTCTAGTTCACTTTCAAAGTTTCAAGCAAGGAAGAAGAAAAAGAAGAAGCAGCCGTGAGCATCATCATCCATCATCCACCTTGAAGACCTGCTTCCAAGATTCAAGATTCTCCAACGTCAACATCTCTATCTCCATCTCCATCTCACGGTGTAATTCGTTCTTCTTTCTTTGTAACCTTTTATGTTTTCCTTGTTTGATTTTCATCGGAATTGTTTCTAGTTAACAATAACATTAGGGCAAAGTTTAAAGCCCAATTCTTATGATTGAATGAAATTTTCGATTCCTATGATTGTGATTCTATAGTTGCTTATGTGAGATTGTTCAATTAAATTTGCTTGATTGATATCTTTTTTGTGTTTATCTTATATGGTTCGAAACATCTAGGGTTTACATATACTTGATGCTAGATTTAAGTTTATGATTCACCTAATAGTTTTGTGAACTTAAATCAAAAGTAGTAAAGGCTTTGAACAAAAGTCGAATTTAATTAAAAAGGATTGCAAATAGGTGAACTTATTCATACTAATTTGTGCACTTGAGTTGATAGGCTTTCTCTATGTTTCTTGCGTTGAGCATGTTTTGATTAGCTAGCTTTCTAGACTTTGATTGCGTGTTTAATAGAATTGATCTAGGTGCTTTCACTTAGGTTAATTAGTAAATGAAAGTAAAATATGGGAAATCATTTGCTTCAAATGTTTTACATGATCAACTTTTTTTTCATGACTTAGATGAACAATTATAGGGTTTTAATCGAATTTGATTACATGGAATTGGTTTTGATCTTTGTTTCTTATGTTTCATTCTTGTATAAGTGTTTGTATATTTTCTTTTTTTTATTTTAATTTTCGAAAACCCTAAGTCTAAAACCCCCCTTTAAATTCGTTACTTGTAAATATTCTTGTAAATATTATACTTTGTAAATAATAATTCTTTATTTGTTTCACAATGACAGGTGTACCCTCAATCCCCGGAATTGAATGATCCCTATTTACCGTATACTAATGATGATATTTTTGAGGGTTAAATTGGGCGCTTACTTTTAGCGTATCAGTGAGTTAAGTGATATTGTTGAAAATACAGTGAGTTAAGTGTCGAATAAGTCATAACTCAGTGACCATTGGTGATGTTTTCCCTTAGACCTATATCCTACTTTTAATTTTAGCAAGCACCTTACTATGAACAGCTGTGATTCCGCCCTGTTAGTAACCACTCGGACATAATGTCGTTAGGTGAAATTGTGGCATGTTGAAGACTAGTTCTTTTCTGGAAATATTTTGGAAATATTTTGATTATTTGCATAGAGTATCATCCAAATAAACTTGTAAGAAACCGATAGATTCAAGTTAACCTTTGCATATTTTGTCCATGTGACTACTTTATCAATCTGCATACTTGCATATCTGTACCACAGACAAATCCATAAAAAGAAAGATATCTAGATTAGGAGATTCTGGCATGGGTTGACGAAAGACAAAGTGAAGAAGCCAACTTGCTGCAGTGAGTGCAGTCTACGAAGGAGATGCTCTCTAAGGTTATAGAAAATTAGTCATATCCTTTTTAATATGACAAGTATAAGAGTATAAAACTTAAAGGGCAATGATATAGGACCTCAATGAGGTCTAACATTTGTGGCCTCAAATCCTCGGTGTCATGCCATATAAGACCAAGTTCACCCGTTGGGTCACCGTGTCACCTACTATTCACTATTTTTTAGTGTATATTTTTATTCTCTGGGTCATGAAATACACTGTACCCGTGACCTAGGGCACGAAATATACTATGCAGGTCACCATGGTGACCTAGAACACTATTCAGGGTGACACATGCAGGGCACGAAATACACTATACTCGTGACTTAGAGGGTAAAATAACACATAAAATCAGTGAATAGTAGGTGACCTGGTGACCCAACGGGTGAACTTGCTCTAAGTAAATACAAATTTTATTTTCAATTCCACATAATATATCTTGCCACATCAGACTATTGCAACACTAACTTTATCCTTTTACATTTCCTTTTAGATGTTAGGGGTGGATCAATTACATTAATGAATTTAATTAGGTGACGAAAAAAGATATCAACTATTAATTATCCATTAATTTAAGAGATATGTCCACAGATTCTTTGATCAATATTTTTCTTCATTTAATTAAATTATTTCCTTTAATTTATATTTCCAAATAGCATTAATATATTGAATTATGTGTCAAGAAATAGACGCTTGTTGTAGAGAAACTGAAATTGAGAGGAATTTGCTGTGTATTCTCATTGATAATAGGGGTCTCTTTATATAGAGAATTACAATGCATAGAATCCAAATTGTACAAGGAAAGTAATTCTACATTGAATAGTATTTTAAATCCTTCTATTATAACTCTATTACCTCTAGGTCAAGTAACCTAGAGTTTGGGTCAAACACAAAATAGACATTTCCTTAAACACTCCCCATTGTATTGCCCAAACACGGTGCTTCTCTTGTTGCCTCGTTAAAAACCTTGCCGAGTAACATTCAGTGGGACAAAAATAACCTCGGCCGAAAGGGAAAAAGAGCACAACACACCCTTCACATTTCGAGACCACACATGTAGACATCTCCCCTTGATGTTTGCATCTCCCCCTGATGACTACGGTCATGGGAGTTCAGATAACTTCCGCAAACAATGATACCAACATGTTTCTTGAAGGTGAAATTTAGGCAATGACTTAGTGTGCAAGTCTGCCATACTGTCCCCATATTGAACCTAGTTCACTTTGATCTTGAGGAGAGTCTGTTGTTGCTCATTATTCTTGGTGTTGTCGCTTTTGATAGAGCCTTGTTTCATTTGTTCAAAATAAGCAGCATTATCCTAAATGCTCGTAGGCTCATTTGTGGTAGACTTCAAACCACAATTGTTTGAACATGCATAATTATGGATCCAATCCAAATACATTCACGAACCACTTCGTGAAGAGCAATAGTCTCTACATTGTTCGAAGATATAGCGACTAGGGTCTGTTCTATAAACCTCCACATTCTTTACCCATGGTGAACACTTAACCAGTTTGGGAATGATCTCTGTGTGGGCCAAAGAGATACCTAGCATCAGCAAAGCCTTCCAAAATGCTAACTTCATTTTAGGATGGGGAGAGGGGACGCAGGCCAGTATTGGTGGCGTTCCTGGTGTACGATGGGTTCGAATCCATCATCTCTCTGTAGGGATAGAACAAGCTCATATCAATCGTACATCTCAAATACTGAAAGATATCTTTTATACCAATCCAATGGAGTCGTGTTGGCGCAGAGCTATTCCTTAGCTAACAAGTTCACAACATATGAGATGTCTGATCTTATGCATAGAGCTAAGTACAATAATGAGCATATCATACTTATGGAGGGCACTTCCACCTCTTGCACATCTTCTCCATCATCCTACGGATGAAGAGGATCCTTTTCAGGATCAAGGCTATGGACAATCATGGGGGTGCTTGAAGGCTTGACTTTGTCAAAACACCTAAGCATCTCTCAACACGATGCTCAAGCTCCAAACCGAGACATAATCGTGTTCTCCCAAAATCTTTCATCTTAAAATAAGATTTCAAGTGTTCAGCGGTTTCCCTTAAGTCCTTAAGGGCTTCCAATGAAGATCATGTCCAATATGAACCGCGATAGAATCCGAAACTTGTTATGGAAAAGTGTGGGCATATCCTTTCCCAATCAAGTAGTCACTTTAGTGAGCATTTCAACCTTATTGTAAACGCGCTCCATGGTCTAGACCCACTTGACTTGGGTAAGTGAGGTCCACCATGATCCTTCATGTATATTCTGTATCTAGATCCCCATAGAGATACGTAGTGACCACATTTGTAAGCTGCATGTTCAGTTATTTTGAAACTACCAAACTAACAAGGTAGTAGAGTGCAATGACATCCATTACGAGAGAATGTCTCATCGTAGTCGATTCTAGGGTGTTTTATGAGAAGCCTTGCCCCATAAGGTGAGAATACCATATCTTTTTCTCATCACGCATTCTAACGACCCATTAGTCAATAGGTTTTATGTTAGAAGGTGTTGGCATCACTGGCTTGAAAACCTTACTCTTCATTAGAAAATCCATCTTAACCTGGATTGCATCTTTCCATTTAGGCCAAATTTCTCTACATTGGTATTCATTCATCAACGGAGCGTGGTTCAATATCATCGGACTCAACAGACTCATGCGCGACTACATCTTCAATTATGATGGAGTTTCTATCCCACGTCTCATGTACACTAGTGTAACTTTCATAGAGCTCTATATTCTCAGGAATAGGTTTTGATGTTGAGGTGTCCCCCAATGATAACCATAATCCGAAAGATTCTTATGAGACGGATTTTAAGTGTTGATGATCAAATGATTGGAATGTGCCAAAGTATCCTTCGAACCCATGGGCCTCCCACGCATCCTAGCTGGGGTCATGGCCTATAACGCTAGAGTGCCACTCTTTATGGCGTTGACGCCCTGCCTACCTCCATGTAAGGTGGCGCTACATCCTCTCGTAGGGACGTACTTCTTGCAGGCATATTTGCAGCATATGTGTGAACTTGTCACTTTAGTAGGGATCGAGATGAGACATAGTGGGGACAGACCACGAAAATTCTTGTCATTCTTGCTGAACATTAGTGTTCTTATCTCCCCTAATGACGGGAAGACTGTCTCATCAAAGTGACATCCGCAAATCTAGCGGTAAGGAGATCCCCTTGCAAGGGCATTAAGTGGCGGACGATTGTTGGAGTCTCAAATCCAACATAGTTGCCCATTCATCTATAAAGACCCATCATAGTGCGCTGTGGCGGCACAATTGGCACAGAAATGGCTCACTCAAATGTGCGTAAGTGCAAAATACTTGTACCCAATCACTAACTGTAACACATAGATACATTGAGTGGCGGTAGGTCGTAGACGAATTAGCATAGCTGCATGCGATATTGCATCACCCCAAGCGGATATAAGGAGATTGGTGCACATTACCAATGTCCAAACTACCATCGTAGTCGTTTACCACAAGACTATTTAGGTGTGTACATGGGAATATGATGTCCAACATCAGTCCCAATGCAATAACCATTGAAAGTATTGCCAAATCCAATTGACTGAATAGGATGATCTAAGGAGTGAACCTATTGTCATATGATATGTGCTAGGAGTATAGCATAAGCAGCATTTACAGATGGACAATAGCATAACATGTGACCAGCGTGTTTGTGTGTCAACCAACATCATAAGATATTTAAACGTCAGTAAGTTTGTTGAATCAGTCTATAGAATCCCCACGGATTCTATGTAAGAACAGAATGAGTATTTTCATATCCTTCACATAGGACGGTCTCAGTCCTAATTTTCCTAAGGAACGGACTTTGCAAAATGAACGAGGTGCCTTAGAAGCAACAAACGAGGAGTTTGGTTGGGCATGAGCGTCTGCAGTGCTATTAGAAGCAAAATGTGTGACTACATCACCCATCATGGCACTGGAACCATGGAAAGTGGCATCCATGGCAGCATGGCCATGGTTGGCGCCATTTATGGTGCTATCACAAAAAGGACTTTTGCGGCCCTACGGCGACTAAGGACAGCGGCAGCGCCAGATGCTGCAGTAGCGGCTGTCATCCTAAGTCCGGGAATCAATTTTCGATTCTTGCTTCGTTTAGCTCAAATGGATGGATGTCCGTGTGAAGTCTTTCATAGACGGATCATCATATCATGACTAAAATGATCTATCATGTCGTGACAAAGCCAATATGTGTTTAAATCCAAAAGATCTTCTTCTCATAACTTTTATTGGATTAATAGCTCGAATAGTGACATAGAGTCCACTAAAGAAACACATAAACTTCTCTAAGATGCACCTTTGCATGCAATCGTTAGAGGTATTGCAAATGAACTTATTTTTGTTCTCTACATGCGTTTTCGCAAGGAATCCGTTGGCTATTCATAGGTGCAATTTTCCCTAGAAGCGTAGAGAGTTTCTGTGACAGTAATCAAGGTGTCATTTGGCAAAGGGAATTTGGGCAATTCCATGTCCTTGAATTAATACTGATGGCCCAACCATCGTAGTCACAAAGTAATATGCTCAGAATCAAAATTGAGTCATAATGAAAAGAACTCGAAATTTTATTCTTAAGCCAACGGAGTTACATCATTGTCTCTTTGACCAAAGAAAATCTAATCTAAAATGCTAGCTAACGCAAACAATGGTAGTCGTCTAACTTCTTTCGGTAATTCCAAAATAAATGTGACCAGGTGAGTAGAGAGATGTCGGTGGAAAGAGGCTCGCTTAAGTACCACTAATCTCAAAACCTTCCTAGACATCACACTTAATTTGGGTGAGCCTACTTTGAATAATGGCTAAACCATTGGCATTTACTGCAAAAATGTATGGCAATTGCCTATTACATCTCTTGGAAAAATAAAGACTTAAACAGAATTGGCGTTCTATTGATCCCAGCCAGATTTGTAGTCTTCAACCCTTTACTCTAAATCATCTTCTTGATCTTCTTATTTCACATAGTGTGCTTCTTTTGCTTCACAATATGCTTTGTAGGCGGTGACAATTTCTTCACGAGCTCTACAAATGTGTGCCCAATGACCTGATACTCCACATCGAGAACATGCATCTCTTTGCTCAGACTCCAATGATTGAGGTGCTTTGAAAGTGTCATTTAGATGGCTCTTAGTGTTGGTGGCGCTACTAACATGGCCAGAGGCGTTGCCTACCTCTCTCTTTCCACGTTGACCTCTTCGGTTCCGTGTTAGCCTATTTTGGCGGTTTCCTTCCCAAGTAGAGCGATTATATGGACAAAAACATCCAGAAGTATCCCTAAGATTAAAGTTTCGCTCTTAGCGCCCTCTCTTAGGGGCGCAACTATAACTGGACTCCGGAATATGCTATGTTTTCACAGATCTCGAATTATAGTTCTTCACAAGGATGTTGTCATACTTTTCAGCGACATTCATAGCTCCAATAAGCTCATGAAACCTTGTGATCCGTCTTGCAGTAACATCAATTCGATAGTTCTTAGCAACCATCAATGCAGAGACGGGAAAGGTAGAGAGAGTCTTCTCAATCAACATCGCATCTGTGATCTCTTGACCACAGAATTCTATTAAGGATTTAATGTGAAGTGCTTCCGAGTTGTAGTCAATAACTGACTTGAAATAACAGAAGTTGAGGCTGTGCCATCTCATTTCTAGATCAGGAAGCAAGGAGTCACGGACATTGCCAAATCTTTCTTCGAGTGAGACCCACAGCCTTCTGGGGTCTTCTTCATTCATACACTCGTACTGGAGCGAATCATCCATATGTCAAGTCATTAGGATGATGGCTTTAGCCTTATTTGCCTCTAAGGCTGCTCTTTTGCTTCCAAAACTTGAGCTTGCTCAACAGTTAGCACGTCCTGGTTAGGCTCGAGAATCGTCTCCATGATTCCATTGATTTTGAGATGCTGGTGGACATCACGAACCCACCTATGATATCCAGAGCTAGTTGTTTCCAATGGAGCAAAGTCCAGTTTGTTCAGGTTACTCATCATGTAAGAGAACAACGAAATTAGGGTTAGTTTCAGAGCGTAAAAGGCTGCCACGAAAACAATAGAAATTTTTGAGCGTAGTCGCTTCCAAGAAATTTAGGGATTTCTGAACGTAATCGCTTCTAAGAAATCTAATTCCAAGATGAATTTGATTAGATCGAAACAATGATGTGTTTGTAGTCGATCATAACATCTCAACAAACTCTAAGTTTAGAGGACTCTACAAGCTCCAAACTTGGAGTGAGCACGAATCCCTACAGTTTGGCTTTTGGTCTCCCCTATGAAAAAGAAAGGGGGGTAGAAGAAGGGTGGTTGGAAGTCCCCGAGAAAAAGAAAAGAAATTGAGATTACGGAAGCAAAAGATATTAAATAAAAGAAAATACCTTGAATGTGGTCCTCTTTTTTTTTCCCCCCTTTTCTTCTTCTTGTTTTTTTTTTCTTTTTCTTCTTTCTCCTTCTAGCGCACGTGGGCTTGGCTCCCTTGTTTTTTTTTTCTTTTCTTTCTTTTCTTCTTCTGGGCCCCGTCTCATTCTTTTTCTTTCTTTTCCTTTCTCTTCTTCCGGGCCGCCTTCTTCCTTTCTTTCTTTACTGGGCTGGAACAAAATGGCAGCAGCTTCTAGCGGTTCAAGGAGATTCGGAACTTCTACAGGCCGGTCCGGCCACTTTCCGGCTGGTTCTGGAAGTGCAGATTCCGGTGGTGGATTCTGGAGTCAGGGAGCCAGTGTTGACCAAATATGATGGCAGAAGGTGGTATGAAATATCGCGAACCGGGCAAAATTTGTTGTTATTTTCTTTACGCCGGTTCGGTACTTTTCCTGCCGGTTTTGATGACGCAACCAGCGGTTCTGGTTTCCTAGGATTGAGATCTTCAAGGTGTGCTGCAGGGGCCAAAAGAGTTTCAAGGTTTTGTATACGGATTTAGGTTTTGGCTATTTGTTTCAGGGTTAGGGGTTCGTGCTGATAACGTGTTGTAGAACTGAAATTGAGAGGAATTTTGTAATACCGGCAAATTTCATTTTAAATTCGAGTAATTGTATCGAATGATTATTATGCGATTTCACGATTTATGTTCGATAATAATTCATTTTTACAATTATCGAAGTTTCGAAACAATTATTTTTAACGAAAAGCTCGAAATACTCGGTTTGAGAAATCGACTTTTTCTACGTACGAAATTTGGAGAAACTTCCTTCATGAAAGTTGTAGAGCTCGTCGATACGAGTCCGTACACGTGTGGAACACGAAGATCGGATTTTTTCTGAATTAGTTATCGAATTTCGAAGTTTTCCGACCGAAAAGAGGAGAAAACTTCTCCTTAATTGTTCTCCTTTCACAGACCTTCTCAAACCAAGTCCCAGGCGTTCGTCTTGAGCTGCTCTAGCTCCCGGAGGTAGTTTCACAAGGCGGCGCAGCCTGTGGCGGCGGCGGCACGGCCCGAACCGAAACGACCATTTTCGGTTCGATCTCGATATCTCGAGCTACACTCCACCATTTCACTTTATTCTTGTCTCATTGAGCTCACCTCAACTTCCTCTACAAGCACCAAGAAGGACCGGAACTGGGTCGAACGTTTTCACGTTCGTCGGAGCTCGACCCGAACGGATCGAAATACCGAAACTTTCGATCAAGATATCTCGAGCTATACACGATCGTTTCTTGTGATTATTGGCTTGTTGAGTTCGCAAGGAAGTTCTGAACAAGTTTCCAGAAGGGATCGGGGCCTGAGGTTGCAGTTTTCACGTCGGTTTTCAAGCTCACCGGTTTCTGCATTTTTTCCGGCTGCCGACTGTAAATTGGTAATTTCGATGCCTTCCCGTCATTTTTAGGTCTTGTGCTAGTTATGAAAGTTGCTCAGAATGATGAAACGAAGGGGACAAGCTCGGCCCCGACACCATTGGCGGTGGTCGGTGGCGGCTCTGTCCCTAACTCCGGCGGCCTCTTCCGGCCACCTCCGGAGGACTAAAATTTGGTTTCTGTCCATTTTATGATTCTATGTTTCGATACGATCATTTCGGCGTATTATACGCATTTTTCGGATATCGTATGAATTAGTTATGAATTTTGTGATTTCGATCGATTTCGGTCGTTAGATTTTTGATCTGTGAAATTATGACCGTCGGATGAACTTGTAAATTTGTTATGATGATCATATGACTGTCCCAGAGGCTTTGTGTGGTCATGGGCGAAGATCCGACCGTTGGATCTTCGTATATGTGAAAAACGGTAATTAGGGGAGCGATTCGTGAGAAACCGCTCGTCGGATTTTAATGTAAATTACAATCTGGCCGTTAATTAGTAGTTAAATTATGTGTTGAAATTGTTGGCTAAATTCGAATCACATTTGATTAGGTGATTGACGGATTTTATTTGAGTGGGCTATTCGGCGTTAATTATAAATTATAATTATATTGAAGACGCAGCGGGAGTTTCGAGGTGAGTAAAACTCACGTGGTTCATATTACGAACCGAGCATTTTAATTTATTTATTTTTGGTAATTGTGTGAAAAATATTTGCGGATTAAATATTTGTTTTAAAATTTCATGGACTTGAATCACCACGGTCCATAGGTAAGTAAAATGAATTTTAACTATACAAATGAATTTCATAATTTTCTTGTGTGAACTATAGATGGTATTAGTGGTCATTCCTGAGTGGATGATTACGTATATATATATTTACGTGGAAAATATATATTGATGAGTGGATTGTTGTGTGATGATATGATTGAGTAGAATTGATGAGTTGATTATATTACAATTGTGTAATTCCATAATAATATGATGTATCTTGGTTGGGTTCATTTCAGTATGTGATATTATATGTTGTGTTCATTTATGGGTTTAGGGTCGACGTAATGACTGGTGTGAGTAATCGAACGCTCTAATCCTAGTGTGGATGATGGGATACGATTGGTTGAGTATGTGGAATTATTAGACGTTCTAAATATGTATATAGGTATACATATTGATGAAATACAATAATTGATAAATATGTCGGATGCCATAACCTAGGCCAGGTGACGGGCTACGATTCAGTTAGAGCTCTAGTCTGTCAAGTACCGTATTTTTATAAATACGATGGTGAGAGTTGTGGAGAAAGTTGTGAGTTGGGTTGTCTTGATATATTGAATTGGTGTTGATTGAGATTGTTATTATTTGCATATGTGGAAATTATTGAGTGTTACTGTGTGTGGGAATAAATGAGATTATATTAAATAACAGTTCCTTCATTTACTCATACAAGCTTTCATAAGCTTACCGGGTTTTGTGTTGTTGCAATCCCGGTATACTATTCATTGGTGTAGCGGATATTCCTACAGGTTAGGATAACCAGGGAGGTGACCGAGCTGCTTAGGTGTTACAGCAGTTTTGTTATTTATTTAGTTGTGAGGTGTGTGTATGCTCATTTAGAGCTTTACATTACCGTTTGGATTTGAGTTGTAATAATTAACCGAGACTAAATTCGGTTTGATTTTATTTCGTGTGGTGAGTATGTTAAGAAAAGAAATTTTCAGGATGATTATTTTTGAGTTTGTAGTATTTTCATGTTTCGGATTTTGAATTGTTATTCTAAAATTCGGGGTGTGACAAATTTACTGTGTATTCTCATTAATAATAGAGCATCTTTATATAGAGGATTACAATGCGTAGAATCCAAATTGTACAAGGAAAGTAATTTTACATTGTATAAGATTTTAAATCCTTCTATTATAACTCTATTACCACTAGGTCAAGTAACCTAGAGTTTGGGCCAAACACAAAATAGAGATTTCCTTAAACAACGTTAACTTTTCTTCCAAATATTGATTAATTTCATCCAAAAAAAAATAGCATTAATAAATTGAATTTGGGAAATACTTATGTCTAAATTAAGAGGTAATAAAAAATTTCACCGTAGTAGCCACTAATTAACGTCTACAATCTAAATATAAGGGAAACAAACAAAAAATAATAAATTCAGATCTAAGATTTAAACCCTGACTACATAAAGAGAAAACAATGAACAAAATAATATATACAATCATAGGAATATGTATTTTTCACATTGTATGTGTTATGCAAATCTATTAATCGAATGTGTTATGTAAATCTATTAATCGAATGTACGTGCAAAACTATTGACTAAATTACATGAATTTTTTTCTACTCTTGATTGAAGGAAAAAAAATTGTTGTTTAAATCTAAGCATGAGTGTAATGGGAAAAAAAAAAGCCAGATTTTTTTTTTTTAGAACAAAGCTAAAATAATTTAGAGTTATTAGATTTTGGAAGGATAAGATGGTATTTTTCTCAAGAATTACATGATATGATTTGACAAATAAGTTATATGTGTAGATGACATGGCTTGACACCTAAAATTGAAATCACAAATCTTAGACCTCATTGAGGTCACACATCATTTTCCAAAACTAAAAAAGTTGAGAAGTGGTTTTGCCGGTTGGCACGCCAATTTTCACCACATTTTGACACATATTCTTCCCTTCTGTATGTCGCTTATGTGAATATATCAATTATCAAGTTTCAAAGATACTCTTTTTTTTTTCTTTTTTTTTTTACTACTTGAAACTTGCACGTCACTTCTAGCTATATATTCTTTCAAAAAAAAAAAACTACTAATAATAATAATAATTACTTCTATGTAGGATAAAATAGCTTTTATTATCACATACAGTGGGCTAAAGCTACAATATTCAGATTAATAGAACTTTTGCCACAAATTCTTCGATGTTCTTATCAGAGCTTCCCCCTTCATCCACAGCCTCTTTAGCCAATTCTTTCCATATCAACGAAGCCTTTTTAAACTCCATCCCCTTTTCCTTGTCCATGACCTCCTTAATACACACAGCTATTTCTTTTTTTGTTGCAAGACCAGATTTCTTATTCACATTCACCCTAACTCCGACTTTCCACACATCCGCCACATACTTTGCATTCGTCGGTTGATCAGCCCAGTGTGGCAATACCACCATCGGTACTCCCAAGCTCAACGCTTCGAGAGTCGAATTCCATCCACAGTGAGTGAGGAAACATCCCACTGCCTTGTGAGCCAAGACTTGTAGCTGTGGGCACCAACTCACTACCAGACCCTTCCCTGATATCTCCTCTACAAAATTCTTAGGGAGTTTATCTTTTTCCGTTTCTCGGACTACCCACAGGAAGTTGAAACTGCTATTCTTAAGACCCCATGCCAGTTCCGCAGTTTGCTCTATGCTTAGGTCGGCCAAGCTTCCAAATGATGCATAGACGACTGAGCCAGGTGTCTTGGAGTCCAGCCACTTCATGCAAGTCTCCACATTTGGCTTGAAAAGGCTAAGACCATAGTCTTTGTCATCCTCCAACCGCTTGTCCAAGAAAACTGATGGAATTGTTGGTCCTATCATCTTGACTGGCCAGTCTTGGCTCTCCATCCATTTTAGTACCTAACGAAATTGAACAATAGTATTTAAACACTAACAGCATATAAAAGATGCAAAAAGTAATTAAAAGACATTAGCTTTGTGTCTACCTAGGAGATTTGAATGTTTTGCATAGAAAAAATAAAAAATAATAAATAAAATAACAAAACAAACAAGTCTACTGAAAATCGAAATATAAACAACATTATCTTAATGAATATTGTTTTAATTTTATCCAACATATCTGATCGACTATCTCTACATCCAGAATTATTCGTGAAGGAGAATAGCTATGGAGATATATATTATTTTTTTGTTACAAAAAAGTTTAGAGAAAGAAAGGGTATCCTGTACCTTAACGTCAGGGTAGACCTACAACCTTGACCCTAAAGTACTGACGCAAGACACGTATATGTCTCCACAGCCTCTAACTATAGAAATATATTATGGGTGATATATATCTCTATTTCTATCTCTATGACAAAAATACATGCAAGTCTACTAAATTTTATTTTCTGGTCCCGTATCTCATCTCCATAATTATTCATGAAAGAGAATTATTATAGAAATATATTATGGGTGATATATTTGTATCTCCCTCTCTACAGCATAAATACAAGTCTACTCATTTTTATTTTCTTTTTAAGGAATATGTACCTGAAGCCCAGTAGGAGGTTAATTAATGGCTGATAATTTAGTAATTAGTCGCTAATTGTGAACTAAATTGCCTATGATCCATGCATGAATAGAGTGATCTATATAGACACACATATAAAAATGTTGAGCACCTCTTTTTCCAACTTATCAAAACTGCTATAGAAGATGCAGTTTACTTGCTTCAAATTGGAGTATTGATTCATGGCAAGCTTAAGGAAAGCTGGGTATGACTCGACATCGGAGAGAAACGTCGGTAGATCTTTGAGCTCTAATGGTGGCATAGATGGCATAATTGCCCTAGGACCTTCTAAGGGTAGCTGTAGTGTTCCTTCATGGACATGGTGAAAGATAGTTGCAACTGCACATGAAGTTGTGAAAAATGGAGCTCCATCTATGCCTTGTCGCCGTGCCACATCTAAAACCCACGGCATGCCCGAGTGGTACACCACGAACTTGAGAGGGTATTGCGACGCATCGCTGCTGTTCCTGATCTTCGTCATGAGGTTGGTTAAGGACTTTGTGGTTGAGATTCGGAAACGGTCAATAGACTCCTCAATAGTTTCGGAATCCTTAACTTGTTCGGAGCCACCTGAGATGAACTCCATTTTGAGGTTGGACCCGAACGAGGTGGGATTGGGTGTTGGTACGGATTTACTAGCAGAGAAGGTGGTGATTACAGTGACCCTTTGGCCTTTAGAGACCAGCCGCTTGGCGAATTGAACCATCGGGTTCATGTGACCTTGAACCGGAAAAGGAAACACTAGGATGTGGCTCTGAGCAGCACCAGCACCCATTTGTTCTTCCAAATCCACCTTCATTGTGGAATGCCAATCTAGCTAACTAAATTTATCTGTTTTTCCTCACAGTAAGAATGCAATGACAAGAAGAAACTGTATGTGTTGTGATTGAATGAAGAGAGCTCTAGAATATTTATTAGAAATCAGGTTGACTGGTAGATTGTAGTTGGACAACAGTTGTGAACCAGTTGATACCGATCACGATCACAGATTCTCATTTCACGCAAGGCATGTATACCCCTACAACACTAATATATTCAAGAAATCATTGATCATTACGTTCAAAAAAAAATCATTAATCATATATCACTTGAAAAACGTTTTTAGTAAGACGGTCATCCAATTCTATTTCAGAAATATACATGCATTCCTAATGATTCCTAAAACTTGAAAACACAATTTCTTTTCTTTAAATTTATACACAGGGCCATAATTGATTATGCGGTGGAACAAATCTAATTATTTATGCATGATGATGTGACTTTTCTTCTAGAAACAGGGAAGTAAAGTTTTCTTGTACGTTCTCGCTGGAAAGTTGGTATGGTTTTAATACTTTTATTTTGTATTAGCTCATCGTCACTTTCTAGAAGATATATGTCATTTTTTTTTTCGACAAATTCTAGAAGATTTATGTTGGTTAATGAGTTCTATGTGCTGAAGATGAAAGAGATACAACACAACACACACTACAATGTAATAAATGTCAAAAACAGAAGTAATTAAAAGAAATCTCTGGGTATGTCCAGATGTGTCGTTTTAAGCAGGTCCCATGAACATCCAATTAAGATCACATATTGACACCGTCCATATCTGTCAAGTGGTACAATAATATTGCTAAAGGTGTCCAGACCAATAATGAACATCATGTGCATCAACTCAATTATTAGGGACTACCCTCTATATGTTTTCGGCCCACAATTTGTTAAGTAATTTAATTTAACTGAGGAACATGAGCTTGACATTTTTTGAGTTGCACCATAAATATTATAAAATGATTGCTGTTGAAAATTAACAGTGACTGTATATTTTATATTGTGTTTGTATCAGGTCATACTCAAGCTGTATCCTTGTGACAAACAGTTAAATTGTACCTACAACCAACGCTATGCAACTAAAAATTCTGGTAAAAAATTGATAAATATAAGGTTGCTATAGTAATGTCACCCCAGAAGAATTTTTGTTTTAACTTTTAACTAAACGCGTATTAACCTGCGTCCAGACCTATGTAATAACCTCCGACTCTTCATCCTTTTGGGTTTCATTTAATTTCTTTGTCGATATTGAATTGCTCGATGTTTATGCAGGCTAGGGTATTGATTTCAAATGACAGGAGATCATTTAATTCCAAATTGGAGAGGTTTTTTTTTTTTTTTTTTCCCAGCTGGCTAGTAGTATATTTGTTGAAAGGTGCACGCTGGAATTTGAGTATTTGTTGAAAAGGCTTGTCAGTTTAGGTAGCTTTTTAGAGTTATTTTGTTTAATAGCTTGATGTGCTCTACCTTGGTTTTCTATATTTTGGTATGCTCGGTACAGTGGTTTGTTAAGAATTTTGTTAAGAAATTTTCTATCATGAAAAAAGTTCAGGCAAAGAAAAAGGAAGAGTAAATACAATTCAGGATTAAATTCACTTCGACTCCTCTGGTTTGGATCGATCTTCACTTCAATTCCTGAAATTTTTTTTAATCATGTTGGTCCATACACTTTTAATTTTCATCACTCTAGTTCAATTTTCAAATTTCCCTCTATTTATAACGTCATTTGCTGAGCTTGAGTCGACACTTTTCAGCCTTTTAACCCTCGATTTGAACAAAATGTCCAAATTAACCACTCCAAAAATCATAAAACAATGGCTGCCTCTCTCTCTCTCTCTCTCTCTCTCTCTACTACTTCTCTCTTCTTTTTCTTCTTCTTCCTCCGCCAATCCGCCATGAAACACCCAGACCCAGCTCACCTACTTCACCGACTTCCTCACCTCCACCACCAACCCTCTCGTCCTCGACCTCCTCCCCTCCATCATAACCCAGAAGAACAAAAATCGCAGACCACAGACTATCAAAATCTAATGCCCTTACCATTCCCAAAAATCTCTCAGCAAACCAAACAAGCTCGAATCAAATCTACACAAACAACACCAAAAATCTAACCCCGATTTTGAAACTCATTTCTTAAAAGAGCTTTGCTATCCCTAGTTTCATTTACTTGCTAAAACATCTGTAAAAGAATCAAACTTTGATGCTCATGTGAAGATAACAACACAAATATTTCTTCATCTTCTTAAATCTTTTCCCAGCAACCAAACCGAGTCAAAGTTTCCATCTTTCAGCAAAAAACACCAAAAGACACATTGCAAAAGCCCAACAAGTCAAAAACCCAAAACAAAACAAACCCATCACAGAATCCATCAATCACAACCTGCCCAATATTAAAGATCGAATTTTTATATATGATCAAACCCACCAATCAGAACAAATTAAAAAGCACAAGAAAGTACCATCAGAAGCGTTAGTGGCAGCCACTAATCCTAGGCATAGCAACAAAGACCAAACCCAACAACAGAAACACAATGAGAATACGAGTCACAGAGCACGACTGAGCAGAGTGGCAATCACCCATTGTACTTGTCTTAACGCGACGATGATTAGGCGCAGTGAGGCACATGCAATAGAACCATGGACCTGCAGACCAATATAAGTGAATGAAAGCAATGAGGCAGTAGAAGAGGAGCTCGATCTCTCTCTTCTTTCTCTCTTCTTTTTGACCCAAACCCATTCCCACTCTAGGACCCAACTCAATCTTCGCCATCGAAATGGTCAGTGACCACAAGAACTGGAATTCGCATTTCAGAAGCAGAGATTGACGACGGAATCTCTCCCAGAACCAAAGATTGACAACGGAATTGGGCAGGGAATCGATCTGGTTGATGACGGCGCTGCAATCGACGTAGTTTTCCAGGTTGTCATCGACATTGGAGTTCAGATTTGGTGGAGGAGGCGGTGGAAGAGAGCGTTACGGTGGATCGACTTGGCTTTTAGGCTTTGGAGATATGAGAGAGAGATAAAGTGAAGCAGAAGAGAGAAAAAAATAAAGAAAATTAGGTTTAAGAAAAGAAAAGAAAAATTAGAAATTAGATTAACTTCTGATAAAAAAAGAAAGAAAAAAATAGATTAAATTGGAGATGTATATTTTGCCCTTATTAGAAGTTTAAAATCTGAAAAGTTGGGCTTCATGTCGGCTCTAACTCAGCAAATGACGTCATAAATGGAGGGAAGTTTAAAAATTAAACTCGGATGATGGAAATTAGAAGTGCAGGAACCAACATAATTAAAAATAAAATTTAAAGACTAAAATGAAGATCGATCCAAAATTAGAGGAATCAGACTGAATTTAATCATAAAATTTAAACTACCTCATCTTCCAATCTTGGATCCATCACTTCCTATAACCAATAATAAAAGCTCTCCTATTGTTTAGGTGAGATAAGGGGCGTTGGTCAAGGCAGTGGCGAAAGTTTCGTAACAAGTGCACTAGAGTATTGAGGATGATGTGGTTTCCACATGTAAATTGTTTTTCTCACTTTGGAAATGTATTGGCCAGTGATTAAGGTGTGCCTAATTGTGTGTAAATAGATTTACTAGCCTTATAGGCCCCATAGGCAAAAAGAAGGACACATTGTGATTTTGTGGTTAGGTATCGTGGTTAGGTATGCAAAACCCTATGCACCATCAACATGGAAACGCATTGAGAATATATTCGTAGTTTAGTTGACCGGCCTATCTACCATGGTGTTTTGTTTTCTGGTGTTTTCACACTTTCGATAGTAATTAATTAAGGGCAGTAGTTGTGGACTTCAGATGATTGTATAACAGAGGCCAACGCCAAATTATTATTATTATTATTATTATTTCGGCGGTAACGTGAGCGAAAATTTTGTAGAAACCTAAACGAGATAGAGCTGCAATGGCAGCAAACCATGCAACAAGAAGAAATAAAAGGCTACAAGAAAGTAACTATGGGTTGGACAACGTGACGTGATCATGCATGCCCTATGTAATTCTTCTCATAGTTGACTTGTGCTAGTGTAATAGTCAGGATTCTTTACTTTGCATATCATGTATCAGTATAATTTCCTCCTAAGGAAGAAGAATAAAGTCATCCAGAACTCTCGAGCTCGTACTGTCCTGGTATTGGAGCTAGGTTATCGACTTCCAATGGGTCACAAGAATCACGCCCTGAACAAAACTAATAGCTTGTGGGTGACTCACTCGAATAAGAAAAAAAAAAAGTTATCAAATTCCAATGTGCGAATCGGTGGCTTCAGCCACCCAACTTCTGCAGCGGTGAAAGGTTGAGTGAGGTTGTGTTGAAGAACAAGAGTCAGAAAGTAGAGGAGAAGTATAGGATGAAGATAGAATCTACTTGCGGAGGTTTCACTCCTAATAGTACCAAGAACCCTCCTATATCGATGCCCTGAAGCAATTAGCAAGGAAACCCGCAAGTTGCTTAGCATGATTATTGCTGGACCGAAGCCTTTTTTGAGGTCGACTCCTTTTTTTGTTTTTTTTTTTGAGTAAAAACATTAATAAATAACTGAAATTATTACAACAAATATGTATAACGAATAGGGCGTGGGTCACGCTTAAGACCTTCCACTTATGAATTAAATACTTAGAGCATCTTTAGTAATGCTAGTCATTTTTTAGTCAAATTTTAGCTAAACCAGTTAAAAAGTCATTTTAACTAACCATTTTAGAATTAAGTCTGCATCAATGCTCTCTATTTTAGCTAGTTTTGAATTTATATTATTTTTTAAATGAAGATTAAATAGTTTAAATGTATTTATAAATTACATAAAATAACTTAAAATAAATGTATTAAATTATAGAGAGCATTATCTCGCTCTCTATATTTAAGAGTGAGATAACTAAAAGTTATAATAAAAAGTCATTTAGGAGTTTGGTGCCAAAATAGAGAATCTGCTAAAGATGCTCTTATGTCACCAAACTAAGTGATATTGGGCATGTTTGACTCCTCATTCTATAATAATCAGTTATAAAACAGAGAGTGCCCTAAATTAGATGTTTTACAGTTCTTATCTATCAGCCGTGATTACTTGGAAAAAATGAAATTCGATTCTTCGATCGACATGCTCATTTTTTTTGTCACTACCAGATTAGACGCGGTAGCTTCAATTATAGGCGCACTGGCTAATAAGATGGTGGTGGAGATGATATACTAGAGGATTAGAAAGAGACTTATTTTGTGTGCGTTTTAAGTTAGTGCTATCGGTCTATGTCTATATCATAATCCAACTGACTAGAAGTTTTTGCAAATACTATTTTCAATGGAACTGTCCAATATACTAAAATTTTGATTACGAATAATTTATGTAGTATTCTGCTAAAAGGAATAATTTGTATTTTAATCATGTAGTTTAAATGGAGCATGTTAATCATGGAGTTCCAGCGGTTAAGACTTGACAACAAAATTTTTTTAAATTGGTATGACAATATAAATTGAGGGGATAAATTGTATTTAATTCTCACCGAAACACTGTGTCACAAACTGCCCATTGGGTAGGTTTAATACCCATAAAGCCCACACATGTCTCATCTTCTGCTGGCTTTATGTTTTTTTTCTTTCTTTACAAATCAACCAATAGGAAAAAAAATTCGTATTTACTGCATTGCAATAAAGTCTTCATGAGGTTTTAAATGAAAAGTGGACGATGAGGAAAATTAATTGGATTTTCCTTTCTGCAAAATCTCAGATCATCCACTCTTTATGTCTAATTTGATGGTACCTTCTAGATTATTCCCATTTTGTAAGCTAGACCACTAGACTCAACTCATTTGACTGATCATGACCGTCCAACGAGGGTACGTGAGAATGAGAAGAGATATATAGATGGGAGGCATCACTTTGAGTCGGGCACTGTCATAGAAATATACTCTACTTTTTTCGACAAGTTTAACGACCAATTGCAGCAAATTACTCAGTCCTGCATAGACATGGCAATGGAGTGGGTTGGGGATGAGGATCATAATATCATTCCCATCCTCAGGGTCATTCTCCACCCCCGTCCTCGCCCCAATCCCAAATAAAAATATATTGAGGATTCCATATCCTCATCCCCACTAGGGACTTGGCTTCCAAACCCACTCCAAATCGCCAATAAGAATTTAATAAATAAAATAATTTTTTCCTCATATTGTCTTTTTTAAAACCAAAATCTATAAAAAAAAATTAAAACATGATTAAATTCATAAATCATAATTCAGTGGTGCAAAAGTCAAAAAGTTCTTCATCCCAATCTCAGTAAACAACAAGAAGTAAAGTAGTAAATGTATATATTTGTGATTTATATTATAAAAACTAAATTAATTATATATACTAGCCTGCAATCATATGCTCTGCATGTGTACGAAAAAAAATTTCGTTGTTAAAAAAAAAAAAACTGGGTCGTTATTGCAGTTGAAATAGATTTAGTGGTAGTTATTGCACAGAGAAATAGTGGGAGAGAAAAGTGAGGGTTGTGGAATCATTCTTTTTAGTTTTTTTTTCTTATTTATTCTCAATGTTTTTTAATCCTTCAGGGTTAAATCTGTCAAAATTTTCAGTTTTGGCTAACAAAATCTCTTCTTTTAATAATAGCATAGATATAAATTAAAAAATATATAAATTCAAGGATTAAATACTTGTTACTCCCTGTACTTTGCTCAACAAAACAGTTCAGTCCAAAATTTTTAAATTAAACAGATTAGTTCTTATTCTCTCTAATTCTCACACAATAGGTCCTAAAATTACTATTTTACACCCCACTTTTTTTTAATTTTTTTTTTTTTGCTTGTTCTTATTTGGATGAACCTTCAAAGATAGCTTCTTATAAGCTTTTTGAACATCTTCAACACTACAACTCCTCTCCACCCCCAAATCTCATAATGATCCTTTTTCTTCTTCAATTGCCTCACAATCGGAACCTGCTCCTTCGTATAGCCACTCGTCAAGGACGACCCGAACTCGGCAGCCGCCCAAGTCCTTTGACGGTGAAGAGGCATACCCAAACTCGACTCGGACTGCCGGTCTGTGATTTTTGTGTCATTTGAAGCCTGCGGAGGATCAGAATTTTTCTCAGTCGACGATAACACATCGAGGACTTGTGGGGTGAGGCGGACATGGGGCTGGATGGCGATGCCAGCGTGCAGGAACTCCTCAAAAATATAGGGTTATTAGAGAAAAACTCAACGGAGCGTGTGGGGATCATGAGGGAGTGTTGGGTTTTGGTGAGGACAGAAATGGGGAGGGATTTGGAGGAATCTAATTTGATGAGGTTCTTGATATTGATGATTGGTCGAGGCCGCGGTCGCGAACCCAGTTTATCGTGGCATCCATGAAGGTTATGCGGTTGACGAGGTGGTGGTGGTGGTGGGGTTTTAGGACAGAGTGGAAGGTGAAGTGAAAGGGCTGGGAGACATTGGTTCCTGATTTTCGGTAACGACAATCGAAACTTTGAGAGATTTTGATTCGAGTAAAGAAATGAAATATAACCCAGAATTGAGGGAATTGAACTTATTGATGTGATGGATATAAAGTTGGCATGTTCTGGGTATTGATCTTGCTCTGGAGATTCTGATCGAATCACTTTGATTTCATGGAGTCTATGGATTGTTTTTAGGAAGGGAGAGAGAGAGAGAGAGCTAAGAGAGAGAAGCAGCAAAAAAAATTGATGAAAAAAGAGAGAACAATTAAAAAAAAAAAGTGAGGGGGTAAAATAGTAATTTTAGGACCTATTGTGTGAGAATTACAGAGAATAAGGACTAATCTGTTTAATTTAAAATTTTTGGACTGAACTATTTTATGGAGCAAAGTACAGGGAATAACAAGTATTTAATCCTAAATTAAATATGTATATAGTTTTGGGGCGAGTTTGGGGATGGGGATCACAATACCATCCCTACCACATCCCTAATCTTAGATAGCGGGGATTGAGGATCTCTATCCCCATTCCCCATTTGTCCCCGAATCCTCCCCCCATTAGGGACGGGTATCCAGTGAAGCTCCACCCCACCACTGGGAATTTTTGTCATAAGTGGTCCTAAACTCTTGGGAAGGCTCTATGATGATACTATGGAGATGGATTCTTCTGGTCTAAATATAAGGATCATTTATACTAAGCGAGGGGCCAATCTAGTGGCTCACATGTTGGTAGATTATGCCAAAACCTTTTAGCATGAAAGCATTTTCTTTTCTCCTCATAGTTTCCTTATGGCTACAATTATAGATGATTCTATTGCAATGTAACACATACATTTCATTAAATGGATGACATCATTTTACTCAAAAAATACTATACTTTTTTCATATCTCTATTAAGTACTTGTTCTTTAACATCACGTGTGGTATCTCATGGTTTAGTATATGGGTGACCCTTTCATAAGCGACTTATTCAGATTAAATATGTCCTTTGTCTCTCTACTCATAAAGATGGAGAAGAGGAAATAAGAATAATGTCCTTAAAAAATTCCAAGAAACCATCTCAGCACTCTCTAAAGTGAAATGTTTGGAAGATGAGAACCACTGCTGATAGGGCCAGCCCCAAATTTCACCTTGAAATCCGAGGTGGCCTTGTGGGGCACACCTTAAGAATAACTCTACCAAATTTTCGATAGAGTCACCCCTAAAAATGGACTACCTAAAACCTATAGAAAACACATTCACACTTCTAATAAATCTGTAATACCCGCAATTTCCATTTTAAATTCGAGTGATTGTATCGAATGATTATTATGCGATTTCACAATTTATGTTCGATAATCATTCATTTTTACAATTATCGAAGTTTCGAAACGTTTACGTTAACGAAAAGCTCGAAATACTCGGGTTGAGGAATCGACTTTTTCTACGTATGAAATTTGGAGAAACTTCCTTCATGAAAGTTGTAGAGCTCGTCGATACGAGTCCGTACACGTGCGGAACACGAAGATCGGATTTTTTCTGAATTAGTTATCGAATTTCGAAGTTTTCCGAAACATGTATATATAGAAAAAAATTTTTGGAAACCCTAAAATTTTTCCCTGCCGGTTTCTTTTTTTTTCTTTTTCTTCCTCTTTCTTCCTCTTCTTCCTGTTTCAGAAAGAAACTGGGTTTCTCTCTCTCTCACAGACACAATCGGCCGAAAGGGGAGGAAAAATTCTCCTTAATTGTTCTCCCTCCACAGACCACCTCTCGACCTCAAACCAAGTCCCAGGCGTTCGTCTCGAGCTGCTCTAGCTCCCGGAGGCAGTCTCACACGACGGCGCAGCCTGTGGCGGCGGCGGCACAGCCCGAACCGAAAACGTCCATTTTCGGTTCGATCTCGATATCTCGAGCTACACTCCATCATTTCACTTGATTCTTATCTCATTGAGCTCGCCTCAACTTCCTCTACAAGCACCAAGAAGGACCGGAACTGGGTCGAACGTTTTCACGTTCGTCGGAGCTCGACCCGAACGGATCGAAATACCAAAACTTTCGATCAAGATATCTCGAGCTATACACGATCGTTTCTTGTGATTCCAAGCTTGTTGAGTTCGCAAGGAAGTTCTGAACAAGTTTCCAGAAGGGATCGGGGCCTGAGGTTGCAGTTTTCACGTCGGTTTTCAAGCTCACCGGTTTCTGCATTTTTTCCGGCCGCCGACTGTAAATCGGTAATTTCGATTCCTTCCGGTCATTTTTAGGTCCTGTGCTAGTTATGAAAGTTGCTCAAAATGATGAAACGAAGGGGAAAAGCTCGGCCCCGACACCATTGGTGGTGGTCGGTGGCGGCTCTGTCTCTAACTCCGGCAGCCTTTTCCGGCCACCTCCGGAGGTCTAAAATTTGGTTTCTGTCCATTTTATGATTCTATGTTTCGATACGATCATTTCGGCGTATTATACGCATTTTTCGGATATCGTATGAATTAGTTATGAATTTTGTGATTTCGATCGATTTCGGTCGTTAGATTTTTGATCTGTGAAATTATGACCGTTGGATGAACTTGTAAATTTGTTATGATGATCATATGACTGTCCCAGAGGCTTTGTGTGGTCATGGGCGAAGATCCGACCGTTGGATCTTCGTATATGTGAAAAACGGTAATTAGGGGAGCGATTCGTGAGAAACCGCTCGTCGGATTTTAATGTAAATTAGAATCTGACCGTTAATTAGTGGTTAAATTATGAGTTGAATTTGTTGGCTAAATTCGAATCACATTTGATTAGGTGATTGACGGATTTTAATTTCGTGGGCTATTCGGCGTTAGTTATAAATTATAATTTATAATTATATTGAAGACGCAGCGGGAGTTTCGAGGTGAGTAAAACTCACATGGTTCATATTACGAACCGAGCATTTTAATTTATTTATTTTTGGTAATTGTGTGAAAAATATTTGCGGATTAAATATTTGTTTTAAAATTTCATGGACTTGAATTACCACGGTCCATAGGTAAGTAAAATGAATTTTAACTATACAAATGAATTTCATAATTTTCTTGTGTGAACTATAGATGGTATTAGTGGTCATTCCTGAGTGGATGATTACGTATATATATATTTACGTGAAAAATATATATTGATGAGTGGATTGTTTGATTGATGATATGATTGAGTGGAATTGATGAGATGATTTTATTACGATTGTGTAATTCCATAATAATATGATGTATCTTGGTTGGGTTGATTTCAGTATGTGATGCTATATGTTGGGTTCATTTATGGGTTTAGGGTTAACATAATGACCGGTGTGGGTAATCGGACGCTCTAATCCTAGTGTGGATGATGGGATACGATTGGTTGAGTATGTGAAATTATTGGACGTTCTAAATATGTATATAGGTATGCATATTGATGAAATACAATAATTGATAAATATGTCGGATGCCATAACCTAGGCCAGGTGACGGGCTACGATTCAGTTAGAGCTCTAGTCTGTCAAATACCGTATTTTTATAAATACGATGATGAGAGTCGAGGGGAAAGTTGTGAGTTGGGTTGTCTTGATATATTGAATTGGTGTTTGATTGAGATTGTTATTATTTGCATATGTGGAAATAATTGAGTGTTGCTGTGTGTGGAAATAAATGAGATTAAATTAAGCAACAGTTCATTCTTTTACTCATACAAGCTTTCATAAGCTTACCGGGTTTTGTGTTGTTGCAATCCCGGTACACTATTCAATGGTGTAGCGGATATTCCTGCGGGTCAGGATAACCAGGGAGGTGACCGGGCTGCTTAGGTGTTACAGCAGTCATGTTATTTATTTAGTCGTGATGTGTGTGTATGCTCATTTAGAGCTTTACATTACATTTGGATTTGAGTTGTAATAATTAACCGAGACTAAATTCGGTTTGATTCTATTTTGTGTGGTGAGTATGTTAAGAAAAGAAAAATTTTCAGGATGATTATTTTGTTGTTGTAGTATATTCATGTTTCGAATTTTGAATTGTTATTTTAAAATTCGGGGCGTGACAAAATCAACAGTATTCTCTTGGAGCCACCCTACTCCCCAAATCAAAACAACTCCATAAATAAATAACTGAAATCCGAAATACAACATGTTCCAAATTTTATAACAAATGTCTCACAGGTTATCAGAGCAATCTAAAAGATGAAAAGAATTCAAGATATAAGTAGGTTCAATAAATAACCTACAATATGGAAAACAACAACAGCAGATACTATGCCTCGAATCCCACTATGTTGATCCAGCTACTCTGCAAACTGGGCATTTGAAATCGAAGGGCCCAGGGGGAAAGCATATAAAAACGTTAGCGTGAGTGGATAAAAATAAATATTTCAAAAGTAATTGAAAATCAAAGGGGTTTTATGAAGACCCGATATTTCATTAGGTAAATTTTTATAATTCAATAATTGTTCGGATATTTGAATTATGAATATTGAGACTATTACGTAAGTTATTGTGCGATAAATTCTGTTTCGAATAGATTTTATTTTCGAAATGAACGTTATTTAGGGGTCGTGAAAATTGACTTTTTATACGTACAAAATTTGGGAAAATGTCCTTCAAGAAAGTTGTAGATCTCGTCGATATGTGTCCGTGCATATGTGGAACGCGAAAATCGGAGTTGGTATAAGAAAGTTATAAGCATTTGAAAGTTCAGAATTTTCTATAAATATGAGAAATTCCGAGATTTTTTTATAAATCCCGAAACTTCTCATTTTTACTTTTCAGCCCCCGAGAGCCCATTCATTTTCGAAGGAAATCTGGGCTCCTCTTCTTCCGGCCATATCTTCCTCCTCAGACCACCAAACGACTTGATTTCAAAAGTAATTATGCTTACCTTGAAGTCATCTATAACTTCCCAGAAGACATCGAGGTGAAAAAAATGACTGTGGAAGGTGCTACAAGGCCGAGAAGCTGCACAACGCCGCCGAAAATCGCCTCCACCTTCTCCTGGCGATTTCTCCCTCCTCAAGCGAGCTTTTGATGTGAAACAAAGCCCAGATCAGCTCGCCTCCTCCCCGTGAGTGAACTAGTGGTCTCATTTCCTCCCCAAAGGGTGGCTACGCAGCAGAGGAGCTCGAGACCGATTTGAGCTCGATTTTAAGTCAACGACGATATCTCGAGTTCTAGGCCACCAATCTTCGTGTTCTTTGGCTTGCTGAACTCATATCAAGGACCTGAACAAGCTTCAAGAAGAATCGAGCCGAGTAGTTGAAGTTTTGACGTCGACCGGAGCACCTACCGGATTATGGAAATTTTCCGGGCAAACCGAAGCTTCCAAGGTACTTTTCGATCACTTCCCGTTGTTTTTTGATCTCGAGCTAGTTATGAAAAATATTCAACATGTTGAGATGAAGAAGAGCAGCCCGGTCGATACCATTAACGGTGGTCGGCTGTGGCTCTGCCACTAACTCCGGCTGCCTTTTCGGGCCACCTCCGGGGGTCACAAGAGCAGTTTCTGCTCATTTTTAGATTCTACATTTCGATACGATCATTTTGATATACTATATGTAAATTTTTAGATATCGTATGATTTAGTTATGAATTTTACAATTTCAATCGGTTTCGATAGTTCGATAGACTTGTAGTTTTGATATAATGATCGTATGACTGTCCTAGTGACTTTGTATAGTCTGGGCGAAGATCCGACCATTGGATCTTCGTATAATTGTAAAACAGTAATTCGGGAGGCGATTCATGAGAATCCGTCCGTTGGATTTTCATATAATTTAGAATGTGACTGTTGGGTTGTCGTTTTAAGTATGTTTTTGGGTTATTGGCTAAGTCAAAGTCATATTTGATTAGGTAATTGACGGTTTTACTTGGGTGAACGAGTTCCGTTGTGAATTGAATGATTTTGAAGACGCAATGGGAAGATCGAGGTGAGTAAATCGCACACGGTTCATTTACGAACCGGAATTTAGTGATTTATATTGAATTATGAATGTGTGGAAATTGTTTAAGAAAATAAAGATTTGTTTGAAATAATATGAACTTGATCGACTACAGTTCATAGGGTTGCAGCTCACAGGTAACAAAATGAATTTAAGTATAAATTGAATTTTGTTTTAATGCATGGGAACTATAGTTTGTATTAGTAGGCATTCCTGCGTTAATGTCTATGTATATATATTATTTACGTGATGATATATATTTATTGATGGATTGTATTGAGGAAACAATATGCATGACTGTGTTGCTATGTCACGCCCCGAATTTTAGAATAAAAATTCAAAATCCGAAACATGAAATTACTACAACTCAAAATAATCATCCTGAAAATTTCTTTACTTAACATCCTCACCACAGGAAATAAAATCAAAACCGAATTTAGTCTCAGTTAATTATTACAACTCAAATCCAAAATGGACTGTAAAGCTCTAAGTGAGCATACACACCTCACAACCAAATGAAATAACAAAACTGTTGTAACACCTAAGCAGCTCGGTCGCCTCCCTGGTTATCCTGACCTGCAGGAATATCCGCTACACCAATTGAATAGTGTACCGGGATTGCAACAACACAAAACCCTGTAAGCTTATGAAAGCTCGTATGAGTAAAAGGAAAGGACTATTGCTTAATTCAGTTCATAATTATTCCTCCACACAACAACACTCACAATTTTCACAAACACAAGTACTAACAATCTCAATCAACACCAATTCAAGATATCAAGACAAACCCCAACTCACATCTTTCTTCACAACCCTCAACATCGTATTTATAAAAATACGGTACTTGACAGACTAGAGCTCTAACTGAATCGTAGCCCGTCACCTGGCCTAGGTTATGGCATCCGACATATTTATCATTATCGAATTTCATCAATATGTATACCTATATACATATTTAGAACGTCCGATAATTCCACATACTCAACCAATCGTATCTCATCATCCACCCAGGATTAGAGCGTCCGATTACCCCACACCGGTCACTACGTCGACCCTAAACCCATAAATGAGCACAACATATAATATCACATACTAAAATCAACCCAACCAATATACACCATATTATTATGGAATTACACAATTGAAATATAATCAATTCATCAATTCACTCAATCATATCATCACTCAACAATCCACTCATCAATATATATTTTCCACGTAAATATATATATACGTAATCATCCACTCAGGAATGACCACTAATACCATCTATAGTTCACACAAGAAAATCATGAAATTCATTTGTATAATTAAAATTCATTTTATTTACCTATGGACCGTGGTGATTCAAGTCCATGAAATTTTAAAACAAATATTTAATCCGTAAATATTTTTCACACAATTACCAAAAATAAATAAATTTAAAAAGCTCGGTTCGTAATATGAACCATGTGAGTTTTACTCACCTCGAAATTCCCGCTGCGTCTTCAATACAATATAATTAACGCCGAAATAGCCCACTCAAATAAATTCCGTCAATCACCTAATCAAATGTGATTCGAATTTAGCCAATAGTTTCAACACATAATTTAACTACCATTTAACGGCCGGATTCTAATTTACATTAAAATCCGACGAGCGGTTTCTCAAGATCCAACGGTCGGATCTTCGCCCATGACCACTTAAAGCCTCTGGGATAGTCATATGATCATCATAACAAATTTACAAGTTCATCCGACGGTCCTAATTTCACAGATCAAAAATCTAACAATCGAAATCGATCGAAATCACAAAATTCATAACTAATTCATACGATATCCGACAAATGCTTATAATATGCCGAAATGATCGTATTGAAACATAGAATCATAAAATGGACAGAAACCAAAGTTTAGACCCCCGGACAGAGCCGCCATCGACCACCGCCAATGGTGTTGGGGCTGAGCTTGTCCCCTTCGTTTCATCATTCTGAGCAACTTTCATAACTAGCACAAACCAAAAAATGACGGGAAGGGATCGAAAAGTACCAATTACAGTCGGCGGCCGGAAAAATTCCAGAAACCAGCGAGCTTGAAAACCAACGTGAAAACTGTAACCTCACTCCTCGATCCCTTCTGGAAACTTGTTCAGAACTTCCTTGTGAACTCAACAAGCCAAGAATCACAAGAAACGATCGTGTATAGCTCGAGATATTTGGATCGAAAGTTTGGTTGTTTCGATCCGTACGGGTCGAGCTCCGACGAACGTGAAAACGTTCGACCCAATTCTGGTCCTTCTTGGTGGTTGTAGAGGAAGTTGAGGCGAGCTCAATGAGCCAAGAATCAAGTGAAATGGTGGTGTGTAGCTCGAGATATCAAGATCGAACCGAAAACGACCATTTTCGGTTCGGGCAGGAGGTTTGAGGTCATGGGGTGGCCGGATGAGTTGGAGAGGGCTTGCCCTGTTTTTGCTTCCGTTTCGGCCGAAAGGAGGAGGTGACGCGAGAGAGAGAGAGCTACAGTGCTTTCCAAAAACAGAAATGGAGGCCGGACCATAAAGGAAACTTGTCAAAAAAATTCTAGGGTTTTATCTATATATACCCGTTTTCGGAAAATCTTCTAAATTCGATAACTAATTCAGAAAAAATCCGATCTTTGTGTTCCATACGTGTACGGACTCGTATCGACGAGCTCTACAACTTTCATGAAGGAAGTTTTTCCAAATTTTGTACGTAGAAAAAGTCGATTTCTCAAACTGAGCATTTCGCGCTTTTCATTTAAAATAATCGTTTCGAAACTTCGATAAATGTAAAAGTGAAGTATTATCGAACAATAATCGTGAAATCGCATAATAATCGTTCAACACAATTACTCGAATTTAAAATGAAAATTACAGGTATTACATGCTATTATTGTTTGGATGATTACTTCTCGAGAACGATATATTGAGAGAGGTGTTGAGTTTTATTGTTTGAGAAAGAATAAATTGTTTTGATCTGTGAAGATCAATAGGTCACGAGTGTGACTATGACATACTATTAGTGAACCACGCTCTTGTACCGGGCTGGTGGTTGCTAATAGCATTATAATCGTGAACCACGCTCTTGTGCCGGACTGGTGGTTGAGATCAGTTGGAGCTCTAGTATGTCTGTCAAATGTTGAGTGGTCTTATGAGGGTAACGTTGAGGTTACTTGAGACTCATAAGTATGAGTTTTAAAAGAGAGTCTTGAGAGTATTATTTCCTTTATGTTTGAGTGTATTTTGGAGTTACTTTGTATGTTTTTATTATTAACTTAAATGGTGCAATATCTAAATTTACTCATATGGGCTTTCAAAAGCTTACCGAGTTTTGTGTTGTTGCAATCCCGGTACACTATTCAAACGGTGTAGCGGATAATCCTATAGGTCAGGAGAACCAGGGTGGTGATCGTGTTGTTTTGAGTGATAGTATTGATTTACAACGTTGTATTGTGAGGTTTATTATGCTCAATGAGCTTTACTATTTTATTTGGTGAGAGTGTGCTGTAATAAGTAACTTGAGGATTTGGTTTATGTAATATTGAGTGGTGTGAGGCGTGATGGTTTCTGAGAAAAAAATTCGGAACGTTTTTGTATTTGTTATTATTCATGTTTCGGATTTGAATTTGTTATTCAAAATTCAGGGCGTGACAGGTTTTATACTTTTCCACATTTATTCCTTCATAAAATTCAATGCATGCAACAGTTAACAACAAAACACTTTGGAAAACGAAATCTTGTAAAATCAGACCAGCCCCGCTGGTTACATATAAAAGTATGGGGAAGAAAATATCACCATACGAATAAGGGAGCCCCATAGGCTCAGGTCGGAGCCTCCCATGCTCTTGCTCAACTCACCCACAAACACAGAGTAAGTGGGGAGGAGTACTAATAGGCTAGCTAGCAATAAAATAAATATGACCTAGGTATGGTGGAGAAAAACATACAAAAACTGGAAACCAATAAGACCTCCCTAAAATCTCGCAGAGGAAAGTATGAATACGATTCCCAACCGTACACGGAAAATCTCATGAGAAATCAAATAAATCAACAACGTGTCCCACACGCCAAGATATTCTCGAATCCATAAACAAATCAGCGAGAAATAATAGATAGATATAATTCCATCGAAAATTTCATTTTCAAAAATCTTCCAGAAATCTCAAAATCGACGAATAAAAATATACTTAATTCCGGAATCACATCGGAAAATAACTCATCCAACATCATCATAAATTATAAATTCAAATTCGAGCATCACAAACTCCTATCCAAAAATCATGACGAAAATCTAATCAATAAACCAAATTATAATTCAAAATTTATTTATAATCCGAAACTAAAAATATATGCTCAGTAAATGAAGCGATAAATGAATAAATCAATAACTAGGAAAATATTTGCATGTATCATTTAAAATCAAAGGTCCACTCACAGTATACGACCAATGTGGTACCCAAGCGTACGGATCCTCGTTGAGCGGTGAGTTGGTACCTTGTTCTGTACAAAATTATATTCCGTAAACAACAATTCAAAAATTAAATATGATTCTAAAACAATACCCGAAAACCCCTCATAAACCAACATCTCCATTTCTTCTGGAATTCATCCCAAACTTCACCACTAAGATCGATTTATCGATTAAAGTATTCCATAACAGAAATGAGGGAGATCCAACGGTCAGATTCCCGTAAATCGACAATCGCCTTTGGAAATTCAAGGTCGATAACAAACTTCCTCCAATTTTCACCAAATTCATACCTACCAGTTATACTCACTACAACCAACCTAACTAGCCAAAACAAAAGGCCAGAATTTGTCCTACGAACCACCAACAGTGGCCACCCGTGAGGCGCACACGCCGTCGGCTAACCCCAAACCGAATATCAAGACCTATGCCAAATTGTTCCTCTCATCCTCCGAAACAACATTCACAACTAGCACACAGACCGGAATTTACCTCGAAAGCAAAAGGCGGCTATTTGAAACCATAGAACTTCAATCCTCTGATTCGGCCTCCATACTTCAAATTAGAACAAGAGGCTTGGAGGGATTGATGTGCGTTCTAAGAGCTCCAAGTCCCAATGAGAAATTCCACCGGAGGTGGCTGGAAATTAGAGTTCCGACCAAAAACTCGCAACGACGACGCTGTCTACGTTTCCTCCTTGTTGCACCTTCTATAGCTCGAATCAAGTCACCAAACCAACCTAGACAGTGAGAGCTTTCCCAACGACGACGCTGTCTACGTTTCCTCCTTGTGGCACCCAAAACCGTTACCGGACGGAGGAGAAATCGCGGGAAGAAAACGTTAGGGTCGGGGGGCCGATCGGGTCGGGGAGAGAGAGTGAACAGGGTAAAAAGTAGGTTTCCGGAAATTGTAAGTTTCCAAAATAAAATTTTCCATTTATAGTAAAATTTCCCGAAACAGTCACTTTAATTTTTTTATCATAACTTTTTGTATACGAACTTTGATTTAAGTGTGCCACATGTCCACAGACTCGGTTCAACGTCCTCTACAATTTTCGTGAAGGAAATTTTCTTAAATTAGGAATGGAACAAAAAGTCCGAAAAAGTAAAAAGTGAAAGTAATTGTCATTTACCGTTCAAATGACTGTAAATTGGTAAATTGAGATACGGGACATAACAACTACTAATACCAAGGCTTCTAGATCCCAAGAATTCTCTTGAAGGCATTCTTGGGCACAAGAAAGTTTCATGGCTAAAGACATCGACATTTTGAGGCAAACATACACCCAAAATTAGAAGTTAATAAATATAAGGGTACGACTATTGCCACCCTACCATTTTCCTTGTTCACCTTACAAACATTTGAACTATTGAAACACTACTTTACCCAAGTGCAAAATGACTAAAAACTACACTAATTTACTAAAATCTGAATCTGTAAGAAAACTAAATACATAACAAATTAATTAAATACAAAGACTACCTAATTTCTCATTAGATAATATTAGTCTTCATTTTCTCCATCCAAATTTGAATTTATTATTAATTTTTTCGTCATTTTGTTGTCTCCTCATAGTTAATTCGTGATTCAATTCACAAAATCATTAGTATTAACTTTATCAAAATATTTGCATACCCTTTCTGAACACCAAAAGTAAAAATATAAAACACGAAAAAAAAAATCTATTCTTTATTGCTCATTGTTGTTAACTTACTAATTTTTTGACATGCATTGAAATAGACGAACATCGAAACTGAAAGAAAAAAGAGTTTTTCTATTGGAACCTCCAAATTTAATTACTTGACCTCTATGTTTTTTACATCTCCTATCAAATTTTTAAATACTAAATTTACTCATTAAAACTCACTAAAGTTCCTCAAATAACCTCACTCATAAAGAAATTATTATCTTTAAAATAAAAACAGTAGTCATTTCAATGATTTAATTACTCTATAAATCTTAACTTCATATACATACCTTAATCAAACAACATGCATAAATCTCTTTTCCAATAAAAAAAATCAAACACAAGGTATTGAGTTTCAAAAATTAATTTCTACTCAATAAGAAAATAACATGAACTATTCTGTAGTTTTTTTTATACTTTTTTTCTTTCTATTTTAGCTGTTAAATTAAAAGAAGAAATCATTTTTTCTTAATGTATATTTATTTTCTCTACTTTTTGTACCTCATGATTAAATATTTAAATATTGTTTTAGTTTTTTTTTTTAACTGCTAGCACTTTTATTTTTATTTTTATTTTATTTTTTGCAATTATAATGGACACACTTAGATTTAGGTCATAAATTATAATAGGATTTATTTTGTTTTTCCTCACCAATATGCTTTCAACATATATATCATACATTTTTATGTCACCTGATCTTATTAAATATATATGAATGCTTTAATGGGTATGTAGTGAAATTGGAAAATGAAAATAGATAAGGAAATAATAGAGAGTACAATCTAATATTATTGAATTGGAAAGTCTACATGAATTAAATGTAATATTTTTTTGGCATAATTATTGTCATTAATAGTCATTTTATAGTAGGTTATATATGTTATTTAATAATTCATAATAGAGTGAGATCAAGTGAGTAGATTTGGAGGTCCCAATAGAAACACTCAAGAAAAAATTAAAAAAATGTAAGTAAAATCATATTATGATTTTATTAGCAAACTTTAATAGATTTTAGTTTTTTTAGTGTCATAAATTAAATGATAGACGAAACTCTTTTTAATTGGATACGTCATCTGAGGATATTCTTGAAAACAAAAATGGGTTAAATAAGTAAATTTAATAATTGAAATTAAAATGTAAGGTGTAATGACCAAGTAAGGTGAACAAAGAAAATAATAGGGTGACAATAATCGCACCCTAAAGATAATCCAATTGCATAACTGGACGTACTGTCTTCCCTCACCTAAATTGCTCTTGACTCATAGCATACCTATCATTATCAAACTCTATTTGAATTATATGAATACTTGAATTGCGTGCATTGCACGAAACTCTAAAGATGTTATTGTTCATCTATGGAGCTTTACCTTAAAACAAGACCACCAAATTCAAATGATGAACAGCTGCACCGTTCTTTCCTAGTTTGAAGTTTTCAAGTTGTTTTGTAAGGGTAAAGAGGGTATCATCTGTGTCACGCCCCGAATTTCGAATAATAAATTCAAATCCGAAACATGAATACAACTAAACAAATCACGTCCTGAAATTTTTTTTTTTATAAACCAACATCTCATAAACCATAACACAAACCTCGTAGCAAACTATTTCTCGAGTCAATTATTACAATACTAACATAAATACAAAGTTATACTCAAAAGAGTCTGCAAAACACACCAAAATAGACCAAGTGCTGGTCTCAACCCTGCTGCCCTACGCAGCTCGCTCACCACCCTGATTATCCTGACCTGCAGGATTATCCGCTACACCATTTGAATAGTGTACCGGGATTGCAACAACACAAAACCCGGTAAGCTTTCTGAAAGCTCGTGTGAGTAAATAAGAATGAACGGTTGATTTATTAAACACAACTCATTTATCTCAGTAAACATCCAACAATCTCAACAACCACAAGAAACATCAATCCAACACACATAAAACAACATGGAACACATTTCCACAATCACCAAATCACAACTCTCGCCACTTTGGCACCTAATCACAACTATCGCCACTTTGGCCCCACGTTAGAGCTCTAACTGCCTCGTTACCTCTGACACCTTGGCCCAGGGTCAAGTAACGGCACCTCCAGGTTACTCAGTAACCCGCGAACTTTGGACCGTTTAATGTCCTCAGAACAATATATCCTCGTTATTATTTAACGGTCGAACTTTGGACCTCCCTGTCCTCAGAACATATACACTCCGGTTATCATTAACTAAAGATCCTTGGACCATTCGATCCTCAGAATCCTATGTTTCTCTACCTTCTATTCAACTCACAAAAACAACATGCTTATCACCAACATTTATCAAATATAATCAACATAATAAAATCATATTATCAACAACATATTATCACAATTCCACACCTTAATGTCACACCATTCAATATATAATCACGTAAATATATATATATATATATATATATATATATATATACACGTAACCATCCACACAGGAATGATCACTAATACCAACTATAGTTCACACGATGCCAAATCAAGAAATTCATTTTTAATATACTTTAAAACACATTTCTTAAAACCATTTTCTCACACATAACAAATAAATTGGGCAATTAAGGAAATTTGGTTCGTAAATGAACCAAGTGAGATTCACTCACCTCTAAACTCCCGCTGCGTCTTCTTACAGCCCAAAATACGATTCACAATCGTCCGCTAACAAATCCGTCAAACACCTAATCAAAACGATAATTAACTTAGCGTATAATTTCAAAAACACACTTATTTGAAGATCCAACGGTCGGATCTTCACCCGTGACCACACAAGGTCATCGGGACAGTCCTACGATCATTATATCAAAACTAGAATTCTAACGGACTGCCCAAACTTCATAGATCACAAATCGAGCGATCGTAATCAATCGAAATCGTAAAATTCATAACTAATTCATACGATATCTAAAATTCACATGCTATATAGCAAAATGATCGTATCGACATGTAGAATCTAAAAATGAGCAGAAACTACTCATGGTACCCCAGGAAGTGGCCGGAAAGGGCCGCCAGAGTTTAGGGCAGAGCCGCCGCCGACCACCACCAATGGTGTCGGGGCCGAGGTTATCCTCTTCGTTTCATCATTTTGAGCAACTTTCATAACTAACACGATGTGAGAAAACGAGTGAAAGTGGTCGAAACTTACCAAAACAGTCCGGTTTGGCCGGAAAATCTATAGAAAACTTTGAGAGCTCCGACGAGCATGTAATCAATCACTTCAGGTCCGGGTCTTTTTGCTGCGTGTTCTACTCCTTAATACGAGTTCAACAAGCCAAAGAACACGAAGTTTGGTGGTCTAGAACTCGAGATATTCACTTCGCACTCAAAACGGCCGAAAATGGAAACAAGCTTCCTGCCGCCTCTACAAGCTGTGCCACGGCGCAAGGCTGCCTCTGGCAGCTGCGCAAGGTCGAGGCGAAGCCGTGGGAGCTGGTTTGGCGTCAAACGGTGGTCGGAGGAGCACGAACTCGGCTGAAGAAGCTTTGCTCTGTTTTTGCTTCCGACTCGGGTGCACGCTAGAGAGAGAGAGAGAGAGAGAGAGAGAGAGAGAGAGAGAGAGAGAGAGAGAGAGAGAGAGAGAGAGAGAGAGAGAGAGAGAGCTAGGGTTTTTGATTTTTTCTAGGAATTTCCAAAAATGGCAACCTATATATATACAAAATCGAAACTTCCAAATGCCATAACTTCTTCATACGAACTCCGATTCTTGTGTTCCGCACACGCACGAATTCGTATCAACGAGCTCTACGACTTTCATGAATGAAGTTTCTTCAAATTCCTTACGTATAAAAAGTCGATTTTTAGTAACCCCTAAATAACGTTAAATTTTTGAAACTAAAATCATTCGAAACCAAATTTCTCACGCAACAATATCCCAATCACACCCAAAATTCCTAATTCGTATAATTTGACAAATATTGAATTACAAAATATTTAACTGAAATTTCGGGTCTTCACAATCTGGGAGCATGTACTAGGTTATTGGAAAGCAAGCATAGAAAACTCAAAGAAGGTGTTCTTTTTGAAATATGAGGATATGAAGAGGGATACAAAATCAATTAAAGATTATTTGAAGAGGTTGGCTGAATTATAAGGCATCCTTTTTCATTAGAAAAAGAGAGACAGTCTGTTATGGAAGAAGTAATGAATACGTGCGGTTTGAGAATTTAAGTATGTGGAGGTGAACAAAAATGGGTCTTTTAACTTTTAAGGTAAGATTTGCGGAAGTAATAACCAATAGTGTCCTCTTCTGACGAGGCTAGGTTAGCGACTCGACTAATCACATAAAACCCTAGGTGCTCCAATGTCTTAACTAAATCATAGAATAAAAGTTGGCAAGTGGTAGTTTTTGTTATAAAGTAGGAAGAAGATGGAGAGAAAATAGTTGGGAGAAAGTAGAAATGTTCTCATTCAGTCTCATTAGCCTCCTTTATATAGAGATAGGGTTTACATCAAAGAACATGACTAATGAGTATTTACATGGACAGCCATATAAATAATAATATTTACAACACTCCCCCTTGGATGTCCACTAATGAATGATTTGGACGCGCTTATTGTTGCCTCGTTAAAAACCTTGCCAGGTAACAAAAACCCAGTAGGACAAAAATAACCCTGGTGGAAGGACAAAAAGAGCACAACACGCATATGTCTTAGGTATCATGCTTCTGGATGCTCCCCCTGATGAGAATCTCCCCCTGATTGTTGCAAGCCTCATTTATGTATGCGATAAGCTACATGTACCATGTATAGTAGTTTGATGTGTCTATCAATGAAGTGAGACCACGTGTGCTTTGCATATAGGGACTCATCACAAATTTTTATACCTGCAAAGTTTAAGCAATAACAAAACTAGACGATTTTCAATAAGCCTTACCTCATATGATAAGGTTAGAAAGAATCTCATATGCTCAAATTCATACACAAAGTAATAGCTAAACAATATAAAGAAATTGACACATTTAACTTTGTATATTTTAAAACATTGATAAATCATCATGACATACCTAGCCATACACATCAATATCTTTGTGTATTAATATGTCTCATATAAGCTCTTCAAGAGCTCTAGATAATTCATAACTTTGCGAAAGTTAGAATATGTTGTAACATTATAATCATACTTCGAATTTGATTTCATAGTCTTATCATAGTACTCATTGAGGCAATTTAGGTCACGTTAACTATAACGGAATGAGTATATATGAGCTAGCTTTAGACTCTTTGATTCCATGAGTGAGCTTCAGGCTCTTTCAACCATTCATGGACTTGCATTTGAATCCTTCAAGGATTTGATAAGCAATAGGCTTATAATGACACTTTACTTTTGAGATTTTGCTTTTAGCAATGTATCTTTAAGATCTTCATGATATAAGATGACAACGTGCCATAAATCTCTCGTCAATATAACAGCTATATGTAACACTATACTTATAAAAAATTGTCATTCGTATAAGGGAAGATATTCATAATCTCATGTCTCTATAAATAGACATTGTGTCATAATGATTTATCTTCACTTTTGATAAATACCCTTTTGTACCATGTAGGGTTAAAGGTCCAAGTATTTCATCACGTTTCGAATATTCAATTTCATTGGAATTGCCTCTTTCCAATTTGGCCAATAATATACTTTGTCAACATTCATAATGAAACGTGGTATAACATCAATACAGCCCTTAGTGATTTTTGGTAGCTACCATATGTAAATTATCATCGATGATCATCAATCATAGATCCCACACATTCTTATATGCATGCATTAGCTATAATAATCTTATTGATAGTGGGTACCCATGCCACTTCTGGGGCATACATTGTCGCTTCTAGGACAACCATCTCTCATAGATGAGTCATATAGCGAATGTGGATCTTTTTACTTATAATCTCATGTAGAGCATTATAGGGCTTGTATAATCTTCCCTGTTTTGGGAGTTTAAAACTTTAGACCTGGTGGATACAATCCACACAAATTCACGCTGTTATTCAAATGACAGTAGTCTTTCCTCCCCCTAACGGCGGGAAGACTGTCTTATTTTGACCATGCTCAAAAGTTGCATTCAAAAATCTATCACTTTCTTTAGAGTGAAGATGCTCATTGGTTGGTGGCGAACCCAAACCAAGATTTAGGTCAAAACATGTTTTATTCATTAGCATCAACCATATTGAAACCATATTGATTTATTATTGTATCACCAAGACATCATTTCCTAATGGCGTACTTACACCCTTTGTATGTGTAGCCATATTAGGAGCTGTGATATTGTTTAATGACATTCTCTTCAGGAGAACCATGTCAATTGGATACACTTGCATCCCACAAATCAAATGGAGTCTACATTGTTTGTATTAATATGGTTGGTCTCAGGGACTTTAACCCAAGCAGATGCCTTTGCATTTAGCATATAATTTTGTCACTATCAATAATCAAATCACTAGCTTAGATATTTCCCAAAAACAAAATGAGACGGTGGATAAATATCACACACCAATTTATGTCATTCTTCAGGAACAATCTTTCTCCCCCTCATAGCAGGAGGATTGTCTCATTAAAGTGACAATTCGCAAATATGCGGTAAATAAATAATTTGCTTGTGGGTAAGATTAGCAGTCATCAGAACTTGTAAGTGATTCCATGCAACATGGCCAACAAAGATGACGTAACTGGTCAAGCTAAAATAGTGTATTTGGTTCAATGAACTTCTGATTCATGACATTATATGCCTAAATTTATTGTATAAATTTGACACAGTATATATGAGGTAGCAAAACAGTCTTCTCTAACCATATTGAAGGTACTTAGTGCGTCAATATTTCAAATTTGGTAACATGATAGTAGCTCAAGATCTACAACTCTTGATATGAGTGTTACCTTAGCTTGAGTAAACATCAATTGTGAAATATTGAAAATTAGAAATGACCAAATTCATTTTGAACTGCTGGCCAGAATGATATACTCAAAATTTGAGTTGAAGACTACAATCCATAATAAAAGAGTAACTTTATCACGTGGAGAACCTCAAGTTCACAGTCACATATATATTTGTGTAGTCATAAAGAGGAGGGATTTCAGGCCCTCATATAATTGGAGATCCAAAAAACTTCAGTTTCAATTTTTTTTTCAATTTATAACAACCTCTTAAGGAACATCAGGTTCCTGGATAATCGGATTAAGAAACATTTAGTTTCAATGGGGACTCAGATGTTACAATAAATCTGAGGAATAACACAATATTGCTTTCAACTTTGTTTATAAACATCCACCATATTACACCATAGGCGACACACGCCCAATTTTTAATTTCCTCACATGTGTGGATGTTATGGCAATATTTACATTGACTCCTGATTTCTCTCTTGCCATGATCAACTTCTGGTGTCATTTCATGGTGTAGCCATGTCAATCGGCTTTCTTGCTATACAATGAGATCCATGAGACGGGGAGATTATACATCTCTGGTAATATTGGAGACACAGGATGCAAATAGACAATAATATGTGCTCTTCTGGAGCCATCAATCAGATATGTAAGATCTGAGATGATTGTTATATTAGCCTCATAAGCATAAGCCTTAATAATGTTTTCTGGACATCATGGATAAAATTGCATTGCCTGAAAATCACTCAAAACATAAGTTTGAAGATGACACGAATCAAATTTGTAAGAATTGAACGGTGGATCTCACAAGATATACACGAAACTTCTGGTCTGTGTTATACAGTTAAAACATGACCTTCAATTATTGTATTGTTGTTTGATGTAGATTAACATCAAATGCATTTTGAACTTCTGGCCAAAATGATATATTCGAAATGTCGAGTTTAAATAGAATGACCATAACTTATGAGTGAAGGACTTTAGATGGTCATCTAGTTAGTTTGATCATTGAGGAACTTCAAGTGCTCATGTAATTAAGGATCAAGGAACTACAAGTTCTGATCTCTTTTAATTACAAAATCCATGATCACAAATTTGGGGTATACTCATACTCATTCATCATAAACCAACGGTTAATATCTGCTTACTTTTAAATTGGTGTCAAAATAATCCCCTCAAAGCTTCAGGTTTGAGGTTGACCCAGATTAAAACTTTATGACAAATTGTTTATATATTCACTCGAGACTTATGGCTCGAGTCTGCACAATTAGAACTCCAAGTTCTAAGGTGGAGTGAACTTCTTGTACACTTATAAGATAACAATAAGAAAGATTTAGGTAAGCATAACAAAAAACTTATCAATGGACATATGAGAATTCATTGAAACTTCTGGTTCGAAGTGGATATAGAGTTAAATAAACTGTGAATGTATATCCGTAATCGAAACTTCAGGTTCGAATAATTTTTTTTTATGAACTGCAAGTTCTAAGATTCCGTAATTTGAACTTCGGGTTCAAATAAATTTGGTGTTCGAAACTTCAGGCTCGAGATGACTAAAGTGAATCTTCAAGTTCACTTTTAACTAATTTATATTTTATCCTGAAAGCTTCGGGTTTGAGTTTTACTGTTAGAACTTCAAATTCTGGTATGAAATTTTTGAACTTCTGGTTCAAAAATATTACATTCGAAATTCATATGTTTGAGGTATACTGGTCCGTATGAGTAACAAAAAAAATTAATTTAAAAGACAAGTACTATAATGAAAGTACATAATAAAATAGAAAAATTGCAAGGAGGAAAAATAAATAGATAAACTATGCAATAAAATTAACTGTGGAAACTTCTGGTTCCATTAATGAAGAAAATACACATAACTTCTGGTCTGCTTAACTTCACAAAATTATCATCTTTTTTCTCTCCCCTAATCACACAAAAACATAATTTTATCTTGTGGAGAACATGGCTTCTAGTTTTAGCCAAGTGTTCAAAATTGAACTTCAAATTCACATTGTCGTACGGAGGAGGGAACCCCAATACCAAAAAAAAATTGAGGAACTTCCGGCCCTCTTATAATTATTAGGGATCAAAAATATGTGAGTTCATATACTCAATTGTATAGGTAAGAGGATCTTCTGGCCCTCGTTAATTGCATAGATTCTGAAGAGCTTCATGTCACAATTTTCTAATTTACATTTCATAACTCTTGAGGAACTTCAGGCCCCCATATGATCAAGGATCGAGCAACATGCAATTTTGATCATTGTATAATCCTGAGGAACTTTTGGCCCTCATTAATTGTATAAGCTCTGGAAAAAAAAATTAAGTCACAGTTTTGATCATGTAACTCTCGAGGAACTTCAATCAAGTCGTCTTGTAATCAGATCAAGAGACTTTACGTCTCGATCAATTTTGATTACAAAATAAGGTGGTCAGATCAAACAATAAATCAATAAAATAGAGGCCAAAATAAACATTTACCTTATTCGATCAGTGAATCTCACCTATACGGCTTGTAGACCAAAGGAAATCAATTGTTTTGCATGATACAAACCAAACATAATTTTTTTCACTGCAAGTCTTGCAAAAGTGAACGGTGGTCTAGCTGTAACAAAGCATATATCTATGATACAGAAAAAAAAAAAAAAAACAAATCTGTTTTGAATAGTTATCGAGATATATTTTCTATAACCATGACAAGACTTATGGAAAACGTATCATACTCAAATACAAAAACTAAACAGAAGAAACGTCATGGTGCCGGAAGTAAGTAAACATATATTTAGATAATTGTAATTATATTATAGAAGGAACAATTGTATGTATATAAAACAAAAGATGGCAACCCTGTATGATTATATAACCATATGTCGTCCAATGTTTATGGATGCATGGATGATCTAAGAGTAACAATTATATCGGTGCAAGCTTAAGTGAACCACATGTACGTATAATTATGAAGCTTTGATGGAAAAAAAAATGGATGCAAGCCGTCATGAAAAAAAAAATAGCGAACCCTGTACGCTATAGCTAATAAAAGAAGAAGAAGATGGATCCTGACAAAATTGAAAGGTGCACACCTCTATAAAAACATATTCAATTAGAAATCGATGCAAGTGGTATGTGCAATAGAAATTATGCTATCATGTCAAGAACAAGATCGGGAGATCAACTTCCACATCGCACAATGATAGAAAATATTATAGAATCTTTTGAATCTTCAATTGTGCATATCATCGTGGGTTTCGAATAATCAAGACGAAAGACAAATTAAACTCATAGATCAAAGTAAAGGTCAAGCAATAGCATTGCACCAAAAACTCAATAAATCATCATAGAGTTTATGAGAAAAAAATAAGAGCAAGCGTGCTGATAACGTGTTATAAAGTAGGAAGAAGATGGAGAGAAAATAGTTGGAAGAAAGTAGAAGTGTTCTCATCCAGTCTCATTAGCCTCCTTTATATAGAGGTAGGGTTTACATCAAAGAACATGACTAATGAGTATTTACGTGGACAGCCATATAAATAATAATATTTACAACAGTTTTAAGTTTTTAGAGCTTTTTGTGGTATGATAAAGCATACAAATTGTGTGAAATTTAGAAACACTACCGTCACAACTAAGATTATGAAGCCATAAAATAAATAAATAAATAAATAAATAATCTATGTACACAAACATTTGTGGCCAGAAAAATGTAAAATGAGATACTCTAACTGTTCGGTAAAGTTTTCAAAAACAAAATTTCAAAAACATTTTTTAAAAATGAAAGAGGGAAAAAAGAGATTATATTTTCCATATTGAAAATGAGTTCGGTATTTCATTTTCTTTTTTATATTCCTTTTTAGTTAGATTTCATGAGTCATGGTGTCATGGAAGCTGAGACTCGATGGAGATTCAGTATAACTCAGAGGCTATTGCTATCAATGGATTGGCGTACCCATGAATCTTCTGTATTTGATTTTCCTAAAATTAGATTAAGCAAATTGACGAGCAAACAAGGCAAGCTATTCTTTATGCAACAGCCAATACAATCAAGTGTTTTACCGGCCAGAATCACTTATCAATCATGCAAGAGACTATATGTAATCAACTCAATACTCAGATGATAATTAATCAAACAAGAGTTCTATATTTATATAAATCTTCTATGTTTCTCAATCATCGTTTCTATAGATTCAATACAAGAATCCAGATCTAGAACTTTCACAGATTTCTAGTCATAATCTAACAACGGCACCGTTGACGGCGTAGTTTGGTCAGAATTAGGCGACTACAGGGGTATGGGTAGTTTTTTCTCTTTGAGTTACTCAGTGTTATTGGAAGTGTAAGGATGAAGAAGTGGAGGTTTTCTAGTGAGGAATGAAAGCAGATTGAAAGAAAACATCAAAAAACGTCAATTTGACGTTTTCTGATTTTCAGAGCCAAGTTTTTTTTTTTTTTGATCGAATATAACTTCATTCATTCATAAAACTGCAATTAAGTCCAATCACAGCACCCAACCAGGGCATACACCAAAGAATCACTACCGAAAGACTAACAACACACACCCTCACTCTAACAAAGAGAGACTGATGCTTCAATAGTTCCACCAACCAAGATTGAATTGAGTCGCCGCTCGGACAAATTTGACCAAAATAAGTAGCAATTACTAGAATAGGAACTGATCACAATAGAAAACTATTGGGCGGGCTATCCCAGGATCTTCCTTTCTCCTCAACACAGGCTGATAATGAAGAACCCAGTGCAAAGACCGGGGAACACAGCACAAAGACCGGGTAGGACTGGGTCCTAATGACACCGAGCCAGCAACCCAAAGCGATCCGATCGCCAGAAACCATGACGACACCCAAAACTCCATAGAGTAGGGACTTATTAACACTACAAATAACAAGCAAACACAACACAACCAAAACTAAAGACAAACAGAGGCCCTAACACAACAGGCCGGCCCAACCCTCACTCCCCACAATCCTTCACCACCGCAATCCACCAAGGCAACACCATGATCCACTAAGGCTGCCGCCAGTGCCAGCACTCTTCGCCGTCCCTCCACCTTGCACTGCCCCACTACAGCAACGTATCCCAACGCCACAGCATCGACACAAGACAAAGCCAACCACACCAGAAAATGGTCGGCGTCCCAGATCGAAACCCGAGAAGAATCGGAGCCCCACTGGGCTCGGCACCTCCAAGAGATCGAAAATCCGGCCACTGCCACTCCACCATCCAAAGCCGAGACACCCTCAACAACCGGCAAACCGAACCCCGCCAGCAAATCGCATCACGTCGAAAGACCAAACCAGCTCCCACCCACGATCGACGAAGAGCAGACCCAGATCTGTTAACTCCGCCACGATCCAAGCAGCAGCCGTCAATACCCATCCCTGAGCCAGACCGCTGCCATAGAGCCACGCCGCTAGCCTCCGTAATCATCCCCTCCCGGACCAGAACGCATCAGCAGGGGCACTGCCAACGTTTGGCAGAGAGAGAGCGCTCTCAATCTCTCTGTTTTTTCCCCGGGCGTGAGGCCGGTTCTAGCTCAAACCCTAGAATCATTTTTAGAGTAAAGTTGGAAAACATTTTCAATTTTTATTTTCAGTATTTTTAAAAATAGGCTAACGAACAGATTTTCTCATTATTTTTATTTTTAAAAACAAAAATGGGATGTTATTTTCTCTACCGAACGGTAAAACTCTCTCTTTTCTTCTTTCCCCCTTCTCTGGTTTTCTAACCTCTGCATTTTACCGTTTTTGACATCTTTTCCACGATCGACTTCATCTACGCACCATCTTCCTCATCTACACACCACTATCACTTTTTTTTTTCAAACTACTTTTTCTTTGTTCTTCTCTCTCTGGTACAGTGCTCATGCAAAAACGCATCAGTGATTCTTTAATCTTCGAGCAGTTCTCCTTGATCCCTCCCATCTCTTACCCCAAGCTAATATCATATATGTCGACCTCCCTTCACCTACCACCATTACGGCCTCCGTTTCTAAGATGTATCAACTCTGGTCTTTTCAATCTGCCATTTGTCCTTCGAATTTTACATGCACCCATCAATCATACTCTACTCTCTCTCAATTACTTCTCTACTTTTCAACACTGTACATGCCTTCCTTTATTGCCCTGTCTGTCAAGCTTCCTGGCCTTGAGACTTGAACCTGGGCTACTCCAGTAACTCTCTCTCATTAATCTTCTTTTCTTTTGCGATGGCTCTTTTAAACCCTAGACTCCTCAATTTTCCTCCTTACACTCTTCTTTTTCTTTAGTCTCTCTTCTCTAATCAAACATGCCGAATGTGCAAGGACAGATTTTTGGAATCAGAAGATGGAACCCCACTTTTATTCTGCTCGTGCTCGACTGGATTGTCTGGGTAAGGTTTCTATCCATTTCTTCCTTTTCATCTTGGGAATGAACCCTGTATTACTATGATGGCTAATCTTTTTGGGCAATGTGAGAGGATTGATGAAGCTACTCTAGATTGTCATAAATACAAATTTGCTGAAGCATGTGTGAAAATTTCTCTTAGAAGAGCACGGCCTCATATGCTTCATGTACTAGCTAACCAATTCATATTCCTTATGAAACCCTTTTTGCGACATGCTTCTATTCTGGTCCGGTAGAGGTTTTCTTGGAGACTGTCTGGAGCATACTGAAGATCATTGCTTCATTATGATGGATCGACTTTATAAGGAAGACATAACCTATCCTGTATGCAAGGTATATTGCTAATTTGGTTTTCAAATTACCCTTTGGAGTCATGCTTGTCTTTCCACAATCTCGAGCTGCTTCAGCCTCTCATTTCCATGACATGCACGGTGTTGATTTTGCTCAAGATTCTCATGATGAAGCTCTCATGGATGGCAAACTGCTTAAAGAAGGAGAATCACATCTGCCTCTCAACCTAGATTTTATAATTAATTCTAAAGCTCTTCGAAGACAAGGAGTCACTTTCGCTGAGGCAGCTAGTGGTGGAGCCTCTAATCTTGATCCCCCACTAAGGCATGGTCTTAATATGAATGTAAATGAGGAAGCAAATCGATCTGGATGTTGAAACAAAAAAAAACAAAACAAAAAAAACAAAAAAGGGAGGCAAACACAAAGCATGAGAGTGACGTCCAGGTTTGGGAGAGCTGGATTTACTCCACATTTCTTCTGATGATATTATCACGCTATCTTGGCAATTCAAATGGTAGTTGCAGTTGATGGAGTTTATTGCAAACAAAATCCAAATTTAAAAAAAAAAAGAGGATGATCAGCAACTTGTAGCTCACGTGTTGAGCGGAAGCATGAAGCTTCTAAAACAAAAGTGTTTAACTCCTAGTAGGTTCATCATAAATGGACTCTAGGTTTGTTAGGCATTTCAAGGAAATAATCTCTAAAGGATAAGCATGGAGTCAACCCCACGTTGGAAAGAGAGAGGATGGTGTTTTCAAAAGAAAGTCTGGTCATGCATTCAAACAATTCAAAGGCAAAATCAGATCGACTTATCCACAAAATGGGATTGACTGCACCTCTTGGAGATTTAAAATGCAATTATGGCAGCTCACAAATTAGCCACGTTGAAATGAAAGAAACTAACTACCTCAACATAGCTCAGGATCGCAAATTTGAAATTCGAAGTTTATGGAATCCATTCGAATTCAAATTTTGGATATCCTCGAAGCTTATCTCTAGCTGATCCCAAGTCCCTATAAAATGGAGGGTTTTGCATCAAACAGGGCGGGGGAAGAGAACAGAACAAAAAAAAGCAGGTGAAAGCTCGGCAACATTAAAAAGCAAAAGCTAGCAACACGGAGGCACACAAGAGAGAGGAGAAAAGAAAAGAGAGAGTTCACACAGCATCGATCGAAGCTCTACAGCATTCCTTAAAGTTTTCCAAGAGAAGCCACAAACAGGGAACTGCGTTGCGGTAGAAGAGGCTTCATAAATCACAAGTATATAATTATAGTTATCACCTGAAATTACTGAGCTTTCTGTTTCATGGTGTAGACATTGGTAAATATCATCTTGAACGTCGCCACAAATACACAATCCATGAAGCATGGCCAAGATCTCTCTGGAGTGTCTGTTGTTGCTCTCGCCCTCATAATCTCGTACTGGTGACCACCACATTAAGTGATAACAGAGTCGTCAAGCTGCTGTCCACGATAGTCTCTCTGGCACAAATCAAAACCACAACGCCATTCTTGCCTCACTTTGTTTCTCGATGCCTATATGGCGGTGCGTCCTGCATATAGGTGGCGAAAGTAAAGTGACCATGATGGTACTCTCCTGGTGAAGGACTGCTGCGTCAATCATAACGCCATTCTTGCCTCACTTTGTTTCTCGATGCCTATATAGCAGTGCGTCTTGCGTATAGCAGTAACGGTTGTGGAGCAACGGTTTGGATGGTGTCTGCAGGCAACATTATAACCAAGGCAAAGAAAGAAAAAATAAAGCATTTGCGATTGGTTTCATGTCGTTTGATATGGTTTGAGTTGACGTATGCACACCTGAAATAATTAATCATGGTTGATAAAATCTTTGGGGCAAAGAGACAAATATCAATGGAAAGAAAGGAGACCAACAGTGAAATTCCTTGACTTTTCTACTCTTGTTAGAATGGTGGTGATGCAGACAAGTATGACCAAGCTCAATCAATTGGTCTTGACAAAATAATCTCAAGACATGCATGGCAGCAAGAACTCAACCTGATGATCACCACAAGGCTATTCTTTAGAAGAAGCTTACCAATTCTATCAAAATGTTTCAGAGGGTGTTATCAGATAGCATCGGGGACTAAGTTTGTAAGGCAGAGGTATAAGCCAAAAAGAATCGATGATGTCCAAATCAGCTACACATTCCTTTTTGGAGTTCCGGGCTTCATCAAATTACCTGCAGCCAACTTCACAGCATAAAATAAAGCAATGCAAGGCCCAATTGCAAAGCTCGGCTGCCCAAATCAAATTATGGAAGACTTCACCAAAATTGAGGTGTCCACCCAAAATGTTTGATTGATAGATAGACAAAAAAGATCTATTGATTACTCAGTACAAAACCAGAAATACCAATTCTAATGAACTACAGTGGTTTGATCCCTTCACAGGGTATGTAGGCAGTCTAGTGACCTACTAGATGCAACCGTAACTCCAAATAGAACCCCTGACTCCGCCTGTCAAATTCGGCCAATCCCAAATGAATCACCGACTCCAGTCAAATTCTCCCAACACCAAAAAAATCAAATTCATTCCCAAATCACACAAATAAAGTCCAAACCAAATTCAAGGGCTTTAAACCCTCTCCCAAACACAAATTCAAAATAAATGGGTCATCTACCCATTTTAATCTCAAATGCCGGAGCTACATGTGGTTTGATCCCGCAAAGGGTATGTAGGCAATCTAGAACCAAATTTATCTAGACGCAACCGCGTCCTAAACACAAAATTAAATCCTTGGTCCACTTCAACAAATTTGTCACAAACACTATTCTCATTCCAAAATCAAAGCCCTCCAAGGTGTCATTTACTTATTGGAACTCTTGAACTATGAGTGGTTTGATCCCTCTCCAAGAGTACGTAGGTAACCCAATCAAATATCTAGGTGCAACCGGAAAAACTAATAAACACGCATCCCATCAATTTGTTTCTTCATAAATGGAATCAAAGGGTGTTTCCCTGTAAAAAGAGATTGTCATTAAGAGACACATTCTATCTTGAATGGGTCGAACCCAAAATAATAGAAACTCTATTAGCTAAATGAATACGAGTGAAATTATGTTGGGTGACATTTTCGCCTACTGTGTGCAATTTTTTTACTCCAACACTGGACTAACTCAGTATACTCAGGTACCTCCTAACGAAGTTATTACAATATCTTCTGATGATGAAATAAAGGAAAAGGCTGTTATTATTCTCAGTTCAGATTCTTCTAGTGGATCATGACAATCTGCTGATAATGATCCTATTCTGCCTTCGGGCTTTGATCATGACTACTGTGCTCAAACATCTACTCTTGTTTCTTATTACCTTATGACATGCATGCATGATCTTATTAAGTATGGAATTGCTAAGCCTGATCCGCTTATCCCTGAACACTACATTTTAACTGATTCCCGGGGCAATAAGATCAAACTGGAGGAACAGAATCAAGATTATGTTATGGAAGGGCAAGAGAATATATATGAGACTTTTGAGCCAGCCCTATCTGATCAGGGCCTTCCTAACCAAGAGGATCTTAAGCATGCTGCTTTGCTTCTCCTCCAACCTATAAAGGTCCCTAGAAAAAGAAGCAGCAATTTGTCTAACAATGAAGCAAATGATCACAATGCCTCCTCTAATGAATCATCTGCTTCTGTAACAGCAGGAAAATGAAGATAGCAGGATGAAACTGTAGGGGCTGCGCTAAGGATAGTTTTCTTAGCCAAGCCTTCTTTTCACAAAAAATTGTTATCTTTGGATAATTTTTGTGTGTTGGTGTTGTACACTAGCTGCGACTGCTGCTACTACTTTAATTTCTAAGTTTCCTTTTAATCATGCTATGTTTGTTGAATCATTTGGGCAATGTGGTGGTATTTTGCTATTTTGGAATGATGATGGTCTTAAGCTTACCCCTATTCTTAAGCATGATAGACATATATATTCATTGCAAATTTTCAGATACTTCTAACAATAATGCATACTTAATTACCTTTCTCTATGTCCCCTTCGGTGGATTCAATAATATAAATATAGGTCGGGGTGACTCTACTCCTTCCTAGCAGGCTACTTCACCAGTTTTCAAAAAAAAAAAATTACAACCAAGTTTATGGGATGAACTTAGACATCTTAAACCTAATGATTCTATGACTTAGATGCTTATTGGAGATTTTAATTGTATTCTTACTCTTAATGAGAGAAGCTTGGGGGTGTTCAACGAGTTACCACTTACATGATTAATTTTATGAATTTCCATAATGATTGATTGTGGCTTAATTTCCCTACCCACCTTAGGAAATCAATATACTTGGTGCAATAATCAAGACTTACCACCACCCAAAGCAGAGAACAAAATGACATTTGGAAAACCTGGTTCTGAAAATCCTAATGAACTAATTAACCCCCAGGTTCAAAAGAATCATAACCAACCTCATCAAGGGCCAATCATGACTTTGAGCGTCCATTAATTCTACCCACATCAGACTAGTTTGACTCGTCGCTTCAACCGTTCAAGGAGGCAGTTGGGGAATCTATCCCTCAATTTCCAGTCTCTCAGGGGCATCTCCATCCAAATCGGATGATGGGGGATCCTATTTCTACTCATTATGAGGCACAAGATCTGGTAGATGTTCCAATTGGTCAGAGACAAGTTCGTTGGGAAGGTAGGTGTCTTGAGGAAAACGGGTGGCTGATTCCTCGCAGTTTTCTTCAAAAAGATCTTGGAAGAGAGATTCTTCTCAGAAGTCTGAACGTTTGGTTGGGCGTCCTCGCTCAACCCAACACAAATGAGGATTATCAGTTGGAATGTCAGAGGTCTTGCAAGATCTCGGGCTCGTCGGTCCCTCGGTAAACTACCGAGGGATCATAAACAGGATGTTTTATTTTTAATGGAGACCAATTTAACAAAATGTCAGATGAAGAATTTGAGTGATGATCTTTGTATGTCTTCCTTTGCGGTGGGTAGAACAGATACGGGAGGTGGGGGGTTGTTACTTTTATGGAGATTGGACTGGAAGATTGATATATTCACTTCCTCCTTGGGTCATATTGATGGGGTTGTTTACACGGATGATTTAATATCTTTCCATTTTATCGGTTCTTATGGCAATCCAGACTCCCATCTGCGTCACTTCTCTTCGGAATTGCTTCGGCGTCTGTCTTCCTCTGTTCAAATTGGATGGGTTCTAATGGGAGATTTTAATGAATTTTTGGATGTCTCGGAGAAGAAGGGGCTGAGGTTACAGTCAATGGGTTAGATTATGAGGTTTCGTGCAGTGGTGGAGGATTGTGGTCTGTCTGTCTGTTATTCCATTCCAGGGTTTATCCTTTCACTTGGAGTAATGGACGAGAGGGGGGTGAACTTGTGGATGACCGAATTGATCGGGGTTTTGTGAACTACGTCTTACCAGCTGAATACCCCCATATTCTTTGTCACCACCTTGCTGGTAGAGTTTCAGACCATCAGTCTCTACTATTTTGAGATTTTCAACGAAGTTCAGTGAACCGAACAACGGTATCGAAAGAGAAGGAGATTTCAATTTGAGGAGGTTTGGGCAGCAAATGAGAGATGTTTGACTGTGGTTGAAGATAGCTGAGGGAGTACAACAGTGTCGAATTCTCCTCTATCAGAGAAGATTTCTTTGTGTGGCTCTGCTCTGACTCATTGGCACATTACGAGTTTTGGAAATATTGGTTTTCAGATATGGCAGGTACGTCGGCGACTTCCCAATCAGTACACAATGGATGTTCCTTCTGATTTCAAGCAGGGTGAGATCATCAATTTGGAGAGACAACTACTGGATTTGAAAGACAAGGAAGAGTTTTTGTGGAGGCAACGATCGAGGGTTGATTGGCTAACATCTGGTGATCATAATACAAGGTTCTTTCATCAAAGAGCTTTGGGACGGAAAAGAAATAACACTGTTTGTGGAATTTTAGATTCGCAGGGAGTATGGCAGGTGGATCCTGATATTATTGGTCATATGTTTTGTGGCTACTTCTCTAATCTTTTTTCAACATCTGGTGGCGTGAATATGAATAGAGTCCTTGATGGTATTCGACCTTTGGTTGCTACTATGATGAATAATCAACTTCTTGCTGGGTTCCACAGAGAGGATTTAGAATTCACTCTCTTTCATATGGCTCCTTCAAAAACACCAGGTGATGATGGACTTTCTGCACTCGTTTTTTCAGAAATATTGGTCTATAGTTGGAAATGATGTCTCAACTGTTTGCCTGGGAATACTAAATGGAGTGGAATCAGTTCGAGCCTTCAATCACACTCTTATAGCCTTGATACCAAATGTTTTATCTCCAACTTCAGTGGCTGACTTCCGCCCAATCAGCTAGTTGCAAAAACTTTTGCCAATAGGATGAAGAAGATATTGTCTAAAGTAATTTGCCCAACTCAGGGCGCTTTTGTTCCTAAGCGAAATATTTTAGACAATGTTATGATCAGCTTTAAATTGATGCATTTTGTCAAGAGAATTTGGGAGGATGATTATGGTGCATTGGCTTTGAAGCTAGATATGGCCAAGGCATATGATGGAGTAGAGTGGTGTTTTTTGGAGGCTATGATGCTGAAACTTGGCTTCCACCCACTGTGGTTTTCCCGAATCATGGATTGTGTAACTACTACTACATTTTCAGTGTTGTGGCAAGGGCATCCTCTGAGTCATATTGTGCCAACCCATGGTATCCGGCAAGGGTGTCCGCTCTCTCTTTATCTATCTCTCTTCTTGCTGAAGGTTTTTCTAGCTTGCTTCAATATGCTGAATTGGCGGGGTTGTTGTCTGGTATTCGTATCTCTAGGTTTGCACCATCAATTTCTCATCTTTTCAATGCTGATGATAGTCTGCTCTTTCTGGTGGCAGAGCGAGACACACCCTAGATTCTTTCTAATATTTTTACAATTTATGAGGAAGTTTCGGGACAACAGATCAATTTTCATAAGTCTGCACTATCCTTCAGTCCAAATATATCTGAGGATTACCGGAACGTTATGAGGGAGCTTCTAAATATTCCAATGGTTGATTGTCACGAAAAATACCTTGGGTTACCAACTTTAGCAGGGAGGGGAAAGCGATGCTTGTTTAAGACGGTCCGTGACAGAATCTGGCACAAAATCACTGGTTGGAAAGAGAAATTACTTTCTCAAGCAGGTAAAGAGATTCTTTTTAAATCGGTGGTACAAGCTATTCCTTCATACTCCATGAGTGTCTTCCGAATGCCCATCACCTTGAGTCATGAGTTGTCAGGCCTTTCTGCTAGATTCTGGTGGGGCATATATAAAAGGAAACGGGGTCTGCAAGGATTGAATTGGTCTGCCCTGTGTAGGAATAAACTTAAAGTTGGCTTGGGATTTTGAGATTTTGTGGATTTCAACCAAGCCTTGCTGGCTAAACAATGCTGGAGGCTTGTTTCTTCCCCTCACTCTTTGGTGACGCGAGTTTACAGTGCAAGATATTACCCAAATTCTACTTTCCACTCAGCTCTTGTTGGTCGCTCTGGTTCATTCATTTGGAGTGTTTGAGGACAAGCGCAAAATTAACAGAGAGAGGGAGAGAGTAATGTGTGTTTATTCTTCTCACAGTGGAGGGTTTATATAGGAATACAAATCTAGTGTGAATGCTCTAAGAGAAACTCAATTTGATAACCATGATCATCATCAACAACTCCACTTGGTTGTTCTTCAATCATAAAATCTGCCATGCTTGTTGCCTCTTGGTATAAAGCATGTCGCACAAATCTTTATACCTACATTATACACTCAAGTACCTATTACATGATATAGGCATTTATACTATAATATATTTATACTACAACACTCCCCCTTAGATATTTCATGTCAATAGTATTGTCTTGGTAGTACACTTCTAAGTTGCCTCGTTAAAAACTTTGTCAAGTAATAAAACCCTGTGGGAAAAAACAACCTTGGTCGAAGGAGAAAAAGAGCACAACGCGCGTTGAGTGTAGAGTATGTTTCTGGATACTCCCCCTGATTTAGATTCCCCTTGAAGATCATGAGAGTTCGGATATCCTTCTCAATCCGATGCTCTTCACATGTTTCTCGAAAGGGGATTTTGGTAACGACTTAGTAAATAAGTCCGCTACATTATCTTCTAATCGGATTTGATTTACTTCAATGTTCAGAAGTATTTGTTGTTGCTGACTGTAGAAGAATTTCGGCGATATATGCTTGATATTGTTGCCCTTGATGAAACCTAATTTCATTTGCTCAATACAAGCTGCATTATCCTCGTAAATGCATGGAGGTTCATTTGTGGTAAACTTCAAACCACAAGTTCCTCGAATGTGTCTATTTACAGACCTTAGCCATATGCACTCACGCACAGCTTCATGTAGAGCAATAATCTTTGCATGATTTGAGGAAGTAGCAACAAGGGTCTGTTTTGTAGATCTCCAAGATATCGCGGTACTTGCCATAGTAAAGACATAACTTGTTTGGGAGCGACCTTTGTGAGGGTCAGAGAGATACTTTGCATCAGCAAAGCCCATCAAAACACCATTATCATTTTGATGGAGGGGAGGAGGAGAACGTCGGTCACCATGGATAGTGTTGCCGGTGTCTACATTACGGAAGGTGGCTTTTTGCTTCGTGGGGTCTGATCCCATGCTTCCGTCTTTTCTTTTTTCTCTGTAGGGATAAAACAAGCACATATCAATCGTACCTTTCAGATATCGAAAGATTGTCTTTATACCAATCCAATGGCGGCTTGTTGGTGCAAAACTATGTTGAGCTAACAAGTTCACTGCGAATGCGATGTCCGGTCTTGTGCATTGAGCTAAATACAATAATGTGTCTATCTCACTTAAATATGGTATTTCAGCCTCTAATAAATCTTCATCCCTTGGACGAAACGGATCTTTCCTGGGCTCAAGACTACGGGCGATCATGGGAGTATTCACAGGCTTTGCTTTATCTTCATTAAAGCGCCTTAGTAATTTTTGAGTATACGCTGACTGATGGATCATAATCCCATCACTACAGTGCTCGAGTTCTATTCTGAGACAAAACCATGTTTTCCCAATATCTTTCATCTCAATTTCGGATTTCAAATATTTAGCAGTTTCCTTTAACTCATCTAGAGTTCCAATTAGGTTCATGTCATCGACATAAACTGCTACAATTGCAAATCCAGAACTTGCCCTTTTAATGAACACGCAATGGCATATTTCATTATTCACATATCTCTTCCCAATCAAGTAGTCACTTAGACGGTTATACCACATCTGTCCGGATTGTTTCAATCCATATAGTGAGCATCTTAATCTTATTGAAAACGCGCTCCGTGGTTTAGAGCCACTTGATTTAGGTAATTGAAGTCCATATGGAACCCTTTATATATATATATATATATATATATATATATATATATATATATATATATATATATATCTAAATCTAGATACCATAGAGATATGCTATAACCACATCCATAAGTTGAATGTCAAGTTTTTCAGAAACTACCAAACTGACAAAGTAGTGGAATGTTATAACGTCCATTACGGGAGAATATGTCTCCTCGTAGTCGATTCCAGGACGTTGTGAGAAACTTTGCGCCACAATGCAGGTTTTGTATCTAACAACCTCATTTTTCTCATTACGCTTTCTAACAAATACTCATTTATGGCCAACAGGTTTTATATTTGGTAGTGTCAGCGTTATAGACCCAAATACCTGTCTCTTTGTTAGTGAATGCAATTCAGTCTGGATCACATCTTTCCATTTAGGCCAATCTGCTCTTCGTTGACATTCTTCAACGGAGCGAGGTTCGATATCATCGTATTCTATAATTCCTTTTGCAATAAGATATGCAAATGCATCATCAATAGCCATAGAATTTCTATCCATCATTACATGTATACTAGTGTAATTCATGAAAATATCTTTATTCTCTGGAATTGGTTCTGCCATTGGAGCGTCTCCCAATGATGTCTCTTGGACATAACCATAATCCGGAATATTCTCATGCGACGGATTATTTGTATCGATGATTAATGAATTATTTTGTGTCAAAATCGCTTTCTTTCTTGGGCGAGAATCCATCGAACCTATGGGCCTCCCGCGCTTCCTGGCAGAAGCCGTGGGCCTAGCCACTGCATCACCATTATAGGGGATGTTGGCGACATTCTTATTTATTCTTGAGATGGCATCATGTCCTCTAGTTTTAGGGACATCAATCCTTGCAGGCACATTTGCAGCAGGTATTGTGATCTCGTCACTTTAGCGATATCAGAAAACGCATCAGGCATTGATTCTGCTACGTTCTGAAGATCGAGAATTCTCCGCACTTCTATTTCAGACTGTACGGTTCGGGGATCAAGATAAGACAAAGTGGGGACAAACCACGACAATTCCTGTCTTTTCTGTTGAACATTAGTGTTCATGTCTCCCTCTAATGACGGGAAGAATGTCTCATCAAAGTGACAATCCGCAAATCTGGCGGTAAATAGATCACCTGTTAAGGGTTCTATGTAGCGGATAATGGTTGGAGAGTCAAATCCAACATAAAGGCCTAAGCGTCTTTGTAGACCCATTTTGGTGTGTTGTGGCGGCTCAATTGGCACATAGACTGCACACCTAAATATGCGTAAGTGTGAGACATCAGGCTCATACTCAGTCACCATCTGGGACGCAGAAAAGGGTTGGGTGACAGTGGGCCTCAGTTGAATAAGCACACCTGCGTGCAATATTGCATAGCCCTAAGCAGAAATAGGGAGATTGGTGCGCATAACCAATGCCCTAGTAACCATTTGAAGTCTTTTAACGGCAGCTTCTGCGAGACCATTTTAGGTGTGTACATGAGGAACAGGGTGTTCAACATCAATCCCAATGGACATGCAATAATCATCAAAAAATTTTGATGTAAACTCTCCAGCATTGTCAAGACGAATTGACTTAATAAGATGATCAGGATGGTGAGCCCTTAACTTAATGATTTGTGCTAGGAGTTTAGCAAATGCAGCATTACTTGTGGACAACAGCATGACATGTGACCAACGTGTCGATGCATCAACCAACACCATAAAATATCTAAATAGTCCGCAAGTTGGTTGGATAGGTCTACAAATATCACCTTGTATTCTTTGCAAGCATGGTATATTTTCTTTAGTGTCCTTTGCATAGGATGGTCTCAATCCTACCTTTGCTAAAGAGCAAGCTTTGTAAAACAATGATATGCTTTAGAAGTAACTCTTTGAACCAATGTTTGGTTCGTATTTCTTTTCGTTTTGAAGAATGGATGTCCGTGTGAAGTTTTTAATATAGTATGTGTGGTGCCACTATCTAGAAGGCATTTCAATTCTCCGGAAAACATACTGAAAAAAAAAAAATTCAGAATATTAACACATGTGCAAGACATTGAATGATAATGCGATACTTTATTAATAAGGAAAATAGCCAATGATTACATCAAAGTTTTCCAAAGTCTATTCCAAAATAAAATCAAACTTAGACAAATTGTAGTCACTCAATCCGTTTGGTAATTCCAATAAAATATGACCAGGAAAGTAGAGAGATGTTGGTAGAGCGATGCTCGCTTAAATACCCCGATCTCAATTACTTTCCTAAACATCATACTTCATTGGGTACGCCACATGAGAAAGAGTTAATACAATTATTATTTATTGACTAAGGCACATTTGCCATTCTTGGAAAATAGAAAAGGACTATTCTAATCAAAGTCTGCGGCATCCTCGTGCTCTTCATTTACAACTTTGAAATCCTCAATGGTGAGATTGACATCTTCACCATCTTCATCTTCAGTAAGGTTGGCTTCTGGCTCCCTTGCTTCCCTGTACTCCTTGTAGGGTGCAGCTAGTTAGGTACTTGCATGGCATTGCTTAAACCAATGCTCGATTGATCCACATCGATGACACATGTCATTGTGGCTACCTCCCTTTATTTGAGGTGTAGGTTGTGCACGTTGTGCACGTTGTGGATATTCCCTAGGAGGGTTGCTGCTACTACCACGGCGTATGGTGCGACCTCCAAGGCTCATCGTGTTGCCATATCCACCTCTCCCACGTGTGGAGTTGCCATTATATGTGCCCGCTCTAAAGTTGCGGTTTCCTTCTTTATTGGGGCTGTTATATGGACCCGTTCGTCCTTCATGTCCCCTGTTATTAGGGTACATATGTCCCCTATTATTAGGGTACCGCTCCTTGCGCCCTCTCTTGGGTGCATTATAATTTGCCTCACGAACGCTCTTGGTTCCAACGGGTCTTGATTTATAATTTTTTACAAGGATCGGATGTTGTCGTGCTTTTCAGCTACCGACAAAACATTGATGAGCTCATTGAACCTCGTAATTCATCCAGCATTTACTTCAATGCGATATTGCTTTGATAGCAAAATTCCTGCGACGGGGAAGGTGGAGAGAGTTTTCTCAATTAGCTCTTCTTCTGTGAGAGGTTTTTTACAGAACCTCAACATGGCTTTAAGGCGAAGAGCTTCGGAATTGTATTCAGCAACAGACTTGAAGTCGGAGAAGCATACATCGTTCCACTGAACCTTCAAGTCAGGGAGGAGGGAATCTCAGATATTGTTAAAGCGCTCTTCTAGCGCTACCCATAGGTCACTTCCATCTTTGATGGACATGTACTCTGATCTGAGTGCTTTGTCCATATGGCACCGCATCAAGATAATTGCTTGTGCATGCTTTATGGGTGTTCGTTGGAACACAAGGCCCGCGTTTGGTGCCTGGATGATGGGCAATAACCCTTTTGATGTGAGATGGTTCTCAACGTTGGTTTTCCAGCTATGATAATCCGAACCTGTTGAGTCAAGGATTTGAAAGTCGAGTCTAGGTTCATTGGACTTCCTGAAAATAAGAAGAAAATATTAGTTTCGGAGTTTAAACTTCCACAAAAACTAAAATAATAAGATTTCCGAGCTATGCTACCAAGAAATCAATTTTCAAGAATATTTAGATTAGACTGAAACAATGATGTTTAATAGGGTCATAAATTGATGCTTGCAAACGCTCTTAGTCCGAATATTATGAACACTCTTAGTTCATTGATTACGAACGCTCTTAGTTCGTTTAGCGTGAATTTTTATAATTCCGCTTTTGATTGCAAGTTCCTGAAAAGAAGAGAAATGAATAAAAACTCAAAAACGGGAACTTTAATCTTTAAAACTTACTTATTGAAATTCGGAGCAAATTCTCTTCTAAACAAACCACTTCAAATGGTTTATAGATCTCAAAACGACTCCAACAAGGGTGAAATTTGGAGATCAGATAGAAGAGACAGAGATGAACAACTTTGATGAAGAAAGTATTTTTATTAGAGATCCCAAAAAAGTAGTTTCTCGACGTGAAACCAGACTGATCTGCACAGGAACGAGCGTGCTGAACAACTCCCACTTCGAATGGTGTACAGGTCTCAAAACGACTCCAACAAGGCTGAAATTTGGAGGTCAGATAGAAGAGATAGAGATGAACAACTTTGATGAAGAAAGGATTTAGATTAGAGATCCCGAACAAGACTCTTCGGAGCATGCAAGCAAGCTCATCCGTACAGGAACGAGCGTGCTAAACAGTTTTGAATGATGAACTTCCTCTTCTCTTGTCGGTTTGCAATTCGAATCCTAGAGCAATATTATGCTGATAACGTGTTTGAGAACAAGCGAAAATTAACAGAGAGAGGGAGAGAGTAATGTGTGTTTATTCTTCTCACAATGGAGGGTTTATATAGGAATACAAAGCTAGTGTGAATATTCTAAGAGAAACTCAATTTGATAACCATGATCATCATCAACAACTCCACTTGGTTGTTCTTCAATCATGAAATCTGTGATGCTTGTTGCCTCTTGGTATAAAGCATGTCACACAGGTCTTTATACCTGCATTATATACTCAAATACCTATTACATGATATAGACATTTATACTATAATACATTTGTACTACATGAAGATCTTTGCTTTGGGGTAGGGAATTATTGGTATCGGGTTTATGTTGGCGAGTGAGTGATGGCAGGTCCTTTTTTATTTATGGTGACACATGGATTCCAATTCCCTATTCTTTTCGCATTTAGTCTCCTCCGAATCTATTGATGGATTGCCTTGTATCTGATTTAATCACAGCAAATGGGCATTGGAATTATGATCTCCTTATTCATAATTTCTGGCTGACAGAAGCGGAAGCAATACTTTCAATCCCACTGCAACTTTTTTCCAGTGGCTGACCGTCTTTGTTGGCACTACTCTAAAAGTGGACAGTATTCTGTGAAAAGTGGTTATAGATTGGTACAAGATTTTCATGGCAGAGATAATGATGGTGTGGGAGGGTCAGTTTCTCAAGATGCTGCAATCTGGAAATGTGTGTGGAGTCTCAAGATCCCAAGTGCAGCAAGAGTTTTCATTTGGAGAGTCTTACAAAATACTCTCCCTTGTAATTCTTCCTTATTCAGACGGCATATAACTAGCACTCCAATCTGCAGAAGTTGCAGGATTGAAGTTGAAACATCAATCCATGCACTTTGGTTGTGTCCTAAAGCAAAAGTTGTTTGGTGTTTATCCCCCTTCAAAGCTGCAGTTGGCAATTGGAAATTTGGCTCTTTCAAGGAATTGTTATGTTTTGCTGCCTCCATTTTGCCGGCTGTAGATTTGGCTTTGGTGGTGCTACTTTGTCGTCGTATTTGGCAAGCAAGAAATGAAGAATTCCATCAACACAAATTTGTAAGCGCTGAATATATTTTTTTCTCAAGTTCAAACTTCTTTTGCTGAATTTTTTAAGGTACATCAAACTCCATCCTTTCCTCCTAGGCCTGTTGGTTTTACTGAAAAATGGATTAGACCACAACTCCATTTCCTTAAGCTAAATGTTGATGGTGCTTTGGATGATACGAATGGAGTTCGAGGCTTGGGAATTATCCTGCGTAATGAAAGGGGTAATATGTTATTGGCAGCTTCAAAAGGGATGTCTGGCAGGTTTAATGCAAAGAAAACTGAAATATATGCTGCAGCTTTGGGATTGCAGGTGCTCTATCAATTCGGGTTCCAATCTGCTCAACTGATTCTTGAATTTGATGCTCTGGCTGTAGTCAATGGTTTAGCTAAAGAGGAATTAGATTGGTCTGTTGAAAGCATGTTAATAGAGGAGGTGAAAACTATATTTCATCTCTTCACTTCAGTTTTTTTGTACATATTGCCCACGAAAATGTAATCAGGCACTGCATGTATTAGCTAGAAACGCGCTTTTAGTTTCCTGCATTTCGAGTTTGGGTTGCGGATGCGCCACAATGGCTATCCCATATACTTAGAACTGATGTAACTATCTAAATTGCGTTTTAATGCAATTCATTTCTTTCTTCACAAAAAAAAAAAAAAAAAAAAAAACAATTAAGAAGTTCTCAATCGACAAAAAAAAAAAAAAAAGAATTAATAACAACAGTACCTGATCACAAAAACATTCTTCAAAAATTAAATCAAGAAACTTATGACATTGACGTTTGCCAGTCTAATGTCTACTGCAATCCGAGTCTGCCTGGTTGGGATCGAAAAGGATCTGGATGGCAGATGTTGTTGATCCGGTTTAGGTGGAAGTGTTTCTAAGTACGAGCACAATGGAGAGAGAATTCTTCAAATGAAGAAGAAACTAGGAAGGAAGAACACCTTTTTCCCACAAGAAGACTTGTATCCTAGAAGAAGATGAAATGTTATATAGTAAAATGCATCGTTATCATAGAAGACGTGAAGAAGAGTCCTCTAAAAATTGTCCATTTCTGAACACGAACGTCACTCATGTTTTCCACTCAAAAACTCGAGTTCACTTTCTACAGCGACTGCAGATAACAAGAGTAGTGCGCAACACACTTGTGATCCAAGAAGAAGAAAAAAAAAAAAACCAAAAAGCTGAGAACAACACACATTTGATCTCAAGAAAAATAAGGAGGAACCCGTAACTGATACAAAACTGACAAGAAACTGGTTCATATATATTACATTTTACAAATTACATGATCACACATTTCGACCTTGTAAAAAGAATAAAATTCAAAATAAATATAGCAATAACAAACTATAACAACAAATAAATACCACTTTATGTATTCTCACCCATATGTAGCTTCACACATCTACATTCCAAATAATCATATTAACATCTAGCTTGGACACGTTCATTTATTGATAGTTCACCTTGGGGAGAAACAGTCCTGGCTAGGATGGGAAGTTGATTTTGATTTTTCTTTTTTGTAATTTTTTTTTATCTGAAAACATAAGGGATGGATGTGATAAGGTAGGCTCTCGCACCACTTAAAAGAGTTCAAGAAGATGCTTGGGTAATTGGATTAAATGCAAGCTGCTCAGCACAAGTTAGCACTTCATGGGGACCTGCTTCCTCACGACCAACACCCAAAAGATCAAGGTAATACTGGTAATGGGAAACGATGTTGTTCATGGCGTCAATGTCGCCCTGACCACAAACTTGCTCCCCATATAGAATATTCATTGTTGCGCCAAATCCAGGAAATCGCTTGGACAATGTGTCATTCTTGGTAGGCTTCCAAGTGCCAACAAATGCTTCGTGGGCTGAGGGTTGCGATTTCTTAATAGGAGTCATCCACCTCCATATTGCAGCCTGGAAGGCAAGAGTAGCATTCTGCTCAATGTATTCTGGATGGTTCAACAGATCAACCTTCAATGCTTCCCCAGCTGCACCGTAATTGTAGTTCCTAGGATGTGATCAACAAGAGAAACTTCATAAGCATAGTCTATTCAAATTATACTCTACAATTTATTTTACAACTTCATATGCAACTGGAATAAGTAAATATGGAACTAACTGAAATATAAGTTTAAGACATTTCTGTTTGACCTAGAAAACAGTCACTGTTATTCTCCACAAGTAGATTGTACTAGCTTGGAATATGTAGCATTTAGCTTGTGAAGTTACTAAGCTAATCTAAAGGTCGATGAGTATCTCAATGAATCATTTCATCTATGGAAACTCTACTTCTAAGAATGGAAAACAAATGAGATCATCTGGTTAGTCATTAAGCAAAAAAAGGGTCAAAAAAACTGAATACACTAAAAGGAAATCCTCATTTTCCAATTAATTAGACAACAAAAGAAAGCACACAAACCAGTATATAGGCAAAGCACCACGACCGTAGTACTCAGCTCCAGGAGAGCAGGGATATGTGTATTTGTAGAAGTCATCACAGTATGACTGCATAGGACTCATTTCCCTGTTATAGCAAAGTCCCCATGCCAATGGTCCTCCAGTGGCCACACCGTAACCACCTAGCATAATAACATCCATAAATGTCATCAATCATAACAACAATAATATACCAGCAAGAGCCTAACGTTGTTTATGCAGTCTACAGTATTGCACTTTCATTACGTTAGCATTCGTTAAGCATAACAAACTTGTCGTATCACTAGTTTCTCCACTCACAGCCGACAAAATATATCAAGTTCATGAGTTAGGCCTATGAGTTTTGTTTCTAATTTAGCTTTCATTACCTAGCAACCACTGTCCTACTCCTTAGTTTGTTACTGTCATAATTAACACTGTTTTTTTTTTTTTTTAAATAATCAAAAATTGAGCTCATACCTCGTTTTTTCACAGATGACATATGAAAAACAACAAAAAAGAACACAGAAAAACTCCAGCAATTTTGTTCTTCATATGACATGTTTCTCGAAAAACTATGTTGCAAGTAAACACCAATTCCATGTTTCTCTCAAAACCATTCACTCTAACTTAACACATTCCAAATCAAACCAGCGTAATTCTACATAAACTGGGCTCAAATTGAATGTACACAAGTGAGTGTGACTTACAAGAGGTCTTGCTGCCGACATGTCCGAGAAAAGCGGCGAGCTCCTTCATCTGCATAAGCTTCCCGCCGGTGGTGCAAAACCCTAGTGGCTCGAAAAGCGCGGCGGCGAGAATGAATGACTGGAAGTCCCAGAATCCAACGGCGTGAGCCACCGGCGCGTTCCGGTTGGAGAAGAGCTCCTCGAATTGGTAGGTCTGGAAGACATCGGTAATGGTGAGATTGCAACAGTACTGTGACCATCCCTTACACTCCCACCCTTTGTCGCACACCTTCTTTCCTTTGACCTTCTTGACCAGCGTCGGGGTCGCCGATACCTGGTCGTCGAAGGCATTCACGCATAGTGCACTGAGCAGAACCACCGCCACCACCGCCGTGGAAACCAACGGAGAGGTCTTCATTGGTGGAGGGAGAATTGTGAGGGGGCTTCAGATCTGATGGGCTTGGGTTTTTGGAGAGAGAGGGAATAATTAAGGAGGAGTGATTTGGTGGTTCTGTGTTTTGGGTTTTGTCTCAAGGCAATTGTTTGATGGTGTGTCATTGTCGGGTTAAATGGCGTGCAGGTTTGGGGGGAATGGACGGTGGATGATGTGGGTGTGGGGTTGGCTGGAGCAGAATAGGTGTTCGAGGTTTAATGGGGGAAACAGGCTGGAAATATTTTGGAGGGGCTGACCCCATGAAGCTCCACCGACACCGGCAAAGAAGTATGAAGTGTCGGTTCTGCCCTTCTGGGCAGACTGCGTTGAATAATGAATATGCCACCTAAATTAATGACATGGTACATTACAAGAAATAAAAACAAAAACAAAAACCCAAAATTCTGTCAAACTACTAGATGCCTAGAAGGAATATGTATAAAAAAAAAAATATATATCTACATCTATATGCATCCATCTTTTTTTTTTTTTTTAATCAAGGAAATAATATATTCATCACAAACCAGAATAGGTCATTACATATCATTCCGCTGTTATTTAAGGACATAGACAGAAAAGAAGATAGTTGTAATACCCACAAACATGTAGAGGTAGCGGAAATCCTCTTTCGGTACTACTGCGGGGGCGCTAGAGAGACATTGGGTGCACATCAGTGCTTAAGTTCCTAAAGACAAGGAAATTATTGTAAAAGACAAAGCTAAAACATAGTAAAAGTCTAAGGCAACAATCCCAGCCCAAAATAGTAAGCCCAAGATCATCCAAAGGAGTAGTCCAACTCCAAAACCCATCAAGCCAGTCTGGTCTCAGCCCATCCTCCCCTGACGACATGTTGTGCGTACGCCACAAGCCCTCCGCCCGAATCGCTCTGCTCCGACCCGTGCCTCCCTGATCTACGCCATTGTGACCTTCTTCCATTTAGACCCAAACCGCGCCACAGCACACGCCGGCCTGAAGCACGCCAATCCACCGCCTCACTCTCTCCCCACCGTCGATGCAGAACCCACGTCGTCGATCTTGAACACCACGTTGTCGGTCAAGATGCGGCCAGAAAACACAAGCCGGAAGCTTTCTGCGACTACTTTGAGCGTAACCACCCATGGAATGCCCTCGAACTATATTGGATCAAATACCCGTCCAGTAGCAGACCCCAAGACGTCGGCTAGGCCAGAGGCCAACACGAGGTCAGGCACCGCCGGACGAGGTCAAATACTCAAACTAAAAAGAAACCTGTCTTTGGGTTTTTAGGGTTTCTCTCGAGGAGGAGAGAAATGTTTGGTCATTTGAGCCGGTTTCAGCCTCCAGCCTCGTTGATGTGGTTTGGGGGTTGCCGGACGGGTTGCTATGTTTTCTCCAGTGGTGGGTGAGTAGCGTTCTCTTCCATCTTCTACCTGAGTTGGTTGCAACTTCAGAGCAACTTCCGGGTTCTGACTAAAGATCTTTTTCTCTCGTTTTGTTATTCCTGATTAGGTTGCTCGTTGGAGGTTGGGATTTGTGGGATTGGAGGTATGGGTTTTCTGTTTTTGAACGGTGGGCAGTCATGGGTGGTGAATCAGAACAGGTTTTCCGATTTTGATCTTTGGCAAGGGGTGGTGGTGCGCGGTGGACTATTGGCGAAGGGGTGGATGTTGGAAGCAATCTGGGTGGGAATAGTGGAATGGTGGTTGGTTGTGGTTAGTGAATTTCATATTATTCATGTATGCTTAGATATGGCCTGAATCTCTAATGATCACTATCGACGGTCCACTGCTGGCTTTTCCGGGAAGTAAGGTGGTTCGTGAAGGCTCATCATAGTTATTATTAGGGTTTTTGTTTTGGTTTTCTAGGTTTTGTTTAGGTTTAATCAGTCCTTCCTCCTTTGAGTGAGGGTGTTGGTGGTTTCTTTAGGGTTTTGTTTTGGTTTTTTAGGTTCTTGTCTAGGTTTTATCAGTCCCTTCTTCTGACAGGACCCGCCTGGAATTTCACTCTAAAATCTGAGGTGGCCCTGTGGGGCCCATCTTAGAAGAAATTCTACCAAAAATTTGGCAGAACCTCCCTTAAAAATGGACTACCCAAAACCTGTAGAAAGACATTTACACTTCTAAACCATCCATCCTTATTCTCCTGGAGCCACCATGCTCCCCAAATCCCAACATCTCCCATTTCACAAATACTAATCTCAATCTAATAATATTCATCCCACAGGTTATCAGAGCAATTATAATATAAAAGGTAAATAAGGAAAGCATGGATAAAATAGATACGCGAAGCTGTGCGGTTGGTTATGCCTCAACTCCATGTATGTCCGACCTTAACTAATTTCGCCTGCAAACTGGGCATTTGAAACCGAAGGGCCCAGGGGAAAGTAATTGAAAAATACGTTAGCGTGAGTAGACAAAAATAAACAACCAAATAAATAATTTAGCAGAAATGAAGTTGTATTATTTTCCCACGGATTTAAATTTATAAAACCTTGATGCATGCAGCATTTATAGAATGTATTTCTTTATACTCAAAAACTCGTGAAAAACATACCAGCCCGCTAGTTAAGAGAAATTCGACTAGCCCCGCTAGTCAAGTAATAACATAAAAATAAGGGAAGAAGGTAACCATACGGATGAGCCTCCCAGGCTAGGGTAATAGCCTCCCGGGCTAAAGTACTCCCATATACTCCCGTTGTATACCCACACGCCACTAAGTGTAGCAATTAGGATACCGGGCTTTAGCATTACTGTCACAAAGACAATAACCAGCGCCACAAAGGCGGACGGGCTTCGGTGATCCTATCACCTCGCCACAAAGGCAAACATCAATGCTAGCATGATAATAGTCACCCAAAGTATGGCAAAAGAAAATCCGAAAACCACATAAATCCATAACGCTTCCCCAAATTTTCACAGTAAGCCGAAACTATTATCGAGTGTCCCACACGCGAAAAGTATCTCAAATTCAAAATAAGTATGAGAGAAATAATAATAAAACATAATTTCATAAATCAAAACAAAACCAATTCCAAGATCATCATCAAGGCATTCCCAATGGCAAAACCGAAAGTCAATAAATAAATAAGAAAGATCGATAAATCAACGGCGTATCACACACGCCAAAAATATTCTCGAGTCAATGATGGATAAGCAAGGAAGTTCAATAATGAACTAGTATTCCATTTTGGAAAATACAATGGAAAATATTTGTTGAAAAACAACATAAATCATAACGTCGAATTCGGGCATAACAAAATTAATATCCGAAAATCACAACCGGACTAATTCATAATCCTTTCATGAAACTCATCAACGAAACTTATTTCTCGAGATAAATCGAGATCAAAATCCGAAAACAATCATATGCTCGAAAAGTAATATGATAATTAATAAAGCACTAATTCAATAATTAAATGCATACATCATTCTTTAAGAAATAAAAGTTCACTCATTGTATACGGCTATGTTTGCCGTTTATTCGAAGTTTCCTCAAACTGAGATTCCTCACATCCTGTACGAAAATATTATTCGTAAACAACTAATCAATTCCGAAAATAATTAACATTAATGATAAATTATAGAAATTCTATACGTAAATTCATGGATAAATCATTCAATCCTTTCTGGATTTAATCCAAACTTCATCAACAATTTATAATCGTCGATTTACAATTTCTAAACGAATTCGAGAGAAATCCGATGACCGGATTCTCGTAAATCATAAATCAAAACCCTAAATTCCGAAAATTCATAATTAATTCCAAGCTTCTCCAAAATTCACCAAATTTCATATACAAGCTCTACAACATTAGGATTTAATGGGCTAAAAATTGAAGCCAAATGGCCGCCGGAGGCGCCGTCATGCACCTGCTACAATGGCGGCGGGTGGGATTCACGTACCGCCTCCACCAGCTCTGATGGCCTCCAAATCTTGTCAACACAACCCTCTGAACATTTTTCCCAACTACGACAAATCAAGGAAGGGATCGGAAGTACCTCAACAATTAAGGAGAATGTTGAACCCAAAATCTTCCAATTATGCTTTCTTCCTCCACGCTGCAAATCGCTTCAAGAGGTTTGGAGGGCATGAAGAGTGATTCAAGGGGCTTCTAATGGACCTGGGTTTGTTGCTTCAGGTGGTCGAAAATCAGCGTTGATCAAATCTGCTACAGTAAAGTTACGGGTTTGATTCCTCTCTTTTCCAGCCAAATCATCGGAAGCCATCACCGCATGCGTCTAAGTTAGGAGGAGACGAGTCTGTGAAGGCCTGTAGCTCACCGGTTGGTGCCCTGGAGGTGGAGATAAAGAGAGTTGCAGAAGAGAGAGAGAGAGAGAGAGAGAGAGAGAGAGAGAGAGAGAGAGAGAGTACGGGGAAGGAGAGAGAAATAAAAAAAATGAAATTTACCTTGTAATAGTAAAAATTCGAATTTATACTATTTATCTTCAACAGTAACTTTAGTATTTCACTTATAACTTTCGCATATGAACTCCGATTTTTACGTACCACATATGCCAGCGCTCGGTTTAACGTCCTCTACAACTTACACGAAAAACATTTTCTTAAATTTTGACCCGAACAAAAAGTCAACTTTTATGGCCACTAAAAGTTCTAAAACAGAGTAAAAGGTGAAAGTAATTGTCGTTTACCGTTCAAATGACTAGTAAATGGATAAATTAAGATACAGGACGTTACACCTTCTTTGAGTGAGGGTATTAGTGGTTTGGACTTGTGGTTGTGTCATTCTTATGGTGTCATCTGCAGGGACTAGATGTTTTAATTTTGTTGTGTTCTTGTAGTCAATGTAATGGGGATCTTCCCCTACACATATACTGGCGGTATTGGTATATGGTGTCAGAAAGGGTTAGTCTCTTCTTGAGGTTGACTGTAAGGATATATCAGAACTCCTGGGATAAGTTGATGTTTGTGGTTAGAGTTGGGCCCCTATCTACTCATAGTATTTGTAACCGTCGATTCTATATTTTGGGTATAGTAGGTCATCTTCTCTATTTGGAGTAGTTAGAATTTTACAGTATCATCCTCATCATTTTAATCTTTTGGATTAATGAAATTTTTTTTATTCTCAAAAAATAAAATAAAATAAAAGGGTTTTACTCTAGTACCCTTCTTGGCACACTCCAATATAAATCACCTAATTCTATGTTATAAAGAACTCATATAATGATATTAACATCATAACGGTGTACCAAAAAAAAAAACATTAACAGTAGAGCATCGCACTAAGCAAAATATAAAAAAATCACAATCAAAAGATTGGTCATATTTCAATTGTCACGTATTCTCCCGTGTAATCATGATATGAAGGAATTTATCCAACCTTCTAGGGGTCAAGGACACCTATTTTGCCCATCTTTTCATTATGTGAGTCATCTAAAGATTTGGAAATTTAGAATCAAATCCTAGAGAGTTGGAACGCAACTCACGCGCTTGAAGTGATACATCCTGGATCTCAAATTACCGGTTTACTAGTTATTTGGCCGGGCGTACATAGACTTGAGGCATAGTTGTCACTGCTTCCGCATTGTAGGATCTATCAATCATTTACCCTCTTTACTTTTTATTCTTGTGTACCTTTTGTTTTAAAATTGCTTTGATACCAAATTGATAGGACCCGCCTAGATTTCACCATGAAATTCAAAGTGGCCTTGGGAGGCCCATCTTAGAAGAAATTCTACCAAAATTTTGGTGTAACTTCTTCTAAAAATGGACTACCCAAAACCGGTAGAAAGACATTTACACTTCTAGACAATCCATTATTATTCTCCTGGAGCCACCATGCTCCCCAAATCACAATATCTATCATTTAACAAGTCCAAATCACAACTTAATAACATTCAACCCACAGGTTAACAAAACAATTTTAAAACAAAAGGTATACAAAAATAAAAAGAAAAGAGGGTAAAGGATCGATAGATCCTACAATGCAGAAGCAGTGACAACTATGCCTCAACTCCATGTACACCAGACCAAATAACCAGTAAACCGGTAACTTGAGATCTGGGACATATCAATTAACGGACAGGACCCAACCCGAATTTCACCCTGAAATCCCAAGTGGCCCTATGAGGCCCACTTTTCAAGAAAATCCTACCAAAAATTTGATAGAATTTCCCCTAAAAATGGACAACCCAAACTTATGAAAAGAAGTAAAGCCACACTTCTAAACATTTACACCCAACCTGCTCCCCACAATTATCAACTCCACCACGAGATTTAAATACATCTAAAGATGTCTAAACTGATAATTTAAAAAAGTACTTCCAACAATTCAAATTTACAACAATCTCCAGAAATTCTAAATCAAACCAAACCCATATCTTACAACAACAGCAAATAACATCTCATAGTTATCAGAGCAGTCTAAGGAAAATAGAAAAAGTACACTAAGTAGGTTAGCAAGTAACCTACGAATGATAGATGGCAGCGGTGATTCTAAGCGTCGACTCCTAATGTCGAACAGCTACATTGCAAACTGGGCATTTGAAAAACCAAGGGCACAGGAGGAAAGCATTTGAAAAACGTTAGCATGAGTGGACAAAAATCAATATTTCTTAAGTAATTAAAATATAGAAAAGGACTTTATACTTTCTCACGTTTATTTCTTCAAAGAGTCCAATGCATACAATAGTTAGCAACAAAGCATTTTGGAAATAAAATCTCGTCAAATTAGACCAGCCTCGCTGGTTAAAATATAAAAGTATGAGGAAGAAATGTCACCATACGATAAAGGGAGCCTCCAAGGCTCAGGTCAGAACCTCCCAGGCTCTTGGCTCAACTCACCCACGAACACATAGTAAACATGGAGGAGTACTAATAAGCTAGCTAGCATTTCGGTTTTTGGTATGGTGGAGAAAACAAACCAAAAATGGAAAACCAACAAGACTTCCCCAAAATCTCACAAATGAAATTACGAGTACAATTCCCAACCATTTCTCAGAAATCTCAAGAAAAGGCATATAAACCACCAGCATATCCTACACGCCAAGACACATTCTGTAATACCCGCAATTTTTATTTTAAATTCGAGTAATTGTGTTGAATGATTATTTTGCGATTTCACGATTATTGTTCGATAATAATTCACTTTTACATTTATCGAAGTTTCGAAACGATTATTTTTAACGAAAAGCTCGAAATGCTCGGTTTGAGAAATCGACTTTTTCTACGTACAAAATTTGGAAAAACTTCATTCATGAAAGTTGTAGAGCTCGTCGATACGAGTCCGTACATGTGTGGAACATGAAGATCGAATTTTTTCTGAATTAGTTATCGAATTTAGAAGTTTTTCCGAAACTTGTATAAATAGGAAAAAACCCTAGCTAATTTTTCAGAAGCCTTCTATTTTGGTCCGACCTCCTTCCATTTTCGGAAGGTACTGTTCATCGTCCCCTACCTCCGTTCCTCGACCAAAAACAACCGAACAAGAGAGCAAGGTTCACCATAATTGTTCTCCCTCCACAGGCCACCTCTCGACCTCAAACTAAGTCCCAGACATTCATCTCAAGCTGCTCTACCTCCTGGACGGTGTCGCTTCCACCGGCAAGGCCTCCACCGCCGCCCGAAACAGCCCGAAACAACCTGACCCGAAAACGAACCAAAACTAGCTCCTTGCGTTTTCGACCACCAAACCAAGTGAAACTCGTTCCTCTACATCGACTCAACCTCCTGAAGCTTCCAGAGGCAGTTTTACAAGGCGGCGCGGCCTGTAGCGGCGGCGGCACTGCCCGAACAGAAAACTATCCTTTTCGGTTCGATCTTGATATCTCGAGCTACACACCACCATTTCACTTGATTCTTGGCTCATTGAGCTCGCCTCAACTTCCTCTACAAGCACCCAGAAGGACCAGAACTGGGTCGAACGTTTTCACGTTCGTCGGAGCTCGACCCGAACGGATCGAAACAACCAAACTTTCGATCAAGATATCTCGAGCTATACACGATCGTTTCTTGTGATTCTTGGCTTGTTGAGTTCGCAAGGAAGTTCTGAACAAGTTTCCAAAAGGGATCGGGGCCTGAGGTTGCAGCTTTCACGTCGGTTTTCAAGCTCGTCGGTTTCTGGAATTTTTCCGACTGCCGACTGTAATTGGTACTTTTCGATCCCTTCCCGTCATTTTTTGGTCTTGTGCTAGTTATGAAAGTTGCTCAGAATGATGAAACGAAGGGGACAAGTTCGGCCCCGACACCATTGGTGGTGGTCGGTGGCGGCTCTATCCCTAACTCCGGCGGCCCTTTCCGGCCACCTCCGGAGGTCTAAAATTTGGTTTCTGTCCATTTTATGATTCTATGTTTCAATACGATCATTTCGGCATATTATACGTATTTTTTGGATATCGTATGAATTAGTTATGAATTTTGTGATTTCGATCGATTTCGATCGTTAGATTTTGGAACTGTGAAATTAGGACCGTCGGATGAACTTGTAAATTTGTTATGATGATCATATGACTGTCCCAGAGGCTTTGTGTGGTCATGGACGAAGATCCGACCGTTGGATCTTCGTATATGTGTAAAACGGTAATTAGGGGAGCGATTCGTGAGAAACCGCTCGTCGGATTTTAATGTAAATTAGAATCCGGCCGTTAAATGGTAGTTAAATTATGTGTTGAAATTGTTGACTAAATTCGAATCACATTTGATTAGGTGATTGACGGATTTTATTTGAGTGAGCTATTTCGGCGTTAATTATAATTATATTGAAGACGCAGCGGGAATTTCGAGGTGAGTAAAACTCACGTGGTTCATCTTACGAACTGAGTACTTTAAGTTTATTTATTTTTGGTAATTGTGTGAAAAATATTTGCGGATTAAATATTTGTTTTAAAATTTCATGGACTTGAATCACCACGGTCCATAGGTAAGTAAAATGAATTTTAATTATACAAATGAATTTCATGATTTTCTTGTGTGATCTATAGATGGTATTAGTGGTCATTCTTGAGTGGATGATTACGTATATATATATATATATATATATTTACGTGGAAAATATATATTGTTGAGTGATGATATGATTGAGTGAATTGATGAATTGATTATATTTCAATTGTGTAATTCCATAATAATATGGTGTATCTTGGTTGGGTTGATTTCAGTAAGTGATATTATATGTTGTGCTCATCTATGGGTTTAGGGTCAACGTAGTGACCGGTGTGGGGCAATCCGACGCTCTAATCCTGGGTGGATGATGGGATACGATTGGTTGAGTATGTGGAATTATCGGACGTTCTAAATATGTATATAGGTATACATATTGATGAAATACGATAATGATAAATATGTCGGATGCCATAACCTAGGCCAGGTGATGGGCTACGATTCAGTTAGAGCTCTAGTCTGTCAAGTACCATATTTTTATAAATACGATGTTGAGGGTTGTGAAGAAAGATGTGAGTTGGGGTTTGTCTTAATATCTTGAATTGGTGTTAATTGACATTGTTAGTACTTGTGTTTGTGAAAATTGTTGAGTGTTGTTGTGTGCGGGGATAATTATGAATTGAATTAAGCAATAGTTCTTTCCTTTTACTCATACAAGCTTTCATAAGCCTACCGGGTTTTGTGTTGTTGCAATCCCGGTACACTATTCAAATGATGTAGCGGATATTCCTGCAGGTCAGGATAACCAGGGAGGTGACCGAGCTGCTTAGGTGTTACAGCAGTTTGTTATTTCATTTAGTTGTGAGGTGTGTATGCTCATTTAGAGCTTTACAGTTCGTTTTGGATTTGAGTTGTAATAATTAACCGAGACTAAATTCGGTTTGATTTTATTTCGTGTGGTGAGGATGTTAAGAAAAGAAATTTTCAGGATGATTATTTTGAGTTTGTAGTAATTTCATGTTCCAGATTTTGAATTGTTATTCTAGAATTCAGGGCGTGACACATTCAAAAAGAGAATATCTCATAACAAAAAATCATTAACTACAAATTCCGGAAATTCATCGGAAAGTTCGATCTCAATTCAATCATAAAGTACATCCACTTTTGAAAATCACAGTCGAAATTAATAATTTAACCTTTCAAAAATATATCTCACATATCCTTAAAATAAATAAAAGTGTTCACATTTAAAAAAATGTTTTTGCATCCATATTTACTTTCAAAGTAAAAGTCTACTCACAGTATACGGCTAAACCTGCCGTCGATCCGAACTCTCCTCGTGTGGATCCTCTGTCCTATACAATGCAGCACTCATAAATAACCAAGCATAGACCGGAATTTACATTTACGTTAAATAGAAACTGAATTCTAAAACCCTCCAAGCTTCCTTATTTATTCCAAACTTCACCACTAATATCGATTCGTCGATTAAAGTATTCCATAGCAGAAATAAGGGAGATCCAATGGTCGGATTCCCGTAAATCGACAACCAAAACTCAAAATTTCAGAAATTCACAATTGATATCAAACTTTTTCAATTTCCACCAAATTCCTACCAACAAGTTCTGCAACTCACAACTAACTTAGCTAGCCAAAACAGAAAGCCAGAACCAACCCTACGCTGCCAACTGAACCATGTATCAATACCTATGCCAAATTCTTCCTTATTACAACATCCCCAACAACTTTCTCAACTACAACATTGATGAATTTTAAGTCTAAAGGGAGGAATTTACCTCAAAAGCAAAAGAGGGGATTTTGAAACCATAGAATTTCAATCCTTCGATTCATGCTCCACACTTCAAATTGGACCAAGAGACTTTGAGGGATGGTTGTATGATCCAAGAGCTCAAAGACCCAACAAGAATTGTCACCGAAGGTGGCCAAAAACTCGAGTTCTGACCAAAAACTTGGAGCTACAGTGCTGCCCATTTTATCCTCCTTATTGCACCTTTCACGGCTCAAACCAAGCCACCAAACTACCCCAGACTTGAAGAGGATGAATAGAGCTTTCCAATGATACCTATGATGGCAAAAACTGTAGTCGAACGAAGGAGAAATAAGTGGTCAAAATCTCCAGAAAATCACCGGGGGGGGGATAGAGAAGACTCGCAGGGTAGATTTCCGAAAATGAAAACCTACCACAGTAAATTTCTTCGAGATTGTTGTGATTTGAATCAATGGGTGCGCCCTTTTCTGTTATGACAGCATGAAATTTCTTGGGTACGCTTAAAAATTTCTTTTGTTATCATGGTAGCTTATTTGCAACCAAACTAACCCTTTTTCTTGTTCTTTTCATGATGAGTAAGTTGAACAAACTAGACTTTGCTCCATCAGGGACAACTAGCACTGGATACCATCAGTGGGTTCGTGATGTCCGCCAAAGTCTCAAAACTCAAGGGATTCTATCGACCATCCTTGAGCCCTCTCAGAACATGTGTACCTTACCCAAATTTACCAGTTTACTACTCATTTCGACGGTAAGCGATAACTATCCTTACTTTTAACATCATTTCAGATTTTTAGGGGTTTCAAGAGTTGACTTTTTGATTGGCTCAGCTTTTGAGAAAACATCCTTATAGAAAGTTGTAGAGCACATTAAACCGAGTTTGTAAACATGCGGCAAGTTAAAATCGGAATTGTAACGAAGAAGTTATCAGGGTTTTAACTCTGTGGTAATTTTGTAACTTTTGGAGGTTATTTTACATAAAATTGGATGTTTCCTGAAGGGGAAGCTTGCTATTTTGGGGATTTCCGTTTTGGGAAGCGAATAGAGAGACAGAGAGAGACCCCAACCGGCGAATCTTCTCGGCCTCACCGGCATCGATTTCGGCCACCTACGACCATGAAACCACATCTATCTTCACTCCCTCTTCCTATCTGTGGTGGTGGCGCACTTTAATTCAGGTTGAAGGAAGCACAGCAATCAAAAACGCTGGCGATCCTGTTTTCATTTTTTCGGTCAAATCCTGAATTTTCGGCTAGCTCAAGCCACGTCACCACCCACATCTTGAAGCTCTCTTCTTCACGGTTCGAACCCAACCAGTGGCTAGCTCCAATTTCACCAGAGAAAGGAGAATCAATGGTGAGAGGAAATCTATGATTTTCGAGGATGACGTGTAAACCGAGTTCAAGGAGGAAATCGTTGGACGATTGTTGTAGTCACAAATCAGTGAGTGGACATTTGTTTTACAATAAATTATGCTTGCAGTATTACTTTTGAGCAATTATTTATTATGAGATTTATTTATGATTTTACGGCATATTGAGATATTGAGTATAAATATTTTTTCGAGATTTCATTATTTTTGTTCAATGATTTATTGATGATTTATGAGGTTGATTAAGTTGAGATTGAATTTCACTTCCCAAAAACTTTTATTTAATTTTCGAGTTATTTGAATTTCAAGCTATTGTGATTTCTTTCGGAAAGTTGTTAAACTATTGAGATTTTATAATGATTTCTATCGAGTATTTTGAGTATCGAGTTTTTGAGAGAATATTGGAGATATAATTGTTACAAATATGATATTTAAATATTTGAATATGATAGATTTCTTGAGATTTCTTGAGTTCAAATATTATATGAGAAATTTTATGAGTTCAGTTTATTTGAGAAGGTCATTATGTTAGCGCGTGCATGCATTACATGGTCGGTAGTACCCTTCAAGTAGTAGTCTGGTCGGTACCCTCCAGACAATATTATGGTCGGTAGTACTCTCCATAATATATTCCGGTCAACAGTACCCTCCGATGTGTAATCTGGCCGACAGTATCCTCCAGATGACATGAGTTAGTTAGTCGGCAGTCCATCTAACTATCTATGGTTAGTCGACAATACCTTTTAGCCATCACCTCCTCATCTGGTCCGCGGTACCCTCCAATGCGTCCCTAATCGGTAGTACTATCCAAGTGGCATGAGATGACTAGTCGACAGTTCCCTCTAGTCATCGCATATTTTGAGACATGAGTATTTTTATCGAGATTTTGAGATATACGAGATTTACGAAAGGATTTCGAGATAGTTGATTATATGAGTATTTTAACAAGAGTTTTGAGATGAGATTTACAATACGATTTGAGGGGGTATCAGTTTATTTTCGAGATGATTTACAATATGTTTCAAGATTTCAGTATCAGAGACTAGTCAAGAATATTTTCACAAGATTTTACTGCATGCATGGTTTTTAAGATAATAAAAATTGGAGAAATCATTTCTATTATTTTAGGTTATTTCTTTTTGAAATTATTTATTTTTGTCCGCTCACTCTAACGGATTTTAAATGCTTTTTCCTGCACTTTTCGGTTTCTCTTGCCCAGTTTGCGGAGTAGTTGAGGACAAGCTTACGTAGTATGTCGAGGCATAGTAACCACCACTTCCATCTGCTTTGTAGGTTCTACGCTAACATACTTGTACTTTATTCCAGTTCATTTGTCTTGATTACTGTGATGCCCATCTTTTAGTGTGTTAGTAGAAAGATAATTTGGTATTCACAATGTTCTAAAAAGCAGCTGCCCAAGCTGCCTAGGGGGAGTTGGAGCAGCGGCGTGGGTGATGGAGCTGGGGATTCGGAGAATGAGGAGTTGGAGATTTCCAGTCGGAGAGCAAATGGGTTATGGTTCTAATTTTGGTTGGGTTGTTCTCCGTTTTCTGAATTGGATTTTGGGTGTTTTCTATATTGGGGATTAGAGCTATAGGGAAGAATGTCAGATTTGTTGTTTGGTGATTTGTTGCTGGTGTTTTAAGGTTAATTGTATCTGGGTTTTTGTGTTTGAAATGAGCTAAGAAATGGGTAGTTGTTCTGCTTCATTTCAATTTACTGCCTACAATACTTCTCTTTGGAGCTTTTTGGTGGTCTTTGAAGCTTTAGAATGGTTTTTCTTGGTGGGTATGTGGCCAAGTACATGTATCTCGTTTGGTTGTCTAGTGTGATTCATTTGGGGATGAATTGATCGCAAGAGGGTGCAAAACAATAGGGTGGTGGTGGTCTTAATAGTCTGATTCAGAGGAAGGAGGTCGATTCCGTTCATTGCAAGTCTTAAGTTTGCTCATCAATTGGCCAAGGAATTGACTGTTCCCTATCTTGTTGCAATTGCATCATCTTCTCTCTTTCGATTCTTGCAGTTTGGTTTCAACTTCATCAAACAAGTTAGTTAGTTCACCTTTATGAATAGGTGTGGGCTCAACAATCAGAGTAGGAGTCTATATTCTTGTTGGAATAGTTGCCAGAGAGCATTTTGGACCAACCCTCATAATTTCCTGTCTCATTGCTACCCGCTGCCTTTTGTTTTCTACAAATTGGATAACTCCACAAATAGGCATGGGGAAAAGTATAAAGAAGAGTCTTTTGCAGCAGCCCAATTTCGGTAATGATGTTGCCAGTGTTGGAAGAAGAAGAGATGAACAAAAAAAGAAAAAAAATTAAAAAATTACGAAAAATAAAAAAGATGAGCTAAGGGTATAATAGATATTCTAACGGGAAAGGGATAGCTACTTAACAGAGTTTTTTGGATGAAGAGTAACATAATGGACTTATTGGTCCAGAATTGAGAGTACAAAGATTAAACATGTGAAATTAGAAGGACATGGACTGAAGTGTTTTTCAGCAAAAATTCAAAGACTAAACAGTATACGATACATATGGTGACGCATGTTTTTCTGTATGTTGTTAATGAATAACCACCATAGGCCTCAAGGTATTATGTCGATGTTAAATAGAATGCTAAGCATCATTGTCACTAATAATTACTAATTACTAATCCTACGGTTATTATCATTAATAACGACCAGGGCTTAGGATTTCAACCATGGCCACTGGAGATGGTCTCCCTTCTAAGCGGAGGTCTCCTTTCCATACCTCGCTATCAAATACCAGCCTTCCAGTGTCAATGTTTTTTCAAGGATTGCCCATCAAAGCCAAGCACTTTGCGCTAGGTTCAGTATCACCAAAATAGTTTCTCGGCATAGCATATTGGGTGATGATGATGGTCAGGGGTGGATCTACATACAACCTTGGGAGGAATCAAGCGCACCTGAGATTTTTAGAATAAATGACTGAGTATATGTAATATGTACATATGTAAGGACTTGTAGGCTTGGTTTAGTGTTTTTACTAATACCAAGTCCACCCTAGTTTGAATCACATCAATAGCAATCTCACCAATTTTTTTTCTTTCTTCCACCATGCATACTGGGCTCAAAGTTGGAGGCCCAATCGACTTCCTATTTTCTTGATTTCTTCTAAATATTTTGTTTTTCTTTCTCCCAATGCATATTGGGCTCGAAGTTGGATACTGGGCTTCTCTTGTGTGTGGCTTTGGATCTATTTGGTTTTTAAGACCTCCATTGTGTGTGGATTTGATGGGAAGATCCGGTCTAGGCACGCTTGTTTCTAGGCTTGCGGATTTGACCACTGTGGGTTGTCTAGAGTGCCTTAAATCTGTTGTTGATTCGAGTATGTTTTTTTTTTTTTTTTTTCTGGACTCTTTGTTGTCTCGGCGTGGGTGTCTGGCCTGAACTAGATGGGTTACTATAGTTGCAGCGGTGCATCAAAGATCGGTGGGTTTGGAAGGGCTCTTGATCGCTTTTGAGTTTGAAGGCTTCAAGGAGCGACATGGTGAATTGCTTCTGATTTGATATGATTGATTCCACCACACGGTGGTTATGGGTCTGCTGCAAACATGGAAAGGTCTTTTTCAAGATGATCGAACGGTGACAATGAAATGGTGAATTATGAGACTAGCTTTGCTTATGGTGGGGTGCCCAAATTAACTGAGATGCCCTTAACAGTTTGGGTGTCTAAAGCAATTAGGATACTTAAAACGAATTGGGTATCTAAGGCGATTGGGAGGGCTATTTGGATATGGGCTCAACTATGGGTTTCACTCTGCACTAATCTGATGGGCCCCGTAGAATTATATTAGTTGAGTTACTTCTTTTTGGAGTGGTTTTGCTAATCTGGCTAGCTTAGTTTACACACTGTGAAGCCTTTTGTAGTTTTGTTACACCAGGTTAAAAGATTTCCTGAAATACCACAATTGAGTGCATTGATGAAACAAAAATCAAACTATTTTACTGTGTAAAATGACTTTACATCATTGTGTAGGCTGAACTAATTGAGCTTCATCGTATTAGTGGATGGTTCCCATTTTCCCTTACTAATTTAAGATACAAGCCATAGGGACTCTCTGGTCTTGAAATATAATGAAATCTCTACTCTATTCTCGAAAGGAAAAAAAAAAGTAAAAGCAAAACATAAATTCTAGCAGCCAGGAGAGAAATGAAATATAAATAAATTTCTTATGAAAGTGTTGTGTTTGATTATATATATTATCCAGAGCGAAACTTTGATTTGAAATTAAAGTGCGTATTTAGAGTTTATGGTCACTTTTCGCTCGCATATCCACATCTTCACGGTTCAATTTTCAGGTACTAATGTATAGATCATCTCTATAAATTTTCAGCCAAATTGATGATCATTGAGGCGTTGATAACTGCCTTAAAGCTAGTACGGTTCTGGTTGGATAGATTCAGTTCATCCATTGGTTTAAGCAAGTTAGATACCTTAACGATCATCAATTTGGCTGAAAATTTACAGAGATGATCTATACATTAATACCTAAAAACTAAACATTCGATATGTGGACCGGCCAGTTCGGGTCGGTTTTCTATCATAATTTATCTGTTTTGCTCCGGTTCTGTTCCTGTATGGTAGCAGCCAGTTCTGTTCCGGTTCTCATAGTTAGTTTCCGTCTTTACCCGAACCGAGGTGGTTTTATTACATTATTGTATAGTTTTGCTTTGTTTGGTGTCGGCTTTTAAATGAGCTCCCTATATTGTTATCAAAAATGTGCCCACGTGCTATGATTTCTTTAACCTACCTACCCACCCATCCACATATAATCTCTTTTTGTTTCTCTGCAGCACAAACCTCCCTTCTTCTTTGATTAAAGTATTAAACTCATCCTTTATCTCTCTGTCTTTGACTCCTATTTCTCTCTGTCTGTCAGCCACCACCTACCTCCCTTTCTCTTTTTCTTTTTAATTCTACTCCCCCATCTCTTCCGTCTTAGCTGCAATCATTCTTCTTCTTCTCTTCTTCTCCTCCTCCTCCTCCTTCACTTCTTCTTCGTAGCAACTATTCCAGTCTTATAGAGGTTGTACCAAACTACCAGAGGCATATTTAATCAATTTGAACCAATCTTGTCTTCTGGTATCAAGATTTCTCCAAATATATTTCATGAATTTGTGTTCTAGGCATGTGTTTTAAAGCCAAAATATCACATTCCTCCATTAAACGACTGCCATCAATGAAATATAACCAAAATTTTAGATAGATTTAGATCGAGATTCAAGCATAAATGGAACTGATGAATCGTGAAACCAAACTGATTCTTGTCGGTTCGGGTTTTGCTCGGTTTCAGAGTTTAGAAGTCATTAAACCGACCTGAATTTTGTCCCGTCAGTTCGGTCTCGGTTTTGCTTCTTTTTTTTTTCGGCAAACTTGAATGTCCTATATATATTAGGGATAATAAAAAGAGGACGTCCTTAAACTCTTAGAGTGAGGATGTTTTTATTATTAGCATGTATTTTTATAATCTCACCATTCATTCTCTACTTACCTACATATATACGAATCTTACAAAAAATTAGCCAAATCAAAAAAACATTTAACCATTTGATTAACACGATGTTCGGTTTAATTTTATCTAACGGATGACATTTGTTTACAAACTTTTGAATGACCAAATGATCATGGATTTTGTTGATTTTTTGTAGACACAATTCTTGCATAGGAACATAAAGGATTAACAGTTAAAATCATTGAATTAGGTCAAATACTAGCGTAAGATAGTGAAAATCATCAAATACTTAAAGTAAGGATGCCCTCTCTTGATCCTATATATATATATATATATATATATAAATATAGGATTTTTCTCAGGTAAGGATATCCTTAGTTTTTCTTAGGTGCGGATTTGATGTTTTCACCCACTTTCCGATCATATTTTCACATCTTAACCGTTCAGTTTTTAGAGCCTAATGTATAGATCCTCCCTGCAAAATTTCAGCCAATTTGGTGATCGTTAAGACATCCAAAACTGCAATTTACACGAACGGACCGAATCTGTCGAACCGGAACCGTTCGTATTTATAATGGTAAATTATAGTTTTGGATACCTTAACGATCACCAAATTGGCTGAAAATTTTCAGAGGTGATCTATATATTAGGACCTAAAAACTGAACGGTTAAGATGTGAAAATGTGATCGGAAAGTGGATTAAAACCGGAAATCCGTACCTAAGAAAAACTAAGGAAGTCCTTAGCCAAGAAGGACTGTATATATATATATATATATATATATATATATATATATATATATATATATGAGAACGTCTTCCATGCTCGCTTTGTTTGGGCCCAGACACGTGCAGCTCACATGTCAAACATATAAAGAGGAAATGTTAATGGGAAAGGCTTAGCCTGTTCCCGGTTGACGTTGGGTGAAAAGATTTCTACAAAGAAGGGACAACCCCATTCTCTTAAGCCGAGAATGCTAGGTTCCTTTGAAGTCTGAAGACTCATACTTGCGTTCATCTCCTTTTCCCTACAAGAGGAACAACATGGTCTAAGGAAGATTAGGAATTCTGGATTCCAGTGCCACGTCCTGAACTTTGAATAAAAGAATTTAAATCCGAACTCGATAACTCAACAATCACAAGAAGACACTTAGAAAATTTTTCATTTTAAACTAAACCATAAAGCATCCGAGCTCACCAACAGCAATAAGGACTCGTTCTTTAGAGTCACATATTGCAAAGAGTTTACAATTCAATAAGTAAACACGCTTACCAACTCTCTTCACAGCGGAAGAATAAAATCAAAGCACGCCATTACGTCCAAGCTACAACAGCAACAACATCTCAGCTTCGACGACTGTTACTCTTACCTGCACAATAAACCCTACATCATGAAATAGTGCACACGGGTTGAAACAACAACCCGGTAAGCTTGTGAAGCTCGTATGAGTAAACCTAAATAACCACAATTGTACTCATAAATAAACTAAATAAAAATAGTAATCTCTGCAAAGAAAATTAGTTCAAGAGATCACACTTAAAGTAGACAATTAGAATGAAAAGGACATTCGATAAAGAAGTTAAACAACTCACACTAAAGTCGATGATCACCCATCAACACTAAAGTCGATGATCACCCATCAACACCAAAGTTGATGATCACCCATCAACTCCAAATAAATCATATTAACACGACTCACCCATAATATGAAAATCAAGTCCCTCTTGGACAATAAAAGAAAGAACCCACACGAACTCTCTTTAAGAACATGTATTCAAAGGCTTCATGTAACCCCCGTGTTACTCCCCTGAAATACAATTAAAAACATGTATTCAAAGGCTTCATGTAACCCCCGTGTTACTCCCGGTGAAATACAATGGCAGATAGATTAGAGCTCTAATTGAATCGTAGCCTGTTACTTCGGCCAAGGTTCAAACCTACGATAATACTTGCCTCTATCACTACTGTGACCCAGATCCGTAGATCCGAAAACATTCGAAGTCGTACATGACTCGACATGACATGCTCATAACTCATGTACATTTTCAACATAATATAATCATCAATTCACTCATATCACAATGTCACACCATCAACATATATATATATATATATATTCCACGTAAATATATATACGTAGTCATTCACGCAGGAATGACCACTAATACCAACTATAGTTCATACGTATTAAAACCAAGAAATTCATTTTTATACTTAAATTCATTTTCTTACCAGTGAACTGCAGTCCTGTGAACTGTAGTCGATCAAGTTCATATCATTTGAAAATAAATCTTCACTTACGAAAACAATTTCACAATTATCAATTAATTCAAAATATTAAGCAACTCGGTTCGTAAATGAACCATGTGAGAATTACTCACCTCTAATCCAGCTGGGTCTTCTAAACAGCTCAAAATCACAATCACAACTGTTCGTCCAATACAAATCCGTCAATCACCTAATCAAATACGATCTCAACTTAGCAAACGATTCATAACACACATAAACGATGATCCAACGGTCAGATTCTCACGGATCGCCCTTGGGATCATCCTGTCAAAACTATAAGAAGATCTAACGGTCGGATCTTCGCAGGTTGCAAACCGAAGATAACGCGTAAAACTAAAAGCCTAGCATGCATCAACTTTCTCCAAAATGACCTTACAATATATCAAAATGACCGAATTGATACGTAGATACATAAACTAAAAACAGAACCTAAAAATATGGTCTGATGCGCCGCCACGTGCAGTCAGAAGTGGGCGGTCAACGCCCGGTCAACGGTGCGGTCAACAGCGGGTCAACGCCTGCTAAACACCTCCGATGGCAAAGTGACTAACTACAAACTTGTTCATATTGAAGAGATGAGCAAGTTTCATACCTAGAGCTAAGTGAGAATCTATCTAGATCGTCCTAAATCAAGCTTGGAAGTTGAATTCATCTCGTCATCTGATCACGTTTCCAGATTCAACCAGAGTCGTTGAAAACTTCAAACCTTGATCTTTCACTCTACACTTTGAATCGTCCTTCAAGGTGGGTATGGGCGTGATCTAGAGGAGAAGATGTTTCCACGAAGCTGACGATCCACCCAAGGGGTTGCCGGAATCAGGAATTCTATTCGGATCCCTAAAGCTTCAACAGTGGGAGCTCTGATCTGCTACTTCCAACCGTTATCGTCGACGACGAGCACCAGAAGGAGGTCGGTGACGTTGGTCTGAGTTTGAGGTCGGTGGTTGTGTCGCCCTTGGTTGTTGGAGGTGGATGATTCAGTCGGATCGGATGCCGGGTTTCATACCAAGTCGCGTGGAGGAGAGAGAACATAGAGAATTCTGGGGGAGAAAATGGAAAAAAAGGAATTTTGGGGTTTTATGAAAAATCTCCAAAATTTTGTTATTTATAGAAACTTCTCAACTTTTCAATCGATCATAATTTTCTCATACAAACTCCGATTTCCATGATCCACATATCCACAAACTCATATCGTCGCGCTAGACAACTTCCGGGAAGGAAATTTTCACAAAATGGAAACGCACAAAAATTCAATTCTTGAATCGAAATATTCCATACGAATAATTGTTCGAAATAATTTCCGCTCCTTCCTCGAATCACGAAATCCCACTAACGAACACTTTATTAATTCCTAGAAATTTCAAGAAACTAATAGCGAATTTTCGGGGTATTACATCGAGGTCCGACACTCCGACCTGTCGCAATCGATTAGCTACTGGCGCAGTCAAGTGATCGACTTCGTTTGGTGCAGTAGGATCAGATATGACTCATAGAAGGAACGCAAGCAACAATAGCTATCAGAGATGAACCAAAAACTCCGAAACTGCTACCGGAAATCAGAATCACAGTGAAATCCAACGTCACCCAAAAACACAATTTTGTTAGAACCCAATCGAATTTCAAAACTATTTATACTAGAATATAGAGCGTGACAAGAGGACTAAGTTTCATACCATATGAACGTCAATCTGTAGCCGGATTCGCTGGAAAAACTTTGAGATCCGTCGGGGAAGCTTTAAGCTGTCGAGCTTGGTACCATCGCCGAATGGATATGAGACCTGGAAGAAGTCGGCAGACGAAGCTGACACCGATGTTTTAGCCGTCGGTAAATGGCCTGACGGCGAGGATAAAACCTGTAATAGCTGCAAATTTCATTTTAAATTTGAGTAATTGTATCGAATGATTATAGTGCGATTTCACGATTTTTGTTCGATAATAATTCATTTTTACAATTATCGAAGTTTCGAAACAATTTTTTTTAACGAAAAGCTCGAAATACTCGGTTTGAGAAATCGACTTTTTCTACGTACGAAATTTGGAGAAACTTCCTTCATGAAAGTTGTAGAGCTCATCGATACGAGTCCGTACACGTGCGGAACATGAAGATCGGATTTTTTCTGAATTAGTTATCGAATTTCGAAGTTTTCCGAAACATGTATATATAGAAAAATTTGGGAAACCCTAATTTTTTCTACCGGTTCCTCTCTTTCTCTTCTTCCTTCTGTTTCTGGAAAAAAACTCAGTTTTTTTTCTCTCTCTCAGCTCACTCACTGTCTCTCTCGACCGAAAAGGGGAGAAAACTTCTCCTTAATTGTTCTCCCTCCACAGACCACCTCTCGACCTCAAACCAAGTCCCAGGCGTTCGTCTCGAGCTGCTCTAGCTCCCGGAGGCAGTTTCACAAGGCGGCGCAGCCTGTGGCGGCGGCGGCATGGCCCGAACCGAAAACGACCATTTTCGGTTCGATCTCGATATCTCGAGCTACACTCCACCATTTCACTTGATTCTTGTCTCATTGAGCTCGCCTCAACTTCCTCTACAAGCATTAAGAAGGGCCGGAGCTGGATCGAACGTTTTCACGTTCGTCGGAGCCCGACCCGAACGGATCGAAATACCGAAACTTTCGATCAAGATATCTCGAGCTATACACGATCGTTTCTTGTGATTCTTGGCTTGTTGAGTTCGCAAGGAAGTTCTGAACAAGTTTCCAGAAGGGATCGGGGCCTGACGTTGCAGTTTTCACGTCGGTTTTCAAGCTCGCCGGTTTCTGCATTTTTTCCGGCCGCCGACTGTAAATCGGTAATTTCGATCCCTTCCCGTCATTTTTAGGTCTTGTTCTAGTTATGAAAGTTGCTCAGAATGATGAAACGAAGGGGACAAGCTCGGCCCCGACACCACTGGCGGTGGTCGGTGGCGGCTCTGTCCCTAACTCCGGCGGCCTTTTCCAGCCACCTCCGGAGGTCTAAAATTTGGTTTCTATCCATTTTATGATTCTATGTTTCGATACGATCATTTCGGCATATTATACGCATTTTTCGGATATCGTATGAATTAGTTATGAATTTTGTGATTTCGATAGATTTCGGTCGTTAGATTTTTGATCTGTGAAATTATGACCGTCGGATGAACTTGTAAAATTGTTATGATGATCATATGACTGTCCCAGAGGCTTTGTGTGGTCATGGGCGAAGATCAGACCGTTGGATCTTCGTATATGTGAAAACGGTAATTAGGGGAGCGATTCGTGAGAAACCGCTCGTCGGATTTTAATGTAATTTAGAATCTGGCAGTTAATTAGTAGTTAAATTATTTGTTGAAATTGTTGGCTAAATTCGAATCACATTTGATTAGGTGATTGACGGATTTTATTTGAGTGGGCTATTCGACGTTAATTATAAATTATAATTATATTGAAGACGCAGCGGGAGTTTCGAGGTGAGTAAAACTCACGTGGTTCATATTACGAACCGAGCATTTTAATTTATTTATTTTTGGTAATTGTGTGAATAAAATATTTGCGGATTAAATATTTGTTTTAAAATTTCATGGACTTGAATCACCACGGTCCATAGGTAAGTAAAATGAATTTTAACTATACAAATGAATTTCATAATTTTCTTGTGTGAACTATAGATGGTATTAGTAGTCATTCCTGAGTGGATGATTACGTATATATATATATTTACGTGGAAAATATATATTGATGAGTGGATTGTTGTGTGATGATATGATTGAATAGAATTGATTAGTTGATTTTATTACAATTGTGTAATTCCATAATAATATGATATATCTTGGTTGGGTTGATTTCAGTATGTGATATTATATGTTGTGTTCATTTATGGGTTTAGGGTCGACGTAATGACTGGTGTGGGTAATCGGACGCTTTAATCCTAGTGTGGTTGATGGGATACGATTGGTTGAGTATGTGAAATTATTGGACGTTCTAAATATGTATATAGGTGTATTGATGAAATACAATAATTGATAAATATGTCGGATGCCATAACCTAGGCCAGGTGACGGGCTACGATTCAGTTAGAGCTCTAGTCTGTCAAGTACCGTATTTTTATAAATACGATGATGAGAGTTGTGGAGAAAGTTGTGAGTTGGGTTGTCTTGATATATTGAATTGGTGTTGATTGAGATTGTTATTATTTGCATATGTGGAAATTATTGAGTGTTGCTGTGTGTGGGAATAAATAAGATTATATTAAGTAACAGTTCCTTCTTTTACTCATACAAGCTTTCATAAGCTTACCGGGTTTTGTGTTGTTGCAATCCCGGTACACTATTCAATGGTGTAGCGGATATTCCTGCAGGTCAGGATAACCAGGGAGGTAACCGAGCTGCTTAGGTGTTACAGCAGTTTTGTTATTTATTTAGTTGTGAGGTGTGTGTATGCTCATTTAGAGCTTTACATTACCGTTTGGATTTGAGTTGTAATAATTAACCGAGACTAAATTCGGTTTGATTTTATTTCGTGTGGTGAGTATGTTAAGAAAAGAAATTTTCAGGATGATTATTTTGAGTTGTAGTATTTTCATGTTTCGGATTTTGAATTGTTATTCTAAAATTCGGGGCGTGACAAAACTGGGTCTCTTCCTCTGGTATTCGGATCGCAATACGGAGTCAGAGACTTGGGATCTCTTTCAATACCTCTACATTGTTGATCTGATCGAAGGCCAATACACAGTCTCTTCATAATTAATTTTGAACGGTCTTGATAAAGCGTTGGCATTTGATGGTCTAGGTTGCACCACGTTTATTTTCTATTTTCCTTTAATAATTTCTCACAATAATTAGCTCCGATGATTTGAAAGTTCCCCAAAAATATCCACAGACTCGTGACATCGTGTACTTTATTATCAAACCCATAAATCGAGGAGGTCACCTCGTGAAAAATTTTCAAAAACTATTTCTGAGTGTTTCTACTATTTTCGAGATCAATAAATAATTTTTGCATGATCTCACTTAAGCTCAATAAATTTTTCAGGGCTCACAGATTAGGGATCCCAGTCCCCATTCTCCATTTGTCCCATAATTCACCCTTCCTGCCCTAGCCTCCATTAGGGGGGAATCCAATGGTGCTCCACCCTGTTGGGGATTTTTGCCATCCCTAGACCACACTAGTGGGCATATAAAAACTTTGTGCAAACGACAAAATTGCGATGAAAATTATAGGCATATTTTTTCGTACTTTGTGCAATCCAGAGAAGAAAAATAAGTTAAAATTAATCGATTTTAAATTCTCTATGTGTTTATTGCGTGGTAATAGTTATTATCTAAAAGAATTAATCGTCATTGAAAATGGTCAATCCTATAAACACTTATACTTCCCTAAGTGGAGTTGAATCACCACGAGGTGAACGTCCAAAATTTTTGGATCGCAAAAAATTATTATATGTCTACTAATATGGTATAACTTGTTTATTATTTACATGAAAAAGTATACATTCCATCACCAACAAGGTGGAGAAAATAGAATTTATCAAAATTTACCGTTGGATGTTATCATGACAAGAAAAAATGGTTATGGTTAAAATTTCAGTTATTTTTGTCGTCGTTTGGGTCTCGATTTACTAAGTCAACTCTAAACTCTAAATACCACATAAAACTAATATGCTCCTAACCGTTCATTCACAACTTCTTTTTCTGATCTGTCAGCTCTCACACTCTCGTGAGTATGAACTATATCAATTAATGTAAAAATTTCAGAAATTTTATCTCCTCATGATTCAGCTCCCCTTAGGGAAGTATAAGTATATAAAGGGTTGGCCGCTTTATTTGATGTCAAAATAACAACGGATCGGGTTAATTTTTTTGAACACTACCTATTAATACGCTATAAATAGAGGGATAATGTCAAATTTATCAATTTCAAGTTTTGATCTTTTTGGATCGTACAAAGTCCTTATATGCCTACAAATGTGGTCAAACTTCTTCATTAGTTGTATCAACTACTATACATTCTATGAGGAACAATGTAGAGGAAATAGACTTTATCAAAATTGGTCGTTGAATGTCATTATGATAAGAAGATATAATTATGGTCAAAATTTCAGATATTCTCAAAGTTGATTAGGTCTCGATCGACTAAGTCAATCCTAAACTCTGAATTCCACATAAAACTAATATGTTCATAACCGCTCACTCGCAACTTATTTATTCGATCTACCAACTCTCACACTCTCGTCGGTATGAGCTATATCAACTAATGTAAAAATTTCAAAAAGTTTATCTACTCGTAGTTAAACTCCCCTTAGGAAGTTAAAAGTATATAAATGGTTGACCGTTTTATTTGACATCTAAATGACAGCGGATTGGGTTAACTTTTTTATACAGTACCTATTAATGCACTACAAGTAGATGGGTAATGTCAAATTTATTAATTTCGAGTTTCAATTTTTTTGATCGCACGAAATCCTCATATGCCTACTAATGTGGTCTAACTTGTCTATTAGTTGTATTGAAAAATATACCTTCCATGAGCAACAAGGTGGAGGAAATAAAATATATCAAAACCGACCGTTGGATGTATCATGATAAGAAGATAACAATGTGTAGGAAATAGACTATATCAAAATTGACCGTAGGATGTTATCACGATAAGAAGAAATGGTTATGGTCAAAGTTTCAGCTATTTTCGTCGTCGTTTGGGTCTCGATCCAATAGGTCAACTCTAAACCCTCAGTACCACATAATGCTCATAACCGCTCACCCTTAACTTCATTTTTCGATTTGTCAGCTCTCATAATCTCGTGGGTATGAGCTATATCAACTAATATAAAAATTTCGAGAAGTTCATCTTCTCATGGTTCACTCCCTTTAGGGAAGTACAAGCATTTAAAGGGTTAACCGGTTTATTTCACGTCGAAGTGACTGTGGATCAGGTTAATTTTTTTACATAATACCTATTAATACACTATAAATAGATGGGTAATGTCAAATTTATCAAATTTTAATTTCGATTTTTTGGGTCGCACAAAATTCTTATATCTCTACTAATGTGGTATAACAGGTTTATTAGTTGCAATGAAAAGTATACATTCCATGAGCAACAATGTATAGGAAATAGACTTTATCAAAATCGACCGTAGGATGTTATCACGACAAGAAGAAATGGTTATTGTCAAAATTTCAGCTATTTTCGTCGTTGTTTGGGTCTCGATCTAGTAGGTCAACCATAAACCCTAAATATCACATAAAACTACTATGCCCATAACCTGTCAAGTCCCGAATTTTAGAATAAAAATTCAAAATCCGAAACATAAAGTACTACAACTTAAAATAACCATCTTGAAAATTTTATTTTCCTTAACAACCTTACCACACAATTTAATTTTTAAAACCGAATTTAGTCTCGGTTAATTATTACAACTCACTCACCAAATAAAATGTAAAGCTCTAAATGAGCATAACAAACCTCACAACTCAAATGAAAGCAAAACAAATGTTGTAACACCTAGACAGCACGGTCACCTCCTTGGTTATCCTGACCTGCAGGAATATCCGCTACCCTATTTGAATAGTGTACCGGGATTGCAACAACACAAAACCCGGTAAGCTTTTGAAAACTCGTATGAGTAAAAAGAAAGAACGGTTGTTTAATTAAATCATAATTAAATTTCACCCAAGTCAACACTCCATAATTTCCACATCCACAAGAAACCAACAATCTCTAATCAATCACCAAAACACAAACCAACACAAAACCCTAAATTCACATCTTTCTCCTCAAAACCCTGAAATCGTATCTACACAAATACGGTATTGACATACTAGAGCTCTAACTGAATCGTAGCCCGTCACCTGGCCTAGGTTATGGCATCCGACATATTTATCTTTATCGTATTTCATCAATATGTATACTTATATATATTTAGAACGTCCGATAACTGTACATACTCAACCAATCGTATCCCATCATCCACCTAGGATTAGAACATCCGATTCCCCAATACCGGTCACTATGTTGACCCTAAATCCATAATGAGTACAATAATATGTTTTCATACAATGAAATCAACTCATCCAACATACATAATATTTTTATGAAATTTAAGCATTTGAAATATAATCAAATCATCATTCCAACTCAATCATATCATTACTCAAAAACACACCAATCAATATATATATTCTATGTAAATATATATATGTAATCATCCACTCATGAATGACCACTAATACTATCTATAGTTCACACAAGAAAATGGTGAAATTCATTTGTATAATTAAAATTCATTTTACTTACCTATGGACCACAGTTGATCAAGTCCATATGATTTTAAAAACAAATATTTAATCCATAAATATTTTTCACACAATTACAAAAATAAATAATTTAAAGTACTCGGTTCGTAATATGAACCGCATGAGTTTTACTCACCTCTAAACTCCCGCTGCGTCTTCACCTAAATACAAATCACAATGATCCAAACGCTCGTCAACTCAAGCCATCAAGTACCTAATCAAGTAAGGCATTTACTTAGCAAACGAAGCACGAAATAAACTTAAATGATGATCCAATAGTCCGATTCTAAAATAAAGACGATCCAACGGTCGGATCGAATTTAAACGATGATCCAACCGTTAGATCCTCATGGATCGCCCTTGGAAACATCTTATCAAACTTATACGAAAATCCGACGGACGGATCTTCACGCGTGACCACACAAAGTCATCGGGACAGTCATATGAACATCATATTAAAATTTGAAGTAAAACAGATGGACTGATCTCCGTAAATCGTAACCCGAAGGTAAACTGTAAAACCGTAAATAGTAACGTTAAAACTTAAATTGACTATTTATCAACTTTTTCTAACGTGACCATGTTATATATCAAAACGCTCATATGGATGCATAGATCATCGTCCAGATAATATAAACTCAAAATTTTGGTCCGACGCGCCGCCACATGTGGCCGTCAACGCCGGCCAACCACTTCAGATGCAAAAGTCGTCAACTACAAACTTTTTCAAAATGAAATTGTGAACAACTTTAATACCCACTTTTTCCAAGATAAGGTCTAGATCGTCCTAGATCGGGCATTGAAATTGGATTAATCTCGGCCATCTGATCAGTTTCCAGATTGAATCAGGGACGTCGAAACCTTCAACTGTTGATCTACCACTCTACACTCAAAATCGTGATGCAAGCCACATATGGGGATGATCAGGAGGAAGAGCACGTCACGAAAATGGGGAGGATCGGCCCATGCAAAGCCGGCACCAATGAGATCTGGCCGGGTCGAGCTTTCGGGGCTGGGCTGCTCCGATCTCTTGCTTACGGCGAGCGGGGGCGGCAACCAAGTCGACAGGGAGGCAGGCGACGTCGATCTGAGCTGCCTCGCGGTAGTTTCGTCGCCGTCGGAGTCGGACAGTGCCGCTGCCGACGGGTCGGGTCACGCGGGTCCGGGTAGGGTCGGTTGACTTTCTTCTATTCTTTGGACTTCAGCCGAGAGAGAAGAGAGAGAGTGAAAATTTTGATTTTTTTGGTTTTCTGAAATTTCCAAAAAAATTCCTATATTTATAGAAAAATTCTAATTTTCAAAAATTCATAACTTATACATACGAACTCCGAATATTAAATTCCACATATGCCCTAACTCGTATCGACGAGCTCTACAAATAACGTTCGTTTTCGAAAATAAAATCATTCGAAACCAAATTTCTCAAACCACGACATACCAATTAATCCCAAATATCATAATTCAATTAATATAACAATTATTGAATTGCATAAATTTATTATATGAAAATTTGGGTCTTCACATAACAGCTCACTTGTAACTTCATTTTTAAATTTGTCAGCTCTCACAATCTCATGGGTTCCTAAACCCTAAACTAATTTAAAAATTTTGGGAAGTTTATCTTCTCATGGTTCAGCTTCCCTTTGGGAAGTCAAGCATATAAAAGGAGGACAGCTATGTTTGAAGTCGAAATGACAGCAGATAAGATATTTTTTTACAGAGTACCTATGAATACGCTATAAATAGATGGGTGATGTCAAATTTATCGATTTTCAATTTGATTGTTTAGATCGCATAAAATCCTTATATGTCTACTAATGTGGTCCAACTTGTTTATTAGCTGTATCAAATATTATACCTTCCATGAGGAACAATGTGGAGGAAATAGACTTTATCAAAATCGGTCATTAGATGTTATCATGATAAGAAGATATAATTATGGTCAAAATTTCAGCTATTTTCGTTCTCATTTGGGTCTTGATCTACTAGGTCAACCCTAAACCCTGAATACCACATAAAACTAATATGCTCATAACCGCTCATTCACCACTTATTTTTTCAATCTGCCAGCTCTTATACTTTCGTGGGTATGAGCGATATCAACTAATATAAAAATTTGGGGAATTTTATCTTCTGGTGATTCAACTCTCCTTAGAGAAGTATAAACGTATAAAGGGTTGACCGCTTTGTTTGTTGTTAAAATGAAGGGGAATCAGGTTAAATTTTTTACACAATACTTATCAATACCCTATAAATAAATGGGAAAAGTCAAATTTATCAATTTTCAATTTCGATTTTTTGAATCGTACAAAATCTTTGTATACATACAAATTTATTGATTTCTAATGATGCTTTTTTCCATCCTTTCGCATAGTCCAAATTATGCCTTCAATTTCTGTCTGACACCCAAAAAAACAAAAAGATTATAATAAGTGAGATACAATTTGAAGGTTGTTTGCATTACCTATATGTATTAATTTGGTTAATGCAATTCAGAATGACAAGATGAAGAGCGTTGGATACGAAGCTGAGGCATATGCCATTGCTGACAAACACTGACTAATCTAAAAGCTTCCGACTCCAAAGTTTAAATACTCCAAATCACTACAAAATTTCACCATGTTACGCCCCGAATTTTGAATAACAAATTCAAATCCGAAACATGAATTAAACAACTTAATCAAAATTAACGTCCTGAATTTTTATCATAAACAAACACACCTCATCTACTCAATAGTACGAAAACCAAATCTTCAAGTCACTTACTACAGCGCACTCTCACCAATTTAAATAGCAAAGCTCAATGAGCATAACAACCTCACAAAAACAAATGCGATAAATCAAACACTGCTACACTAAACAGCTCGATCACCGCCCTGGTTCTCCTGACCTGCAGGATTATCCACTACACCTTTTGAATAGTGTATCGGGATTGCAACAACACAAAACCCGATAAGCTTTTGAAAGCTCGTATGAGTAAATTTAGATATTGCACAATTTAAGTTAATAATAAAACTCACAAGATTCTCTTTTAAAACTCATACTTATGAGTCTCAAGTAACCTCAACGTTACTTTCACAAGACCACTCAACATTTGGCAGATAGACTAGAGCTCTAACTGATCACAACCACCAGCCCGGCGCGAAAGCGTAGTTCACGATGATAATGCTATTAGTAACCACCAAGCTCAGTACAAGAGCGTGGTTCATTGATAGTATGCCATGGTCACACTCGTGACCTATTCATCCCCACAAATCAAAACAATTTATTGTTTCTCAAACAATAAAACTCAACACCTCTCTCAATATATTGTTCACGAAAAGTAAACATCCAAACAATAATAGCAACAAAATCATGCATATTGTTTCCTCAACACAATCCATCAATAAATATATATCATCACATGTCACACCCCGAATTTTAAAATAAAATTCAAAATCCGAAACATGAAAATTACCACAACTCAAAATAATCATCCTGAAAATTTCTTTTTCTTAACAACCTCACCACACAATTTAACTTCAAAAACCGAATTTAGTCTCGGTTAATTATTACAACTCCCTCACAAAATAAATTGTAACACTCTAAATGAGCATAACAAACCTCACAACTCAAATGAAAGCAAACCAAATGCTGCAACACCTAGACAGCACGGTCACCTCCCTGGTTATCCTGACCTGCAGGAATATCAGCTACACTATTTGAATAGTGTACCGGGATTGCAACAACACAAAACCCGGTAAGCTTTTGAAAGCTCGTATGAGTAAAAGAAAGAACGGTTGTTTAATTAAAGCATCGATGGACACAATCATCCTAATGCAATCAATCACAATATGGTTCGAGCTCAACCAATCCATACCCAAAATCACATCATACGTGTGATCCGGAATCACAATCAAAGATGCAGAGAACTCTCTGCCACCAATCCCAATAGGGCAATCATCACAAAACATGCTAAGCTCAAGAGACACACAGAGAGGTGATGTAACACATAATGATCTAGTAAAAGGCATAGCAATCAAACCCAACACTTCCACAACCGAACTAGATATGAAAGAGTGTGAGGCTCCTGTATCAAACAGTACTCTAGCAAGATAGTGATAAACGGATAAAGTACCTTCTACTCCCGTGCCTGCCTGACCAATGGCAAAGACTCTAGCAGGTGCAGGCGGTAGCTGCCTCTGCTGGTTACCCTGCACTCTATCCTGATTTCGGGGACACTCCCTAGCCTGATGCCCTGTTTTTCCATAGCTGTAGCATATCCTACCCCGTGGTTTCGTGCACGCACGAGAGATGTGGCCCGGCTCGCCACAGTTAAAGCACTTCACTAGAGCTACTAGTGCTATCTGCCTAATAGGCATAGACTGAATGGGATGAGTTACTGCTGCCCTAGCTGGGGCCTGATGTTGGAACTGGGTTCTCTACTTCTTCCAGAAACCGCCCCTGAAGTCTCTGGACCTACTGCTTCCTGCTATGGCCTTTCCCTTGCCCTGGAAGTCTCTCTCAGCAGACTCCTTCTCTCTACGAATTAGGTTCTGCTACTCAATGATCTGTGCCTTAGCCAAGATCTCTCTCTTCGTCTTCAGCTCTAAGATGGCCACATCACGCTCAATCGAAGGACTCAACCCTCTCTGAAACTTCTTGGCCAAGTCTTCGTCATTCATATGCTTCACATACTTGTACAGCCTGGAGAACTCCGCATTGTATTCGATCACGGTCATCTTCCCCTGTACAAGTGCGAGGAATTAACGTTCTAACCTTTCCTTCACAGCTGCTGGAAAGTACTTCTCCCTGAACAGCCTCTCGAAGCCATCTCATGTCAAGGTAGACACCTCAATACCCCTCTGTGTGACGTTCCACCACACTCTAGCCTCATCCTTCAGCATGAAAGCAGCTAGCTTCCTCTTATCTATCTCACTGTAATCAAACAGATCAAAGTAGGTTTGCAAATCCTCAATCCATCGATCCACAACCATATGATCAGTGCCTCCTCCAAACTTGGTTGCTCCCAAGCGGATAATTTCCTTTGCTAGCACAAGCAAGCGAGCAGGATCATCAACATGCTTACGGGCTGAATATGCTGATCATCATAAGGTCCCTCTACCTCCGCCTCATATGCATAATCAATCGGAGGGGCCCTACCCCTACCTCGGCCTCTACCCCTACCACGAGGTCTGCCTCTACCTCGACTTCTAGCTTCGTTCCCCTCAATCTCCATTACCTAATGAGCAGGGTATACTTGATTAATACACGCATAACACTTAAACATGGCATAAGTCAAATGCAAGTCCATATTAACCAAGTAACTAAGCATACAAGACAATGCCTAAAGTTCTTATGACATGCTAGCGTTCCTAACCAACCTAACGCTCTCACATACCCAATGACATTGTCAATACCGAAGAGCACACAATGGAGATCCGCTGCAGACGGACAATCACTCAGAAAGTATTGACATATCACCAAATATGTACCTTACGCTCTGATACCAAACTGTCACGCCCCGAATTTTAGAATAAAATTCAAAATCCGAAACATGAAAATTACCACAACTCAAAATAATCATCCTGAAAATTTCTTTTTCTTAACAACCTCACCACACAATTTAACTTCAAAACCGAATTTAGTCTTGGTTAATTATTACAACTCACTCACAAAATAAATTGTAAAGCTCTAAATGAGCATAACAAACCTCACAACTCAAATGAAAGCAAAACAAATGTTGCAACACCTAGACAACACGGTCACCTCCCTGGTTATCCTGACCTGCAGGAATATCCGCTACATTATTTGAATAGTGTATCGGGACTGCAACAACACAAAACCCGGTAAGCTTTTGAAAGCTCGTATGAGTAAATGAAAGAACGGTTGTTTAATTAAATTATATTTATTTCCACCCAAGTCAACACTCCACAATTTCCACATCCACAAGAAATCAACAATCTCAAATCAATCACCAAATCACAAATCGACACAAAACCCTAAATTCACATCTTCCTCCTCAAACCCCGAAATCGTATTTATACAAATACGGTATTGACAGACTAGAGCTCTAACTGAATCGTAGCCCGTCACCTGGCTTAGGTTATGGCATCCGGCATATTTATCTTTATTGTATTTCATTAATATGTATACTTATATACATATTTAGAACGTCCGATAATAGTACATACTCAACCAATCGTATCCCATCATCCACCTAGGATTAGAGTATCCGATTCCCCCATACCGGTCACTACGTTGACCATAAATCCATAATGAGTACAGCAATATGTTTTCACACAAAGAAATCAACTCATCCAATATACATAATATTATTATGAAATTTAAGCATTTGAAATATAATCCAAATCATCATTCCAACTTACTCATATCATCATTCAATAACATACCAATCAATATATATATTCCACGTAAATATATATATACACGTAATCATCCACTCAGGAATGACCACTAATACTATCTATACTTCACACAAGAAAATCGTGAAATTCATTTATATAACTAAAATTCATTTTACTTACCTATGGACCGTAGTTGATCAAGTCCATATGATTTTAAAAACAAATATTTAATCCATAAATATTTTTCACACAATTACAAAAATAAATAATTTAAAGTACTCGGTTCGTAATATGAACCGCATGAGTTTTACTCAGCTCTACACTCCCGCTGCGTCTTCACTTAAATACAAATCACAATGATCCAAACACTCGTCAACTCAAGCCGTCAAGTACCTAATCAAGTATGGTCTTTACTTAGCAAACGAAGCACAAAATAAACTTAAATGATGATCCAACGGTCGGATTTTAAAATAAAGACGATCCAACGGTCGGATCGAATTTAAACGATGATCCAACTGTCGGATCGAATTTAAACGATGATCCAACGGTTAGATCCTCACGGATCGCCCTTGGAAACACCCTATCAAAATTATACGAAAATCCGACGGACGGATCTTCACAAATCGCCTCCCGAATCATTGTTTTACAATTATACAAAGATCCAACGGTTAGATCTTCGCTCGTGACCACACGAAGTCATCGGGACAGTCATATGATCATCATATTAAAATTTGAAGTAAAACCGATGGTCTGATCTCCGTAAATCATAAACTGAAGAAAAACTGTAAAACCGTAAACAGTAACGTCAAAACTTAAATTGACTATTTATCAACTTTTTCTAACATGACCACGTTATGTATCAAAACTCTCGTATGGATGCATAGATCATCGTCCAGATAATATAAACCCAAAATTTGGTCTGACGCGCCGCATATGGGGATGATTAGGAGGATGAGGAGATCACGAAAATGCCAATGATCGGTAGAGGAGACGCCGGAAAATGAAATTTCCGGCCGGATCCGTTTTGCACTTGGACCGGTGTCCTATCTCTTCTTGGAGGCAACGGCGGGACGGGAAGAGGCCAAGGGGCGGCTGGGCTCGGTGAGGTGAGCTGGTCTGGCGCGGGTCCGGAGGCGGCGGCAGCTCCCTGCCCTTTCTGGCCAGGTAGGGTCGGCGGGTCGACAAGCAAAATGAAGAGGCCGAGAGAGAGAGAGAGAGAGAGAGAGAGAGAGAGAGAGAGAGAGAGAGAGAGAGAGAGAGAGAGAGAGAGAGAGAGAGAGGCAAAATGTGATTTTTTTCGTCCTTCACGAAAAATCTGATTTTTCATGATATTTATAAAAAATTTCCAATTTTTAAATATTCATAACTTATTCATACGAACTCCAAATAATGTGTTCCACATATGCACGAGATCTTATCGAAGAGCTCTACAACTTTCATGAAGGAAGTTTTCCCAAATTTTGAACGTATAAAAAGTCGATTTTTACGACCCTTTAAATAACGTTCGTTTTCGAAAATAAAATCATTCGAAACCAATTTTCTCAAACCACGACATACGAATTTATCCCAAATATCATAATTAAATTAATAAAACAATTATTGAATTACATACATTTATTATATGAAAATTCGGGTCTTCATATCACATAAATAATATCTATATATAGACATTCACGCAGGAATGCCTACTAATACCAACTATAGTTCACATGCATTAAAACAAAATTCAATTTATACTTAAATTCATTTTGTTGCTTGTGAGCCGCAGCCCTATGAACCGTAGTTGATCAAGTTCATATTATTTCAAACAAATCTTTATTTTCTTAAACAATTTCCACACTTTCATAATTCAATATAAATCACTAAATTTCGGTTCGTAAATGAACCATGTGCGATTTACTCATCTCGATATTCTCGCTGCGTCTTCAATTTAACACAATTAACCCCGAAACCGCTCACCCAAGTAAAAACCGTCAATCACCTAATCAAATATGATAATTAACTTAGCGTACAATTCAAAAACGCACTTATATGAAGATCCAACAGTCGGATCTTCACCCGTGACCACACAAGGTCATCGGGACAGTCCTACGATCATCATATCAAAACTACACGTTTATCGGACGGTTCAATCAATCGAAATCGTAAAATTCATAACTAATTAATACGATATCCAAAATTCACATGCTATATATCAAAATGATCGTATCGACATGTAAAATCTAAAAATGAGCAGAAACTGCTATTGGGGTGGCCGGAGGTCACCGGAAACCACCACCACAGTGACGGTGGCGCAGCCATACCAAAGTCAAAATTTTCCAAAACTCTCAACATCAAAGTTCTTCATCTCAACTCCAATTTCAACTTTCATAATTAACATAAAATCAAATTTCAAGTCTAGGGGCCGAAATTTACCTCAAAAAGAAAGAGGCCGAAATCGCCCAAAATCGATCAAATCTGAAATTAGTCTTCTTCGGGTTAAATGGAGATGTGAAAATTGGTGAGTTTGTAGAGCATGGAAAGACGAACAAAGCCCAGTTGGTCTCCCCTCCTACTTTGGCCCGGGTTGGCTGAAATTTGAAGAAATGCCAGAAAAATGATCTGACTTTCTTTGCTTCGATTCGTTGTCTCTGGTGAATGATAGGATGCAAGGCATATATGTATAGAAAGCTTGTTTCAAAGAAAAGAAATAGGGACAAGCGGCTTGTCGATTGGTAGCCGGAGGAGGAAGAAATCAGCCGGCGAAGGGAGGAGCAGCTCGGGCAATTTCAGCTCGAGTTGTGCAGCTTCTCGGCCTTATAGTACCCCCCATGGTTCTTTTTTGACTTCGATGTCTTTTAGAAAGTTTTAAATGACTTCAAGACGAGCAAAATTGTTTTTGGAATCAAGTCGATTGGTGGCCTGATAAGAAAGATATGGCTGAACACCAGAAATAGCGACGGGAGGGAGAGAAAATTGGGGAGGAAAAAAGAAAAAAAGAAAAATTCGGATTTATGAAAAAAATCCGGAAATTTTCTTATATTTATAGAAAATTCTCAACTTTCAATCGTCAATAACTTCCTCATATGAACTCCGATTTTTGCATTCCATATATGCACGGACTCGTATCATGAGGGAAGTTTTCCCAAATTTTGTACGTATAAAAAGTCAATTTTCACGACCCCCTAAATAACGTTTGTTTTGAAAATAAAATCGATTCGAAACAGAATTTGTCTCATAATAACTTACGAAATAGTCTCAATATTCATAATTCAAATATCCGAACAATTATTGAATTACAAAAATTTATCTAATGAAATTTCAGGTCTTCACACACTAGTTGCATTACCTACACTTATTTAAGTATACTGAGTGGGTCGTCTGAACGCTAATATGGCTTATCTCGATTAACATTGAATATATGTGGTACGTTAGCATTCAATGCACTAGGAATAACTTAAATTAATTTTTTTTGTTAAAAAGGCTAAATTAATATTTATTATTTTATTAGATAAATTTTACTTCTAGTTTTGGTGAATAATTTTACAATTGAAGTTTTTTTTTTTTATTTTGAAGGGAGTCTAGAGATTGAACTGAAAGTACTGTTTGTCTTCCTCTTCATTCCTGGGTGAGTGGCTTTTTTCTCACTTGAATCTCTTCATTCTTCTAAGAGGTTTGATGTTGAATTGCGTAGACATTCGATACTACTGCGCAATGTACTTCTTTGGGCACCATTTCCAGGCATTTCTGAACTTTAGGAATTTCCCGAGGGATCCAACATGAAGTATCCTTGGTCCAAGCCAGAAGATCCCGATCTCGTTAAAGTTGGGTTCTTAAAGTAAATCAGGCTCTGAAACACAATCTTCTCCATTTTGAACCCCGACACGACAGTGAAGCTGACGGAAAATTCGGTATCGAAATCGTTGAAGGTGACGACTGCATGAACACCTCTGAAAATCTTCGGTTTTTGTTTCCCTGAAAGATCGTAATTTGTTGACCAAACAAGAAGGCCAAGCAGTGTAGAAGCGAAGTCCGCATCAACATGTCTACGAAGGCTTCGAAAAACGGAGTGTTCAAAACCTCGCCAAAGTTTATTATGAGCTTTCTCTGGTTTAGGCTTCCGTACAAGGAGCACTCTAGTTCAGGTTCACGGGCCTCCATTCGGACACCCACACCCACCCCTCCAACAATTCCCCTACCACCCCTACTTGCAGCAGCAACCGCTGTCGCAGATTCTCTCTCACGCGCCGCTACCTCACCCTCACCAGTTACCCCCTCCCCCAGCCTTCGCTCAGCACCTTCCCCCTCCATTCGTCCCCCCACCTTTCCACGCCAGCCCTCCTCCTCCAGTGGCTAGTCCTCCGTCCACAAACAGATCGACAAGCTCGTCGACTACTCCGCCAAGAACGTACCCAACTGATAAATAAACAATAAGGGAAAAAAAACTGTTGTATGAATTTCTTTACACACCGTTTTTTTTTTTTTTTTTTACCCTAGCCTCTTATATAGTGGGATCCTTATAATTTTATTTAACTTAGAAATGCTAAGCAACTTTCCAAAGGAATGGCCAGGATTGTCCCAATGAAATCAATGGACCAAAAGTATAGTGACGTGCCCGAGCCTGCCATGGTTGGAGCATGGCAGAATATTTGATATATATATATATATATATATATATATATATATATATAGAGAGAGAGAGAGAGAGAGAGGACTTAGCTCAGGTGCGGATATCCGCACCTAAGCAAAACGTACGGATTTTCTATTTTTACCCACTTTCCGATCATATTTTTACATTTTAACCGTTCAGTTTTTAGATCCTAATGTATAGATCATCTTTGCAAAAATTTAGCCAAATTGGTGATTGCTAAGGCATTCAAAACTGTAATTTACAACAATTAATATGAACGGTTCCGAATCTATCGAACAGGAACATTTCGTATTCATTGTTGTAAATCACAGTTTTGGATGCCTTAACAATCACCAATTTGGCTGAAATTTTGCAGATGTGATCTACACATTAGGACCTAAAAACTGAACGGTTAAGATGTGAAAATATGATTAAAAAGTGAGTCAAAACCTAAAATCCGTACCTAAGAAAAACTGCGGACGTCCGCAGTACGTGGAGAAGCGCTGTGTGTGTGTAAGCATTTGGTGCGGATTTCCATTTTTTTCCCTACTTTTCGATCATATTTTTACATCTTAACCGTTCAGTTTTTAGATCCTAGTGTATAGATCATCTCTGCAAAATTTCAGCCAAATTGGTGATCGTTAAGGCATTCAAAACTGCGATTTATTTACAATAATGTACACAAACGGTTCCGGTTCAACAGATTCAGTTTGTTCGTATAAATTGTAGTTTTGGATGCCTTAACGGTCACCAATTTGGTTGAAAGTTTGTAGAGGTGATATATACATTAGGACCTAAAAACTGAAATGTTAAGATGTGAAAATATGATCGAAAAATGGGTCAAAACTGGAAATCCGTACCTTTTTTCTTAGGTGCGGATGAGCAAAATTATATATATATATATATATATATATATATATATATATAGAATAAATTCTTCCTTTTGTCCTATGACATCATACATCCAAGGTGTTGTACATATCACTCTATTGTCGGTATGATGGACGGAAGAAAAAAATATAGCCACCGACAAAAGATATAGTAGAATGCATGGCGATAAAATTAATAACGAAAAAAGTAAAAAGATATACCAAGTTGGTATAAATGAAAGACCACAAAACTTAGAGCAGAAAAATATAATCAGCTGCCGTAATTGACAATATATTATCAATCCTTTTTTTTTTTGGTCTGAAAGATACTTCTATTGAAAGCTATAAACGAGCAAAGAAACACGAGAACTGTAAATAAGGACAACAAAGAAGCTAGAAACATAAAAGAAATGCACGGGCCGCACAGCAGCAAGCTGCAACAAAACCAGTCCAAAGGACCGGGATGAAATGTCAGATTATCAATAATTCGAGCCAAGAAAATAATGGCAGACACATCAAAAAGTTAGAGAACATTCTTTCCAATAAGAAAATGAAAGTCCAAAAACTTATCTTAACCAATAGAAGAAGATAGAAAAGGAAGAAGATAATAAGGCAAGTAGGCATGCTTTTACGTTATTCAAGACAAAACACTATTTCGGAACTTATCATCATCATGTGCACTACCAGAAGAGAATGGTAGCCCGTGACACCACAGAGCAATAAGCATGGGCTCATATAACAGTGTTGCTCACGGGACTCCACCCACCATTCTTTTTTTCCCTATATAAGCACCACCTCCAGAACTCCAGCCTCCAAATAGCTCAGTCAAAAGAACTCGTTCATTCATCAATGGAGGCTACTCGGAAGCTGGTGTTGGCCGTGGCGGCTGTGCTGGTGGTGGTTGCTTGCATTAATGTAGAGGTCTCTGATGCGCAGACCATTTGCAATGTGTCTGTGAATAACTTGATGTCCTGCAAGCCGGCCGTAACAAAACCTAACCCTTCCAGCCCGACCAAGACCTGCTGCTCGGCGCTGTCGCACGCCGACTTGAAGTGCCTCTGCTCCTACAGGAACTCGAACCTGTTGCCTTCTCTGGGGATTGACCCTAATCTTGCCATGCAGCTCCCTGCCAAGTGCAAGCTTCCTCACCCTGCCAATTGCTAGAGAGGCCCTTATCTACAGCTACACACTCAGATGTAGCTAGCTAGCTCAAGTTAAATAAAAGCTTTATATGTATGTATGATTAAGATGGGATTAATCTTGGAGTAAAATGCTTAATTAATTTCCTGAATGTTTTCGTTTCAGTTGTTCTAGCTGCTGCCGCTGCTGGTTTTTTATTTTTTGTTTTGTTGTAATGTTTGTATCCTACCAATTTTATTAGATGCCCTCAACGGCTAAGCTTGTTATAATGCTTGGATTTTGAATGTAGGCCATGTAATGCAATAAGCTTTACAAAATGCAGTTCGTTTTCATTGTATTCAACTAGTGACATTTCTCACTTATCTAAGGTTTAAGCCAACCAACTAATGTTTATTGAATGAAATGTGACTACAAGGGAACTCCAAGAGGTTTAACGTTAGATCATTAGACTTGGAGAATGCAATACTATATTGTTTCCTTCAGAAAAACAAATCCTGTAATGTACTGTGCATCTACAACCATCCAAGGACCATTTTACTGGTATAATATAACGCATGCAGAGGCACATCTGAACTCAGGTCCTCGGCTTGCCTTTTTTTGGTCAAAGATGCCTCGGTTAAAGACACCCAAAGGGTGAAGACATACAAATAGGAAAATAAACTGATTAGCTAAAGTACAGATAAAGCAACTTGACAGTAGGCAAGCAGAGGGTAAAGCAAAAGAAAGATTCACGAGGACATGGGATTCCCATAAGCAAGAACAGAGACCAGGGAGGTTGGGGGTCTGTGACCCAAACATCAGTGCGCAACCTCGAGACAATGTTAAGAACCCTTCGAATACGGTGAAATATTTGTAGGAAAGGATATATCCTCCGATTGCCTCTCTCAACAACATTGTTCAAAGCTGAAATCAATTCTTTTGAGACATTATGAGACAATCACATTCTCCGGTTTCAACTCCTGTACCAATTTCAAACCCTCCACCAAAGCTGCAGCTTCTGATTGGGGAATCTGCTTCTCGGCTTGTCTAGACAATACTGGGTTTGGTTTCTAATGAAAGTCACCATCAGACATTCACCCTTGGGTTTCTAATTAGATAGTTTGGATTTAAAAACAAGGAATATACAGCCAAGAACTGGATCCAAAGTTTAGTGGGAAAACTGGGTGCTTCATTACATTCAAAACTCATCCTGGTAATACACACGACAAGAGTAAATGAACAGTTCAAATGGTATAAGCTCACACTGGTATCCTTTAGACATGTCGAGTGTTAAGCAGGCATTTTTACAAATGAAATAAATGAACATCTTTACACCATAGCTTTGTGGAGATCCTTTTCATGTACAATTGGCACTCAAACTCTCACTGATCTATTGTCTTGTCCAGAATCACCCAGAGTTGGATATAGCACTGTGCCATAACTCCACAGTTCTTTCAGCTCACCTCTTATCAAACCCAAAATCACTGTAACACCTGATAAAACATCGGGAATAGAAGATAAAAGGTAAAACATCTAAAACCGTACCAGCCAAAGCGTACAAAATGAAAAGCAAAAAACGATAAAAAGAAAAGAGAGAAGGGTTGGATATGGAAGATATTACCTAGTGTGCATGGAACAAGATAGAGAAGTGCAGGCTGACCATTGCCATTCATGAGGTACAAGCCCAGGTACGTAAAAAAAAGCCCTGGAACAGTAATAACCGCCCCATTAATGCCACCAACAAGACGAGGAATATTGTTTTAAAAAACGCAGTCCAGTACTCAACAAAAATGACACTAATACACTACCAAAATCATAAGCAAAGACTTCTAAATACTCCATGAGACAAGAACTATTCATGCCCTTAGAATTCATGGGATCGTAATGTACGCTTCTAGTTTGATGAAAAAATAGCTTAATCAATGTATAAGCACTTATTGGTATTATAGCGGCCAAAGTCCGAAAGAGGAAAAGACATGTTACTCAGGAATACTGCATGCTTGAGCCACACATAAAGGATATTGTTTGAGAGAGATTAGACGGCATGAAAGGTATTAATAACAGGAAAAGCATAAGTATCGTAGTTCACATTGGAAGGGAAATATATCATGCTACAAATGAAAACCAATTAGAGGTTGGGAGAGCACTCACCCATTCCATAGCCAATTACCAACCATAGAAAATATCCATTGATCATACTCTTCTTGTTGTCTTTGTCAAATCTGAGACAGCCAAACCCAGCAAAATTAGAATTAGGATAGCTATATTCAAAACACTCGAGCAGAAAATGAATAGTATGATTATCATGCATTTCATAGTAAGATTATACACGTTTCAGATAGCACATTATTCACACGTTTTCATATGGTCCTGGTTGATAGATATGAACAACTGCTTTTCCAAAAGTAGAATTTGTAAAATAGGTTGGCATGTAAATTGCCATTTTGAGTTTGATAACCATTTAAATGTTTGTAACAATCATTAAAATCTTATCTAAAATGGACAGGAATACGTTTACCCAGGGACTTTATGAATTAAAAAAAAAAAGGTACTCGTGAAGAAAAGGTAAACTTAGAAATATGTTTTCTTATTTCCTATTTCCTAAGAAAAAATTGACTATATTACAGAAAACAATACCTGAAAGTAAATAGAATAAGCAAACCCGGAAACAGAATGTCCCCAAAGCCAATCATATTCTGACCACCCCAGGGGTCAAAAAATTTAGGGACTCTCAAAAGCATTGGTAGGGCTTCACCACCAGCATTGTCACCTCTAGCAACCTATAAGAAAAAGAAGATTATAACATCTTCTACCTAATATTACAATAGGAAACATAAACTATTGAATAAACCCGAACAAAAAAAAAATCCATCTTAACATAACTAGAACGCAGAACTAAACAAGAAACAGGTTGCATTCAACTCAATCGGGAACCCAGACAAGATCAAGGAATATGCATTTGTCCCACACTGTTCAAAAAATCAGACGGACCCCACAGCCAATAACAACTTTGACTGATAACAGCTTGAGGGTTTGATCATAAACCAGGAAAATCTAATAACAGCTTGCATTTAATTTGGAAATTGTGATAAACAAACTGAGAGAAGGGGGGAACTGAGATGAGAAACATACCGCAATCATAACGCTGTCTTTAAAGAATAAGGGTGACACGAATACCCAAAAGATGTCGTAGAGAAATGCACAACATAGTAGCACTGTAGCAACCTGAGACATGTTAACATTATGAGACAATCGCATGACACAGTACTTAAATAACAAAAGAATGGGTACCTTGATGTTAGGTAATTGAGCGACTTGCAAAATTGTTATCATCAAGCAGATACCCTGTAAAAATGTACAGTTTAACTTGCACATGAATAACAGTCCCCACAAAAGAAAAATAATAATAAACCTAGCACATATATAGTGGTGTTTTTCACGATATGAGTACATAATGAACCCACAAATAAGTCATAAAAGAACTTTAAATGCCACATTTAACAAATGAAAATCATAAAACTAAAACTGCAAAAACATGCATATTTTTCTACCCCAAATGTGCAGTAGTGTGGTATGGATAAGACTGGCATTACAGAACAACTAAAGAGATAGTAACTTTGTGAGGAAAATCCTTCAATTGTACTCTGGATACCTTAGAAAAAGAAACAATGCAGTGTCAATGTACTTTAATGAAAGGGTACATTTTTTAGACAAATGGTATTATTTAAGGAGAGAAGTAGCATACAACATCCACTCAAAACTTATAAGAAGGTTGAGAAGATAGAAAGTAGCATATGTCACACAGCTTCGACTCACCAAAGACAACCACAGCGAAATCAACTCACTTTAACGTCTACTTAGTAAATTAACAGGAATGACCATTACATATGTTCTTAGATGTTGAAAATTAGAAGACTGACTTAGCAGTCAGGACATTTTTTTTACTTTTATTATTTCTTATAATATACAAACTTATATTGAAAAGAGTGGAACAGAAACAAGAAACAACCAAGTACTATTCAGCAATCTGGACATCCAACCACCCTATTTGACCAACTATTATTCAGCACTCGAAAAGATTCAAATTTCAGCAATGGAATTTCTCTGACTGCATAATAGAATTATCCGCACACAGATACCAAAATTTGAAACTTACAAGAACATCTTGGCCAATCCACGAATATGATGCCTGCCGCGTTACACACCAGAAAATTGCAAATGCCACAGAGACAAGCAATACAACAAGTGAGAGATAAGAGACCTCTTCAAAAATAGGCACATGTATTCCCTTCCGTCCACCGCTTTTCCATGTTCTGCTCAACAAGTAGTAGAGATATTTAGGAACATTGATTAAAAGAAATTATGACAACCGTGAAGCCAGTGACAGGTTTAGTATGACTAGAAAGAAATGTCTGAGTGTACAACGTACCTCAAAATCAGGCTTGAGATAACATTATGCATTCCCTGAAAACAAAAGCTGCATCAATTAGCTTGAGACATAAGTTAACTGCTAAGAAGCACTGATACGGGTACGAGTACCCGAATATGGTACGGTGCGATACGTGGATACGGCAAATCTTAAATATAATAGGATACGGGTACGAGAAGGATACGTCAATAATATATATATGTATATATATATAATTAGAAGAAGAAAAAATGTGAATATACATCTATCCAATAAAAACAAATAAGTCAGTAATAATTAATCCAACAAACACTTGCAGATATATCAGCCATGTTATCTTTACCAACCATGTCAATTTTCTGTCTCCTATCTCTCTTCATCAAGTCCCACATTCACTATAACCTTGATCCCTCTGTCTCTCTCTCACAAGCATCATAAAAAATGGGGTCCAAGCCTCAATGTGGCATCAATCTCAAGGCTTCTCCTCTTCTGCTCCTTTCTCCTCCTCTTCCTTATCTTAGTACTCAGATCAAACCTCTCATCTCCTCTGAAAACCCCATCTTCATCATCCACCACGATCTCAGAAACCCACCTTTCAAATTCAACTACAGATCAACCTCAAGTCCCAAAATGCCCATCACTTGAACGTACCCGAAGTGAGTCTGATTGAAGCTCCAAGCTCCAAGCAAATCGAAGAAGAGGAGAAGTCTGATTGATCAAAGAAGAGGAGAAGTCTGATTGAAGCTCCAAGCTGCGACTTGCGAAGAAGAGAAGAAGAGAAGTACTCGGTCAAAGCGGCGCTGAGATCTCGATCTCGATCTCTAAGTCTTCTGTTTTTTTCTTTTTCTTTTTCTTTAAGGGTATAAAGTCAGTATTACCCCTGCGTATCTAGTTTATTTACATAATTACGTATCTCCATAGGATACGGACGTATCCAGACCGTATCCAAATAGGATCCGCGTATCCACGCATATCCATGCCGTATCGTACCAGTATCCCGGATCGATACGGGATACGAAGCCAAAATGGCGTATCCGTGCATTGTAGGTTAACTGACAGAACATAGAGAAATAATGATGCTAATAAATGACAGGACGTAGAGATAAAACACGTTTGACTGAAGATTTATCAAGGGCTTGCACGTATAAGAGTATATCAGATTACTTTTCTTAGTGTACTTTCTAATAGTTTTTTGTATACCCTCTTTCTCCTGCTTCCCAACCAAAATGAATGACTACGTTCCAAAGAAAATGACTATTGCTCCACTAATGGTCGTTTAGCATTGTAATTTTGTAAACACATGACTAACATTACTTCTAATGTGAACATTCAAAGAAAATGGTGAGAAATAGCTTTATTTAAGAGCAAAATGAGTATGAAAGAGTTGTTGAAAAAAGAGGGAAAATCCAGTTATGCTAGGTTAATTGTCTTATATCCATGCATCAGTCAGCAAAATATATAGGTAGAGTTAAATGAAGTTTGATTCCAACCACCCTTTTTCATTATTTTAAATATCAAATCACAGAAATGAACAACAGAAGTGCTGCAAACTCTGTTCATAATCAGTTTCTTATTCCCACCGTTCAATAGTCTATTTAAAAAGGAAATAACTATAGTTTTTCGTTTTGTACCTGAATACCGCCGATGCAGAAAAGTACGATCAGCACCCACACAAACCAAGTAGACATAAAAAAGTATAGCAGCAACAGAAAAGTGGATGCTGTTATGACAAAACACACAGCACCTGCCACATTAAGAACCATGGTTTCGTCCTCAGAATCTTCTTTCGCTGTTCTCGCAGTAGAATCCTATTTCAACAACGAAGATATAATTACTCCTCCCAAGTCAGAAAACATTATGCAGTAAACTCTTTAATTAGAATTAATGAAAATAGCAAATGAGGTAAGATGCAATGAACATGTGATTCTGGCCAAATAGGATGATTCATGGACATCAAACTATCAGAAGCTGAACAAGACAGAAAAAATAATAATAATAATAAAAAAGGTTAACCATCGTTAAGACAATCCTTCACAGTAAAGAGAGCTATCCATCAACTTTACAGCAACTGATGCCCAAAAGGACCAGAAAATGACTCGACCATGAAGCTGTTTGACCTCAAACCTTCATAATCCTCAATTATTCATCTCATAGACCTAGAACTACTTAGCTTTCTTTCCTTAAATAAGAAGCTTTTTTTTATAAAACAAACCAAGATATTTATTAAGAAAAACAAAAGAATGCAATTGGTGAGGAGATGGCTACTACTCAATAATAGCAGCATATATCAAATTCTCTAATCAGCAGAAGATACAGATCGATGTTTGATAAAAAGTAAAAAATAAAATATAAATAGAAACTACTGTGTATAAACTGCCTGCAGCTTTCAAGTCCAGCAATAATGCTGATAAGAATACTCTGACCAAATCCCCAGGAGCAGAACAAAACTAACTCGATACCCAAGTTCAATGACACCCATCCCCAGGTAAACGTCCTCGTTTCACTAATGACACCATTTTTGTTATGATGAGGCATTTAGAGAGTATGTCTGATCATGAGTTCCAATTAGCAAGACAACAGAATTACAAGTGGGAAAAAAGAACGGCAAAAGAATTTGAAGTTTGAAGTTCTTACTCAATCTACAACAAGAAAGACAACATCGAGGCTTGACTTTCTGCGGGAGTGCATAAGAATTGGGGGTTTCCTCATCCAATCCCAACTTTTTCAGAATCTCAAAATCAACTCAAACTCCAAAATTTCAGAATTTTCAGTTTCAACTTTTTCAGGAAACAATTCAATTTTTAAATATTTAACGTATTTACAATGAAATAAATAAGCCCAACCATTAGAAGGACCAAAGCGCCAAAAATATAAATGCCTGACCTAAAATGGCAAATGGATGTGGGTAAACGGAACGCAGTGGAACCACAGCATAGGAGAAAGTGGATGTGTACTTCCACTTCCAAACCAATAGGCGATTGGATACCATATAATCCAGCTACTTTGTTTTTGACTACGGGCAAGTATTTGCTACTCACATTACATAAAGTCTACATTGAATTATTCATTGCAAACAAAAAAAACGGTTCAGACATAAACAAAGCAGAACTTTAAATCAAATCGCAAATAGACCCTGACTTGCTTTTCAAAAATTGTAAAACCTCCAATAATATGTCAGAGGCATCACTTTTGGGGACTAGAGTGTTGCTATCATGTCCTCAGCCTTGTTGAAAAGTCAAAGTCAATGAACACAGCCCCAACACACGTCAGAGGCATTTTGGAGCGTATTGTTCCATGTCGGAGCCTCCAACACTGCACTCATCACCAATCATATCTTTGCTTCAGAGTGTTATATTTGCAGGCACCATGAACCATGACCTCTCAAGGTGGTGGGACCACAAGGAGGATGGGCACCGGGGTAGCATGAAACAAAAGTAACCATTTCTGGTGGCAGTTAGGGAAAGAGATATCAAAAACGGACGGTAGAAGAAAGAGATTGGATAGATGAAGCAATTGTATCCTATAATTACTGCCTTGCTTTTGTTTTCAGGAACTAATGATTGTTACCCATTCACATAACAATACTTTCAAATGGGCATATATGTATAAGAATTAAAGGGCAGTTTCAACTCATTATGATAAATGCGTTAGCAGTCTGTACTTAAACTGTGTAAACCTTGTCATTCATTGGTAACTCTGTACATACAAGCTACGTGAATTTTTTTTTTTTTTCAGAATAAATCTATATGAAAATTATTGGATTGAACACATGCTCAATAATCAACACCATTTGAAGAATTTTCTTAGTAATATACCAGATGGACCCCTACATTACATGTTTGCAAGAGAATTAGGAAAGATGTCTTAATGTCATATGAGTTGAAGAGAAAATGATGTTTGTATGAGGGTAGTTGGTTGAACTAAAATAATTTGTAGTCATGTTATCCTTTATCCTTAGGTTCAATTTTCTTACAACTGTCATAAATCATAAAGGTATACTTGTTATAGTTGTTGAAAGTATAATTTCAATACCCACACACTATTTCCGCACAGTATTCATCAGAAAATCAAGGGCAAGGGCAAGGACAAGTGATGTAATTGTAAATCAAGACATATCTATCAGAAAAGCATTAAGATGAAAAGCAAGTAATTTTAAGACAATCAATTGAGGCTTAGAGGTAAGAACCTTTTCTGCTAGTTCTTTGTAAGGGTCATCATTTTGCTCGACAACAGTAATCGTTTTCCAATATGAGGCCGTTATTATCGTTCCAATAGCCATCAGCCATAAAAATGCAACTCCATAGTCCACCACCGGACGCTTGGGAGAATATAATAGAACCTCCACTGCAAGAAGGAAGTTACAAGAATTTCACCATTTATCACATACGAAAAATTGGGAACCGAGGATTAGAATGAAACTAGCCAACATATAGGAATCTTCACCAAAAAAAAACAAAAAGAAACAGTGGAATTCAAGTCCTTCCTGTAAGTATAACATGCAAATGCATGTCTACAACTCTACATCCAAGCTTACAGATAATCAATAAAACTATAAAAATAAAATAAAAAAATAAAAAACAAGAAAACAATATGAAGAATTGGAGTGCAGCAAAGATTGAATATAAAGCTGAAACAGTGTAATCTGCTAAGTATACGCCCTTTAGGATGTGCTTCCTTGGGCTTTCACAATCAGTAATTCTTCAAGCCTGCTGCATCACTAGGCAGTTGAAACAATACCATTACTAAGCTACAAATGGCATCCTACAGAATGCAAATTATCCAGTTCAGTCGGATGATGCTAACTATCTTTTTAAGTAAGCAACTAAAACACAGCCGCATGCCATTCAAATACAATAGCATGATAAAAGCAATGAAGATACCAACACCAACAGTGAAGCCGTGAAGCCAAATATCAAGACCTATCCCACAGGCAGCATTAAAATCAAATAAGATAACGAGAAAAGAGCAATCTCTAAACTCTGAAGAAGACAATGCGCAAAGCGAACTGAATCTCAAATTCTATCCCACAAGTGGTCAACCTCACCGTTAGCTCCCTTAAAGATCCTCCTGTCATGTTCCGTCTAAAGCACTCTAAAAGATTGCCGACCCAACCCCAATCCCCTCTTCCTTCCCCCAAACGACTTATACCTCTCAAACACTCGAGGCATTAAAGAAACCAGAACATCTCATCTCACTTTAGACTCCACATACAAATTCTACCATAAAGTCATTGTGGGGCAACAAAACAGCAAACGATCAAAACTTTCAGCAGACTCTTCAGCTGCCTACTTACCCTTCAATATTTTATTATTTTTATATGTCCTTCAAAACCCTAGATTAATTACGTTTCCTAGGTTTTGTTCTTCTTGTTTCCTATTTTTGCCTCCTACTTCTGCATATTCCAAACCATTCCCGGGTGCAGTAATCCTCAGAGAGAGAGCCTAAATACCTATGAACTATATATCAAACTACTCTCGGAAACCCTCTATTTTCCTTTTCCAAAACTACAGGTCAGATTATATACAGTTCAGATGTGATTCTCTTCCATCAAGTGCCCCTTAAAAGATCCCTAACCAGAATCCCCTTGTTTGCCCCACATTAGCGCATCATCTTCCAATCCAGTCTCTATGACACAACTAACCACATGCAAGGTAGTAAAGAATTTGACAAAATATAAATGTCAAAAGTTAACCTTTATTTCCATCTTCAACAGATTTCTTGAGATGTTCTCCGTCTGACTTTTGAATCATTGCAACAAATATTGAAACATCCAAAGTGCCGTTCTCAGGACAGCCCATCATGGCAAGGTCTGAAACAATAGGGAGAAAAGTTAAAGACTTTTGTACTTACATTTATCTGAAAGCAAAGCATTGTTGATGTACCTAGATTCCAAGTTTTACTCGCACCTCATACTTCACTAGAATTGTCTTAAAAACAAAACCTGAGCTCTAGTTAATCAAATCATAGCAAGCATAAGTAGATTAGAGTTCACAACCTTCTTCATTATTCATCACCAACAACCCCTTAGCACCTCCGGCTTGTGCAACTTGTGCCTTAACGGAGAAGTCACAATCACCACGTGTGGACAAGGCAATAGCTCCAGATAACTGCAATTATCCACCCAAACACTTTGAGAAACTCACCAAAGGGGTTCCTCTGATACAATGATTTTTTCTTTTCCAATACAACCAGACATATTTTACTTGTACACTTAAAAAAGCTCATTTTCCAATCCACAAGGTAATAAAAAAGAAATCTTGAATTTAAGAGAATCTAAAGTGAAACCTGAGAAGAGGATTTGGAGCAGCCATTGAAGGGCTTGGAGAGAACAACAGGCAATTTGACAGCTTTTTCAAGTTTAGAAGGCAACAAAGCCCCAAATTTGGCACCAACCCCCTCAACAGTTTTGCCTTCGTCGCCGTTAACCCACCTTTTAACCTTCACCTGAGAAATCAATCACACACAAAAATTCAGATTAAAACTCAGGCAATGCAATTGAATCACATATCAAATTTGTTCAATCGAGAAATTGACCATTAGGTAAGGGTTGTTGCAGGAGGGTTTGGTGGGGCTGGAATCCTCGCCCAAGATGTAGTCTTTTGAATTGTCGGCGAACGATAGAGCAGTGAGAGATAACAGAAGCAGAAGACGGAGAAAAACCGACGACGACGACGCCATTGCCGACCAGTAACAAGCAATCGCGAGGAGACAGAGAGAGAGAGAAGAGATAGAGGGTTTTTTTTCTTTTTTTGTGGTTTTTGGTTTTTGTATTTCTATTTGCTACTTGTTTTGTTTGTTTCTTCTTCTTCTTCTCCTCTCTGCTCTCCTGAACAGAAAGGAGGCCAAAATTCAACTATTTATGTGTCCGTCGACCAAAGGGAAGACCGGTAGACAGACGAGACGAGCTGGCGCGTAAAAATGTGGCAACCACGGCACCTAATATTCCTTTTTGTTCTTTTCTTCATTTTGTAAAGACAAACGGATCATTTATTCTCAATTTTTATGCATTTATTTGTAGTCGTTAGATACACTTCTTTATAATCTTTCAAAATTTATCTCTTAGATTGTGCGTCTAAATATTAATTTGTGTTGGGAGTCATGTCAGAACGCTTTACTCCCCACGACTACTAAGAATAGAGTGAGATTTAGCTCCAATCAACGTCGTCTGGATTCGAATCCGAATGTAGGGGTTTCATACCTGAAGACTCTTACCAACTTGACTACCACTACAAGACTTGTATGTTACTAAGATACAATCAAGTTAGATCAAGTAACAAAGGATAATCATGAATATTGGGGAACTTAGATGAGCTTGTTTGCAACACTATGGAGGCTCACTTGTGGCAAAGTTCGGTGGCTTATTAAATTGGATAAATAATTGTGTTATGGTTGATCTTGGATTCCAAAGAACAAGTTTTACATGGACTAATAAAAGAGTAAAGGAAAAACTTGATAGGAGCTGGTATAAATACTAAATGGAGACCTACCTTCTCTTGAAAGTAAAAAATAATAATATGGTGTTACTAAAAAAAAAAAAGCACAAATTTTACTTTTTTTTTTTTTTTTTTGAGTAGGAGAATTATCTTCATTGATGGCAACCTCAAGGTTTAGTACAATATGAGCTTAACACGTCCAGAATGCAATCTGAAGGTACAATAGACCAAATAGCACTACAATTGTCATCAAAAGCTAGACCAATCAACCTGTGAACTACTGCATTATACGTTCTTGGTGCAAAACCAAGTTTCACGTCAGTTTGGCTTTTCAAGTCAGACCTTATATCATCTAAAACTCCAGGTAAGTCTAACATGTCATATCTTTGATTTGCAATATCCTGGTTTACGAAGGATTGCAGAAATTGCAGACCTTGTTTCATCGCTAGAAGCTCCACATGCTTAGCTGCTGCAATATTTGGAACAGGCAAAGCAAAAGCTGCTTTAAAGTTGCCATGTTCATCATGTAGCACACCACCGATTCCACCTTTGGTTTGATTAGGAATGAAGCTCCCATCAACATTCAGTTTCCAGTTGCCATGAGCATCTGGTCTCCATACTTTCTTGTGCTTTGTACTCTTCTGGTGCACAGGTTAGTTTGCTGCACGGAATTCTTCTAGCCATGACAAAGCTCCGAATACCAAGTATGTTGGAAACTGAACTGTGCCTTTCCAAAATTTGTTTTTCCTGTTCTTCCACAAAGCCCATAAAATCATCATTAATTTTTCAAACTTATCTTGCTGCAATTTGACTTCTACTCAAATCAAGAGGACGAGCTGTTAGAACAATTTGTGCGATAGGGCATTTGCAGAAACATGCTGATGGTCTTCAAACCTCGCCTGACACAGAAGGCAGCTTGTGTCTGCTTGCAAACCTTTCTTTGTCAAAGCTCATTTGGTTGGCAGGAGATCATTGCAGGCTCTCCAGAAGCAAATCTGGAAGTAAGAACAGTGCCTAGCACTTTTTTCTCGAGCTATCCAATACGTTGATTTGACCGAGTAGAAGCCCCACTTTTCTGGCTTCCAGAAAATTCGATCAATCACATGTCTTCTGGCCAGAGATATGCATAAGATTTTGGTAGCAGTGTCATCTGGGAAAACTTATTGCTTTACATAATTCTCCTTCTATGACCTAGTTGTTTCATCAATAAGGCTGGAAACCAATTCCAAGTCACAGTTTGGTGGCTTATGAATGAGAGGTACTATGGGCCATGCGGAATCCACTTGTCTTTCTACATGTTAATACTCCTGTCATCTCCTACATGCCAAGAAATGCCAACCTGCAAGACAGGTCTCCGTTGCAAAAATCTTTTCCAAGAGAAAGAGAGAGCATCTCCCAAATCAGTCTCCTAAAACGAAGTATAAGGATAGTACCTAGCTTTGACAATTTTTGCAATAAGAGAGTTTGGATTGGTGATGAGTCTCCAACTTTGTTTCACTAACATTACAAGGTTATAGGCATAAATGTTCTTGAAACCCATACCTCCATTTTTGGTGAGGCACAATCTTTCCCAAACTCCTCCAGTTAATTTTCTTTTTAGGCTAAATACTGGTTACTATCCTGTGGTTTAGGTCTAAAATCAATTCAGTCTCTGGACTTCTAATTTCATCAAAAACACTCATGCACTTTCAATTTTGATCTAATATGTTCAATTTGTTAATATTTTGGTATGGGTTCAAGTTATAGTTGGATTATTTGTTGAAAAACTATTTATTTTTAATAGTATGACTCACTCTTAAATTGACTAGAGGTGGCCTGCAGACACCACATCATAAAACATAGGTCATATATGAGCCATGTTTACAAGTTAAATAACTCAATTGTCAGAAAACTAACAAATTTGACTTATTAGATCAAAATTGAAAGTGCATGGGTGTTTTTAATGAAATTAGAAGCTCAGGGACTGAATTGATTTTGGACCTAAACTACAGGGTAGTAATCTGTATTTAGCCCTTTCTTTTTTCTTTCCACTGTGTCTCCCCAGAAAAAGGATGCACATAATTGGTGGATATCATCACAAAGGCCCTTTAGCCGTAAGTAACAGTTCATAGCATATATATAGTGGCATTGTTTGTGCAATAGCTTTGATCAAAGTTTCCTTACCCGCCGAGCTCAAAATCTTAGATTTCCAACTAATCAACTTCTTTGAGAGCTTTTCTTTGATGTAGACAAAGATTGTGGTTTTGGATTTACCTACTTTAAAAGCCAGACAAAGGTACTTATGATGTTCTTGTACACATTTACGACACGTTTACTTACTTGGAATGGAAAATAATTATGAATCGGAGACAACTGGAATGGGAGAAGAAAGGAATCGGTATTAATTCCGGAGGAGTTGATTCCTAAACTCATCTTCCCCCTTCGTAATCAAATTCCTGAGTATTCAGGAATCAACTCCTTATAAGGAGGTGAGACCTACATCCATTCTGATTCCTTCATGTGTTAGTAAACTCATGAATTCTTTTACCCGAAATCATTCCGATTCCTTTATGTGTTAGTAAACGTATGAATAGTATTAGCCCGTAATCATTCCCTCCAATTCCAAGTAAGTAAACGTGTCCTTAACTTCCAAGATGCTGGCTAAAGCAAACTACTCGTTCTCCACATTATTGTTGATGCAGCTAAAATAGTCTCACAATTTAACCCTGCAAAATGTAATTGTCAGTATAAGATAAGCAGGGATCGTTCAGTCTGGGGATTGTATGGTACACTACACAAAAAGGTCAATTAACAAATAAAAGAATAAAATGAGGGTTTTGAAATTTGGTTCCTAATCTACTTAAAATAAAAACAAAACAAATATACAATGATTAACTTCCCTAACCTAGACCAATACCACTCGGAAATTACTAAGTGTAAAACAAAAAATTCATTTCAACATGCTACAAAATGTGCCCATCTTAAATGCCTAGATAAGAGTCCAAATGAAAAGCTGTCACGATCCAATCCATTTATCTGATTCATTCTAATGTGGGCTTAGATCGGAAGAGTCCTTACCATGCCCAATATTACTAATTTTTGAAAACACTCAGCGTAATTCTCTTAATCAGTAGTATTATCTAACCCCCGAATCGACTCACACATGCAAATTAACCATTACACATAGAATTTAACACGTAATTTCCAGAATCGTTTAACCATTGAAACCTGGCTTTTACCACTCTTTAGAACTAATTATTACTTGTTTAACTCAACGTCTTAATAAATAACAATTATTCTTGGCAAATTAAGCAAACAAAAATTAAGCAAACAAACGAGAACACTCAGCGTGATTCTAGCATGGGAACTTATTAACCTAACTCTGAAAACTACCTAAACATGTAAAATGGCACAAGATTGTAACATGCATCATCAAAGAATTCTTGAAATTAACTTAATAATAAACTGAAAATCTCAAAAATATTAATAAAAATATTCTGAAAATTTCATGTCTCCAATTACACAACTCGCAAATCCAAACACACAAAACCGAAACAAGAATTGAAAGTAGAGTCATAGTTACACTTTAAAGCTTTCCCCAGCGGCTTGGCAACAAGGTGGTGAACTCGTCTCTGCTATGGTGGTGGAGCGTCCTTGACTCAGCGCCTAAGAGCTTCGTAGATTGATGGATGGATGATGGTCACGGTCTTGTAGGTGATGGAGGATTGAGGAGTAAATTGGGTAGAGTCTCAGAAAAGTTTTTGGCCAGGAAGTGATGTCAATTCTGTTCTTGACGTTGTCTATTTATAGGGGAGCATTGGTTGGCTTTTGTCGATCATACCCTTCATCATTGGACGGATGAGATTACATCATAATTCTTTTAATTTCTGAATTAAAACATCTCCTTTATGGCCTTAATTCCTCTCATAATGGGGTCCTTTAATTTCCCAACAAAAACATCTTTCTCCTTTATTTTCCTTCTGAAAACGTCTTTCTTCTTTAATTCCCTTCTTCATTGCTTGGTCAAACGTCTTAAATTTCCTACAAAAATGTGGAGAATATCAGAATTTTTTAGAGAAGATAAAGGGAATTAAAATGTAAAGACCGCAAAAAGGTCGACGGTAAGGAATCCTGATCCCGTTAGGATTTTTTCATAAATTTTGCATTTTCCACCTATTTTACGTCACCCACTCTACAAGACTCTGAAAACAACTTTAATGACTCAAGACACAGATCTAAGGGAGAAATAAGGCTAGAATGGGGCGTATACTCATTAAAATAGTCGCACTTTGTGCTTCTATCAATTGCTAAACACAACACTACTTTTCTGGTAATTTACCTTTTGCCCTGAAGCTTTCTCATACGTGTTAAGAAGCCTCTTGTATTGAGTACACTCTACCTCATTAACAGTGCCAAATAGAAAACTATCAAGAACAAGTTGTGTAGCTTTGGTGCTTGGGGAGCCATTTGAAGACCCGTAATGCAGCTTGTATTCACAGCCTTGGTGATCAATGCAGACAGACCTTTTGCACACAGTATAAACATGTACGGTGATAGAGGATCACCTTGTCTTATTTGTTGAATATTTTAGACTATGTGACTTTTGGGTTCTCCCATAAAGATAGTTATTGTCTCTACACATTCCTATGCAAGTTTCTTGGAAGATTCATGAAAGAGTATTTATTGAAATAGTTGAATGGAGCATTAATGAAGTCATCTAGAGGGTTCCTCTTTGGCCTATATAAAGAGAGGTCATTTGCTTATTCTAGTCATCCAATCCAATTTCATCTAAGAGAAACATCTTCATCCAAGAAGAAAGCGAAGAGTGTCTACTTCAAGCTGAGAGTGTTGTAAATGTTAGGTTGCAAAACAAGTGTGAGAGAGAGTTTCATTCAAATAGTGTTCTTGAAGTTGTGTATCTCTTGTACCCACCTTATCATAGTGAAAGTTCTTGTTGTTGCTGCCTCGTGGACGTAGGCATCTTCCCGAACCACGTTTTACCTGGTATTCCCTTTCTATTACTCTTTTATTTCTTTGCATATTATCCTTCTGTGGTTAGAGTTATTATTTCTATTCTATTAATTTTCCCAACATTATTCCCCTGGTGGGAGTGATCAAAGCAAGAGGCTCTCCATGAATCAGAAGAGAATATTTAACTGAGGTAACACATGCCATGATTACATGAGTCCATTGAGGCAAGAAACCCAGCTTATCTAGCATGGCTTCTAAAAAAATTCATTCTAGCCTGTTGATGCGGCTGAAATAGCCTCACATTTTAATCCTGCAAAATGTAGTTGTCAGTATAGGATAAGCAGAGATCGTTCAGTCCGGGGATTATAGGGTACACCTACAAAAAAAGGTCAATTAACAAATAAAAGAATAAAATGGAGGGTATGAGATTTGGTTACTAATCTACTTAAAATAAATAAAAACAAAATAAATAAAACTATATACAATGTTCGACTGCCCTAACCTAGACCAATACCACTCGGAAATTACTAAGTATAGAAACAGAAAATCCATTTCAACATGCTACAAAAACGTGCCCATCTTAAATGCCTAGATAAGAGCCCAAATGAAAAGCCTCAGCGGATCAATCCATTTATCTAATTCGTTCTAATGTGAGCTTGGATTGGAAGAGTCCTTATCATGCCTAATATTACTAATTTTTTAGAACACTCAGCGTAATTCTCTTAATCAGTAGTATTATCTAACCCCCGAATCGACTCACACATGCAAATTAACTATTACACATAGAATTTAACACATAATTTCCAGAATCGTTTAACCATTGAAACATGATTTTTACCACTTTAGAACTAATTATTACTTGTTTAACTCAGTGTCTTAATAAATAACAATTATTCTTGGCAAATTAAGCAAACAAACAAGAACACTCAGCGTGATTCTAGCATGGGAACTTATTAACCTAACTCTGAAAATTACCTAAACACGTAAAAAGGCACAAGATTGTAGCATGCATCATCAAAGAATTCTCGAAATTAACTTAATAATAAACTGAAAATCTCAAAAATATTAATAAAAATATTCTGAACATTTCATGTCTCCAATTACACAACTCGCAAATCCAAACACACAAAACCGAAACAAAAATTGAAAGTACAGTCATAGTTACACTTTGAAGCTTTCCTCAGCGGCTTGGCAACAAGGTGGTGAACTTGTCTCTGCTATGGTGGTGGAGCGTCTTTGACTCAGTGCCTAAGAGCTTCGTAGATTGCTGGATGGATGGTGATCACGGCCTTGTAGGTGATGGAGGATTGAGGAGTGAATTGGGCAGAGTCTCGGAAGAGGTTTTGGCCAGGAAGTGATAGGCAAAGAAGTGATCCTCATTCTATTCTGGATGTTGCCTATTTATAGGGGAGCATTGGTTGGCTTTTGTCGATCGTACCCTTCATCATTTGGACGGATGGGATTGCATAGCTTTCTTCATCTTCTCTTTAATTTTATGTTTCTTATTTCTTGTCATTTTAATTTCTCATAATGGGGTACTTATGGCCTTAATTCCTCTCAATAATAGGGCAATTCCTTTAATTTCCCAACTGAAACATCTTTCTCCTTTATTCCCCTTCTTCATTACTTGGTCAAACGGCTTAAATTTCCTACAAAAAGGTGAAGAATATCAGAATTTTTTTTAGAGAAAATAAAGGGAATCAAAATGTAAAGACCGCAAAAACTTCGACGGTAAGGAATCCTGATCCCGTTAGGATTTTTTCATAAATTTTTCATTTTCCGCCTATTTTACTCCAAAAACTCTGCAAGACTCTGAAAATGACTTTAATGACTCAAAACACAAATCTAAGGGAGAAATAAGGCTAGAATGGATCGTATACTCATGAAAATCGTCGCATTTTGTGCTTCTATCACCTGTCATAGGCTTTGCTTATGTCTAACTTCAATGAGATAAAACTAGTCTCTTTAGTTCTTAACTGATGCATAAAATGAGCAGTTTCCGTAGCCACTAAGGTATTGTTAGAAATTAGTCTTCCTGGCACATAAGCACTCTGCAATGGTGAAATGATTTCAAGCAACCAATATTTAAGTTTGTTGGTTACAACTTTGGAGCTGAACTTGCAAATCACATTACAAAGAGCAATAGGCCTAAAATGCATGGCATCTTTAGGGTCTTTTATTTTTAGGATAAGGCATACATGCATGTGATTGGCTTCCATCAACATATCTCCATTTGTAAGGAGGTTTCTAACAGCATTGAAAATATCAAAACTCACAACATGCCAATACTTTTGATAAAAGAATGGACTCATACCATTAGGGATGAGACTTTTGGATGGATGCATTTGGAAAAGAGCATTCCGAATTTCCTCATCAAAATATGGCTTGGTTAGGTCCACATTCATTGCATCAATAATTTTCTTCAGGTTGCTTCAATTACCTCATGTAGGGCAGCGTTATCACTCTTATACAAATCAAAATTAATTTTTGTTTTTTTTTATTAAGCAAAAGAAAATCACAAATGAAACCACTATCACAATCACATCTCAAGCTCTCAACTAACTTTAGGGAAAAGCATTAAAATCACACAAAGGTAAGAATATTGTTCCAAAAATAAGAATTAAGGCCATCTCCAACTCTGGGTTAAGGGGTTTGTATATCCCAAAAAAACACCATTTTCCATGTAATAACCGCAATTTTCATTTTAAATTCGTGTAATTATGTTGAACGATTATTGTACGATTTCACGAATGTTGTTTGATAATATTTTATTTTTGAATCATCGAAGGTACGAAATGATTATTGTAACGAAAAACTCAAAATGCTCGATTTGAGAAATCGACTTTTTATACGTGCAAAATTTGGGGAAACTTTCTTCACGAAAGTTGCAGAGCTCGTCAATACGAGTCCGTACATATGTTGAACACAAAGATCGGATTTTTTTTGAATTAGTTATTGAATTTAGAAGGAATTTTCAAAATGTGTATATAGGGAAAAAAACCCTAATTTGTTTTTTGGAAACCCTTTTCTTCCTCCCGGCCTCCCTTTCTTTTTTTGGAAACCACTGTAGCTCTCTCTCTCTCCGCTCGGCCGAAGCCCAGAAAACAAAGCACGGAGAAACCATGTTCCTTCTTCCTCATCCGGCCACCCCATGACCTCAAACCACATCCAAGAGCTTCGTCCCAACCTTGCGCAGCTGCCAGAGGCAGCATTGCGCCGCGACAAGGCCGGCAGCAGCAGCGGCGAGGCCCGAACCGATAAAGCTCAATTTCGTTCCAATCTCAATATCTCGAGCTACAAGTCATCATTTATTGTGATTCTTGGCTCATTGGACTCGCCTCAACTTCCTTAACAAGCACCAAGAAGGACCATAACTGGTCGATCGTTTTCACGTTCGTCGGAGTTCGACTTGTTTAGATCGAAAAACAACCTTTCGATCCGGATATCTAGAGTTATATACGATCGTTTCTTGTGATTCTTGGCCTGGTGAGTTCGTAAGGAAGTTCTGAACAAGTTTCTAGAAGAGATCGAGGCGTGAGGTTGCAGTTTTTACGTCGGTTTTCAAGCTCGCCAGTTTCTGGAAAAATTCCGACCACCTGATTGTTTTTGGTACTTTTGGATCCCTTCCCGTCATTTTTTGGTCTTGTGCTAGTTATGGAAGTTGCTCAGAATGATGAAACGAAGGGGAGAAGCTTGGCCCCGACACCATTGGTGGTGGTCGGCGGCGGCTCTGTCCCTAACTCCGGCAGCCCTTTCCGGCCACTTCTGGAGGTCTAAAATTTAGCTTCTATCCATTTTATGATTCTACGTTTCAAGACGATCATTTTGGCATATTATACGCATTTTTCGGATATCGTATGATTTATGATCTATGAAATACCGTCCGATGGACTTGCAATTTTGATATGATGATCATATGACTGTCCCAGTGGCTTTGTGTGGTCATAGAAAGGCGTGATTAGGAAGGCGATTCGTGAGAATCCGTCCATCAGATTTTCTTATAAATTAGAATCCGGCCGTTAAATGGTAGTTTCGTTATGTTTGAAATTATTGGCTAAATTGAAATCATATTTGATTAGGTGATTGACGGATTATATTTGGGCGAGCTGTTTCTGTGTGGTTTATATTTTATTTGAAGACGCAGCGGGAGTCTTGAGGTGAGTAAAACTCACATGGTTCATATTACGAACCGAGCGCTTTAAATTATTTATTTTTGTAATTGTGTGAAAAATATTTGTGGATTAAACATTTGTTTTAAAAAAATCACATGGACTTGATCACTACGGTCCATAGGTAAGTAAAATGAATTTTTAATTATACAAATGAATTTCACGTTTTTATTGTGTGAACTATAGATGGTATTAGTGGTCATCCCTGAGTGGATGATTACGTATATATATATATATATATATATATATATATATATATATATATTTACGTGGAATATATGTATATTGATTGGTGTGATGCTGAGTGATGATATGATGATTTGGATTTTATCTCAAATGCTTAAATTTCATAATAATATTATGTATGTTGAATGAGTTGATTTAATTATGTGAAAACATATTGTTGTACTTATTGTGGATTTAGGGTCAACGTAGTGACCGGTGTGGGGGAATCGGACGCTCTAATCCTAAGTGGATGATGGGATACGATTGGTTGAGTATGTTCAATTATCGGCCGTTCTAAATATGTATATAGGTATACATATTGATGAAATACGATAAAGATAAATATGCCGGATGCCATAACCTAGGCCAGGTGATGAGCTACGATTCAGTTAGAGTTCTAGTCTGTCAAATACCGTATTTTTATAAATACGATGTTGAGGTTTTGTGAAGAAATATGTGAGTTAGGGTTTGGCGTTGATTTGTTGATTGATTGAGATTGTTGGTTTCTGGTGGTTGTGGAAATTGTTGAGTGTTGATTTGAGTAGAAATAAATATGATTTAACTAAATAACAGTTCTCTTTTTTTACTCATACGAGCTTTCATAAGCTTACCAGGTTTTGTGTTGTTGCAATCCCGGTACACTATTCAAATGGTGTAGCGGATATTCCTGTAAGTCAGGATAACCAGAGAGGTGACCGAGCTGCTTAGATGTTACAGCAGTTATTTTTATTTCATTGAGTTGTGAGGTTTGTACGCTCATTTAGAGCTTTACAATTCATTTTGTATTTGAGTTGTAATAATTAACCGAGACTAAATTCGGTTTTGAATTTATTTCGTGTGGTGAGGTTGTTAAGAAAAGAAATTTTCAGGATGACTATTTTAAGTTGTAGTAATTCATGTTTCGGATTTTGAATTTTTATTCTAAAATTCGGGGCGTGACATTTCATCTCCAACCTAAGGCTATTTATAACAAAAAACTTTTTGGGGGGCTAAAATGGCCAAAGGCTGGGCTAAACGTAGCCCTTTGTTTAGCCATTGGGCTTTTTCTTCGTGGGAACCACGTTGGTGGCCCAAAATTCTGATCAACAAAACCAATGACTAAGATTAAAGGGTAAAGCAACTGCTGATGTCAGCTAGCTGTTGGATTTTATTATTTTATTTTTTATTTTTTCATTTTGAAATGTAACGATAAATTTTGAAAAAATAATTAAAAAAAGATAAATATTCCTACAAATACCTCCTCACTCCTATTTTCATTTCTCACATTCACTCATTTTTTTTCTACCTTCTGACTCTCATGCTACTTGTTTCTCATTATTGTGCAATTTCTCTCATATCTTCTTTGTTCAAAAATGGCCTCCACCACAAAAAAAATAGGAAATTGAATGCCAAAAGAAGATGAAGCTCTTACTATTGCTTATGTCAAAGTCTTAGAAGATATGGAGAATGGTACCAACCAATCAAAGGAAGGGCTTTGGGCACGAATCCAACAAACATACTTGGAGTATGATGAAGACACCACACTCCCGAAGGCAAGATTAGAAGAGAGTTGTAATTCTTGATGGGAAAAACATATATTTCCAAACATGAATAAATGACACTAATGTCTCAAGCATTCCGAAAAGATGGATCAAAGTGAAGCAAATCTCCAAGATATAGTGGGTTTTTATTTTTATTAATTTATTGTTTATTTATTACTAATAACAATTGTAAACATATTTTTTATTTTTTATTTTAGTGTTTGTTGTGTTATTTAATTTTGTGGCAATTTTTATTATTGTTTGGGTTAATAAACTTTTAAAGTTGTAGGTTAGTGTGGGTAGTTGCCATGGGGGTAGGAGTGAAATCCTTTGATCATCTTTAAAATTAAAAAAAAAAAAGCCACACAACAATATAACAATGAGATAACAAGCTATAAATTATGGCAATAAATTATCAATTATTACAACCACAGACACAAACAAAACAAAGAAAAAAAAAACCACACTCATAAGTAGGTGCTCATCGATGTCGTTGGCCTCTAATTGCTCAAAGGTGCTTCATAAAATCTTGTTGTAGATCATTATTTGCAACTCTAGAGCGTATTAGCCTATAACGATGTATGTATTCCTCCATTGATATTTGACTTGTTCTCGGATTGCGAGGTAAATTTGGACCATCATAAATTTTTGCCTGGGTTCTTTTTGACCTATTTGGGTCAGGTTCATCATCGTTGGAATCACCATCATAATAGTCATGACGCTCATCCTCTACAATCATATTATGAAGTATTATGCATGTAAACATAATTAAGTTTTACGAGATTCCACCCTCTTGCAGGCTGTCAAATAATTGCAAACCATGCTTGTAGAATCTCAAATGCCCTTTCAACATCCCTTCAGTACGGCTCTTGTTTAGTGGAAAAACACACTTCTTCTTCAGTTACAAGAAGCCTAATTGATTGGACAAGTGTCGTCCATTTTGGATAAATACCATTAGCAAGATAATAACCAATATTGTGATGCTTACCATTGATTTCATAATCCAGGTGTGGTGATTCACCATCTGTGAGAGCATCAAATAATGGTGAATGCCCGAGAACAGTGATATCTTTTTGCTCTCCTGACATCCCAAAAAATGCATGTCATATCCATGTGTCAAAATCTGTCACGACTTCAATAACAATGGTGGGTTTTTTCGCTTTGTCGCTAAAGCTTCCCTGCCACCCTGTGAGATAATTCTTTTACCGCTAATGTATGCAGTCTAATGACCCAATCATCCTTGGAAACCCTCGTCTTTTAGCTCGTTATAGGAGTATATTCAAATCATATGATTTGGTGCCCAGAGATAACGTCCATGGTAGATTGTAACAATGGTACGATAAAATTGTCACATATTCTCGATCGCAATTGACTCAGGCATCCTAAAAGATTCATCTAAGGAATTTGCTACTAGACCTCATTGAACACCGGATTATCCACGAAGTAATCATTCAACAACCTTTGGTTAGCTAGCCCACGTTGTTGGTTTTTGTAAGCGCGACCTGTAACTGAGCCACCCCATTGTGGTTGTTGACGAAGTTGCTCATAAACCCACCAGTTTTCAGTATCTGTAATAATTTTATTTGCAATTCGGATCCTTGCATCAACTTTTTCCTCCTCCTCCTCCTCATCTTCTTCTTGCATCTCCCCCTCTTCTTTGGTGGTCATCTTCTCCTAGTTGGCAGCTCAGTTGAAATTCATTGCAAGATTTGATTAAAATCTCTATGAAAGAAAGTGATTGAAGAGGAAATAGTTGAGATGGTGAAGAATGGAACCCAAAACATACATTTTATTGAGTTTTAGAGCTGAAGATAAGATATGCCACATAGACATAAAATCTAATCAAAAGTCTTGATATGGAATTATACCTTGACATGTGGCACTTACAATCCTATCTGAAAATTTTGAAAAGATGACATCGGAATAAGAAGACATAAAATCTAATCAAGAATTCGAATAATTGCTTGCAATGTGACACGATAAAATTATATCTAAAAAATTAATAACATTTGATCAAAAAAATAATTATATAAGAGTTGAAATAGTAGCATAGTTATAAAGTACTAAACATTTGAAATACATAATGAAAAACAATAAAATAACATGGCATTTAAACTTATAACCCTAAGGGCAACTCCAACAATCAAGTTTCATTTGGGGGTGTTGTCCTCATTTTAGCACCGCATGTTGCACTATTCATATATGACTCAATTCTCATATTCAATCATGAGGTGTTATATGGGGGTGCTATTTTCACTATTTTTGATTAAAATATAATATAAGTATTATGTTTATGAATATTATATTAAAAATATGTTAGTTTAATTAAAGGGTTAAACTCTGTTTAGTCCCTGTATTTTACCTCTCTCATCGTTTTAATCCCTGACATTCTAATTTAATCTAAAAACTCCTTAACCTCACAATTTCCCTCCAATAGGTTTAGGTGAAATGTCCAATATATCCCTCAGTTATTTCTTTTTTCTTTTTTTTTCCTTTTTAATTTATTTTTTTCCTTTTTTTCTTTTTCATTTTATTCTTTTTCCTTTTTAATTTTTTTTCCTTTTTTTTCTTTTCTCCTTTTTTCTTTTTCCTTTTTAATTTCTTTTTTGCTTTTTCTTCTTTTTTTCTTATTCCTTTTTAATTTTATTTCCTTCTAAGTTCTTTTTTCTTTTTCGTTCTGCCTACTTTCTACTTCCTCAACCCACCAATCCCATTCCGATCAAACTCCACAAACCATCTGTTTCCCAATCAGCCTACTTCTCTCTCTCCCACTCAAATCCCACTTTCTCTCTCCACATCAAGCCTCAATTTGGAAACTTTTCACTGAAAATTACAATTTTTTGGGTCCTGTGTGGAGATCAAGAATTGGGGTTTCGGGTCGATTTGGATTGGTTCGCCGACGTGGCGCTACTGATGCATCAGAATAAGATGGTCATTAAAAAGGAAAAAGAAAAAAGAAAAAAAAGAAAAAAAGAAATTAAAAAGGAAAAATAAAAAAAGGAAACGAAATTTAAAAGAAAAAAAAGAAATTAAAAGGGAAAAAGGAAAAAAGAAAAATAAAAATAAGAAATTAAAAAGGAAAAAGAAAAAATAAAAAAGAAACAAGAAAAAAAAGAAATTAAAAAGGAAAAAGAAAAAAGAAAAAAAAAACAAAATTAAAATGGAAAAAGGAAAAAAAGAAAAATAAAAAAAGGAAAAAAAATAAAAAAGGAAAAAAAAATAACTGAGGATATATTGGACATTTCACCCAAGATAGGGACCTATTGGAGGGAAATTATGAGGTTAGGGAGTTTTTAGATCAAATTAGAATGTCAAGTACTGAAACGATGAGAGAGGCAAAGTACAGAGACTAAACAGAATTTAGCCCTTAATTAAATAAGGTGTGAAGAATTAGGAAAGAATGGGTTGGTATTTATAGAGTTTTCTAGAAATTACTGTTCCAACCGGTAGATTTTTTTCTTCAAATTTCTTGTAATTTTTTTAAATTTTTTTTTTGGATAAAACTGGAATTAATAAGCCCCAATTTAATATGAGCTGTTGATTATTTTTTCCCCTCAAATTTCACCCGTCAGATGCAAAATATATTTAAAAGAAAAAAACTCTAATTTCCTATATGTGAAACCCTAATTCAGTCAAACCATCAATCTGGTCAAACAATGATTCACACCTACATATATTTGGTGAATATGTTATGCATGAGATATTAGTCAAAAAAGTCGTAACCGTCCATTTTCTCCCTGAGGGGCCCACTACTTAGTGCCAATTTTTATTTGAAGCGCAGCACGCGCGCGTGTCAGCAGAGATGTCCTCCAATGCCAGCGTGTCACCAACATTTTCCTTCCTAGTGCGTCACCTTCTTTGTTGGCTAACCCAGCCCAAGTGTGTGGCCCTAAGGATTGGTTCTGAAAAAGTCTTATAATTCCAAGACTAGCTCCCTCTAAGTTGTGTTGTTGGAGAGCCCAAACACAATTTGGGTCTCAAATATGGTATAACACCCTTCTTGTTGGAGTTGCCCTAATGGTTGGAGATTGTAGAAATTGTAACCCTTACTATTTACATGAATAGTGATTATCAGGGGTTAAACTTTAACTCAGGGACTATTTTAGCCTCCACAGCTAGAGATGACCTAACATTCTGATATTTCTTAGCAATACTATAGCAACACAATTAGCATCTCTCCCATGTGACAAAAATGAATTTGATTGCTAGAAGATTAGTCTTCATATATGTTGACCCAAAACAATGATTCTCCAGATTTGAATGATCTCATTAATATTGCCAATAAGCAACTTAAAGTCACCTTTAACAATGAAAGGGCATCACTCCAAAGTATTAGCAAATGTAAGTAACGTTATACAATGATCCACCTCATAGGGGCTACATCAGAATTGAACCACTGCCTGGAAATAAAAAGACCCTAACATTAATATCACCTCAAGATTAAGTTTTGAGAACCAAAGGACCAGACAATACTAAGGCTAGAAACCGAACAATTCGAGTTATAGCCTCAATTATTCTTAAAAGAGGTAAACTCCTATCTAGAGATTGGGTTAAAGCCAAAACCCAACAAAATCAACCCTAACAAATAAGGCCCAAAGCACCAAGGCAACCCTAGCAAAAGCTGAGGCCCAAAGCTTAGTCATCTAAATAGGGGATCTAGATCTAGCCCGAGCCCATTAACAACAACATCACATCCACTGTCGGACCATCATGGAATCTGAAATGCCGGACCTCGGCCTGTAATCCCCGCCGTCGCGTGAACCTCTCTAACATCGGCTCCCACAGCATTTGGACCTAGTATCCGACAATACATGACCAAATCCGAAAAGCTCGAATTGAGCCCCCCCTCCATACTTAGATGTCTCTGCCGCCCAGAGCGACCCATCCTCACCACCGAGAACCACCAAATGCTGGTCACCCCTACCTAAGAAGCCTAGCTACCGGTCCCACTCAAACACAATGTCATCCTCTAAGGGAACACAACAACGCGCACCTAGACCCCACTAAGAAAGCATGCGCACAACCACCTTTAAAGCCACTGGTTGGCAGAAAAGCCATAAAAGAAGAACAGTGAGGTAGCCGCAAGACCAACCACGAGCAACGAATAGAGTTGCCTGTATGCTTAACGGCTTCAAGAGGAGGCGGCTTTACTAGGGTTTCATGAGAGAAAAACATAAAACTATTTTTTTTCCTTTAGAATTTGTTATTGCTTGAGATAATGAAGTTGTCGGCTTATTAATATATTTGATTGATGCTTCAACGTTCAACTTTTGAAAATATTTTCGTAATTAAGTTAAACTTCAATTTTTGAGATTGTTTTTTTTTCTTTTATTTAGACAATAAATTTATCAAAATTTCGTATCATCAAACAAACTTAAAGTTATTGTACACTAAAAATTTATGATGTTTATCATCAGTCATACAAGTCGATCGACCCTACAACTCGTGCAACTGCTGAATCAGAACTTAAAATCGACTAGTATAATTTGAGTACCAAATATATCCAAGTTATATCAACAACTTCGGCCAATCCATGGTGGGGCATTTAACCTAACCGAAAAAACATTGATAGTAGGCCTTTTGGGCTCTTTTTAACTGCTACTTGCTCTAGGAAATAAAGTCTCATAAACCTTTGGAAACCATAAACCCTATGCTCTGGTGCACACTGTTAAACAGTTAAGACCTTCTTTGGGGGATTTGTAAACTAACTGTCAGGCACTCGTTCCCTCTTCCCGAGTATGGAAACTGGATATTAGTTCAGGCCAAAGACGGCGGTTTTTTTTTAGTTTTCTGAAAAAATTGGCCTTTGCCCCTAATTTCATGGCTGGTAGAAAGCTTGTTCGAGATTTGTTCCTCCACAGACAATCCCTTCTTCTTCAGTCTCAACAACAGGTACAGTTCTCTGAACCAGTTGCCACTCAAAGATTGAAACTTTCGGGTTTTTTCAAGTTAATTTGATTCATTCTCATGTATTTTTGTGGTTTTTGGTGGATTGGGTTTTGCTGAGATAGGTTTCAGGCACGAGAATTCGATTGCTTTCGGAAAATGGGTATTGGGGGAATCGTCGATTCAGTGTCTTCAATGAGTTTTCGAAGCAGGTCAAGGAGGAAACCAATAAGTACTTCTCATTCTCTCTCTCTCACTCTATTCTACATTTGTAATGTTGATTTGGGTGAATGTAGTTGAGCTCAACAGTATAGTATGGCAAGTAAGATTGGTAAAATATACTGGGCAGTCAAAAGTTTTGAACTTTTTTGTTGGGTAAAATTTGATATTTTGATTGGTTTTTACTTGTTAAGATTGGTGTTGGTTTGCTAGTTGGAACAAGCTATTGATAATAGCCAGAGCCCCCAGTCGATTGTGAAGTAAAAGTTTGTGAATTTGCCTGTTTGTTTTTCGAACTTCAGACCGGTGTTTCTGATCAGGAGTTTTATATAGTTGTTTATGACGTTTGGTGATCATGATATGTTTGCATACTGATTGCAACATTAAACTCAGTATCATTTCTGTGGCTGCAGGAATCCACAATTTAAAAAGACGGTCAAGGAGCTGAAGGAGCAAGTGGAAGAGCTCAAGGGGGTGAAAGAAGATCTGAAAGTCAGGTAATTTTGTGATACAGTGACTTAAGGCCATAAGAAATTGTAAATTTTTTAGTTAATAGGCTGAGGCATAGCCTTGTATGTCAAGGCTGGTGGGCACTAACCATGGCGGCTCTGAGATGACGAAATCGCGAATGCAGAACGAAGCAGACAACGGAGCAGCTGTACAAGCAGGTGGATGGTGTTTGGACAGATGCTGAAGAAGCAGCAAAGAAGGTATCATTTCATAAACTCTAACATCTACAGTGCTGCATATACATAGAAATCTGAGTGTGTGTTTGTAACAACTGCGATGCCCTTCTTATATATATATAAAGGATAAAAAATAAATCTTACAATGGCTCCAATTTTCTAGACAAACATGTTTTTCCTGTTAGAATTTAGATTTATGTGCAGTTGTGTGGCTGCATTCTTCTGCTATATACCAGTTGTTATTGCCACTTTGCCAATTGGTCATAATTTATTATCATAAGATCTTGCATCTGTTCTGATAATTATGTTTTCATTTGACAATTATGTGACAGGTGTCTGCAAATGTAAAAGAGAAGATCTCGGCTGCCACAGGAGAGGTCTGCTTGTTTGTTTTAATTTTTACCCTTTACCATGTACTGTTAGATACCTTGATTGGCTGATATTTTTCTGTCTATCTTTTTTTGTCCAATTTAGGTTAAAGGATCTTTTGGAATTGGGAAAGAGCAGGCTTCAGGGCCTTCTGGTGCTTCAGCTGATCATGTTGCTGATGAAAAAGATGGAAGTAAGGCCTCGTCCTCGGAAGATAAACACCAGCACTCAGGGTCTAGTGATACTGCAGAAACATTACTTGGAAAATTTAGGTCAAGGGTGTCTTCATCGAATGTTTCCTCTGTCTTTCATAGATTCAAGGAAGCAAAGTTTGTTGACATGGCCAAAAAAGGATATGATATTGTAAAGGATGAGTTAAATGGTAGTCCAAGTAAGAAAAAGCATCTAGGGTTTGACCCTTCTTCCATCCCACGAGTTAAAAGAAGTGCAACAAGTGACATTGCTATTGTACCCACCAAACAATCTCGTTGGAGCAAAAAGTGGGAGGCTTTCAGAATGAAGGTTAGCTTTTATGCTTACACGAAGTATTACAATGAAGTTCTATCTATTTGCCTCTTCACATATATGATTTTTTTTTTCTCTCCTCTCTTACATAGATGCAAGGGAATCCTCTATTGAAGCGTATCAGTGGGATAAGTGAACCAGTTAAAATAAAAAGCGAGGAGGTATATTGTTGCAATTCAATGTTCTTTCTCATCATTAAATTCTAGTTTCTACTTCATTTTGGTGCGAAGATAACAATTATCTTGTATCATTTATTGTTTCTGTTTTTCGTAATACAAGGCTGTTATGGATACCATCATTTGTATTAAGCGGGCAAGAAGGCGTAATTACATGTCTGTGTGTAACAGAGAAGTAGTAAAGAACTGCTTTAGATTGTTGTGATCTTGACCTTCAGTGTCCTTAATAGTTAATAGTTTTGTGTATACTACATCTCTTGGTTTACTGCATCATTTGTCCTTGTTGGAATTGGCAGATTATGGATGACATGAAGGAACGCTGGGAAACTACTGATAGTCCAATCGTTCACAAAATTCAGGAGTATGCTTCTAAACCTTATTTACTTGTTAAAGCTCATTACTTTGAGTTATCCCTAAAGAGGTATTTGCAAAATACTTGAGTGCTTAATTTGGCCATCCTGTCTTTTACAGTATCAATGAAGCTATTTTTCAAGAAACAAATGCTGCTGCATCAATCAAGGAGATCCATGCCCGAGATCCGTATGATCATAGTGCCATTTCCCTTGTCATATTTATCTTATACTTCGATTACTTTATTAATTTCCTTTTCCCATTGTGATGTTTTGGATGGATTAGATCTTTCTCTTTACCAGATTTTGTGGTAGAAGTTCAGAATGCGGTCAAACCTGTGTTAAATGCTTACATGAAGGTTAGAAATGCCTGATTTGTGGCGCTTCACATTTTTATTTTTCTGTCTCATGGTTACTTCATCAGAATGATAGAGTTTCTCACCTTAATTGGAATAACAAAAGCATTGTATCAACAGGGAGATATTGAAACATTGAAGAAGTACTGTGCTAATGAGGTGATTGAGCGCTGTAAAGCCGAGCGTCAGGCTTTTCAAAGCCATGGCATCTTTTTTGATAACAAGGTAGGAAAGTTTGCTTCTCTGTTGAAGAGATTAGTATTTCCATGCCAAATTTGTTGCATTCAGTGTTGACAAAATTATAAGAAGAAACATGTTGATCATATAACATAATGATATTTTAATCTGAAGGCTAGCCTTCAATAAAAGAATGAGAAGTGAAGTTGGAGGCATTACCTTAGGTAGTTGATATTCAACATATGTTACAAAATTGTCATCCATTGAAATCTCTGCTCAAGCTAGACTATAAATGATAATTAATCAATGTGTGTGATTTGGTGAGGGGACTTAACTAAGCTCCTTTCCAGTTTGACACACTGAGATATGGTAGCCATATCATCCTATTTTAAATGGCAATAAACACTCACAATGGTAGCCATATCATTTATATCATGCTCTTTGCCTGATGTGTAGAGCTAATTTGCTGCTCGACTTAGTTGATTAAGTTTAAGGAGCAGATTTTATCTACCTTTTTGTTTTTTTGGTTGAAATGAGTGAGGGAAGCCTTTCTGGTCATGCTATATTTGGCATGGATATATCATCATCATGTCACTAATAGATGGTTGTCTTTTGGGAGTGCAGATTCTACATATATCTGAGGTGGAAGTAAGAGATACCAAACTGATGGGAGACTCTCCCATAATCATTGTAGGGGTAGGTATTTTCTAATTTTTCCTCAATTGCAAGTTTTGTACAGAAACTGTTAAGTCTGATAGTAACGACTCTTTTCCACTAACTTGTTGCAGTTCCAAACACAGCAAGTCTATTGTGTACGTGATAAAAATGGTGCAATAACAGAAGGCAGCCAGGTAAAATTTAATATTCATACATTTAAATGTGCTATTTTTTCTTACTTTCAGTACTGGTGAAATGTCTAAAAACAAGCCGAAGAATGAATCTGAATCTTCCGTCTATGCCTTTGTTGATGAAGACGTTTGACGATTTAATTTAATCTCTATTGAGAACAGTAAACTTATATAACGTCCTAAAGGATTTAGTTTGGGTTTAGTTAATGAGTTTGACCTTAAGTGATTCTGTGTGGGTGCATCTTGAAACATTCTTCTCTGTAAAAACATGTATTCTTTCTCAGTATCCTACTTGTTGGAAACTTTATATGTACTAACTCATGTTTGTCTCATTAGGATACTATCCAAACAGTGTATTACGCCTGGGCCATGCAACCTTGGGATCCCGAAGAACTTCCTGAAGGTGCTCTTTTCCCGATATGGAGAGTAAGAGAGATGCAACAATTTGGAATTCAATCCCTTATTTAGTTCTTTACATAAACCTCTGATCTTAACCGATGAATGTTGCGTCATATTTATTTTCCTGTGCCATCTCAACTTCCCTGGGTTTTGTGATTCACTGCCAGGAAATTTCGTAGTATATTATTTTAGTATGATCAATTCAATGCAGTTCATTACTGAGAGCATAAGCAAATCTAAATTCCTCCAAATTTCATTTTTGGGAGTGACAGATTTCATTCTGAACAAATAAATATTATCAATACAAATTCTTTTTTAGTGAATACAGTGGATCACTTTCTTTCATTTCGCAGACAAAGTTCTCTCTCTCTCTCTCTCTCTCTCTCTCTCCTTTTCCTTCTCTCTCTGGGATAGGAAGAATGGAAACTTAATTTGCATATTTTCGGTATGAAATGGAACAATCTACTCTCCTTTTCTTGCTGTGTTCTTTTCCAACCATGCGACTGAAGAATATTTACAAGTTGCAGTTGTACCAAAAAGGAAAATTATTTACAAGTTGCAGAAAAGGATAATAGATGCAGTGTAAAATTGTACTGCACTGAGCCAATTTTGGAGAATAGACAATAAGAAGGTAGAAGCATCCATTTCCATCATCATATCATGAGGTAATTGGTGGAGGTTCTGAAACTTGATTTAGGAGACGCTCCAACTGATCTTATCCTGGATTTTGTAGCATCACCCAAAAAAACTTTGCTGTGCCAAAATGATACCTTCAAGAATCATCTTGGGATAGCTTTTGGTATTGGTTGTAGTATTCACCTTACCAAAAGCCTTGTATGCTGCATTTAGACGATATTATTCCTCTTACGTCAAAATTAGGCTTCTTTGTGAGAAGATTATCCTTGGCTTTTAAAATAAGAGCACAATAATACGAGAGTGTAGAGACAAACCGCTTAACGTCACAAATAAGTTACAACGGTTTTTGCATTTGGCGCATCTTTCCTATTTGCACGAAAAATTAAAGGGAGTGAAAATCCAAACACTCATTTTAACAATGCACCCCCCATGTGTTTTTACTTTCGGTCCTTGACTCAAACCACCAAAATAAGAAAAGATTAGCCCGCTTACCCTAGCAATAAATTTTTGTTTTCAACTACACAATTTAACATTAAATGACTATTTGGCCCTAAGCCTGATTGATAAATTACAACATTGCCACTCTCTCTCTCGCTTCCTCGATCTTCGTATTGAGGTCAGGTGACTCGTTGCACCAGGAAAACGTGTCGGCGGGCGATGTCGAGCTTCAAGTCAGAAGAAATCGGCGTCGAGCTTCGGTGTCGAAGCCGTATGATTCGACGTGATGAGGTGGATGTGGCGGGTGAAGTCGACGAGGAAGAGAAAAGCGCTAGTGGCTACTCCGACGAGGACTGGAGGTTCGAAAAGGTGAGAGAGGTCAGCAGCGAGCTTCGGAGGTGATTTGATCTTGTGATTTTTGGTCCAGCTCTTGACTTGGGTGGACAGAGCATTTTCTGGGTGCCCAAACCAGATATTTTTTTTCTAAAGTAATGGGACAGAAGGAAGGAAAGGGAAAAAAAAAAAGTTTTGAATGTCTGTTAAGGCCTTGAGGGGCAATAGAGGTCTGTTGGAGGGCAGTAGATGTTTTGAATTGATATAATCTTTTAGTTTTTTTTTCTTTAATCAAAGTTTTATTTGTCTAATTTTAGGAAAATTAGTTTCAATTCCAGCGATCAAAAGTTTTGTTGCGGGGGGGGGGGGGGGGGGGTGTGGTCAATAAACCCCTATTGCCAAAAGAGTGGCATCACTAGTGAATTGACGTGGGAAGTGTGAGGATGAGAAGGATAAGAGAGGAGGGGTAAACAAGGAAAGATGTGGAAAACAAAAAAATTAAAGGGTGTGTATTGATAAAATAGATAAGCGTATTTAAAATTTAGGCCCATGAAGCAAAAAGGAAAAGGAAAAAAAAAAAAAAAAAAGCAGTTGAGTGACCGAAGGGCCATGATCACTTGATCATGAGGGTTTAAGCCTTGAGTTAAAAACCAAAAGGTTCATTTTTCACGATCCAAATTGCTGGGAACGCCAAGGCTGAGCCTCCCGATCGCATTTGCAGGTGACCTCTCATTTCTCTTTTCATCAAAATTGTTAGCTTTCCTATATGGAATTCTTTTCTGTTCTTGCTTTTGCTTGATTGATGATAATGATTCTGCGGAATTTTGTACGGTACTTTCTTGTGTTTTTCAACTTTTGGTGGATGGCACTTCAATTCATCTAGGCTTCTTCCTCAACTTGTTAGATTACTGGGATAACAAATTGATTGAACTACTCGAGTACTCAAGTTTGTTTCTATGGTGTTACCGTTTTTTTTTTTTTTTTAACTTGGTTTGATGAATTGAGTACGTAGGAATCGTCGTTTCTTTGATATTTAATGTTGTAGTGACCTTTATAGGTACTTTACATTCTATCTGTGTAGTTGAGACAAAAATTATGAGAAGATTTCAAGTGTTGAGGTGGTGTGAGTTTGATTGCTGAGAGTTAATGCGTGCCTCTGGAGAAAAGGATACAACTTGAAAAACATATTAGACTAATTACAGTACTAGTATTAGTATTATGGTTTCAATACTAATACTCAGAATACAGAATACAGAATACAGGAATCCAAGGAAGAGACTTGAAGTAGATTTGTAATCTCTGTCTTTTTCGTTTAACACGGAATTCTTTTTTGTTTAACACAGAATTTTTGCATATTTATTTGTTTGACGTATTGTTTCTTTGAAATGGATCATTATGTTATCTAGCAAATATAAACCTCCTTAGATGCCCGTCACAACAGTCTAGTGTCAAAAGAATTTATCTGTTGTCATGGTTCTATTAGTTTCTTTAGAAGTAGGATTTATTGTATTTGGAGCTGAAATCTTTTTTATAGTTATATCCAAAATGTTCTACCGCATCTGTGAGTACATCCAAGGGATTCAAGTATGAGTGTTTTTATAAAGTTAGATTTGAAGCTGATACAAAATCTGGTATGAATTACATAAAATAAGGAATTGATTCTTTTCTCTGGTAAGCCAAGTTTGGTTAACAATTACATAATATAAGTAATTTTTTGTTTTGTATTTATTTATTTTTTCTTATGATAAAATTTGCTAGATCTTCTTGAGCTTTATGTTTCTTTGCTAAACCTTTGATTCTGTTTTGACAGCTGGATGATTTGCATTTGAAGAAGTTGAAAGTCACTGAAGGTAAAGTTGGAAGAAGAAGAAGAAGAGAGAAATGGCAAGCCAGGCAGCTAGGTCTTTTAACGGTAACATGAAGGTGATGTTGCCTTGCTGATATACTGACTAATCTTATTTTCATGGTTTTTAGTGGTTGATTGTCTAGTCCAAACCAGTGCTCATAGAAATTATCCATTGTAGATCTGAAAGCAAGACAAACTAAAAATTTGTATATTAACGAAAATATGCTAGCTATTAGTGAAATGTACCAAGACAAAGGTTTTGCTTCTTGTAGGTTTTAGTTTGTAGCCTGGGAGTTTCACATTGCACCGAGTATTGTAAAAAGTCTAATCTTTGTGGTGTGTGATTAAAACTTGCATGCTTAATATTTAACAAAGCTAATGCTTTGATTTTTGTACAGAAAGCTGTTGCCGGCCTCAGACGTATTAATCTTGATGGTCTGAGATGGAGAGTATTCGATGCAAAAGGCCAGGTTCTTGTTTGTGACTTTAATAACATTTCTGGTAACATCTAGCTGTTAGGAACTTAGGAATCGAATACCTTTTTGCATTCTTGATTTCAACATTAGTATGAATTATGATGCTTGAATTTCTGATACCTTTTCGGAAGAGAAGTAACAGGGTGAATCAGTACATTATAGTGCAAGGTGGATGCTGAAGCAACTGGCTTCTTAATGCATTTACGATAAATTCTGAACTAGGTGTAATCACAATATTCAGTTGGCTGCATATCAACAATATTCAGTTGTCTGCATATCAATTCTTAAAATAAATGATAAAAATGAAACCATTTTTAGGTTCTTGGAAGGCTAGCGTCTCAAATATCTACTGTGATTCAAGGAAAAGATAAACCAACATACACTCCAAATCGAGATGATGGAGATATGTGCATTGTGCTGAACGCGAAGGATATTTGCGTCACGGGTAGTAAACTGACTGATAAAGTTTATCATTGGCATACTGGGTAAGTACTTATTACTACAAGTTTTCATATGTTGCTGCTATTGTGGTGGGCTTAATGGATATAAAGTCATTCAGTTCCTGTGTCACTACTAATTCCAGTTTCATAAAGTTTATTTTTTCATTTTACATTTAGTTGTAGACCTTCACGAACTCTGAAATTGACATATTAGCGTTCTAATAGAGTTCTGAGAATCATCAAGTTTACTCATTTATTGACCAATGAATAAAGGAACTTTTATTTTTTATGTTTTCCAAAATCTTCTAGATATAGGCATTTCCCTTTGGTCTTGGTATTGAACCATATATGTGGCCTGTAGGTATGTGGGTCATCTGAAGGAGAGGACGTTAAAAGATCAGATGGTCAAAGATCCAACGGAAGTCATTCGCAAAGCTGTGTTACGCATGCTCCCAAAGAACAAATTGCGCGATGTGAGTTTCATTGCAGTACCGTTTTCTTGTCTGTTATGTTCTAACACAGAATATCTTGTATCAAATTATTCTGGAATGCTGTTTCATATTGTAGGATAGAGATAGAAAGCTAAGGATATTTCCTGGAAGTGAACACCCCTTTGGTGATCGGCCTCTCGAACCATATGTGATGCCCCCTAGGAGAGTAAGGGAAATGCGACCCCGTACAAGACGAGCCATTGTCCGAGCTCAGAAAAAGGCTGAACAGCAACAAGAAGCTGCTAATGATCCACGAAGGGGCAAAAAGAAGGATACACGGGAATTGGTTGCTTCTAATTACTCGAGCTTATTTGGTCTTATGAAAGTTGTCGAGGAATAGCCATCTAAAATGGGATTTGAATCGGGACTTTTATGGAGTGGTGCTTTTCCCGTACCAATGTTTGACGTTTAGAGTTGTCAAAAACTCAGAAGTTAGTTTTTGCTTGTTTTCAGAAGCTGGCAGTTTGTAGCAAGGAAAATGAGGTGCCATATTTGTGGCTAGGTCTATCAGCAATAAGATTTTCAAGTACACTTATGGATTTCCCGCGCAGCCTCAACCGACCATGGCATTGCATCCTTCTGATTTCATAAGAAGCCTAAATTTTGCCATCAAGAAAGCATTTGCATTTTGCCTTTCTCGGCAACAGAATTTCATTACAAGATGCACCTTATCCCATACTATTCTCCGCGATCATATGCACTCTTCACTTTCTATCATGATTATTGAGTATGTTGTTCTGTTTAATCCCACTACTACCTAAACTGAGGCGGTATAACACTACTCTTGATGCTCATCATATTTGGAATGCCAAACTTGATGTCCATCATGGCTTAGAGAAATCTGACTCTACGTATCTATCTATCTCATGAACCAAGTAAAAGCCCCAAAATTCATATAATTTAAGAGGGGCAAGCTAGAAAAATCAAGAGGCAGCTCTTTGCCTCATCCATTTTGTGGCTGACCACTTTTCCCCAGCTAGCACCTCGCACCCTCCATGTATGCTATTTGGATCTGATTGGCCATCCAGACCCTGAAAAAAAAAATATATATATATCACATACGTTTGTGGTCACACCAACCTTTACTCCACTTAAAGCGAAAAAATATCAAAAACGAATCAAGTCGTCACCATAGAAGCCAAATCATCATTTGGTTTTTCAAAAAATGCAACTATTAATGCATCACTTGAAAGGGAAACTAACCATGCTCCAGAAAAGTACAGCATCTCCTTTAGTTGGCTTGACAGACATACCCTTCACAACTTTTCCACCACAGCTACATTCACCTGAGCCAGCCTAAAATCCCACACAAGTTAAAACACAGACTTGCAGTGCATCTCTCAACAAATAACACATGCACAAGTGAGGATGGAAAGAGAATTTACAACTGAGAAATTAATATTATCTTATGTTCAAAACAGCATGTTCGACAACCTCACCTCTCTGCCTGAAGGAAATCCTTGGCATCGATGAGCACCAAGTAATTTCATGACTCACAAAATCTCCCTACTTGAAACAGATTCAGAATTTTAATGGTCATTGGAATGAAAACTTTGGAAGTACCGATGAACTTATTGAAATTTTAGAAATGGGATATGAAGTCCAAGAATTTGAGAAGTTTCTGATTTAGAGCTATATTAGATATTAAACACATTAATATAAGAACCTATATTTCCCCCTCAGCTCGATGGTGTTTTCTCTCCACAGATTAGAGGGGCGGCTCTCCTATTACCGAGTTATATATGAGATAGTACCGTGCTGAGATTAACCTAAGGGTCTGTGTCTGTAGCACCTTGGGGCCTATCTTTGCAGCCTCCCTTGTATTTTTACAGGAAGATAAAACCTTCTTAAATAAGATAGAAAGAAGACAAAAAATATCTGCTTTCAGAATAAATGTAGATAAGAAATGCCCAACTTGGTAAAATGGTCCATATACCCAAGCCAAAAAGGAAAAGAAATGAAAATAACTAGATAACTAAAATAAGTTTACTCCGCTTTTGTCTGGAAAGATTAAAAGAATACGTATGGATGGCCGGGATCCAATCCTACGAAACCACCTTAGTTATTTCTTCCACCTATTGCCCATCCCACCTCATTTCCCCCTCCTTAACCATGTCCCCGTTATTCAGTTCTGGGAACATGACGCCATTAGGTAGCAGGTCTAACAAGAATAGCAACATGCAATGAAGCATCCAATTAGGAAAAGAAAGTACCATGGGAAAATAAGTTTCTCCACCCTCAACATTGTCACTCAGATACATCAGAATCGTTGCTACTCGCTGACCACCACGTTTCAAGTTAAACTGTCAGCATAGAAAGAAAGAATCTTAATAAGTTAATATTACAAATTTACGGCAAAGGTATCAAGGATGACTGCAAGTGAAGGGGCAAGTATAATGTGGGGTAGAAACTTACAGTGTCAGAGAAGTAGTCGTGATGAGGTTTATAATACTGGTCCTTTTCATACCTGTGCTGCTGCAGATGTTAGCCTTGATACTGAATATATTGCTCTGCATGTTCATGAATTGACTTTATACTCAAATAAGTCACGTACCTCAAAACTTGAATCAGTTCCCCATTTTCTATTGGTACTTGAGAATAGACAGAAATACGTTTTTCAATTGCCTAATTGAGTAAAAGAAAGAGGAGCACAGTTAGATAGAGTTTGGTTTGCTCTTCAACCACAACGGACTATGCTAACACTAAATAAATAAAGATTGGAAATACAAGTAGACATCAGATACAAAGCTTAAAAGTGGATATTGCACAAGCTCAGTGATATCCCTCTACTCCTACCTCATTCCTCTCCATCTCGCATACACACATACACATGTACTCATGTGCATACAAGGAAACAAATAGTTAACAGATATGCAAGCTTTCTCAAGTACATATCAATTGCTGACAGTAGAATATTAAAGATCACTCAGCCAAAGTAGCCTCAAAAAATATTTTGCCTCAAGTACTCTGACTATTCTCTCAGTATCACTAAGACAAAGTACTGTCGAATGATGACTCAAGACAAAAGAATACTTCTAGAAGATTCAAGGCCTTTGCAAGATAACGAATCTTACTGAGTTATACAGAAATCACATGTGGATAAGGTTGTACACATATCACTAAATTTAAAAATATAAAGTTGCATTTCTGGTTGCTTTTCCTTATGAGGACTGACAGGTATGAGCCACTAGTTTCCAGGATGGGGGCATAAATTAAAAAATAGCCTACAAATCCGACATTGTAAATTCACATCCAATAAGTAATAAGCCTTGATTAATGTAGAATAGAAAAGAATTGAACTTAAAACCACCTACCTGTATCATTGGGATCTTTTTCTCTTGAGGACTCAAGAACATACCAGAGCTGGTACGAACCTTACTCTTGATCCCCTGAAGACAATGATACACAGTATGAACGATTATGCACTTAACTGGAAAGGAAAATGTATTAGCTTTAAAGTTATAACATCCCATCAAAGAAACCCATTGATTACAATAAGAGCTAACTCGAGCAACTGACCATATACAGGAAAAAAAAAGTTATAAAAGAAAGTTAGAAGTACTGTGACTTGAAATAAAAAGAGAGATTATGCTTTTACATTTTTACAATTTACTGGCTAATCAACATGCTTTTGCTGTAATTTCTAACAATCATGAGTTAAATTTGGGTGGTTTATGACTTTTGGCCCCTCCAAAGGCATGTGTCGATCTTGCCAATTGAAGAACTGTTCCACAGCAGTGCCAATCAATTGGCATAGGCTGCCATCTATCAGCCAAGTATTTTCTCTTATCTTTTTCAAATTTTTGATAGGAGACAGAATTTTATTGCAAAGAGAAAGAATGTACCTAGAAGTGTATAACTAATGCACTGAACTTAGAGAACCAGAACTACCAAAACTACGACAACAACAGCCACAGTAATTCGACCACTAACAATCGGTATAACCAGCCTTACCACCCCATGTACACCTAAACTTACATACTCAAGACAGTAGGTCAACATAAGGATACAAATGGACCACTAACAATTTAGATAAGCAGCCTTACGAACAGCAACAAATTTTACTTATAGAGTTGCAAGCATTTTCAGACCCAAAAAATAAATAAATAAACAACTTGAAAGCATTAAATACTTTATTAGCATGATATCATGCAGAATTATATCCTAACTTCTAAGTAACTGCTAAGGACAGGCAAGACCGCCAAAGCATGACATATGATCCTCCAATTTGGGAAAAAGCGGGTGCATACCTTTCCTGTTTTGATGTCCACTACAGTGGATACTTGAAGGCGAGGAGAGGCAATAGCTGTAAGATAGTCGCATTCCTGTAATGGGCGTAAAACTTTCAATTTAGAAGCAATGTTCTACAGCTTCCTTTTTTAGATTAGGAAACTAAAGATCCTAAAGAATCAATCAAAGACCTCAATAGTTCCACTCAAAGTTTCATTTATCATGTGCTGCCAAACAACATTGACACCCTTGCATTTGGCAGCTTAAGATTAATCAACAAACACAAAAGTTTCTTTCAAGGGAGAACAAATCATACTTTTCTATTCAAGGTTAAAGATTGGCCAATAGTCTACTAAATTGAATTAGAAGTGAATACTCAAAATCCAAAAGCCAAGAAATGATTTTATAAAATCTAGTAGTATGGACCAACTTAAATTTAGTGAAACTGACCTGTTTCTCATTTTTGTATTTTGGAGAAGTTTGTTAATTCTATCATCTTCCCTATGAAGATATCCTAAGCTCCAAATTCAAATCCACTGGAAATACATGAACTCATTGTTCCTACTTCAACATTTGTATTTATCCAAATCAATTTATGAAACTTTGAATATACTGACCAGTATTCTAGCTTGAAAACTTAAGTACTTGACACTCTTTGAGCTATTTTTTGACTGTTGCAATTATCAGTAGTAGTACTCCCAGGTAAACAAAAAACTAGTACCCAATAAATGAAGCCAATAGAAATTACAAAAAGAGTTAAAAATAATCATGCGCACTAGAATAGTTGATGTTTTTAGATATGCAAACAGCATACCTCCATGCTCAAGAAGTTATGAAGCACAATTATTCGAGGTGACCAGCTTATCACTTCTGGTTTGACCTACATTGACAGTATAGAGAAAGAAAATCAAAATCTCACTATAAGCAATGTACAGCGAAAACCCAATTAAAATAACATCCCTAAGCAATGTACAGCGAAAACCCATTTAAAATAACATCCCTCCTTTCCTCAACCAAAAACAAAAAGTCATCCAAGGATACAAGACAAGTGTTCTAAAACTAAATTATTTATAATCCTCTTTTTCAGAATTGAGTTTCATTCTAATCTTTTATGAATTATTTATTGAACTTCCTATCTCTCTAGATTTTTGGTGTTGCCTCTTTTTGACAAATTTTATTAGGTGTAAAGTAACATATATCACTTGCATCATTTGCAAACTGTCCAATTGTTTGCAGCACACTTCCATTGAGAAATAAACCACGTTGGACAATGGGGATATGGCGCAGCCATCAACCCAACGTCGTCTGGTTTAAAGCTTTAAAAAAGTGGCAACCTTAGCTAACGTACAAATTATGGAAGATTAATAGGACAATCACACATATATATCGATGTTCTTGGATCTTATATCAAGATTATTTCAGTAGCTATCTTTAACACCCATCTTTGTGTTAAATTGTGACAATCGTTTCCATGCCCACAAATATTAAAGAAATACAACACGAAACAATTCAGGAGAAGGTTACTGTATAATTAAACCAAGAACAAGAAATATATTATATATATATATATATATGAGAAGCGTTTGTATAATAAAAAGGTATGTTATATATGAAGTACGTTAAGATGTTGAAGCAGCCATCAACCCAATGTCGTCTAGTTTAAAGCTTTAAAAAGTGGCAACCTTAGTTAACGTACAAATTATGGAAGATTAATAGGACAATCACACATATATATCGATGTTCTTGGATTTTATATCAAGATTATTTCAGTAGCTATCTTTAACACCCATCTTTGTGTTAAATTGTGACAATCGTTTCCATGCCCACAAATATTAAAGAAATACAACACGAAACAATTCAGGAGAAGGTTACTGTATAATTAAACCAAGAACAAGAAATATATTATACATATATATGAGAAGCGTTTGTATAATAAAAAGGTATGTTATATATGAAGTACGTTAAGATGTTGAAGTAGCATAGTTCAAACTGTCCAGAAGTTTCAATCATCGTGGACTGAAGGTGCCTAATCAATAATTTCTATTCTCTACTCAAGTGTCAAATTTCATTCTCCTCTCTGTTAAATGATTCATGGCATTAGCTTTTTATTTTATTTTTAAAATAGGCATGTAACTATCTGAAAGAACTAGAAAACAAAACTAAATGGAAATGGAAAACATACATATCCAAGGCGCAAAATTTCTGCTTCTTTGTCATTGGTCCAATGAGGAACACCTGAAATTTCAAGACAGAAGGAAACAAAATTGAAAAAATGTTTCAACCTGCACCAAATGAACACACCGCAATGTGCTCTATCATCTCTAAATCTTTGTCTTCTATTATTCATGCATGTCATATAGGGTTACAGTTATAGTGCACACAATGAATCTGATTCGAGCATCAAAATAAGAAAAGAAAAAATGCAACTGCACATACAACAACAATACAATGAATTAAAACCCTGTCAAATACCAGCTACTCGATTCAAGCTCTTCAGAACTTTGTAATAATGGATAGGAGAGAAATATTATAGTCAATTTAGGAAATAATAATGGAAAAGGTAACACATGATCACAAACAATGATACCACACATGTGGGCAAGAGGTTCACAATGGAGAAGAACTATAGGATAAATAATAAACTACAATAAAAAGGCAGCTATTATCCAGATCCTCAAACTACAGCTGCCTTCCAATCTAGCAGAATAAAATAGAAATTGTAGTCTTTGAAAGCTACAGGAGGCTTTGACGACTTTGTCCTCCTTGAAGCAAAAACCACAGGTGTTTACCCTCCCATGTGCCACCGACAAGCTTGAAACCTTGACCTTGGGTAGAACTTAGCTTTGTAGATAACTATTGCAACAGATAAAACTTGATCCGAGATATCCTTAATTGTTAGTCTGTAAAAGGAGCAGCAAGAGAAAGTCCAAGATGACTCCAGCATTTATCTCCTATCAATCACTTCAGAGCCCACCAATCTGAATCTTTCTAACAACACCAACAATGAAGATACCTCCTTTACTTCTTCATCCATTAAGTTTCTTCAAAAACCTAAACCTCAATCAACCAGGAAAGTGTTTGGTATAGCTAAACTTTTTTAATTTTTTGATATGGAATCTAGATAGTCTGAAAGCCTTAGAAAAGATTGGTTCAGCTGTTGGTCCCCACCCAAAATCTTGCCCCTTCCCCCTTTACCGATTACTAGCTGAAAGCACTTGGAAAATTGACTCGTCACAGCAGAAATATCCTTCCAAGGGCATCAACTTATCCTCTGTAGATAGTTAAAGAACTAATTGAAAAGACTGGAATAAAATTAGAAAAAAAACCTCATAGCAAGATCAAGGTACAAGCAAGCACGAGTAAGAGCTAGCAGCCACCTAACCAACTTTAGAATATAGTCTGTCAACACAAGAGGGCAATTACCCCAAAGTGAGGTTCAAAGTCTAGTCTTGACCCACAAGGAATCGACTTCATTGCTGCCTTGCCTTCAAAAATTACATTTTTCCTTTGTGATGATACCACTCAAAAAATTGGCTAACATGAGTTCTTCCAACAACACTTTATCTTCCACCTCCAGAAGGAAGAAACCTCTCAGCAGAAGAAGAACCAGCTGAGATGGCACCCAACTCATTCTAGCAACCTGAAGAAGTTTATACCCTAATCACCACTGGACAGTGAAGGAAAAGGTGATCATTACTCTTGAACGAAAATGCAGGGACATCTTATTGCGGCATCTCTATCTTTTCTTTGGGAATATTACCATTGTTTTTCATGCTCGTGCCAAGCACCTTTGCATCTCATAACAATCTTGCATTGTCCAAAGTGAGATGTCTCTGGCAACGAATACTCATGCTCTGACCCACTTGTTGGTTTGTAAAGTAGGCCACCACTCAATTCTATTTCCTTACACTTGATAACTCCTTCAGCAGTGAAGCCTCTTTGGAACCCATTTAGGACAGGTCCGGTTTCATACAGGTTCTCACTTTCCTTAAGGTGGCACGCTCATGCTCATAAAAAGACTGCATAGAACCTTCCAAATTACATCCTCTCCCTTTTCCACATTTAGGATCTAGTAGTTAAATGGTTAAGAGCAACTTCAGAGGGATTTATTACAGAAAAGGGAGAAGACAAATTTAAGTGGTTGGTGACTAGCAGTAGGCCTACGGCATGAGGAGGCCTTGGGGATGGTAGTGGCCTGCTTCTGGTTAGCCACTGGGTGTAGGGATCTCAACAACTTTTCGCTTAAATCCGTATTGTAATAATCATACTTAGATTTCTTATCCCAAATACAACCTACTTATAACATACATGTCAGATGAAACAATAGATTGAATATAATCTGAAACAATAGATTGAATATAACATTAGCATTTTCTAATGCAAAATTCCAAAGAAGGGAAAAAAAAAAAATACTCTGCTATAACTATACACTCAATGTAACTTGTCAACAACCATACTAACCTCTGGGAAATTTAAGATAGCCATCATTTAGACTTCTGCCCACTCTCCTCGAAGCGGGAAACTCAGATCCTGAAGGGGATAAATTTAAAGAGAAGAATCATCTAATAGAATAAAAATTCCAAAAAGATTATAAGCATTTGATGATCTCAACAATAATAAAAAAAATGGTAACTGATGGAAGATTGCCCATGAATACTGGACCAAACATATTTGTATAACTACTTTCCCCTGGACCATGAGAAACTAAGGTATGCAGTAGTTGAAAGAAAGTATTCTTCCAATAGGATATGCACATAATAAGGACATTAACTAAGAAACTGAGCAAGATGGAGGTGGAAAAACAAAGATTTACAAACAGAATAAGACATTCGAGTCCATAGAATCAAGACAAAATTCAAAGCTCGTCTCTAAGAAAAAACAAAAGAAGCTAACGATGCACCAATTTCCTATAGAGATTGTATAATTCCAAACAGTCAAGGCCAAGCCCCGCTTTATCCAGAAACAATTTTTATACTCTTGCAAGCTCTCATATGGTAGTTTTATGTCTAGAATCTGGATCACTAATCAATGGAAAAGCGGAATTTCACTCAAAAGCATGCGGTGGGGATCTGAATGCTTTAGTTTGATTCCAATGAATGCCCATAAAACCAGTGTATACCTGATTATCTCAATTTTCCTGGACCTCCTTTAATTCTATTCATCTTCATTTCGGAAAACTAAATTTATAATTTCATGGCTCAATTGTTTATCTGTCATCCAAGGGATCAATTCTAAGAGTAAAGGCTTGCCTAGTTTGAAATTTTGGTTTTGCAAATAAACAATATAAATAGATGCAAAAGGATTTCCATCGTTCGGCTGAAAAGCTCTTTCAAAATGATCAATTACAATGTTTGCAAGAAAAAGAACAAGGAACAGCAAGCAAGATCTAGCATATATGAATTAGCAGATTCATTCGTTAATAGCTCTTCTACTTTGTATACACAGGCAAGATATGTCAAAAAGGTATAACAAAGTCATCACCATGAGCTTAACACGAAAGTCCGAGAACAATTGCAAGATAATATCTCTGTCTAAGACGTCAACAGAAACATACCATACGACTCTTCCAATCTTCGTATAAATGCCAACTGGAACAAAGCACCTGCAATTTGAAGACGGTAATTCATTGAAAAGCAAGTAGTACTATAATTTAACATCATTCAAGGAACAGGATTCGTGATTTAAAACATCATCATATGCCAAGTTTTATATACAATTCACCTTTCGCAATATCCACAACACTACACTATATTGGGTTTTCAGATAAAAAGCTCTACTTCTACGAAACACATTTGGGTATGACGATGCTTTCTTACTAACAATTAGGTATCAATATCTCATATATAAAACACAGCTTTCTGCTTTCAAATTTCACATTTCACATTTCAGAGGTAACATCGAACTAGAAATCACCCACCATTTCAGACCCAAAATTTTGACATTGCATAGTGTTGAGTAGAAGTAAATCTGAGGACAAGTGATTCTATCATGATCCTAATATTCACTTCAATGAAAAGACAGGATCTTTGTTTGGTTCTCGATCGGGAAAAACAAATGAAATGTAGTAAAAGTAAGACAAACAGGAGCAAAGATTGAAACTTCGAGATGGATGTTACCTATAATCATTCCGACAGTGACAAACGTAAGGAGTCCGAACACAATCTTCATGGCAGCAGCCATGGCAGTTGGCAGCAAAATCTAAGAGCGCAACCCAACACAACACTAAAGACAGCCGTTGTGTGATGTAGGAAATCCGACATTCAAGTTTGTTTAGTCAAGGTTTTGACCCATATGTATATGTATGCTTTTGTCAAGGTCAATATATTTATTTCATACAAAAATATAAATAACTATCCCTTTCATGATTTTTATTTTTTGTCGTCACCCATTTACATCCCAGGCAAATGGCGATTGAATTCCGATATCTCCAAAGTATAATCAATGTGCCGTAATTCACAGCTGAAAACTCAAAAACCCATAAAATTGTTTTTGGTTTTTGTTTGGTGGGTTGCTACTATGGTTGGTTGGATGTTAGGGGCGATTTTACATTCTAGTGACATTTATATAAATATATTGATTTTTAATATCTAAAATATAACACTATTTTAATCTAGTGGTCTTATGAGGAGAAAAAAACTAGTTTGTGGCCTTATAACTAAAAAAACATTCAAATATGCACTTATATATAATTAATCCTAAATTAAATACAAAAAAAATAATTAGATATTATTACTTCACACTCTTAACTGTATCTATATCAGATACTTATCTGAATATTTAATAATATATTAGTTTAGTATTTTATTTAGCAATGAATATGGATTTTTATCTTTAATAAATGTATTAACTTATTTTGTTGATTATATTTTTTATTTTGTCACTGTTATGAGTACCCATAAAACAAAGAATACTAAAAATATAAAAGGGTGTTATTTGCTCTACTCAAATGATGCATTTAGAAAAGTGTACCAATGACATGGCCCGCCCCAGATTTCATCCTGAAATCTGAAGTGGGCATGAGGGACCCACTTTCAAAGAAAATTTTACCGAAAAATTCGGTAAAACCTTCCCTAAAAGTAGGCAATCCAAACCTGTAAGAAACCGAATACACATCAAATAAACCCAACCATAATCTCCTAGAGCCACCCCGCTTCCATATTTCAACTAACTCAACTCAAAGATAGCAAAATAAATTCAAACTTAAAGTTCAACGAAGCTCCATAAATTAAAATACAATAATTCACTAAAATTAGGTCATAGACCTCAAATATAATTCATTACAAGTTCGGGTCACAACTCCCTTATTAATCAGAGCAATTAAATAGAAAATACGATAGAATACAATAGGTTAACACAGACAACCTACAATATGAGATGGCGGGGAAACTGATGCGGTCACTATGGCTCGCTCCTAGTACGCCAAGCAGCAACTCTGAGAATTGGGCATTTGAAACCGAAAGGCCCAGGGGAAAATAGAAGAAAAACGTTAGCGTGAGTGGACAAAAAAATAACAATTTTAAAGAAAAAGGATTTCATACTTTCCCACTTATTTAAATTTATAAAACCTCGATGCATGCAACGTTTGTAAAAATTTTACTTCCTTAACTTCAAAAGCGAGTAAGAAAGGAAATATAATCCAGCCCCGCTAGCTAATATAAATCGGACTAGCCCCGCTAGTCAAAAATAAGATAAGAGTAGGGGAAGAAGATATCCGTACGCCTCCCAGGCTCAGATGATAGCCTCCCAGGCTAAAGTACTCCCATATACTCCCATTATAGACACACACGCCACTAAGTGTAGCGATTAAGATACTAGGCTTCAGCATTACTGTCACAAAGAAAGACATCAATGCTAGCATGATAATAGTCACCCAAAGTATGGCAAAAGAAATCCGAAAACAAATAAATCCATAAATACATAAGGCTTCCCCAACTCTAGCAAATGAATTTCCAACGACGTGTCCCATACGCCAAGATAAACTCAAATTGAAAATAAATAGGAGAGAAATAAGCATATTCCAATGACGTGACCTCGCACGCCATAATACTTTCGAATAATCATATAATCCAAAACCATTTCCGAATCTCTCTTAAAATCTCAAGAATCGATAATTAATTATAATAAAAATTTCCAGAAGTTACCACGAAAATGATTTGTCAAAGAAAAACAAGCAATAACAATGTTATCCAAATCGAGCATAGAGAATTTAAAATCGAAATCATACTAGAAGCATTAATCAAATAATAATGGGATAATCCGAAATTAAGATAATATGCTCGATAAATTTCTTGATAATTAGTAAAGTATTAATTTGATAAAGTAAATGCATGCATCATTTCTTAAATTAAAAGTCCACTCACAGTATTCAACTAATCCTGTCGTCGATCGATATTCTCCTCGGGTGGAGACTCCTCTCGTCCAGTACGAATAGCATTTGTAAAAATATGATTCCAGGACGGGAAATTAAATCAACGATAATTAGAAATTGATATTCTAAACATTTCCTTTAAACCCAACTCCTCCAATCCACGTTGGATTCCAACCAAACTACACCAAAGTCACATTTACAACCCCCACAACTCATGTACATTTTAATTAGCTAAAAATAGAAACCAAAACTCCACCCCACGTGCCATCCACAGTGACGGCACGTGGGCTACATGCGCCGCCGGCAAACACCTCCGATGGCCACCAAAATTTGGCAGCACCACCTACTCAACAAACCCAATCTCTTTCTCAAGTACAACAAGTTCCAATTTTACCTTGAAGGGCTCCAATTTGGCCGGTGAAAAATTTCCAGAAAATTCAAGAACCCTAGGATTTTGAAATTGTCTTGTTCCTGAGGACCTGCTCCCGCCTATCCAGTATCTGGATCGGTTCCTCCTCATAAGTCAGATCCTCCTTCAACCGAATAGGCTGCTCCTCTAAACATGAGAAGGATCAGCAATATACTTGCGGAGCATGGACACGTGGAAGACATCATGAATTTTTGACAACCTTGGAGGTAGTATTAACTTATAGGCAACTGGGCCAACTCACTCTTTTATCTGAAAAGGTCCAATATATTGAGGACTGAGCTTCCCCTGTTTACCAAATCTCACAACGCCATTCCAAGGGGATAATTTAAAGAATACCCAATAACCTTTTTGAAACTCCAAGTCTTTTCTGCGATTATCCGCATAGTTCTTCTATCTACTTTGAGCTGCCCTGAGTTTCTCCTTGATCACCTTAACTTTTTCAGTGGTAATCCGTACAATCTCTGGACCTATGAGCTTTCTCTCTCCTACTTCATCCCAACACAGTGGAGTGCGACACTGCTTAGAGAGTTTCATAAGGAGCCATGTCAATACTGGAATGGTAACTATTATTATAAGCAAACTCTATCAATGCCAAATGGTTATCCCAGCTTCCTTTGAACTGCATAACACAGGATCTCAACATGTCCTCCAAAGTTTGGATAGTTCTCTCTGATTGTCCATCAGTCTGTGGATGAAATGCAGTGTTAAAACTCAATCCAGTACCCAAAGCCTCATGTAAACTCTTCCAAAATTTTGAAGTGAAACGAGGATCTTGATCAGAGATAATAGAAACTGGTGGCCCATGAAGTTTTACTATTTCATTCACATAAAGTTCCGCCAACTTGTCCATCCCGTAAGTCTTGTTGACAGGTAAGAAATGAGTAGATTTAGTGAGATGATCCACAATCACCCAAATACTATCATGACCATTACGAGTTCGCGGAAGGCCAATAACAAAATCCATGGTGACATGCTCCCACTTCCACTCCGGAATCGGCAACGGCTGCAGCAATCCCAAAGGCTTCTTTCTTTCGGCTTTTACCTGTTGGCACACCAAGCACCTACTCACATACGCTGCAATTTCCCTCTTCATATTTGGCCACCAATAATGTTCTCTTAAAGATTGGTACATTTTTGTTCCGCCAGGATGCATAGCATAAGCAGAACTATGGGCCTCCTCTAGTATTTCTTGTTTAAGATCATCTTGGTATGCTACACAAATTCTATTCCCGGACATCAAAGCTCCATCCCTTCTTATCGTGAAGTCTACTCTAGTACCATTCTCCACTGCCCCTCTCAATTGTTCTAGATATTCATCGTGATACTGTGCCCCGCGTACTTTGTCAATAAGAATTGGTCTCACTTGGAAACTGGCTATTAAGGTTGCAGATTCTCTAGTCACTTCCAAATTAACTCCAGCAGCTCATAATTTGTAAAGAAGTGGAACCCAGACTGTTCTCAAATGCGACAAGGAAGGAAAAGCTAACATGGTTGGATAGGGTTTCCTACTAAGAGCATCAACTACTACATTGGCCCTCCCTGGATGATACTCAATCGTACAATCATAATCTTTAATTAACTCCAACCATCTTCTTTGTCTCAAATTTATATCTCTTTGCGTAAGCAAATGTTGGAGACTCTTGTGGTCCGTGAAAATTTGACATCGAGCTCCGTATGGATAATGTCTCCATAGCTTAAGTGCAAGTACTACAGCAGCAAGCTCAAGATCATGTGTTGGATAGTTCAAACTCATGTGGCTTTAACTGTCTAGAGGCAAATGCAATCACGTTTCCATGTTGCATCAAAACATAACCCAAGCCTTGCCTTGAGGCATCACTGTACACCACATATTCCCCGCTATCATCAGGCAAAGCTAGAATGGGGGTACTAGTTAGACGTCTCTTAAGTTCTTGAAAACTTTGCTCACACTCCTCCGACCAAACAAACTTCACACAATTCCTAGTCAATTGAGTAAGAGGAGTTGCAATCTTTGAAAATTCCTGCACGAATCGCCGGTAATAGCCTGCGAGACCCAAGAAACTGCAAATCTCTGTCACTGTAGTAAGTCTCTCCCAATTTAACACCGCTTCTACCTTCCGAGGGTCTACACTAATGCCTTCAGCAGAAACAATATGGCCCAGAAAGCCTACACTGTTGAGCCAAAATTCACATTTATTAAACTTAGCATACAGCTGAGCCTCCCTCAAGGTCCGCAGCATAACCCTCAAATGTTTGGCATGCTGGGAATTGTTCTTGGAGTAGAAAAGAATATCATCAATAAATACAACCACAAAACGATTCAGGGAAGGGTGGAACACTCGATTCATGAAATCCATAAAAGTCGCAAGAGCATTGGTTAGCCCAAACGGCATTACCCTGAATTCGTAATGGCCATAACGTGATCGGAAAGCAGTCTTGGGTACATCAGACTCCCTTATCTGCAACTGATGATAATCGGATCTCAAATCAATCTTAGAAAAGACCTTAGCCCCCCTCAACTGATCAAACAAATCATCAATTCTTGGTAAGGGATACTTGTTCTTCACAGTGACTTTATTCAACTTCCTATAATCAATACACAATCTCAAGGTGCCATCTTTCTTCTTAACAAATAAAACCGGGGCACCCCAAGGAGACACACTAGATTGAATGAATCCTTTATCCACTAATTCTTGTAGCTGAGTCTTCAACTCTTTTAGTTCAGCGGGGGCCATCCAGTAAGGCGCCTGAGATATAGGCGTTCTACCAGGAATCAAATTGATAGTAAAGTCTATCTCTCTTATAGGGGGTAAGCCAGGTAATTCATCCGAAAATACATCTGGAAATTTCCTAACAACTGGTATATCCTCAATACTTAGCTCCCCTTGCTAGTATCTACCATGTGAGCCAAGTAAGCTTGACAACCCTTGCTCAAAAGCTTTTCAGCCATTAAAGCTGAAATCAGGCAAGAAGAAAGGACATTCGATCACCCTGAAAGAAAATTATCGGCTTCCCTGGACTTCGAAACACTACAATCTTGCGAAAACAATCAATATTGACCCGGTGAGTCGTTAAAAACTCCATCCCCAAGATTACATCGAATTCAACAAGATCTAAAGGAATTAGGTCAACTTCCAAATTAACACCATCAACCAAAACGCTACAATCTTTAAAAACCCACTCTATCTTAAGTGATGCTTCCGCATGCAAGGATACATACCACTCGCCAGTAAGGGGCGACGATGGCACACTTGTAAAACATGCAAATCTACTCGGCATAAAAGAATGTGAAGCTCCAGGATCAATTAAAGTATAAGCAGGCTGACCAAAAACGGATAACGTACCAATGATAACATTAGGTGAGTCGTGGCCCTCCTGCTGGGTCATGGCTTGCAGTCTACCATGTGTCATAGGACGACCTCGCTAACCCTTGCTCTGCTGAGAACTAGCTCGGCCTACCGAACTGGTGCGGGCACCACTAGTAGAACCGCCAACAGAAGATTGGCCAACAATCTGAGTGGGGATAAATCTGGCTCCCTGACTAAAAAAAAGGCAATCCCTCTTGAAGTGATCCTGCTGACCACACATGAAACACCCCACTGTCTGATATTGCCCTAACTGAGCTGACTAACTAGTAGAAGCCCCACTCGAACCACCATAATAACTCTTAGACCTCCCAAGCTGTCCAAACTGTCGTCCACTAAACTGACCATGAGAGAATCTCCTTTCACATCCCTTGAATCTAGTACGGGACCTCGAACTGGAACCACTGCTCTTCCCACTACCAACCGAAGACCCAGAACCGGATGTGGAAGTAGCCCTCTTAGATGGACCATGGCTAGGGCCTCCAGGATCCCTAGGGTGAAAACCAACAGGTGAGTCTGACTCAATGTCCATGGCATAAGATACTGCCTCACCAAAACTCTTGTACGGTGTGCCTAACATCTTATTCTTAAACTTTCCTCTAAGCCCCTGGATAAACCTGCGAATCTTACTTTACTCAGTACGAACCAAATCTGACACATGGTGAGCCAATGAGAGAAACTCCTGCTCAAACTCTAACACTAACTGATCATATCTCTTCTCCAAATTCTAAAACTGGTCCTGCATCCGATTAAGGTGGCATCACTAAAATACCGTCCATAGAAATGGGCCTTGAACATATCCCATGTCATCGGGCCAGCATTTGCAGGGTCATTGACAACACTAGTCACCAATGCCAGGCGGTATCTTCAAGGAACTGCACCGCCAAATTAACCTTCCTGTCCTCTAGAAGATCCATCTGGGAGAAAAATCTCTCCATCCTATCAAGCCACCGCTGAGCCTCTATAGGTGAGGTGGCGAAAGCAAAAGTCTGGGCCTCGTTCCTCCTAGCACGCTCTATAGTATAGTCGATACTTGAACAGGGAAGCGCTGTAGCAATCTTTCGAAAGAACTGACCAAAAGTATCTGCAAATCTCCAAGGTATTTGCTCATCATCCTCAACAGGAGGAGTTCCCCTACGTGCTCGGCCATTACGAGCCATAGTACCTGAAGAAAGAGTATTAAGAAGTTCAAGGATCAGTACAACAAAGTATCCACTTTACATGCATAACAACACATTAGCACCGAAGAGCACACGATGGGGATCCGCCGCGGTCGGGCCCTCACTCGGGAGGTACTAGGCGTCATTAGGCATATAAAGTAGCAAGGAAATAAAGAAGTCTACATAACCTAGCAACCTAATGCTCTGATACCAACTGACAGGGCCCGCCCCAGATTTCACTCTGAAATCTGAAGTGGCCATGCGGAACCCACTTTTAAAGAAAATTTTACCGAAAAATTCGGCAGAACCTTCCCTAAAAGTAGGTAACCCAAACCTATAAGAAACCGAATACACTTCAAATAACCCAACCATAACCTCCTGAAGCCACCCCGCTCCCATATTCCAATTAACTCAACTCAAAGATAGCAAAATAAATTCAAACTTAAAGTTCAACAAAGCTCCATAAATTAAAATACAATAATTCACCACAGTTAGGTCATAAACGTCAAATATAATTCATTACAAGTTCGGGTCACAACTCCCTTAGTAATCAGAGCAACTAAATAGAAAATACGATAGAACACAGTAGGTTAAACATGTAACCTACAATATGAGATGGCGGGGAAACTGATACGGTCACTATGGCTCGCTCCTAGTACGCCAAGCAGCAACTCTGAGAACTTGGCATTTGAAACCGAAAGGCCCAGGGAAAGTAGACGAAAAACGTTAATGTGAGTGGACAAAAAAATAACAATTTTAAAGAAAAAGGATTTCATACTTTCCCACTTATTTAAATTTATAAAACCTCGATGCATGCAACGTTTGTAAAAATTTTACTTCCTTAACTTCAAAAGAGAATAAGAAAGAAAATATAATCCAGCCCTGCTGGCTACTATAAATCAGACTAGCCCCGCTAGTCAAAAATAAGATAAGAGTGGGGGAAGAAGATAGTCGTACGCCTCCCAGGCTCAGGTGATAGCGTCCCAGGCTAAAGTATTCTCATATACTCCCGTTATATACCCACACATCACTAAGTGTAGCGTTTAGGATACTGGGCTTTAGCATTACTATCACAAAGACAGTAATCAGCCCCACAAAGGCGGACATCAATGCTAGCATGATAATAGTCACCCAAAGTATGGCAAAAGAAATCTGAAAACAAATAAATCCATAAATACATAAGGCTTCCCCAACTCTAGCAAATGAATTTCCAACGACGTGTCCCACACGCCAAGATAAACTCAAATTCAAAATAAATAGGAGAGAAATAAGCATATTCCAATGACGTGACCCCGCACGCCATAATACTTTCGAATAATCATATAATCCAAAACCATTTCCGAATCTCTCTTAAAATCTCAAGAATCGATAATTAATTATAATAAAAATTTCTGGAAGTTACCACGAAAATGATTTGTCAAAGAAAAACATACAATAACAATGTTATCCAAATCGAGCATAGAGAATTTAAAATCGAAATCATACTAGAAGCATTAATCAAATAATAACGGGATAATCCGAAATTAAGATAATATGCTCGATAAATTTCTTGGTAATTAGTAAAGTATTAATTTGATAAAGTAAATGCATGCATCATTTCTTAAATTAAAAGTCCACTCACAGTATTCAACTAATCCTGTCGTCGATCGATATTCTCCTCGTGTGGAGACGCCTCTGGTCCTGTACGAATAACATTTGTAAAAATATGATTCCAGGACGGGAAATTAAATCGACGATAATTAGAAATTGATATTCTAAACATTTCCTTTAAACCCAACTCCTCCAATCCACGTTGGATTCCAACCAAACTACACCAAAGTCACATTTATAACCCCCACAACTCATGTACATTTTAATTAGCTAAAAATAGAAACCAAAACTCCACCCCATTTTCCATCCACAATGGCGGCACGTGGGCTACACGCGCCGCCGGCAAACACCTCCGGTGGCAACCAAATTTTGGCAGCACAACCTACTCAACAAACCCAACCTCTTTCTCAAGTACAACAAGTTCCAATTTTACCTTGAAGGGCTCCAATTTGGCCGGTGAAAAATTTCCAGAAAATTCAAGAACCCTAGGTTTGAAATTGTCGATTCGACCTCCACACTGCAAATCGTGGCTCAAGGCTAGGGGAAAAATGATCTATGGCAAAAACTCAACCTTCGACGCCGGTTTGGTGATCGGAGATGGCCGGAATCGCTGGAAATCGACGAAAATCCCAAACTACTATAGTAGACTGCATGGCTCAAAATCGAGCTCCTCCCGCCAAATCTCAGCAAAACACCACACATATGTAACAAGGGGGAAGAGGCGAGCTTGGAGGTGTCCAGATTCAGTCGTGGGTCGGCCGGAGAAGGAAGAAATTGAAGGAGGAAAAATTGGACCGAAGAGGAGGAAAGAAACGGGGAAGAAGAAGAGAAAGTTACCGAGCTGGGGTAGATTTCCGAAAATAGAAATCTACCAACAGTAACATTCCATATATATATTAACCATCATGAACAGTAACTTTTACATTTTCAGCCATAACTTTCATATACAAACTCCGATTTAAGTGCATCACATGTCTACGGACTCGGTTTAATGTCCCCTACAACTTTCGTGAAGGACGTTTTCTCAAATTGTTAACCCATAAAAAGTCAACTTCTAGCATCCCCCTAATTGATAAAAACCGAAATCAAAGACGGTAAAATGTATAATAATTCCTTTAGACTCAAAAAAAGGTAAATCAGATACGGGGTGTAACAACCAAACTGGGTGGCCACTAGAGATTTTGCTAGTAGTGTTTGGTCGAAAATGTTCATAAGAAACGAAAAACTCATTTCATTAGGGTAAACATATCATGACGAGTTAATAATTTCATCTATTACATGAGTTTGAATAATATTTTGTCTTAGTAATTAGAAAAAACAATTTTAAAAATTGGAAGAGAAGTTAATCGGTATAAAGAAACAAAAATGCATCGAGGAAACATCTTGCATGGCCCTGCACATAATAAAATGAAAAAAGATGACTTTTGGTTTTTTTTTAATCAAAGAAAGAACTTTTATATGAAAAGCTCAAGTGAGTTGAGCACAATTGTGCTGCAATACATCAATGATACTTATAGGTGCAATACATCAATGATACTTATAGGTGCTTTATCAAACCAAACTGCTCCTATCTTTGCCTCAAAATTAATGTTGCTAGGTAGTGAGCTACTGCATTACATGTTCTTGGAGTATGACAAATTGTCACTCCATGTAACCTACTCCAAGCATCTTGTATATCATCACTTAGGCCTCCATTAGCTAACAAAGCATACTCCGTACAACAGACTTCAGAGATGGCTTCCATACAATCACTTCCAACAATGACATTATGTATTTGAAGCAAGGCAAAGAAGTCCACACCTGCATGAATAGCTAGCAGCTCACACTGCTTTGGAGATGTTGCATGCATTATCGGCTAAATGACCGCTGCTTTGAATTGTCTATTAAATAATAATAGTTTTTTCTTTCCTTCTAAAAACATAGTTTATTAGAAAAAACCTAATATGCTAAGGACGAAATATTCTCTCATTTGAGAAACCCTAAGTCGAGCGTCAATTCTTGGCCGTCTTCGACCAATCTAGGGTTCAGTTTACCTGAATCAATGCTCCAGTGTAAGATTATTGCATGGAACTGCAGGGGATTAGTTAACTTTGAAACCTGGGAGGCTTTGGTTACTTTGGTCAGAAACAAAAACCCTAGCATCGTGTTCCTCTCTGAAACACTTGCAGGTCGAATGTTACTGGATGATTTGCACACTCGTATGGGATTTGATGGCTGCATTTGTTGGCCTAATGACCGCGATTCTAGAGGACTGGCTCTATTCTGGATGAATGATGCTCCAGTAAGGTTACGTAATTATTCTTCTCATCACATTGATGTAGAGGTTGGGCTTTTGGGTTCATCTGACATCTGGAGGTTTACCGGAATATATGGCTTTGCGTCTCATGGAGAGCATGTGCGGACTTAGGATTTGATCCGTACTCTTGCTGCTCAGACATCCTTGCCATGGCTGATGGCAGGAAATTACAATGAGATACTGAGCAATTACGACAAGTCTTGAGGCCCGCCAACAGGCACGGCTCCAATGGCACGATTCTGGCATTGTAACCTATTGGATATGGGATTCATTGGATCACGCTTTACGTGGTGCAACAGGTTCATAAAGGAGAGACTTGACAGAGCGTGTTGATCGGATACATGGGCTAATATGCACCCTTGTTCTAGGGTTGTAACTCTCCCCCCTAACAAATCAGATCACAATCCCATATTGATAGAAATCAGTTCTGAGCCTGTTGTCCATGTTTCAAGAGAGAGTAGGCTCAGGTTTGAGGAGATGTGGATGCAGCACGTTGAATGTCCCTCAATCATTCAAAAAGGTTGGGCAACTCCTTCTACTAGTAATCCGAAGAAACAGATTGGTTTGAAGATCAATGCAACTGGTCAGCTGTTGAGGACTTGGGATGTAGGCACATTCAGGCAACGACAATGTGAAATGAAGTTGTTGCAAGATAACATGAACAATCTGATGCGTCAGGCTTTTGATCCCTTGCAGTTTGAACAACAGAAAACATTACAGTTTCGATATAATGAGCTGCTCTTAATGGAAGAAACTTACTGGCAACAACGGTCTAAAGTTCTTTGGCTGAAAGATGGGGACCAGAATTCTACCTTTTTTCACAAGAAAGCATCTAATCGACGTAGTCGAAATAGGATCAAAGGCATTATGGACGCACAGGGCAACTGGCAAACTAACCCGGAGTTGATTTCTAATATGTTCATTGATTATTATGAGACTATTTTTAAGTCTGAAGGTGTGATATGGAGGCTATCAACCTAGTGCTTGACAAGATACGGCTTTCTGTAACAGAGGATATGGATTTGTCTCTCCTAGCTGAGTATACAGATGATGAAATCAAGAAGGCATTATTTCAAATGCACCTTTCAAAATCGCCAGGCCCAGACGGGATGTCTCCTGCCTTTTTCCAGAGATATTGGCATATAGTGCATTCTAATGTGTGTTTAGCAATGAAGATCTTCTTGGTGATGGGGCAGTTGGATGCACAAAGCAACTTCACCCACCTCACACTGATTCCCAAGATTAAAGACCTACTGCACCTTCAGACTTTAGACCAATTTCTTTATGCAATGTAGTGTATAAAATTGCTTCAAAAGTGTTAGCGAATAGGCTCAAACTTATTTTACCTGATATAGTTTCTCTGCTCCAAAGTGCCTATGTCCCGGGTCGTTTGATCTCGGATAATACCTTCGTTGCCACAGAAGCTGCACATTTCATGCATAAGTTACGCCGCCAAAGTGAAGGTTTCTTCTCTCTCAAACTTGATATTAGTAAGGCTTATAACATATTGGAATGGAATTTTCTCATTGTTGTTCTGACTAAAATGGGTTTTGCTAGAAAATGGATTGACGTTGTTCTTTGTTCTATAAAGTCAGTTAGTTACTCCATTTTAATGCACGGATATCCGGTGGGTTATATCATTCCTTCTAGGGGTATCAGGCAAGGAGACCCCCTCTCTCCCTACTTGTTTATTCTTTGTGCTAAAGGTCTTTCAGCAATGATTTCAGATGCAATTCCAGTTATCCATCACCTTTTATTCCTTGATGACAGTTTTCTTTTTGGGGAGGCTACAGAAGTAGAGTGTCTCCACTTCAAGAATTTATTAAATGTCTACGAGCGTGCATCTGGACAAAAAATCAATTTGGGGAAGAGCAGTGTGGTTTTTAGTAAGAATGTGCCCCCAGTTGATAAGTCCTATTTGGCTTCCATTATAGGGGTGCAATGTGTTGAGGATCACGACAAGTATCTTGGTCTTCTGCTTCATGTTGGTAGGTCTAAATATGTTATTTTTGCCTACTTGAAGGAAAGGTTGACAAAGAAATTAATTAGTTGGCGTACAAAGATCTTAAGTGCTTCAAGCAAAGAAATTCTTATCAAAGTTGTAGCTCAAGTTGTTCCATTGTATGCCATGAATTGTTACAAGTTGCCAAAGGCTCTATGTGATGAATTACATCAACTCTGTGCACAGTTCTTTTGGGGTGGTACTGATGACCATCGAAAAATTCATTGGAGATCTTGGGATCGCATGTGTTTGACGAAGAGTGAAGGTGGAATGGGCTTCAAGAACCTACACGCACATAATTTAGTGTTGTTGGCAAAGCAGGGGTGGAGATTGCTTTTGAAACCAAACTCGTTAATTGCAAGACTCTATAAAGCAGTGTACTCTCTGGATCATTCTTTTCTAGAGGCGAATATGGGAGACTCTCCTTCTTTTTCTTGGAAGAGCATTATGGGAGCCTGTCCGGTGCTCCAAGCTGGATTATGTTGGCAAGTTGGTTCCGGGGTGGACAACAACATTTGGCATGACGATTGGATTCCTAATATTCCAAATTATCATATTCATAAACCTGCTCATGGTACTCTTTCTTCAATAACTTCCCTTATAAATCATGGTAATAAGACTTGGAACTTAAGGTTGTTGTAAGCAATTTTTCCAGAAGATATTGCGGCTGCCATTATGAGCATTCCTTTGAGCTTCCGGCGTAATAAAGATCGGTCACCTGGAAGCCTGATAAGAAAGGTATGTTCTCTATTAAAACTGCATACTGGATTGCTCGTGATATGGTGTTGGGTAATGTGCTGGCATCCTCATCTATTGGGGACCCCTTTAGCCATCTTTGGAAAACACTGTGGAAAGCTAATGTACCTGGCAAAGTTGCTAAATGTATTTGGCATGCTTGTCATAATCTGCTCCCAACAAGGGAAAGGTTAAGCAGGAAAGGCTACACTGGTGAGTTAGGGTGTCTTTTAAGTGCACATAAGGTTGAGTCCATCAGACATGTTTTCTGTGAATGCCTAACAGCAAAGGCTATATTCAATGCCCCTCCTTTTTCCTTTCAAACTGTGGTCACGCCCTCCTTCAGTTTCAAGGAATGGTTGCTGGAGCAAGCCTCTAATCTTTCTGCCAATCTTTTTGCTACACTAATGATGCTTCTTTAGGGCCTATGGAAAAATAGAAACGATAAGCTCTGGAATAACTTGTCTAGACCTACTTCTGCAATTGTGGCACACACTTTGGGGTGGTACGAAGAGTTTATACAAGCTAACAAATCCATTGATCAACCTTCTTCAGTGAAAATGAAAGGCAGGCCATCTTGGAGTCCTTCACTTGCTGGAATGCTGCACTTGAACATTGATGGGGCTTTTGTTCCTTCTCTGAATTATGGTGGTGTGGATGGTGTTATTCGAAATGAAAAAGGAGAGTTTATAACTGGGTTTGCTTCCAGAAAAAGCCATGTGATTTCAGCGTTGCATGCTGAGTTATTGGTAATTAAGCATGGATTGGAATTAATCCAAGCATTGGCCTTGACTAACGTCATTGTACTTGGTGATTGTATGGTGGCTACTAAGGACATTGGTGAACCGGGGGAGGATCTCTCCCAGCTTGGCATCTTGGTAGAGGATATTAAAAAGTTGCTGCATGAGTTGCCTACTGTCGGTATTCAACACACCTATAGAAGTGCCAACAATGTAGCTCACAGGTTAGCTAGCCATGTATTTGATTTCAATGTTCAGGAAGAATGGTTCACAATTGCTCCGGAATTTAATCTAGATGCCATCATTTACGATTGTACTCGTATGAATCAATAGTAGAAACTTTTCGTTGTTCAAAAAAAAAAAGGAGTAAAATCCATATTCCCCATTTTACAATCTACATTCCTCCTCTCATTTTTTAGTTGAAATTTATATAAAAGACAAAATTTAAGTTAGTGAAGACAAATTCTAAGTTACCAAAAAAGGAAACATGAAGTGTGGATTGTGAATTGTAAAATAGAGAGTGTGAATTTTAATCCCCTTTATTAATTGGAAAATGGTTAACATACTTTCTTAAAAGATTTTCTTAATGCATCAAAACCAAAAGGCCTGCTCACCTAAAAGATAATTTTTAAGGGACTGTGAGGGACAAGTGAATCCGACGGCTAAAAATAAATGCACAGTTTTAAATTGTTATAATTTCTGCTTTTATATTTAATAGATGTGGTTGAGATGCATTTATCCTTCACAGTCTCTTAAAATTGTCCCTGAGGTGAGCAAGCCTATCAAAACCAATATTACAATCTTAGATTATTTGAGAACTCTCACAATATGTGAAATTTTCAATTGATAATCTATTCATTATATTTCAAAACCATATGATTTCTTTGAAAACTTTTAACAGAAATTGTTGTGGTTACCGTCCACACTAGGAAGGGCAACAACTACGAGCAAAGTGAATGGTTGCTAAGTTGATAAAAAAAATCAATTGAGGCGACATATCGAGTATATTCAATGAAAAATGAAGAAATTCAAGAATATTTCGTCATAAGGATGTCATCAATGGAGAACATCTAAAATTGCATGCCACATGGTATGAAAAATATACAATTAATAATTCTAGATTTTGGTCTTTACATTTGGGGGGTGGGTCGTGTGTGTGTGTGGGCGCATACACCTCAGAATATATAGATACATTTAAAGCTATAATTATGCATTTTATTTATTCTAAACGGAGGAGCAACAAAAATGATCAAGAGGACTTAAGAATAAATAAAAAAGATAGAAGGAAAGGGATCGTAGCTTCAACACTAAGATTATCGAAAGCCAGGGGTCTAGAGTTTAGGGTTGGGTGAGGTCAATGCGAAGACCCGAAATTTCAGTTAAATATTTTGTAATTCAATATTTGTCAAATTATATGAATTAAGAATTGTGGGTGTGATTGGAATGTTGTTGCGTGAGTTTCGAATGATTTTATTTTTGAAATTTAATGTTATTTAGGGTTTACTAAAATTGACTTTTTATACGTAAGGAATTTGAAGAAACTTCATTCATGAAAGTCGTAGAGCTCGTCGATACGAGTTCGTGCAAATGTGGAACGCAAGAATCGGACTTCGTATGAGAAAGTTATCGCATTTGGAAAAGTTTCCATTTCAGGCATATATAGGCTACTATTTCCGGAAATATCTAAAAATAGCATAATTATCCAAAAAAGGAAACCACGGGTTACTGTTCATCTTCTCTCTCTCTCTTCCTCCGTCGGCCGAAAACAGAGCAATTCTTTTGCCGGCCTTTTCTCACAGCTCCGGCCACCGTTTGAGGTGAAACGAAGCCCAGATCGACTCTACTCCTTCCTGTGAGTCGACTGGTGGTCACGGTTTCCCCTCTCGTGGCGGCTACACGGCAGTGGAACTCAAAAATCAATCCGAGCCCTAAAACGAACCAACAACGATTTCTCCTAGCTCCGGCCACCAAAACTTGAGTTCTTTATCTTGTTGAACTCGTATTAAGGAGTAGAACACACAGCAAAAAGACCCAGACCAGAAGTGAAGCTTTTGACGTCGAACGGAGCAACTATCGGAAAATTTCTGTTTTCCGGCGAACCAGACTGTTTTTAGGTATTTTCGACCACTTCCACTTGTTTTCTCACTTTGTGCTAGTTATGAAAATTGATCAAAATGATGAAACGACGAGGATAAGCTCAGCCTCGACACCATTGGCGGTGGTCGGCGGCGGCTCTTCCCTAAACTCCGGCGGCCCTTTCCGGCCACCTCCGGGGGTACCATGAGTAGTTTTTGCTCATTTTTAGATTCTACATATCGATACGATCATTTTGATATATAGTATGTGAATTTTGGATATCGTATGAATTAGTTATGAATTTTACGATTTCAATTGATTTCGATCGCTCGATTTGTGATCTATGAAGTTTAGACCGTCCGATAGAATTCTAGTTTTGATATAATGATCGTAGGACTGTCTCGATGACCTTGTGTGGTCACGGGTGAAGATCCGACCGTTGGATCTTCATATAAGTGTGTTTTTGAAATTATACGCTAATTTAATTATCGTTTTGATTAGGTGTTTGACGGATTTGTTAGCGGACGATTGTGAATCGTATTTTGGGCTGTCAGAAGACGCAGCGGGAGTTTAGAGGTGAGTAAATCTCACTTGGTTCATTTACGAACCGAATTTCCTTAATTGCCCAATTTATTTGTTATGTGTGAGAAAATGGTTTTAAGAAATGTGTTTTAAAGTATATTAAAAATGAATTTCTTGATTTTGCATCGTGTGAACTATAGTTGGTATTAGTGATCATTCTGTGTGGATGGTTATGTATATATATATATATATATATATATATATATTTACGTGATTATATATTGAATGGTGTGACATTGAGGTGTGGAATTGTGATAATATATTGTTGATAAATGTTGATAATATGATTTTATTATGTTGTTAATATTTGATAAATGTTGGTGATAAGCATGTTGATTTTGTGAGTTGAATAGAAGGTAGAGAACGTAGGATTCCGAGGATCGAATGGTCCAAGGATCTTTGGTTAATAATAACCGGAGTGTATGTGTTCTGAGGACAGGGAGGTCCAAAGTTCGACCTTTGAATAATAACGGGGATATATTGTTCTGAGGACATGAAATGGTCCAAAGTTCGAGAGTTACTGAGTAACCTGGAGGTGCCGTTACTTGACCCTGGGCCAAGGTGCAGAGGTAACGAGGCAGTTAGAGCTCTAACGTGAGGCTAAAGTGGCGATTGTTGTGATTAGGTGCCAAGTGGCGAGAGTTGTGATTTGGTGATTGTGGAAATGTGTTCCATGTTGTTTCCTGTGTGTCAATTTGATGTTTCTTTGTGGTTGTTGAGATTGTTGATTGTTTACTTGAGTTAAAAGAATTGTGATTTAATAAAACAACTGTTCATTTCATATTTATTCATACGAGCTTTCAGAAAGCTTATCAGGTTTTGTGTTGTTGCAATCCTGGTACACTATTCAAACGGTGTAGCGGATAATCCTGCAGGTCAGGATAATCAGGGTGGAGAGCGAGCTGCGTATGGCAGCAGGGTCGAGACCAGCACCTGGTCTATTTTGGTGTGTTTTGTAGACTCTTGTGAGCAGAATATTTTATTTATGTTAGTATTGTAATAATTGACTCGAGAGATAGTTTGCTACGAGGTTTGTGTTTTGGTTTATGAGATGTTGGTTTATAAAAAAATTCATGACGTGATTTGTTTAGTTGTATTCATGTTTCAGATTTGAATTTATTATTCGAAATTCGGGGCGTGACAGTTAAAGTATACTTTAATTTATTATTATTATTATTTTTTATCTAGTCAAATGAAGTGAGGTTATATAGATGGTGACAATCGTGAGCTCGATATTGTAAATGAAAACTGCTGGAGATATTTAGACTAAATCTGGATGCCAAATGATGTAGCATGCATGGTCATCTACTCAACTTCTTTTCTCTATTTGGATCTAAATTTAATGGTGGAGAATAATAAGGTGGTTGGCATATATTTACATGTCTCATTATTCTGCACTAAAGGATTTAGATTCAATGACGATTAAACACAACTAAGAAAAAAATTTATCGAATAGGTGAATAAAACTCACAAATGAAGTTATACCTACCACATCACCTCAATGATACGACACCATCTATGCCACAGAGTTTATTACAATTGAATCTTTTCTTTCAAATTTGTCACGATTATGTTTCTTTATTTATTTTTTGAACCTTTTTGTTGGGTTTCCCCATAGACATTTTATTTTGTGCTACAGTTAGAAATCTAAAATAAAATGGGAATGAAAATTGGCACTTTTTTTTAATTTTTTATTAACCACACCCATTTTTATGGACATGTCCTTTAAAAATATTCATTAAGGGGGATGTGGTTTGTAAAAGCTTCAGCGCCCAAATGAAAATTAAGAAATCTAGCAAATGATTTTGTTGTGATGTCGTAGTGGCTTGGTTAGCGTTTTTGTTTTTACCATATACTATGATAATCTAATATACACTTTAATGCAAGACGATTATCAAACAATACTAATAACCTGTTAATGTGCAAAAACTATAGGTTACGGTAACTCACTTTAGCTTGTTGCAAACCGCACGTCCAATACTCTTGTTGACAAATCTGTAGATATATAATGCTTGAATATTTAAATTAAAATAGAACGGACTCCAAAAAGGCCAAGAGAACCTATTGCTGACTCATAAGCACGCCAAGATTACACATTAAGACCAAAATCACTTATTGAAACTTCAACAAATATGGGAAGAAGTGGAGGGCCTTGAATAATTGGAACTAAACTTATAGTGCGCAACTTTTGTGGAATAGATTTAACTTAAGTGATTGCTATGATAAACAATATTTTGTGTTCTTTTGATAATAATGTGTTTTTGGATCTATGTTCATTCGTATCAAATTAATGACAACTATTATGTGTTAATCTATTTTAACATCTATTCGGATTTTTGTAAGGGTGCAGGTATTGTGACTCTACCATTTTCTTTGTTTACCCTACTTACTCATTACACCCTACATTTTAATTTCAATTATTAAATTTACTTATCTAACCCATTTTGTTTCCAAGAATATCCTCATATGATAAATTCAATTAAAAACGAGATTTTTTTTTAATGAAAATCTATCATTTAATTTGCACAACTAAAAAAAACTAAAATCTATGTTCATTCAAGTTTCCTAATAAAATCATAACCGATTTGCTTCCATTTTTTTAAAAAACATTCTTTTAGTTTCGATGTTCTTCTATTCCAAACTATGTCAAAAAATTAGTAAGTTAACAACAATGAGCAATGAAGAAGAGATTAATTTTTTTTTTGTATTTTAAATTTTACTTTCGGTGTTCACAAAGAGTATTGCAAATATTTTAATGAAGTTAACACTAATGATTTTGTGAATCTTAAAACGAATTAACGATGCTGAGGCAACAAAAAGACCAAAAACAATAATAATAAATTCAAATTTGGGTGGAGAAGATGAAGACTTATATTATCCAATGAGAAATTAGGTAGTTTTTGTATTTAATTAATTTGTTATGTATTTATATTTGGCTTACATATTTAGATTTTAAAAAATTAATGTACTCATTTGTCATTCTGCACTTGGGTAATATAGTTTTTTAATAATTCAAATGTTTTTTATTTTGTAAGTGAGTTATAATAATTAACCGAGACTAAATTCGGTTTTTGAAATTAAATTGTGTGGTGAGGTTGTTAAGGAAAAGAAATTTTCAGGATGGTTATTTTGACATTGTAGTAATTCATGTTTCTGATTTTAAATTTTTATTCTAAAATTCGGGCCGTGACAGAATTGATTTTGGACCTAAACCACATGATAGTTGTGAAGACCCGAAATTTCAGTTAAATATTTCGTAATTCAATATTTGTCAAATTATATGACTTATGAGTTGTGGGTGTGATTCGAATGTCGTTATTTGAGAAATTTGGTTTCGAATAATTTTAGTATCGAAATTTAACGTTATTTAGGGTTATTAAAAATCGACTTGTTTTACGTAAGGAATTTGAGGAAACTTCCTTCATGAAAGTCGTCGAACTCGTCGATACGAATTCGTGCATATGCGGAACGCAAAAATCGGAGTTCGTACGAAGAAGTTATAGCATTTAGAAAATTTGCCAAATTGGGTATATATATAAATGGAAAGTTTCCAAAATTAGGGTTGCCATTTTCAGCTGGTGGCATTGTTCACCTTCTTCATTTTTCTCTCCCACGCGCGCGACCAAGCTCCAAAAACAGAGCAAACTTTGCCGGCTCTTTTCTCACAGCTCCAGCCATCGTTTGAAGCGAAACGAAGCCCAGATCGACTCTACTCCTTCCTATGAGTCGACTGGTGGTCACGGTTTCCCCTCTCTTGGCGGCTACGCGGCGGTGGAGCTCAAAATCGATCCGAGCCCTAAAAAGAACCAGCGGCGATTTCTCCTAGCTCCGGCCACCAAAACTTGAGTTCTTTAACTTGTTGAACTCGTATCAAGGAGTAGAACACGCAGCAAGAAGACCCAGATCGGAAGTGAAGCTTTTGACATCGAACAGAGCAACTATCGGAAAATTTCGGTTTTCCCGCGAACTGGACTGATTTTAGGTATTTTCGACCAATTTCGCTCATTTTCTCACTTCGTGCTAGTTATGAAAGTTGCTCAAAATGATAAAACGAAGCGGATAAGCCCAGCCCCGACACCATTGGCAGTGGTTGGCGGTGGCTCTGCCCTAAATTCCAACGGCTATTTCCGGCCACCTCCGGGGGTACCAAGAGCATTTTCTGCTCATTTTTAGATTCTACATGTCAACACGATCATTTTGATATATAGTATGTGAATTTTGAATATCGTATGAATTAGTTATGAATTTTACGATTTCGATTAATTTCGATCGCTTGATTTGTGATCTATAAAGTTTGGACCGTCCGATAGAATTCTAGTTTTGATATAATGATCGTAAGACTGTCCCGATGACATTGTGTGGTCACGGGAGAAGATCCGACCGTTGGATCTTCATATAAGTGTGTTTTTGAAATTATACGCTAAGTTAATTATCGTTTTGATTAGGTGTTTGACGGATTTGTTAGCGGACGATTATGAATCATATTTTGGGCTGTAAGAAGACGCAACGGGAGTTTAGAGGTAAGTAAATCTCTCATGGTTCATTTACGAACCAAATTTTCTTATCGCACGATTTATTATTATGTTTGAAAAATGGTTTCAAGAAAAATGAATTTTTAAGTATATAAAAATGAATTTCTTGATTTTGCATCGTGTGAACTATAGTTGGTATTAGTGATCATTCCTGTGTGGATGGTTACGTGTATATACATATATATATATATATATATATATTTACGTTATTATATATTGAATGATGTGACATTGAGGTGTGGAATTGTGATAATGTGTGTTGATAAATGTTGATAATATGATTTTATTATGTTGTTAATATTTGATAAATGTTGGTGATAAGCATGTTGATTTTGTGAGTTGAATAGAAGGTAGAGAACGTAGGATTCCGAGGATCGAATGGTCCAAGGATCTTTGGTTAATAATAACCGGAGTGTATGTGTTCTGAGGACAGGGAGGTCCAAAGTTCGACCTTTGAATAATAACGGGGATATATTGTTCTGAGGACATGAAATGGTCCAAAGTTCGAGGGTTACTGAGTAACCTGGAGGTGCCGTTACTTGACCCTGGGCCAAGGTGCAGAGGTAACGAGGCAGTTAGAGCTCTAACGTGAGGCTAAAGTGGCGATTGTTGTGATTAGGTGCCAAGTGGCGAGAGTTGTGATTTGGTGATTGTGGAAATGTGTTCCATGTTGTTTCCTGTGTGTCAGTTTGATGTTTCTTTGTGAATGTTGAGGTTGTTGATTGTTTACTTGAGTTAAAAGATTTGTGATTTAATAAATCAACCGTTCATTCTTATTTACTCATACGAGTTTTCAGAAAGCTTACCGGGTTTTGTGTTGTTGCAATCTCTGTACACTATTCAAACGGTATAGCGGATAATCTTACAGGTCAGGATAATCAGGGTGGAGAGCGAGCTGCGTAGGGCAGCAGGGTCGAGACCAGCACTTGGTCTATTTTGTGTGTTTTGTAGACTCTTGTGAGCAGAACATTTTATTTATGTTAGCATTGTAATAATTGACTCGAGAGATAGTTTGCTACGAGGTTTGTGTTATGGTTTATGAGATGTTGGTTTATAAAAAAGTTCAGGACGTGATTTGTTTAGTTGTATTCATGTTTCGGATTTTGAATTTATTATTCGAAATTCGGGGCGTGAAAGTAGTATCCAGTATTTAGCTCTCTCTCTCTCTATATATATATATATATATATATATATATATATATATATATATATATATATATATATATAGATTTTATCCAGAGAGGAGCTCCGCTTTGAAATTACCATGTGAAGTTCGAGTTTTTGGTCACTTTTCGGTCGCATATCCACATCTCGACCGTTCAGTTTTTGGATACTAGTTTATAGATCATCTCTACAAATTTTCAGTCAAATTGATGATCGTTAAGGTATCTAACTCGCTTAAACTAAACTAATAGACGTACTGAATCTATCAAACTGAACTATACTAGCTTTAAGGCAGTTATCGATATCTATACACACACATATATATATAATTCATCCAAAAAAAGAGAGTGTGTGTGTGTACACACACATATATAGTCTATAACTCCAACTTGAGAAGTTGACAAAAATAAAAAAAAGTGATCTAGATGTGGATTTAATATTGATGGGTTAGTGTGAAATGAGGAATAATTTAGGTGCTTCCGGTGATCGTAGACTTGAGAATTTGACATTTTCATTACAGTTGGAGTCTTGACTTGAATTGGCAATGTCTAACAAAATTTGGGTTGGGTTTTTAACTTTTTATTAAAAAGAAACCCATTTATTTCATCGAAAGTAAGCAACAACAAACTGACGGAGTCATATTTCAAAGCTTTATCTAAAGTAATTCATGAACTTAAAGTTAAGGTCAATAATCTTTGAGGAATTCGAGTAGTTCATGTTAGGGAAGCTTCAAGGACTGTGTTTAAATGGTCCTGCATCCAGTATTCATTTGAGTGTGTGTGGACATTTATTGTTAACTATTTGGTTAACAGGATGAAGATTTATCTTCTCTGGAGACCATGCATTTTCTCATTTTGAGTATGCTAAAAAATTTGGTTTCCTCGCTGAAGACATCACTACCACACACATTATAGGAGCAAAACTTAGTTGACATTGAAATGATACAAAGTATATTTTCTACCATACCTCTTTAGTAACGGATAATATTTTAAAAAGTCACAACTGTTGCAAGCTGCATACATTTTACATGCACTTTGAAGTTATTTATTGTGACATTCACTCACTCATGCACTTCTCCCATTTGTAAATCTGTTACACGATCCTAATAAACTAAATACGAACAAAAACAAGTGAAAAATAAGAGCAAATAAGACTTTGTTATCCAATTAACATGCAGTTAAGTTTTTGTGACAATGAAATTTACACCCAATTAAAATGAGAGGCTGAAAAAATTGAGAGGTTCATAAACCCGACATGTCGAGAATTAGAGGTAATATGATATAAATAAAAATAAAGTGTCATTACATATTTTGTATTAATGGGTGGGCTTGTTTGGTTGGGCTTTTGTAGTGACTAATTTTTCTTCTTTAATATGCTTAATAATTGTTCCTGACTAGCTTGACTCGACTAATAGGACCGTTATTCTAATGCTTGAAGGAGAACAATGCAAATGCCTAATACTCCTTATAAAACGGCAAGGATTATTTATAGATTTAAATTTATGGTGCATCTATTGTCACCTTATCATTTTCTTAGTTCATTCTACAAATATTTAAATTATTGAAAAACCATATTACCCAAGTGTAAAATGACTAATAAGTACACTAATTGTCTAAAATCTAAATATGTAAGGATATCTAAATACATAATCAATTATTAAATAATTAAATTGCATTGGATAACATTAATCTTCATCTTCTCCATCCAAATTTAAATTTATTATTAATTTCTTGTCTTTTTGTTGCATTATTGTCGTTAATTCGTTATTCAATTCACAAAACCATTAAAGTGTGTTTGGATGAGGGAAAAATGATGGAATTTAATTGAAAGTGAGGATTTCATAATTCCTACATGCTAATTACCTGGTTTGGCATTATCAATTTTAAATTTCTTTGTGGAAAAAAAAACGAAGGAACTCATTATTTAAATTCCCCACTTCAATTTCCACCAAAATATGTGTCATTTATGAATTCCTTTACAATATTCAATTTTCATTTCCAAAACAAGGCTTTTTTCTATTTTATTTTATTTATTTAAACTTTCTTAATTTATTACACATTTTACATCCTAAATAGATACAACCAAACAATAGAAATTGCAATTAATGGAATTTTAGATTGATGGAGTTAAAGATTTCATCATTTACAAAATTCCTATGGATTTCATAATTTTCTCATCCAAACACACCGTTAGTGTTAACTTCGATTATTAAAGTCTTTGCAATACTCTTTGTGAAACCAAATGTAAAAATAGAAAACACGGAGAAAAAAAAAATCAATATCTTCTTCATTGCTCATAGTTGTTAATTTACTAATCTTTTGACATAACATTGAAACTAAAAAATAAATAAAAAAATAAAAGTAAATCAGATTATGATTTTATCAAAAAACTTTAATATATTTTAATTTGTATTGATACAAATTAAATGAGAGATTTCGTTAAAAAAAAATTCTTTTTTAATTGGATATGTCATATAAAGATATTTTTGGAAAGAGAAATGGGTTAGATAAGTAAATTTAATAATTGAAATTAAAATGTAAGGCGTAATGAGCAAGTAGGGTGAACAAAGAAAATGGTAGGGTGTCAATAGCCGCACCCTAAATTCATAGTAACAAAAAAAAAGCATATAATGTTAAAAAAATGAGGCTAAGTTTGGGACATAGCATTGTTTTGGCAGCACAAGTATATTGTCTCTGACCCTGAAATAGTTGGGATCCAATAACTCGGCCATGGTCATAACGATATAGAACTCGATTTATCTGACCCCTGAATATAGTAATATCAGTTGAGGTCCTCTGGAAGAGAAAGAAGCAATGAAGGGGGCATCCATATGAACAGCTCTTGTCCACTGTATTACAACCATAGGGTTCCTGGAATTAGTTCATCCCAATACATAAAGCTCAGTGCTCAAATATTTAAAGAGGAGACAGCATAAAGTACAATTGAGCTGCAAAAAGATGTGAATGATATATATGGAGCTTGAAAATCTTACTTGGTAGTGTTTATATACCGCTCAATCTTAAGTCCATCATTAACAAGCACATAGGTAGCTGGGATGATAGGGGTGTATCCGTAATCAAGCATTTCATCTTCTGTCATTATAGTTCCTACCCTATTTAAGTCTTTAATAGATGGATCCTGATTGCTTTGCCCTCTGCACAACACAATCCTTCCCTTCACCTTCTGAGGGTTTAAAGTCCCAGTGTCACAAGCACTGCCATCATTTTGTATATTAGTTCATCATTAGGAATTTAGGATCATTGTTGAAATGGCCCTGTTAAAAGAAAACAATTTGTAGAATTCTTATCTAGTTTGACTTGTATGAGTCATCTCTCACAACATGTTTACGGATGTCAGTGCATAACAGTAAGCCTTACATGCATGTTGTGAGAGAACAGTTATACATGTCGGGTTCATTAAAATCTTTCTTCCACAATTTCAGACCTCGCATTTCCGTAGAGGTCTGAAGTAACGTTGGAAGCACGGGCTCCACTTGTGAGGGGATACATCTGTTTCTTGGGGGTGAAGGTATTGATTGAATTTCCCTACCAATAAATGAACGATCAATCAATTAGCTCATAATCCACGGTGCTTCACTTGTTTGTGAGAGAGATAGGAGAGACTTACAGAAATTTTCTAGCCATTACCCAACTTAACTAGAGTCTTTAACAGCCTATCAAGGCTAGTAGCAGCCACAGTCATTATCCATGGTGCAATATTCTGAACAGAAAATGCATAAGATCCATCATTCCCAGCTGAGGCTGAAACCAAAATCCCTCTCTTCATGGCATGAAACGATCTGAGAGCAATGGAATCCTGGAGGAAATTCCATGAAGGACCGCCAACGGAGATTGATATCAAGTCCACACCATCAGCAATAGCTTCATCAAACGCGGCCAAGATGTTCATGTCACCGCAGCCACCAGTCCAGCATGCTTTGTATGTGGCTATACGTGACGATGGCACTTCCCCAGGAGCAGTCCCTTTTGCAATGCCATATTGGCTGGCGCCTCGGATGGGTACACCACCAACAATGGAGGCTGTGTGAGTGTTATGGCCATCAGTGTCAACTGGACTAGCGTTGTCGTCGTAACCGGGTACTGAATAGAAAGATTCGTCAACACATTTCAACGGACTGTTAATTTTGCAACATATTTGGTCAAGAAATATGGACATCATATTCATTTTTGACTCATTCTTTTAGAGTTACTGGAACAATGAAAATCCAACGAGCTCTGTTGTAATGCTGAAGCAGATATCACTCGTGTGAATGCATGTTAGGTTTTTTTTACGGAATCATAGCCAAATATTACTTGTTTCCCAGTGGTCGTCTAATTTAGTATCACGGTATCGTAGATATCAAACTTTTACCCTCAATTTTATATAGTCCAGCTGATTAGGCGAACAAGGCTTAGTTTGAGCTTCTAGGGTTCATTGATTGTCTAATAAGGTACAAAATCGAAACTTACAATAAAATGATGTGGTGATAGAGAGATACACACACACACACAAATACTTGTTACAGCCGGTGAAATTACCACCCTTCATAAATTTTCCTTTCCATTTTCTTGGGGGTGGTCTGAAGCCTGAATCGTTCATATTGGGACAAGCCGGCCAAATTCCTAACTCTCAGAATAAATAAATGAAGTTCATAGTAAGTTCATACAGCGAAACAAAACTGTCACAAAATTTGCGATCTGAAAAGTTAGTACAAGTCTGTGGACCAACCTGTATCTATCACACCCACTACGATCTTGCTCTCTATTGGCAAGTTTCGTTTCTTCATATTTCCTAGCAATCCTAGGAAATCCCATTACCTTGTTGTATGTAATTTGAGCTTGGTGTTTGGAAACACTGAAACAACCCGATCATCATCTACAAAGGACAGAAAGAGTTTAAAATTCTCAGCCTTGAAGTGTTCAGGTATTATGACCATGCAGGAAGAAACTGGTCATTACTCTCCAATTGCTGTCTTGAGCAAGTTATCATGGCCGGCTGTGGTCATGACCATAGTGGAGGATCCGGGTTCCTGCAGTTCTCCCATGTACACAATGTAAGGCTGCAGTTGTACAATGTCATATCACTCTTGTCTAACTTAACATGGTGTAAGATTGATAACAACAATCTACTGCAAACTAATCTAACATATTATATTGTTAGACCGTCAATTAAAACTACTTGTGTAGTACCCGTAATTTTCATTTTAAATTCGAGTAATTGTGTTGAACGATTATTGTGCAATTTCATGAATATTGTTCGATAATATTTCACTTTTTGAATTATCGAAGGTTCGGAACGATTATTTTAACGAAAAGTTCGAAATGCTCGATTTGAGAAATCGACTTTTTCTACGTACAAAATTTGGAGAAACTTCCATCATGAAAGTTGTAGAGCTCGTCGATACGAGTTCGTACACGTGCTGAACACAAAAATCAGATTGTTTTTGAATTAGTTATTGAATTTAGAAGAAATTCTGAAACATGTATATATAGGAAAAACCCTAGAAATTTTTGGAAACCCTTTTTTTTTTCCACCGGCCTCCTTTCCTTTTTTGGAAAACACTGTTCATCTCTCTCTCTCTCTCTCTCTCTCTCGTTTTCTCTCTCGGCCGAAAGCAACAAAAACAGAGCACGGAGAAACGTGCTCCCATTCTCTCCTCCGGCCACCTCTCGAGCTGCAACCACCTCCAGGAGATTCGCCTCGACCTTGCGCAGCTGCCAGATACAGCCTTGAGCCGCGACACGGCCGGCAGCGGCGGCGGCACCTCTCAAACCGAAAAGGCTCGTTTTCGGTTCGATCTCAATATCTCGAGCTATAGGTCACCATTTCACTTGATTCTTAGCTCATTGAACTCGCCTCAACTTCCTTTACAAGCACCAAGAAGGACTGGAGTTGGGTCGAATATTTTCACGTTCGTCGGAGCTCGAACCCATGTAGTCGAAGAACCACCTATCGATCCAAATATCTTGAGTTATACATGATCGTTTCTTGTGATTCTTGGCTTGGTGAGTTCGCAATGAAGTTCTGAACAAGTTTCCAGAAGAGATCGAAGCAAGTTGTTGCAGTTTTCACGTCGGTTTTCAAGCTCGCCGGATTCTGGAAAAATTCTGGCCGCCGACTGTATTTGGTAATTTTCGATCTCTTCCAGTCATTTTTTGGTCTTGTGCTAGTTATGAAAGTTGCTCAGAATGATGAAACGAATGGGAGAAGCTTAGCCCAATACCATTGGTGGTGGTCGGCGGCGGCTCTGTCCCTAACTCCGGCGGCCCCTTCCGGCCACCTCCGGAGGTCTAAAATTTGGTTTCTATCCATTTTATAATTCTATGTTTCAATACAATCATTTCGGCATATTATACGCATTTTTCGGATATCGTATGAATTAGTTATGAATTTTGTGATTTCGATCTATTTCGATCGTTAGCTTTATGATCTGTGAAATTAGGACCGTCAGATGAACTTGTAAATTTGATATGATGATCATATGACTGTCCCAGTGGCTTTTTGAGGTCATGGGCAAAGATCCGACCGTTGGATCTTCGTATATATGCAAAACGGTAATTAGGGGAGCGATTCATGAGAATCCGCTCGTCGGATTTTGTTATAAATTAGAATCCGGCCGTTAAATGGTAGTTCAATTATGTTTTGGAATTATTGGCTAAATTCGAATCACATTTGATTAGGTGATTGACGGATTGTATTTGAGTGGGCTATTTCGGTGTTAATTATATTTGTATTGAAGACGCAGCGGGAGTATCGAGGTGAGTAAAACTCACGTGGTTCATATTACGAACCGAGCGTTATATATGTATTTATTTTTAGTAATTGTGTGAAAAATAATTTTGGATTAAATATTTGCTTTAAAAATTACATGGACTTGATCACTACGGTCCATAGGTAAGTAAAATGAATTTTAATTATACAAATGAATTTCACGATTTTCTTGTGTGAACTATAGATGGTATTAGTGGTCATTCCTGAGTGGATGACGTATATATATATTTACGTGGATAATATATACAGATGAGTGGATTGTTGAGTAATGATATGATTGAGTTGAATTGATGAATCGATTATATTCAATAGTGTAATTTCAGTTAGAGCTATTGTCTGTCATGTACCGTATTTTATAAATACGATGTTGAGGTTTTGTGAAGAAGGATGTGAGTTGGGGTTTGTCTTGATTTATTGATTTGGTATTTGATTGAGAGTGTTGCACTTCGTGGTTGTGGAAATGGTTGAGTGTTGACTTGAGTAGAATTGATTATGATTAAATTAAACAACAGTCTTTCCTTTTACTCATACGAGCTTTTATAAGCTTACCGGATTTTGTGTTGTTGCAATCCCGGTACACTATTCAAATGGTGTAGCGGATATTCCTGCAAGTCAGGATAACCAGGGAGGTGACCGAGCTGTTTAGGTGTTACAGCAGTTTTCGTTATTTTATTTAGTTGTGAGGTATGTATGCTCATTTAGAGCTTTACAGTTCGTTTTGGATTTGAGTTGTAATAATTAATCGATACTAAATTCGGTTTTGATTTTATTCGTGTGGTGAGGTTGTTAAGAAAAGAAATTTTCAGGATGATTATTTTTGTTTGTGGTAATTTTCATGTTTCGAATTTTGAATGTTTATTCTAAAATTTGGGGCGTGACAGTTTGGTATCAGAACGTAAGGTACATATTTGGTGATATGTCAATACTTACCGAGTGATGGCCCGTCTGCAGCGGATCCCCATCGTGTGCTCTTCGGTATTGACAATGTCATTGGGTATGTGAGAGCGTTAGGTTGGCTAGGAACGTTAGCATGTCTTAAGAAATTTAGGCATTGTCATGTATGTTTAGTACTTGGTTAATATGGACTTGCATTTGACTTATGCTTTGTTTAAGTGTTATGAGTGTATTAATCAAGTATATCATGCTTATTAGGTAATGGAGATTGAGGGGAACGAAACCAGAGGTCAAGGTAGAGGCAGACCTCGTGGTAGGGGTAGAGGCCGAGGTAGGGGTAGGGCCCCTCCGGTCGATGATGCATATGAGGCGGAGGTAGAGGCGCCTTATGAGGATCAACCTATTCCTCCTATGGCCATGGTTGATGATCCTGCTCGCTTGCTGATGCTAGTAAGGGAAATTACCCGCTTGGGAGCAACCAAGTTCGGAGGAGGCATTGACTATATGGTGGCGGATCGATGGATAGAGGATTTGCAGACCTATTTTGATCTGCTTGATTGCAGTGAGACCGACAAGAGGAAGCTAGCCGCTTTCATGCTGAAGGATGAGGCTAGGGTGTGGTGGAACGTCACACAGAGGAGCATTGAGGTGTCTACTTTGACATGGGACGGCTTCGAGAGGCTGTTCAGGGAGAAGTACTTTCCACCAGCAGTGAAGGAGAGGTTGGAACGAGAGTATGATGCGGAGTTCTCCAGACTGTACAAGTATATGAGGCAGATGGAGAATGAAGATTTGGCCAAGAAGTTTCAAAGAGGGTTGAGTCCTTCGATTGAGCGTGATGTGGCCATCTTGGAGCTGAAGACCAAGAGAGAGATCTTGGCTAAGGCACAGATCATTGAGCAGCAGAACCTGATCCGTAGAGAGAAGGAGTCTGCTGAGAGAGACTTCCAGGGCAAAGGAAAGGCCATAGCAGGAAGCAGTAGACCCAGAGACTTCAGGGGTGGGTTCTGGAAGAGACAGAGAACTCAGTTCCAGCATCAGGCTCCAGCTAGGGCAGCAGTAGCTCCTCCTATTTAGGTTATGCCTATTAGGCAGATAGCACCAGCAACTCCGGTGAAGTGCTTTAACTGTGGTGAGCCGGGCCACATCTCTCGTACGTGCACGAAACCACGAGGTAGGATATGCTACAGCTGTGGACAGGCAGGGCATCAGGCTAGGGAGTGTCCCCGAAATCAGGGTACAGTGCAGAGTAACCAGTAGAGGCAGCTACCACCTGCACCTGCTAGAGTCTTTGCCATCGGTCAGGCAGGCACGGGAGTGGAAGGTACCTTTTCTGTTTATCACTATCTTGCTAGAGTATTGTTTGATACGGGAACCTCACACTCTTTCATATCTAGTTTGGTTGTGGATGTTTTGGGTTTGATTACTATGCCTCTGACTAGATCGTTATATGTTACATCACCTCTCGGTGTGTCACTTAAGCTTATCATGTTTTGTGATGATTGCCCTATAGAGAGAGCAGAAACTATTTGCCAAGTTCTACAAGTGCGATTTCTGGCAGAGTGAAGTCAAGTTCCATGCTCATGTGGTCTCGAAGGATGGAGTATCTATGGATCCTTCGAAGGTTGAAGCAGTGATGAGTTGGAGTCGCCCTACTACGGTTACAAAAATCTGTAGCTTCCTTGGACTGTTAGGGTATTACAGGTGCTTCATTGAAGGGTTTTCTGGTATTGCTTTGGCTTTGACCAAATTGACCAGGAAGGACACTCAGTTCGTATGGTCGGATGAGTGTGAGAAGGCTTTCAATGAGCTGAAGATTAGATTGACTACAACTCCAGTGTTGACTATTCCTACTAGTGGTGGTGGTGGATTAGTCATTTACAGCGATGCATCTCATCAGGGTTTGGGGTGTGTGTTGATGCAGAATGGTAGTGTCGTTGCTTATGGTTCTAGACAGTTGAAGGTACATGAGCGGAATTTACCCACTCATGATCTAGAGCTAGCAGCAGTGGTGTTTGCCTTGAAGATTTGGAGGCACTATCTTTATGGTAAGAAATATGAACTCTTTTCTGATCATAAGAGTTTGAAGTATATATTCTCCCAAAAGGAATTGAACATGAGGCAGAGGAGATGGATGGAACTCATTAAGGACTATGATTTCACCTTGGAGTATCATCCCGGAAAGGCGAATGTAGTGGTGGATGCTTTGAGTAGGAAACCTCGAGTAATCATGGCATCGATTATGGTGCGAGAGTGGCGCATGTTAGAAGCTGCATCAGAGTTTGACCTTATGCCCGCAGGAGCAGAACAGGGAATCTTTCTCGGTAGTATCACCTTACAACCCACCTTGATCTCCAGGATCATTCAGGGTCAGATACTTGATGAGTTTGCTCAGGCAAGGATTGTTGAGATGACTGTTGACCCGGATGTGGAGGGTCCTTCCGAGTGGATAATTGGGGCTAATGGAGGGTTGAGATTTCGAGGGAGATTGTATGTACCGAGTGTTGATAACCTCATAGAGGAGGTCATGCGGGAAGCACATAGGTCTCGATATACTATACATCCAGGAGGTACTAAAATGTATATGGATCTACGAATGCAGTTTTGGTGGTATGGTATGAAGAGGGATGTGACAGAACATGTGTCGAAGTGTCTTATCTGTCAACAGGTGAAGGCAGAGCATTAGAGACCAGCAGGAATGCTGAACCCCTTATCGATTCCTGTTTGGAAATGAAAAGATATCTCTATGGACTTTGTGACTGGATTGCCTAGGTCAAGGCAAAGTTATGACTCGATTTGGGTGATTGTTGACAGGCTGACTAAATCAGCACACTTTCTTCCGGTGGCAAAAACGTACTCAGGGGATGCGTTGTGTAAGTTGTACGTGAACGAGATAGTGAGGCTTCATGAAGTGTCTGTGACGATTGTCTCTGATCGTGATGCTCGTTTCACTTCAGAATTCTGGCGTAGGTTCCATAACGCATTTGATACATCTCTTGCTATGAGCACTGCATTTCACCCACAGATAGATGGGCAGACCGAGAGAGTGAATCAGGTGATGGAGGATATGCTTAGAGCTTGTGTTCTGGATTTTAAGGGTAATTGGGCGGATCATCTGCCATTGGTAGAGTTTGCCTACAACAACAGCTATCACTCTAGTATCAGTATGGCACCATATGAGGCTCTTTATGGTAGGCCATGTAGGACTCCTATCTGTTGGGTAGAAGCAGGGGATAAAGGGCTCATCGGTCTTGAGATTGTACAGGAGACTACAGAGAAGGTCACTACTATTCGAGACGGGATCCGAACCGCTCAGAGTAGACAAAAGAGTTATGCAAACTTGAAGAGGAAACCTTTGGAGTTTGAAACATGCGATCATGTGTTCTTGAAGGTCTCACCTATGAAAGATGTGGTGAGATTTGGCAAGAAGGGGAAACTCTCACCGAGGTATGTTGGACCCTTTGAGATTCTGGAAAGGGTTGGTAACTTGGCATATCGTCTTGCTTTACCTGTTAGCATGTCGGGTGTGCACAATGTCTTCCATGTGTCTATGCTCAGGAAGTATGTTCGAGACGAGTCGCACGTGATTGATCACGGTGCGATCGAAGTGAACATAGATGCGACATTTGTAGTTGAACCTGTTTGTATCTTAGATAGGTCTACAAAGAAGCTTCGTAGGAAAGAGGTTCATCTCGTGAAGGTATTGTGGAGTCATCATGACGAGGGTGATGCGTCATGGGAGTTAGAATCTGACATGAGAACGAGGTATCCACAGCTCTTTGGGTAATTGGGTACTTGAATTTCGGGACGAAATTCCTTTAATGGGGGTAGATTGTAATACCCGCAATTTTCATTTTAAATTCGAGTAATTGTGTTGAACGATTATTGTGCGATTTCACGAATATTGTTCGATAATATTTCACTTTTTGAATTATCGAAGATTCGAAACGATTATTTTAATGAAAAGCTCGAAATGCTCGGTTTGAGAAATTGACTTTTTCTACGTACAAAATTTGGAGAAACTTCCTTCATGAAAGTTGTAGAGCTCGTCGATACGAGTTCGTACACGTGCTGAACACAAAAATCGGATTTTTTCTGAATTAGTTATTGAATTTAGAAGAAATTCTGAAACATGTATATATAGGAAAAACCCTAGAAATTTTTGGAAACCCTATTTTTTTTCCACCAGCCTCCTTTCCTGTTTTTGGAAAACATTGTTCATCTCTCTCTCTCTCGTTTTCTCTCTCGGCCGAAAGCAACAAAAACAGAGCACGGAGAAACTGTGCTCCCATTCTCTCCTCCGGCCACCTCTCGAGTTGCAACCACCTCCAGGAGATTCGCCTCGACCTTGCACAGCTGCAGAGGCAGCCTTGCGCCGCGACACCGCCGGCAGCAGCGGCGGCACGACCCAAACCGAAAAGGCTCGTTTTCAGTTCGATCTCAATATCTCAAGCTATAGGTCACCATTTCACTTGATTCTTGGCTCATTAAACTCGCCTCAACTTCCTTTACAAGCACCAAGAAGGACCAGAGCTGGGTCGAACGTTTTCACGTTCGTCGGAGCTCGACCCCGTGTAGATCAAAGAACCACATATCGATCCAAATATCTCGAGTTATACAAGATCGTTTCTTGTGATTCTTGGCTTGGTGAGTTCGCAATGAAGTTCTGAATAAGTTTCCAGAAGGGATTGAAGCGAGTTGTTCCAGTTTTCACGTCAGTTTTCAAGCTCGTCGGATTCTGGAAAAATTCCGGCCGCCGATTGTATTTGGTAATTTTCGATCTTTTCCTGTCCTTTTTTGATCTTATGCTAGTTATGAAAGTTGCTTAGAATGATGAAATGAAGGGGAGAAGATCGGCCCGACACCATTGGTGGTGGTCGGCGGTGGCTATGACCCTAACTCCGGCGGCCCTTTCTGGCCATCTCCGAAGGTCTAAAATTTGGTTTCTGTCCATTTTATGATTCTATGTTTCAATACGATTATTTCGGCATATTATACGTATTTTTCGGATATTGTATGAATTAGTTATGAATTTTGTGATTTCGATCGATTTAGATCGTTAGATTTATGATATGTGAAATTAGGACCGTCCGATGAACTTGTAAATTTGATATGATGATCATATGACTGTCCCAGTGGCTTTGTGTGGTCATGGGCAAAGATCCGACCGTTGGATCTTCGTATATGTGCAAAACGGTAATTAGGGGAGCGATTCGTGAGAATCCGCTCGTCGGATTTTGTTATAAATTAGAATCCGGCAGTTAAATGGTAGTTCAATTATGTTTTGGAATTATTGGCTAAATTCGAATCACATTTGATTAGATGATTGACAGATTGTATTTGAGTGGGCTATTTCGGCATTAATTATATTTGTATTGAAGACGCAGCGGGAATTTCGAGGTGAGTAAAACTCACGTGGTTCATATTACGAACCGAGTGTTATATATGTATTTATTTTTAGTAATTGTGTGAAAAATAATTGTGGATTAAATATTTTCTTTTAAAATTATATGGACTTGATCACTACGGTCCATAGGTAAGTAAAATGAATTTTAATTATACAAATAAATTTCACGATTTTCTTATGTGAACTATAGATGGTATTAGTGGTCATTCCTGAGTGGATGATGTATATATATATTTACGTGGATAATATATACTGATGAGTGGATTGTTGAGTAATGATATGATTGAATTGAATTGATGAATCGATTATATTCAATAGTGTAATTTCATAATAATATTGTGTACCTTAGTTGGGTTGATTTCAGTATGTGATATTACATGTTGTGCTCATTTATGGGTTTAGGGTCAACGTAGTGACCGGTGTGGGGTGATCGGACGCTCTAATCCTGGGTGGATGATGGGATACGATTGGTTGAGTATGTGAAATTATCAGACGTTCTAAATATGTATATAAGTATACATATTGATGAAATACGATAATGATAATTATGTCATATGCCATAACCTAGGCCAGGTGACGGGCTACGATTCAGTTAGAGCTCTAGTCTGTCATGTACCGTATTTTATAAATACGATATTGAGGTTTTGTAAAGAAGGATGTGAGTTGGGGTTTGTCTTGATTTATTGATTTGGTATTTGATTGAGAGTGTTGCACTTCATGGTTGTGGAAATGGTTGAGTGTTGACTTGAGTAGAATTGATTATGATTAAATTAAACAACAGTCTTTCCTTTTACTCATACGATTTTTCATAAGCTTACCGGGTTTTGTGTTGTTGCAATCCGGGTACACTATTCAAATGGTATAGCGGATATTCCTGCAGGTCAGGATAACCAGGGAGGTGACCGAACTGTTTAGGTGTTACAGCAGTTTTTGTTATTTTATTTAGTTGTGAGGTGTGTATGCTCATTTAGAGCTTTACAGTTCGTTTTGGATTGAGTTGTAATAATTAACCGAGACTAAATTCGGTTTTGATTTTATTCGTGTGATAAGGTTGTTAAGAAAAAAAAAATTCAGGATGATTATTTTTGTTTGTGGTAATTTTCATGTTTCGGATTTTGAATGTTTATTCTAAAATTCGGAGCGTGACAACTTGAATGTCATATGATCTCAATCCACATTCTTGACAATAGAACATTATCTTATTTGCACAAAAAGATGGTGAACGTGCCAAAGGACCATATAATTTATGGTTTTGGGCATCGGTCATACCTTCCTAACACCATAACGATCCTCGTTTGTTCCTTGAGCCATTGTGGCTACAACACAAGTACTGGATACCAATACTAGCACTAGATATTGTTTTTTTTTTTTTTCCTTATCTGAAGCACTAGATATTGTAAGATCCACATACATAACACAGAAGTGAATGGCTTGTTGGCTTGTTGCACTGATATAAGTAAAGGAAAGAGCTAGCCACTCATATAACCAATAGTGATGATAATGTCTTCGACTGTTTTAAGTCTTTAGTCCAAGTCAAGGCTGATAGTCTGGTCGCCAGGATTTTGGATCTTCGAATCTATTACATAACTAGTGAACTGTTCATAAATGCTGCCATGTTTTCAAAATGACTTATAGCTTTCAAAATAAATCATAAGTTTTTGTTATTTCAATATCCAAGTTGAATATTGAAATGATTAAAACTTATGATTTGAATGACTTAACACTAGTGATTTACTAGTCAGATAGACCGCACTTTGCTGCGGGTCTCTTTGTCATTGGTATGCGTTATTGAAAAAATAATAAGAAGTGTTCATATGCATAGAAAGGTGTATTATAAACTTATTCATATGCCGATAAAAAGCTTGAATACGTTAATCAGAAACAATTTGAAAAGGGCAAATTTCATTTTACCTCCCTCATCTTTACACCCTAAATTATTTGTGCTCTTGCACTTTTAATTTCATCACGCATGCCCCTGAACTTACCAATTTCAATCAATCTTGTCTAATTCTTGACTTTTTTGCCAACTATTGTATGATATATTTTTAAATTGTAGTCACATACGATATAACTTTGCATGCCATATTAGTGAATCGTCATCATACAAGGGAGCCTATTAGAGCCACATTTTCAACTTAGAAAATACTTGACAAAAAAATAAATTATTGGACATGATTGATTAAATTAGAGAGCACAGGGGTATATGTGATGAAATTAAAAGTGCATGGCTACAACTGATTTAACATGTAAATGTTAGGGAGGTAAAATGAAATTAGCTCATTTGAAAACATAGAAATTTGATCTTGATGTCTCACCAGAGGCATCAAAATCTACCGTAAGAATACATATCTCTTTCGTAGCAAAATATTTGTTGAAAAATTTGGTGAAAGACAATCTCATCTTATATCTAAAACAACCCATATAAACCAAAATATGTCAGAAAGACAGAAAATTCTTTTCCAGCAAAGGTCCCGTACATCACTAATCACAAATAAATATTGCATCCATGGAATACAAATCTAAATAGCATTAACAAATCAACAACTTTATTATTATTATTTTTTCTCGATACAAACTTATTTTTTACTATGAAGAAAATGAAAATAAAACTTTTTATATGCATTATACAGTTTTTTTATGATTATATGCATTATACAGTTATTTTAGATTTTCATAAGTGTGTGTGTGTATATATATATATTAAATAAATAATAAATAATGTCCATGACAATATAGTAAATATCTTAAAAATGGAAGGATAAAAGAGTCATGAAACTATTCATTCAATAGTAACTTTCATTTTCCAACACAATAGTACCGTGCTTATGAACAGTTTTTGATCTTTAGATTATAGTATAATGTGTGGGGAGCTTACCACAACATGACAGGTTTCTTCGTAATATTGTGGGTCTGAAATAATGTAGTGTTCTTGTTCTTGCTTGGAGAAAAAAGAAACAAAAACAAAACAAACAAACAAACCGACCAACCCAAGTTGAATATGTCGATGATACTAACTAAGACACGAGAAGTCGTGTTAGAATCGTTTCTTTTATTTCTATTTTGGAAACAAAAAGAAGATCAAAGAGTCATGAAGTGATAAAACTACCTTACCTTTAGTTTCATACCGCCGGTGATAGGCCTTCTACATTACATGTGGCCGCTAAAATCCTAAAAATGAGCATAGCTTTCCAACAAGACAGAATTACATATCTACATTCATTTACACACGTGAAGGAAGTTAATATCAACACGCAATTCTAATCAATATACATCCCCAATAAACTCTGTCGTCACGGTGTCATCTCCTTCTGCAAAACAGGCTCAGAAGAATCAAGAAGCTACAGAAAACATGGTTTCTCATTTCTTCCTTGCCCATTTCATATCAATGTCGGACAAAACAATCTCTTGACAACGTACTATTCCAGCTGCCCCTCCATAGCATAACCATCTCTCACTACCCTTGTTCATGTTCCATCTCACTCGGTGCATTGCTACTTGCTTGGAAGGAAAAACTTCATACTCGGTCCCAGTTTTTTCTCTCTGCGTATTAATCAGCTCTTCATCTCTGCCTTCCAGTTCTTGTTCCTCCTCTGTATTTTTCTTACTAGACTTGGATTTCTGTTTTACAATGCCTTTAAGAGATGTACCCTTTTCTCCAATTTCTTCGTCTTGGGTATTAAATGGCTCTTGATCCATGCATACTAATGCTTGGTCATCAGCAGATTTGAGTGTTTTGCTTCTAAGAGATGCTGCTTCTTTCCCAGATTCTAATTCAATACCCGGATCATCACCGTAACAAAGAGCTGCAACAAGAGACAATTTAATGAACATTGTTAAAGAAAGATAAGAAAGAACATATGGCAGCTAAAGGAAATGTGGGCTCACGTCACTAACAAAGCTTTACCTAAAACTTGATCTTGTGATGTAGTTGTCATCTTATCATGTTCTCTCTTCACTTTGTTTGGCTCAGCTTTACGAGATGTTTTCAACGGGAAAGGATTATGTGGTACTGGGGTATTGATGGTCACAATAGAGTCCTCTTCAGTTAGTGACACGCACAGAAAATGTGGGGCCCGGTTTCGTGTAGCATCTTTCTCCACAGCATTGGACGTAAGCTGAGTATCAACGCATCAAAATTAAAACATAAACAGCATGCAGTTCTTGTGTATCATATCCGAATGAGTCTCATTTATAAAGGAGGCCTCAAGTTATGAATGCCTGCTTAATTCATTGTTAATGCGACTCACTATTAAGATCCAAGGAAATATCATGACCACATCAATCGAAAAGCTCCATTCGTATATTCCAAAAATATCCCCACTCTCCACAACAACATTTAGTAAACCTTTTGGTTGAAAAACCTAGAAAAATTGCTTGATGGCCCTATCCTCCAACCATAATGCCTATTGGTGTTACTATATATCGAATCGAAATTTCTTACTGGGCAATGAAAAGTAACTTTAAAAGTGTATCAACAACCAATATGAAAAGAAGAAATCTGATATAGTGATATCAGTAAATGAAGTTAAAAACTCACTTGGAAACGCAGAACAGTTCCATCTGCACCACAATATGCAACCATACCTACAATATGACGGTGGAGTTTTTCATTTAATGTATATTGAAAAATGTGGTCTGAGATGTTATACAGGTATATCACCCAAGCACAGAAATTTAAGGTCATAATTTACAATTCTTTGTTGACAGATGGCTGGATTATAAAGAGGAAACTTCGTAATACACAATTTCAGAAACAAGTATCAATTTGCATTCCTATACAGTTTAAAGCACAAGAGGAATAAGTCCAAGCAAGGAGATGCAAAACAAAGGACCACACAGTACCTCACAAGACCAATGAAGGGGATTAGCAGGTAGCATTTCCATGTGGTTTGAGGTTCAGACCCCTCATGGAACCTACCTAGCTATTTGCTAGAGTTTCCTGACTCCTGAAGATTGTAGGGTTTGGCAAGAGGCCAATCAGTTGAGGAGATTTTTAGGTATTCAAAAATAGAACCACACTACTCCATATATACAGCAATGTTATGTGAAGCAGCAGTCAAGAGACTGAAGCCCTTAAATACTATAACCTATTCAGATACTATTCTATTTCATTTTTCTTTTCCTTTTTTTTTGAAAAAGGACGTAGTTTGTTTCAAGATGGAAAAGCCAAGTGTACTAGGTAGGGTTTCATAGTCGCCTCTTTCAACTGATCTTAGCACCAGGTATGAGATGGTAAAGCCATTTGCCATTAGGCTATAATGATATTTACACTCAAATGTTAACTCTGATTTAAGCCAATATATGTGCACACATATTTGCTCAGCTGAATTACCACAGCACATAACTAAGCAGAAATGAGACCTGTTAGTCTTGATACTTGAACACTCCAGATAGCAAAAGGCAAACAACCAAGATTGTGCAGGCCCTGTTGTTTTGTTCCAGCAAAGGGTTTTCCTGTTACAGGGGCATCAGAGGCAGCCTTTGTCAAGCTGAGAAGTCTCATTGTTCCGTCATCAAAGGAGAGAAGAACACACCTGAAAAAAAAAAAAAAAAAATACACAAACTTTCACTGAGTTGACACTTCACACACACACACACACACACACACAAAACCAACAATATTTATGCCAACAACACTAAGATCATGGAGTACCTTGGATCTGGAATCCAATCCAGACTATATATGAACCTTGGTATATGATCGATGTCCCACAAGGGACGGAATGGATCACTGCAACACCAAGAGTTATAGTTCTTAGTACGAAATGCAATTTTAATGGCCCATTGTTTGAAAATATCAAAACAAATGAGGAATGCCTTATTTTTATGATGCTTCTCACCAGAAGGGGGGGGGGGGGGGGGGGGGGGGGGGGGGGGGGGGGGGGGGGGGGGGGGGGGGGGGAACACACACACACTAAGAAACTGAGGTACTTTTCTCTCCTCAACTGTCATTTGAACCCCATTAAGCAGTCTGCATAACCTAATGATTCAAGCTTTTTCTTTTGGTAGAAATATTCAGACATTTTAGTGTGGAACATCTTCCAATTTTAATTATGTGTTTACTCAAACCCTAGTAAGCCAAAAGTAAAGAAGCAGAATGTAGAAAATAATGGAAGCAAAAACAAAACATAATACTTACCGTAGGTCCCAAAATTTTAGGCCTCCATGTCCAGCAGTAGCTATAACATTTGCATTGTCTGAATTGCTGGAAGTTACAGATAGTTGCTTTAATGAGAAAATTAATAAAACCAATGAGAACATCTCCAGTAGTCATATCTTTGACTGCATGATAAATCTATGCCCCACTCTAAAAAACCAGAGTATAATGGGCGGACCAAGGAAGAAAGACAAATTTGACTTTTAACATAGCTAACCTTTGAGCTGGGGCCCAAGAAAGCGCCCTAATAGGATTTGTATCTGCACTGAAACAAAGTAGAGGCCTTGTATCTGTAGAAGAAGAAAGCTGCCTTCTTTATTTACTTGTTTATCACTTTTATAGCATAACTCCAAGCCATCTATATTATTTTTTGTTTTCATATTCAAAAAAAAAAAAAAAAAAAAAAAGGTGCCACGTTAGAATTACCTTGAGATACATTACTAGCAGAAAACTTCCACATAGCAACCTGAATTAATGGCAGACTTCTTTAGCTATGATACCACAAATGAAAATAAGGAAATACAATAATGGGGAAAACAAAAAGAAACAAGAATAATTCTTCCAACTTAATGGGCTGAAGCAGAGACTGCATAATATAGAAATTTGTTGAACATTGAGTCTATCTTTCTATCAAAACCCTTTATGAATTCAACATAAATCATTATTGGAAACTCTACAAAAGCATGCTAAATATTCAAGCAGAACATTGAACAACAATGACAATGAGCAGGAGAGTTACAGTTCCATCATGGCATCCGGCAATTAAGTAATCGTGAGGTGGTGAAGCTGACCATTCCACAGTAAGAGGGATGCTGTTCAACAAAACAATGGAATTTTAATTGACCAATGAAAGATATAAAGTACATTACATGGTCAGAAGAGAGACCAGTGCAATGACAATTCAACAAGATTTGCCGCATGAATTCAGCCTACAAATCAAATGAAAAAGATCTCCATTATATCATGCCTTTGGGAACCCCTTTTTGCATGAGGGGAGTGAAATTCACACCCCTCATTTACAATCCACACTGCATTTTTTTAGTAACTTAAAATTTTGTGTTTTTGTAAGAACTTCAACCAAAAAAGGAAAGGAATGTGGATTGCAAATTAGGGAGTGTGAATTTCATTCTCCTTTTATGACGTTCGGGAAGCTCTTGTATGATATCAAAAACTTGTAAATGATACTTTTAATTGCAGGTCAACCCATTTTTTTTCCCATATCAGTATGCTTCCAAATCATTGTCAAAAAGTAGAATATATCCAGTAATCCTGTGTACCTTTTTTTGTCACCAGACTTCAACATCGAGCATCTAAATACTGGTGCCAATTTTACAAAGCGAGGATCAGTGCCCTCTCCAGATGAAGAAGAATAAATGACTTCAATTGCACGAGGAACAGGAACCTCCCACCTGCAGTTGATCAGTTCAAGATAAGTATCATCAGATAGTAGAACACAAAAACAATTGTCAGTATAGCAACTTGAAACTTGGCTTAGTACGCCAGATGCTTACCTAATCCCTTCCATGTCAATCACATAATACACTTAACAAACCAATCATTAATCACAACTCATTTGAAGATGCAAGAAAATCATTTTCAAGCATTTAAACCCATGTTACCAACTCAAATTTTCTCTAAGAAAAGAAATGAACTGCAAAATCATCTGAGAAGAGAATCTGATAGACATAGGCCAAAGGGTCTAGAGGGAGAGTAGATAAAGGAACCTAAGGTCTGGAAAACAAAGGAAATGATGTCTGAAGAAGTAATCATATGTCTTACACTTCCAGAGACCCGTTCCCCAACAGAACAGCAAGATAGCCCATTCGATGCTTGCATCTGGAATCACGTTCATTAAGAGGACGCCATTTCACATCCCAAGCAACCTTTCCATGGTGAGCTAGGCAGAATATGATTCTTGGCAATGCTACATCCTTTGGAACTGAACACCTAATTGAGCCAATTTCAGCATAACCATTATTTGAAACATTATTATTTATTTGAGGACCCGGTCCGGAACTTTCAAGTTTTTCTTTAAGAGCTTCTTGTACATCATGCGCCTGAGTAAATGCAGGAACACAATCCATAGCATGCAACTCCGATGTTTCCTTGAGATATTGGACTCCAAGAGCCTCCGCATAATGGCTGCTCCCATGCAAGTTATCAACAGAATATTCTACTAGCTTCTCCCCAGGTTTTTCTCTAGGAATCTTTGCTCGAGTCTTTCTGTACGTTTTTCTTTTCTTACCACTATCATCTTGTACCCCATCTCCTTGAGTATTTTCAGGAGCGCAATCCATGCCCTCCAACTCCAATAATTCCTTTGGATATTGATCATCAAGAGCCTCACCCGTATTGCTGCTGTCATCCAAGTTTTCAACACATTCTTCTATTGGCTTCTTTCCATGTATTCCTCTAGGCCTCTTTGATCGAGTCTGCTTGTAACTTGTTTCCTGTACAGCATCCACTTGAGTATTTGCAAGAAGACAATCCGTAGAATGCAACTCCAGTGATTCCTTTTGGTATTCAATAGCAAGAACCTCAAAATTATTGTTGCCCCCATCTAAATTGTCAACAGGCTCTTTTATTGGATTCTTTCTGGGTCTTCCTCTAGGCATCTTCGGTTGACTCTGCCCATAACTTAGTTGCTTTTTGCCATGATATTCTTGTACAAAATTTCCTTGAGTATTTGCAGGAAGACAATCCATAGAATGCAACTCAGATGATTCCCTTGGATAATCAATAGCAAGAACCTCATCACAATTGGTTCTCCCATCCAAGTTGTCAACAGATTCTTCTACTGATTTATTTCTAGGTCTTCCTCTAGGCCTCTTTGGTTGAGTTGATTTCTCTTCTTTGGCCTCTTTGTCAATAGATTCTTCTATTGGCTTCTTTCTAGGTCTTCCTCTCGGCCTTTTTGGCTCAGACAGTTTTTCTTCTGTGTCCTCTTTGCCAACAGATTCTTCTAATGGCTTCTTTCTGGGTCTTCCCCTTTTTTGTTCAGTGCATTTTTCTGTGGCTCCACTCCTTTTATTTCCTCCTTTTGGTTTGTCTCCTATAGGAACACCTTCACCATTTACACTAGCATTTAGAAGACACCATATCTGAATGGCACCTCTGCCAGTAAGTGTCTCACCTAACTTGTGATAAGAAGATCCAGGGGGATGAGCAGCAATAGCAATAAACTGAAAAGTAGGAGGCAGATGTCATAAAACGATGAAATAATTGTAATATGGAAAACTTCTCAAGCTAGTACCACCACACAAATTTCACAGATCTTACTCAAAATAACAAAAGCAATCACCGAAACTTTCAACTATATTGATAAAAGCAAATGCCTCATGTATTATGAAAAGCAAAAAACAAAGGTCAGCTTATTAATATAGAACATAGTTTCTAGATATGTATTTGATTAGTGAAAATCAACAGTAATCCCACTTATAGACCCAAGATAAAAGAGTACCTAAAGTTTCACACACACACACACACACACATATATATATATTGGAAAAGAGGAAATGGAATGATCTCCCACATGAAATTTGGATACATTTTTTACAAACTTTTAGTATTCAATACTTTAATTTTTTTTTTCTTTTTGTCAGATTCATTGTTTAAATCATAAGCATACACACACACACACACACACACACATATACACACACGTGTGTGTGTGTGTGTGTGTGTGTGTGTACTGGCGTTGGGCCTTTAACCTAGTAGGAAAATATGTGAATCTAACGAAGTAAAATAAGATATTGAACTGACAAAAGCCACTTGATAAGAAACCATACTAAGATTCATCTTATAATCTTCTCATCCTACGAGAGCAATATTGCCAAGGGAAGCTGGGTGATAACATCAATATATTACTAAAAACAAAAATGCAAAATGCCAATAAAAACGAGGCAGTGAACATTCTCAAGGAATCTGTTACATGTCTCAATTGTGGAAAATGTCATGGAGGACATATATAGAGAATTACTATTTGGAATATGACTAATGATCAAGTATTTTAATGTCATACAGAACCTCATAAACAAGCAAAGCCTATTGAATAAGACTTCCTTCGGTGAGAAGTAAACTAAATTAAAAGACATAGCTACTAGCAAAACAAGGAAGAAGATTGAAAATCACATACCTCGCACTTTGCATGACGGTCATGACTTTCATGAACTCTAGGACACCAATCCAATGCCCAAACAGGCCCTCCAACATACATCACATAGTCTTGTCTGCAGGAAAGCACAGAATAAACATTTTAAGGCACGTATCACTATATTTTTAGGTAATACTGAAAGAAAAAAATGTATACAAGACTAACAAAGCAACCATCTCCCAAAAAGCAGAAACAATAAACTGAAACATAGAAACATATGAACTATCACCATATGCAATATATTGTCTCCATATCATAATATTAATGATGCCACAAATTACAAGTTAGACTATATCTTTGAAGAAACTACAGGTAAGATGACAAATATTAACGAGTGCCAAATCCAAAATCAAAAATTTCTTTGCACAGTCGAGTACCAACGTGCAAAAGAATGAATACAATTGAGAAAGCCCTGGATATCAGGAGCATAAATAAACTGAAACCTTCCCAAAAAAAGGGCAAAAACATACTAGGGCAGTGAAAATTGGAGGGAATATCAGATAAGTATCAAAATAAGAAATGCGAGCAAATTTGGAGAAAGGACGAAGGTCATACAAGTTTTCTAAATGCTTCATCATCCTAACACTGCTTAACTTAGCAATTTTGCTGTTCATTTTAACACTGAAGTTTCCTCCTAGTTGGGTACGAAAATTTTAATGAGGAACTATAAAGAGCATGTTTACAGACCGACTCATGAACCCAGAACATCCCAGATCTAAGCAGGAAATGAGTTGATTAAACATACACTACTAAATACGATCATTGTCTGCTCTTCGAACCTCCCTCAACTCTGTTTAATTGAGTCACATGAATATACCATCACCCTTGACAAATAAGTTCACCTAAAGAATTATAAGAACACCCAGGATGCAATGTCAGAAACATCTCATAAAACTTTTTTTTTTTTCAGTAAATGTAAAGTCTTGTGATTTCTTTGCAGAAGATAATATCATCAGTAAAATTTGCAGTCTTTAATAGGATTTTTCTATGACTACTACCATTTGGACTATGTCATATTATATTCTTCCTACATAACATATCACACCACTCAACATCCAAGCCATACAGAACATGCTTAATGCATAAAGTCTCAAACAAAGCATAAGTTTGAGGCATCCTTATAAATGTCACGTGTCACAGTAACCCACATAAAAGCAAATAACTAAATCAGTTCTAACTATAGTACTGAATGCTAAGCACAGTCAAGTACCTCAACTCTGGAGAAGATGTGTTCCCCGCCTCATTCTGCATTAATATGTGAACCAACTAGTTAGATCAAAAGAGCCATTCCAACACTTCATTCTAAAATTGCGAATAGTCCAATATACAAAGTCACCAAAGATGTAACCTGTGGAACAGTTGCAGAAGAAAACTGCCGCAAGTTTATCCTACTGACAACATCCTCCTCATCAGAGCTTTCTGCTTCGCAAGCGAATCGAACATCTCTAGGTTCATACTTAAAATCTGCCCATTCCCTTCAACAATCACATTCAATTTCATAAGCTCTATTTCCACACGCATTAGCAACATAACAAATTCAACGTTTCTTCACAATGTGATCACAAAAATTCACCAAAAAACGAAGAAAGTCTGTTCTTCTAGTTTACCTCAGGAAAGTGGTGGAGGACGATAAGCGTTGAATGTCGCTCACCGGGAGTGGCTCGTCTTCGGCGTCGCCACAGAGGTCGGAAATCGTGTGCATGACTCTGAAGTGATTCTCCACCGAGTCATCGAACATCGAAACACTAACCCTAGCGCCATTCCTTGAGTTCTCCGGCTCAATTGGTACTGGCTCCGGCTCAATTTGAATTGGCTCCACATCGATTGGGATAGGCTCTGGTTCGATTTGAAGTGGCTCTGTGCCGTGCGGTGTTGCTTGGATTGCTCTCTTGGTGGACTTCGTTTTCCCGCGCTTTCGACCCAATAGAACCCCAAGTGGAGGTTCCACTTCCTCTTCATTCATACCTCTCTCTTCTTCTCCTTTGACGAAGAGTTTAGCTTTTACTCTTGTTTCAGGGGAACGGGGTTCGAACCCTAGACCGGTTTGGTTACGGGATCAGTTAGGACCTTGGGTGAAAGACCGTGCACTCGCAGGATTTTTTTTCTACTGAAAGACACTAAACGTAGACCTAGTATTCTCGAATATCTTAAGGTATCACTATTTTAATTGCAAAACCTAGTTGAAATTGAAATTATATAAAGTATATTTTCTACCTGATCTCTTTAGTAGGACAATATATCAAAAAGTCACAAAACTCTTGCAAGCATAAAATTTACATGCGTTTGGAGATTCCTACTTTAAATATAAATCATACTAGAAAGTGCACCTGCGCGATGCTACGGGAATATGAGCGATATCATTTGATTCAATGCTACTAAATTTAGAAACATTGTTTATATACATAGCTACATTATATATTATATATTGTTTTGCATGTTCAAAAATCTGATAATAAGTTAGCTAGATTTCAAAAGTTAGATACGCTAACCACAGTAGATGTTTATGTACATCGAAAGAACTTGATACTGAATACCAACCCATAAGCATCAGGCCAAAGAACATATTTTGAAACCAAAAATCACCTTCAATACAAACATTAAGCTCAAATAAATCAAACCCATCATTCAAATGATCCAAAAGACCATGCAAACCCAACAACTCTAGCGAAAAAAAATACCCACAAACAGATTCACACAACCCGATTTAGCAGCAACAATCGCAGACCCAAAAAAGTACAAAAGAAACAATTGATGGGTAATGGTTTGCATATGATAACACAAACAAAAGTGATGAACTTTACATCAAAAACATACCCAATGATGAAAAAGCTCATGAGTTTGAGAACCCAAATGGATGAAAAATCAAAGAAAGAATGGATTAAAGTGAATGGGAGGCTATCAAAGAATTTGATGGCGGGTGACTTAAGTGGGTCTGAATGTGTTTGTAAGAAGAGGAGAGAGAGGAGAGAGAGAGGAGGAGAGGGGTGTGTATCATCTCAGCATGGAAAGACGATGTGAGCGAACCTAGTGCGTACGATAACGTGAAGGCTGACGTGGAGCTAAGCCATTAGTTCGGTAGTGGCCTTATGGTGCAGATATGGTATGGGACCTTGGCTATTGAGTTTGGGCCATTTGTTCCAAGTGCCGAGGACCAAGGTCAAGTCAGACAGCAAACTGGAATTTTAAGGGCTGGGCACCTGAAACGAAAAACAGATTCCAAACTGGGCCCGTACCGAAAATTAACGGGACAGAATGGTTTAAAAACTTCAAATTTCACTATTTGGGCCCGTTCCGACCCATTCTGTTTAAACGGGACGGGTTTTGATTCAGTTAGTTGGAATCTCATAAAGGCCCGGGGCCTACCAAAGTGTATATATTTATATATTTATCATCTTTCTCTCTCCCAGGCTCCCACTTTCTTTTCTTTTTTTTCTTATCTCTCTGTCCCCCTTCTGCGTTCATCTCCTTTCTGGGTCTCTTTCCCTCACCCTTTATTCCCAATTCTCTTGATGTCTTCTGAATCTCTCCTCCACTCTTCAGTTCTTCACTTCTTCTATTAATAATTTGTTCTTCTCTCAAGTCCTTTACAGACTAGGCTACATCAAGTCAGGAGTCGTCTGCGTCACTCAGCCTCACCGTGTCACCGTCGTTTCCATCTCCAGATAACCTCAGAATTGATTTCAGTATTTGGAGGGAGGTGAACTGGTTGAAGGAGAAAGTGAGTTGCTGGAGAGATGGGTGGTAAAAAAGGTGTGTCGGGACAGAGTCACTGACAGGACCCGCCTCGAATTTCACCCTGAAATCCAAGGTGACCCTGTGAGACCCACCTTAGGAATAACTCTACCAAAAATTCAGCAGAGTCACCCCTAAAAATGGACTACTCAAAACATATAGAAATACATTCACACTTCTAATAAACCACCCTTATTCTTCTGGAGCCACCCTGCTCCCAGAACTGAACAACTCCACAATTTAGAGTAACAAGACAATACAAATATCTCAATGTTACAACCAACTCGTATATTTCAATATTAATACAAAAGTTCCATGGTTATCAGAGTAGACTAAGGACAAACAAATATGATACACAAAGTAGGTTAGCTAGTAACCTACAGATGATAGATGGCAGTGATGGTGTTAAGCCTCACCTCAGAACAACTATACTACGAACTGGGCATTTGAAACCAGATGGCCCAGGGAAAAATATATAAAAACGTTAGCGTGAGTGAATAAAAATAAATAATTGTAAAGAAAATGATATTTATACTTTCCCACATTTATTCCTTTAAAAACTTGATACATGCAACAATGGTAAAACATTTATCTTTAAAATAGAGAACCTCGTAAAGATAAGTCAGACCCGCTGGTTAAGGGAAATCGGACTAGCCCTACTAGTCAAAAAATAATATAATAAGTAGGGGAAGATGATAGCCATACGAGTGAGCCTCCCAGGCTAAAGTACTCACATACTCCCGTATATACCTTTACCCCACTGTGTAGCGATTAGGATACTAGGGTTTCAGTATTGCTGTCACAAAGACAATACCAGCGCCATAAAGGCGGACAGGCTTCCGTAATTCCCTCACGTCACCACAAAGGCAGACTACATGTTAGCATGACATAAGAAAAAATATCTGAAAACTAGGAAATCCATAACAAAAAAATAAATAAATAAATCTTAATGGGGTATTAGGGAAGACCTCCTTAGAGTGTTTTGGATACGAGAGAATTTAAAAAACTTAATGGGGTAAGTCGGAAAAAAATCTCTAAAAATATGGTAAATAGACAAAAACCCTTTTCTTGGGTCTTTTCTTACCACTATCATCTTGTACCCCATCTCCTTGAGTATTTTCAGGAGCGCAATCCATGCCCTCCAACTCCAATAATTCCTTTGGATATTGATCATCAAGAGCCTCACCCGTATTGCTGCTGTCATCCAAGTTTTCAACACATTCTTCTATTTGCTTCTTTCCATGTATTCCTCTAGGCCTCTTTGATCGAGTCTGCTTGTAACTTGTTTCCTGTACAGCATCCACTTGAGTATTTGCAAGAAGACAATCCGTAGAATGCAACTCCAGTGATTCCTTTTGGTATTCAATAGCAAGAACCTCAAAATTATTGTTGCCCCCATCTAAATTGTCAACAGGCTCTTTTATTGGATTCTTTCTGGGTCTTCCTCTAGGCTTCTTCGGTTGACTCTGCCTATAATTTAGTTGCTTTTTGCCATGATATTCTTGTACAAAATTTCCTTGAGTATTTGCAGGAAGACAATCCATAGAATGCAACTCAGATGATTCCTTTGGATAATCAATAACAAGAACCTCATCACAATTGGTTCTCCCATCCAAGTTGTCAACAGATTCTTCTATTGATTTATTTCTAATGTAAGGTGAAGTTGAACAATTACAAGCTTATATTTAGCACAACAATTACTGTTACTAATAGAGCAAGTAATTAGAGATATTAAGTAATTCATATTCCTTGTTAAATATATTTATAATATAAATCAAATGAATATATTGGGAGACCTAAATAGCTTAAAGATGTTGGAATACATATATCATAGTGATTAAAGACATTATTGTGATTACAATTATCCTTTATGGGAGGGCATTGTATTAGGATGTTTTCACTATAAATATTTGGTCCCTGTACCCTCTTTGACATGAGCTATATAGTTCTTGCCCCATAGATAGATAGCAAACAAAGAGCAGTACAGAAGATTTGTATTTTGAGATGGCTTCATCAGTTCCAGTAGGTATACATTTTTTTTTTAAGGATCTGCATATTTATTTATCTAGAATTATATATGCATGTGTGTATATGAGTGCAATATATGTGTTTTTGTCTTATATGCAATTGTAGTTTCAGATTTGCACTTACAATTTGTATCATAGCCAATTGCATATTTCATAAACCAATTCAGTTTTGCATGTGGGGTTTTGCACGTTCTCTTTCTAACCAAAATAAAATAAAAGGTTAAATACATATTACTACCCTGTAGTTTGGGTCCAAAATCAATTCAGTCCCTGAACTTCTAATTTCATCAAAAACACCAATGCACTTTCAGTTTTGATTTAATAGGTACAATTTGTTAGTTTTCCGACAAATTGAGTTATTTAACTTGTTAACGTGGCTCATATATGGCCTATGTTTTATAATGTGGTGTCAAGGTGGCCTGCATATTTAGAAGTGAGTCATATTATTAAAAATAAATAATTTTTCAACAAATAATCAACTGTAACTTGAATCCATAACAGAAAATTAAAGAATTGGATCTATTAGATCAAAATTGAAAGTGCATGGGTGTTTTTGATAAAATTAGAAGTTCAGGGACTGAATTGATTTTGGACCTAAACCACAGGGTAGTAATTAGTATTTAGCCCTAAAATAAAATAAGAGCACTAACTTATTAAAATGAAAAGCTTCTTTCCAAAAACCCTACAATTCCCCTGCTTTCGGGCCCAAAGTTCACATACACATAGTGCACATGTGCAAAATCACGACCCTTATTGACCATTGCTTTCTAATCGGTCATTGACTTCAGCTTTCCCAGAATTGGGAATTAGGGTTCTAGAGAAAAATCAAATTGATTATGTAATTTCCGCGTTTTGTGAACCAAATTGCTGTGAGATACAAGTTCGATATGCCTTCATATGTTGCTGTATATATCTTGCTTCGATTAACTGTACTGCAGTGCAGCAGGAACATCGAGTTAGTTCCCAATTTAGAAATTTTCTTTTTACGTATATATGATTGTTGCTTGAACATCTGAACACTAGAAGCATTCCTGGCATGCACCTAGGTTAGAGTACATGGGGACCAGATGAAATTTACTTTAGCATGATTGATCTTGAATTTTTGATGTTTGGAATTGGTTCAAATTTTCTGAATGATCAATTGTCTGCTCTTGAATTATGGTCAAATTATATATTCATATATATATTTGTTTGTCTTGAATTGTGGACAAGATAATCTCCCATTTTGGTAATCCAACTTTCATAATCTTGCTCATGGAAATTCGTAGATGAACTGGTTGTACTCTTTCTTTGGTTTTAACTTAGCTTGTTGTGTTAAAAATTAAGGAGTAATAACCACTAGTTCTAGATTGCAAGATGGTATATTGATGCATGTTGTACACATTAATCTGTCAATGTATTGTTTTGAAATCCTTTGGATAGAATTAGGGAAATTGTGTCTTTATTTTTTGGAACAAATTGTATCTTCAATAAAAGGATTAACTCTATGTTCTTAAAAGTAAAACAGTGCATCATGAAGTGTTAAAAACTAAATTCAGAGAACTGGACTTTTCTTCTTGCTATACATGTGTTGATTGTTCCAGGGATATTTTGGTTTTTAGTATTTGGGTTTTGCAAAATAAGAAACTCAAGCAATAACATATTCTTTTGCCATACAAGTAAGATCTGTTATTGAAAATTAATATGCAAATGTTGTGGATTCTGATTACCATATATTCTGGTTTGATTTCGAGTTGTTTTGTTGTGACTTGATCGACTTCTTTTGTATTGATAGTTTTCTGATTTTTGTTTAGACAAAAACTAAGGCAGAAAACTAAAATTTTATTTTCTTTTCTTTCCCAGCTTTGAACACCTCAGGATTGTCCCTTGCCACCATTGAACCTCTCAATGGTTGTAACTTTAAGAAGTGGAAGGAATCCATAGAGCTTTACCTTGGCCTTCAAGGAATTGATTGGTGTCTGACTGAGCCCGAACCGCTGGTAGATGACACTAGCTCTGACCTAGTGATTATGAAACATAGAGAATGGGTTAGAGCCAACAGGATGATCAAGCTTATTCTTAAGCAAACCATGACTGTTGTGGTTAGGGGGAGTATTGCTGACAAAGATACAACCACTGAGTTTATGGCTGCTATTGCCTTGAAGTTTTGAGAGAATAAGAAGGCAGAGATTTCTCTACTGCTGGATATGTTGATGGGGATCAATTATGATTCCTCTAAGAGTGTCCGTGAGCATATCATGAAGGTTATTGACATCACCACTAGGCTTGGAGATCTGGAGATACCCCTGCCCACTGAATTTATAGTGCATCAGTCCTTAAGAACCCTGCCTGCCTCTTTTGGTCAGTAGAAGACTACTTATTTTACACAGAAGGATAAGTGGGATTTGAATGAGTTAATAACGATATGTGTGCAAGAGGAAGATAGGATCAAGAGGGATGGACCACTTGTTGTGAATCTGATCTCAAAGTCGAAATGGAAGGGAAAAGGCAAAGTTGTTGCTTCTAGTGCAGTTGGTTCTGGAGAAGGTACCGGTGGGACCCAGCCGTACAAACTTGGCCCCAAGAAATTTGTGAACAGCAAGGGTAAGAAACCAAGAGTCTTCAAATGCTTCTTTTGTAAAAAGGAAGGTCATATGAAGAAGAATTACCAGGGATTCAAGGATTGGATGGCAAAGAAGGGTAAGTCACAGTTAGATATTTTCTCTATTTAAGTTAAGTTAGTTGATTTATCTCCTAGTTCTTGGTGGATTGACACTGGCTCACCGATTCACATTATGAATTCATTGCAGGGCTTTCTAAGCAAGAGAGCTCCAAGGAAAAATGAGGTGCAAGTAGCAGTTGGGAGTGGCTGTGAAGGCTATAGGCACAGTCCGTTTAGTGTTAGGCTCAGGCGCCCACTTTGATTTGAGCAATGTTTTCTTATTCCCTCGATGAAGAGGAATTTAATTTCTGTTTCTCAGTTAGTTAAACAAAAATGTACTTTTTACATCGACTCTTGCAGAATAAAGATCTCCCATGATTCTCGTTATATTGGCTCAGCTTCTTTCTTGAATGATTATTGGTCCCTTGAATGTTCTTATCCTAAAGAAATATTGCTGATTGAGAATGCACAGAAAGATATAAGTAAAAAGAGAAAACACAGTGAGAACTCAGCTTATCTTTGGCATCAAAGGCTTGCACACATATCTAAAGATAGATTACAGAGAATGGTGAAAGAAAACTTGCTGCCTGCACTAGATCTTTTAGATTTTGACACCTGCATTGAATGTGTAAAGGGGAAAATGACTAAATCCAGAAATAAGGAATCCAATAGAAGCACAGAGCTACTGCAACTTATCCACACAGACATTTGTGGACCTTTTGCACATCAAACTAATGTGGTAATAAATATTTTATTACCTTTATAGATGACTACACCTGATATTGTACTGTTTTTCTCATTTCAAAAATCACAGAGCCTAGAAAAATTCAAAATTTTTAGAACTGAAGCAGAAAAGGAATTGGGTAAAGAAGTTAAGGCAGTGAGGTCAGATAGAGGAGGGGAGTATTATGGTAGATATGCTGAAGCTGGACAGCAGAAGGGGCCTTTTGCTTTGTATTTGCAGGAGCATGGGATACTAGCTCAGTATACAACTCCAGGTATACCAGAATCAAATGGTGTGTTAGAGAGAAGAAATAGAACTCTTCTTAACATGGTGAGGAGTATGATGTGCACCTCAGGTTGCTGAGATTCTTATGGGGGGAGGCTCTTAAAACTGCTAATTACATTACAAATAGGACTCTAAGCAAAGCTGTGGCTAAAACTTCTTTTGAGCTGTGGAAAAACAGAAAACCAAGTGTACATCATGTGCATGTTTGGGGTTGCAAGGCGGAAGCTCGACCATACCTCAAGAAGGAAAATTAGATCCAAGGACAATCTCAGCCCACTTCATTGGATATCCGGAAAATTCTAGAGGTTACAGGTTCTACTGCCCTTCTCATACCACAAGAATAATTGAGACCAACAAGGCTATTTTCCTTGATGAAATCAATTATTCTCACTCATTTGAAAATCTTGAACTTGAGTTTCAAGAGTTACCTGAAGATGAATCTGAAAACATTGCCATCCCCATCACTTTTGAAATTGCAGTTGGAGATATTGAACAACCTCAACTTGAAGTTGTTGCAGAAAATCAAAATAATAATTCTGAAAATGCAGTGGGTGATATGGATGAAGTAGAGCAAAAACCTGAGCCTCAAACATGCAAGAAGCACAAGTTAATCTTGAAGCAGCCCCTCAGCAACTTAGAAGATCTGGAAGAATTAGAAAACATGTCATTAACCCGCAGGAATATATGGTGTACTTGCAAGAAGCTGAATTTGATTAGGGAGAAGATAATGATCCGGAAACTTTTGGTCAAGCCATTAATAGTGATCAAAGCTTGAAGTGGACAGAGGCAATGGAAGCAGAGCTGAAGTCCATGTATGATAACAATGTTTGGGAGTTAGTTGAGCCTATTGGGAGTCATAAGCCAATTGGTTGCAAGTGGGTTTTCAAAACTAAAAGGTGTGTTGATGGATCGGTGGAGAGATTTACAGCTAGACTTGTCACGCCCTGAATTTTAGAATAGAAATTCAAAATCCGAAACATAAATTACTACAACTCAAAATAATCAACCTGAAAATTTCTTTTCTTAACAACCTCACTACACGAAGTAAAATCAAAACCGAATTTGTCTCGGTTAATTATTACAACACAAGAACATAATAATTTGTAAAGCTCTAATGAGCATACACACCTCACAACTCAATGAAATAAAATTAACTGCTGTAAGACCTAAGCAGCTCGGTCACCTCCTTGGTTATCCTGACCTGCAGGAATATCCGCTACACCATTTGAATAGTGTACTGGGATTGCAACAACACAAAACCCGGTAACCTTATGAAAGCTCGTATGAGTAAAAGAAAGAATGGTTGCTTAATTAAATCATATTTATTTCTACCCAAGTCAACACACAACAATTTCTACATCCACAAGAACCAACAATCTCAACCAATCAATAACTCAACACCAAACGCTAACTCATAACTTTCTTCACAAAACCCCATAATCGTATTTATAAAAATACGGTATTTGACAGACTAGAGCTCTATCTGAATCGTAGCCCGTCACCTGGCCTAGGTTATGGCATCGGACATATTTATCTTTATCGTATTTCATCAATATGTATACGTATATACATATTTAGAACGTTCGATAATTGTACATACGCAACCAATCGTATCCCATCATCCACTTAAGATTAGAGCGTCCGATTCCCCCATACCGGTCACTACGTTGACTCTAAATCCACAATAAGTACAATAGTATGTTTTCACATAATTAAATCAACTCATCCGACATACATAATATTATTATGAAATTTAAGCATTTGAAATAAAATCCAAATCATCATATCATCACTCAAAATCACGCCAATCAATATATACATTCCACGTAAATAATATATATATATGTAATTATCCACTCAGGAATGACCACTAATACCATCTATAGTTCACACAAGAAAATAATGAAATTCATTTGTATAATTAAAATTCATTTTACTTACCTATGAACCGTAGTGATCAAGTCCATATGATTTTAAAAACAAATATTTAATCCACAAATATTTTTCACACAATTACAAAATAAATAATTTAAAGTACTCGGTTCGTAATATGAACCACGTGAGTTTTACTCATCTCGAAATTCCCGCTGCGTTTTCAAATAAAATATAACTCACAATAATCCAAAAGCTCGTCAGCTCAAGCCGTCAAGTACCTAATCAAGTACGGTATTTACTTAGAAATGAAGCACGAATAAACCTAAGTGATGATCCAACGGTCGGATTTCAAAATAAAGACAATCCAACAGTCGGATTCTAAAATAAAGACGATCCAAAGGTCGGATCGAATTAAAACGATGATCCAACGGTTGGATCCTCACGGATCGCCCTTGGAAACATCCTATCAAAATTATATGAAAATCTGACGGACGGATCTTCACTAATCGCCTCCCGAATCACTGTTTTACAATTATATGAAAATCCAATGGGACAGTCATATGAACATCATATTAAAATTTGAAGTAAAACCGATGGTCTGATCTCCGTAAATCGTAAACCGAAGGTAAACTATAAAACCATAAATAGTAACGTCAAAACTTAAATTGACTATTTATCAACTTTTTCTAACATGACCATGTTATATATCAAAATGCTCGTATGGATGCATAGATCATCGTCCAGATAATATAAACTCAAAATTTGGTCCGACGCGCCGCCACACGCGGCGGTCAGACAACGGTCAATGTCGGTCAACCATCTCAAATGCAAAAGTCATCAACTACAAACTTCTTCAAAATGGAATTGTGAACAACTTTAATACCTGACTTTTTCGGAGATGAGGTCTAGACCGTCCTAGATTGAGCTTTGAAGTTGGATTAATCTCGGCCCTCTGATCAGTTTCCAAATTGAATCAGGGACGTCGAAACCTTCAACTCTTGATCTACCACTCTACACTTAAAACATATGGGGATGATCAGGAGGAATAACACGTCACGAAAATAGGGTCGATCGGCCGAGATGATGCCGGAAAAGTGGAGATCCAGCCGGGTCACCTTTCGGTGGCTGAGGTAGCTTCGATCCGAAGCTAGAGGTAGCGGCTGGCGAAACTGAGGGCAGGGAACAGCGATGCCGAAGCGCACCGGGTCCGGCGGCGGCGAGGCTGGGAAGGCTCCGTTCCGGCCTGGTCGGGTCTATGGGTCTGCAAGCACAGTGACGAAGCCGCGCGAGAGAGAGAGAGAGAGAGACGCCCGGGGGGGAGGAGGGAATGCAAAAATGTAACTTTTTCGTCCTTAATGAAAAACTCTGCTTTTCATTCTTTTTATAGAAAATTTCCAATTTTCAAATATTCATAACTTATTCATACAAACTCCGAATAATACGTTCCACATATGCACGAACTCGTATCGACGAGCTCTACAACTTTCATGAAGGAAGTTTTCCCAAATTTGAACGTATAAAAAGTCGATTTTCATGACCCCCTAAATAACGTTCGTTTTCGAAAATAAAATCATTCGAAACCAATTTTCTCAAACCACGACATTCCAATAAATCTCAAATATTATAATTCAATTAATATAACAATTATTGAATTACAAAAATTTATTATATGAAAATTTGGGTCTTCACAAGACTAGTGGCAAAGGGGTTCACACAACAAGAAGGAATAGATTTTAATGAAACCTTTTCACTGGTATCTACCAAAGATGCACTCCAAATAATAATGGCTCTAGTAGCTCATTGTGATATGGAATTACATCAAATAGATGTCAAAACTGCGTTTCTCAACGGAGATTTGGATGAGGAGATTTATATGAAACAACCAGTAGGTTTCATAGAGCCTAGAAAGGAACACTTAGTGTGCAGATTGAATAAATCCATTTATGGATTGAAGCAGGCATCGAGGCAGTGGTACCTAAAATTTGATGCAGCAGTTACTTCTTTTGGTTTTGTTGAAAATCTTGTTGATGAATGCATATACATGAAAGTCAGTGGCAGAAATTTTATTTTTCTGGTGTTATATGTTGATGATATTTTGTTGGCAAGCACTGATAAAGGGTTATTGCAGCGAACAAAGCACTTTCTTTCTGAAAACTTTGATATGAAGGATCTAGGAGATGCTTCATATGTTCTAGGGATTGAAATTAGCAGGGATAGATCTAAACATCTTCTAGGTTTATCTCAGCAAGCCTGAATTTCAAAAGTGCTGAAGAGATTTGAAATGCACACTTGTTCACCTGGAGCTGCACCTATGTCAAAAGGTGACAAGTTAAACAAAAATCAGTGTCCCAAGAATGAGTTAGAGAAGGAAGACGTGAAAACCAAACCTTATTCCAAATTGGTAGGAAGCCTAATGTATGCACAAGTGTGCACTAGGCCTGATTTAGCCTACGCAGTGGGTATGTTGGCGAGATTTCAGTCAAATCCAGGACATGAGCACTGGATTGCTGGAAAGAAAGTGTTAAGATACCTTCAGAAAACTAAGAGTTATAATTTGGTATATAGAAGAGTCAAAGATCTCGAAGTAGAAGGTTATTCTGATGCAGATTTTGCAGGACATTTTCTAGATTCAGGAAAATTGACATCAATTTATGTTTTTATGTTAGCTGGGGGTGCTATAGCTTGGAAGAGTGTAAAGCAAACACAAACAGCAACCTCTACCATGATGGCAGAGTTCATTGCTATTTATGAGGCTACATGTCAGGGACTATGGCTGAAGAATTTTCTTGCACAAGACAACATCATTTCAAGACCTTTGAAGATTCATTGTGACAACTCTGCAACAGTTTATTTCACAAAGAATAACAAGAGATCCACCAACTTCAAGCACATTGACTTGAAGTATTATAGTGTCTGAGAGAGAGTGAAGCATAATGAGTTGATAATTGCCAAAATCAGCACTTTAAACCAATTAGCAGACCCTTTCACAAAGGCATTAATCATTGCAGCTTTTGAAAAACACACTGAAAACGTAGGCATTCTACCTACTCTAGATACTTGAGTTTTGTGGATGTAGTGTTCATATAGTAAAGCTTTTACCTTTGGTTGTATTTTTGAGATCTCATTGAGTTGTGAACCTTGTGAATTTATTTACAATAAAGCTCTTCTTTTATTGGATCTAATTGTGTATCTTTTGTTACTGTGGTACTTATTTTATTCTTGTGATTCTTTCAAATAACTATTTCATAATTGTATACAACTTCAGTTTATGAGTTATTTTGAATCATTTTACTTTCATTCCAGACTTGAGCTGGATAACACATTCAGAATAGTTGCTAATGCAATTATGTGTTGAGGTTCAGGCATATGGAACCATTTAGAGGACCATATACAAATGCATTTAGAAGATTCATTAAACCTGCATTGTATATATTAAGTGATATCTTTGTGTCTTATGTAGTTCATGGTTGTGATGTTCTGTGATTGTGGAATAGCTATGCTTTTAAGTGCAACCTTTTCTGCAGTTCTTCATCATGATTATGGATTAACAAAGACTTGGTTAGGTACTTGAATGCTTTTATCTCAGGTGCACACTTTGGATTAATTACTATGTCTAGAACTATAGTATTCTTGTTGTATAAACTTGTAAATGTTCAAGTGGGAGATTGTAAGTTGAAGTTGAACAATTACAAGCTTATATTTAGCACAACAATTACTGTTACTAATAGAGCAAGTAATTAGAGATATTAAGTAATTCATATTCCTTGTTAAATATATTTATCATATAAATCAAATGAATATATTGGGAGACCTAAATAGCTTAAAGATGTTGGAATACATATATCATAGTGATTACAGATATTATTGTGATTACAATTATCCTTTATGGGAGGGCATTGTATTAGGATGTTTTCACTATAAATACTTGGTCCCTGTACCCTCTTTGACATGAGCTATACAGTTCTTGCCCCATAGATAGATAGCAAACAAAGAGAAGTACAAAAGATCTGTATTTTGAGATGGCTTCATCAGTTCCAGCAGGTATACATTTTGTTTTAAGGATCTGCATATTTATTTTTCTAGAATTATATATGCATGTGTGTATGTGAGTGCAATATATGTGTTTTTGTCTTATATGCAATTGTAGTTTCAGATTTGCACTTACATCTAGGTCTTCCTCTAGACCTCTTTGATTGAGTTGATTTCTCTTTTTTGGCCTCTTTGTCAATCGATTCTTCTATTGGCTTCTTTCTAGGTCTTCCTGCTTTTTGGCTCAGACAATTTTTTTTTTCTGTGGCCTCTTTGCCAACAGATTCTTCTAATGGCTTCTTTCTGGGTCTTCCCCTTTTTTGTTCCGTGCATTTTTCTGTGGCTCCACTTCTTTTATTTCCTCCTTTTGGTTTGTCTCCTATAGGAACACCTTCATCATTTACACTAGCATTTAGAAGACACCATATATGAATGGCACCTTAGCCAGTAAGTGGCTCACCTAACTTGTGATAAGAAGATCCAAGGGGATGAGTAGCAATGGCAATAAACTGAAAAGTAGGAGGCAAATGTCATAAGACGATGAAATAATTGTAATATGGAAAACTTCTCAACCTAGTACCCACCGCACAAATTTCACTGATCTTACTCAAAATAACAAAAGCAATCATTGAAACTTTTAGTATTCATTACTTTAATTTTTTTCTTTTTGTCAGATTCATTGTTTAAATCATAAGTGCATATATATATATATATATATATATATATATATATATATATATGTGTGTGTGTGTGTGTATGTGTGTGTGCGTGTCACACACGCACACATACATACATACTGGCATTAGGCCTCTAACCTAGTAGGAAAATAGGTGAATCTAACGAAGTAAAATAAGATATTGAACCGACAAAAGCCACTTGATAAGAAACTGTGAAGACCCAGATTTCCATACAATAAATTTATGTAATTCATTAATTGTTATATTAATTGAGTTGTGATATTTGGGATTATTTGGATTGTCGTGGGTTGAGGAAATTGGTTCCGAATGATTTTATTTTCGAAAACGAACGTTAATTAGTGGGTCGTGAAAATCGACTTTTTATACGTTCAAAATTTGGGAAAACTTCCTTCATGGAAGTTGTAGATCTCGTCGATACGAGTCCGTGCATATGTGGAACGTATTATTCGGAGTACGTATGAATAAGTTATGATTATTTGAAAATCGGAATTTTTCTATAAATATAGGATTTTTTTGTTGAAATTTCAGAAAACCAAAAAAAATAACAAAAAAATTTCTCTCTCTTCTCTCTTGGCTGAAGCCCGAAGAACTGAAGAAATCTGACCTACCCGACCCGACTGCACCGGCGCCGTCCAACTTCCAACGGCGACGAAACCACCGCGAGGCCGCTCAGATCGACGTCGCCTGCCTCCCTGTTGACCCCGTTGCCGCCCCCGCTCGACGCAAGCAGGAGATCGGAGCAGCTCAGCCCCGAACGCCCGACCCGGGCGGATCTCGGTGGTGCCGGCGGTGCATGGGCCGATCCTCCTCATTTTCGTGACGTGCTCTTCCTTCTGATCATCCCCATATATGGCTTGCATCACTATTTTGAGTGTAGAGTGGTAGATCAAGAGTTGAAGATTTCGACGTCCCTGATTCGATCTGGAAACTGATCAGAGGACCAAGATTAATCCAACTTCAAAACCCGATTTAGGACGATCTAGACCTCATCTCCGAAAAAGTCAGGTATTAAAGTTGTTCACAATTTCATTTTGAAGAAGTTTGTAGTTGATGACTTTTGCATCGGAGGTGGTTGACCATCGTTGACCGTCGCGTTGACCACCGTCTGACCGCCGCGTGTGGCGGCGCGTCGGACCGAATTTTGAGTTTTTATTATCTGGACGATGATATATGCATCCATACGAGCGTTTTGAGATATAACTTGGTCATGTTAGAAAAACTTGATAAATAGTCAATTTCTGTTTTGACGTTAGTATTTACGGTTTTACAATTTACCTTCGGTTTGAGATTTACGAAGATCAGACCATCGGTTTTACTTCAAATTTTAATATGATGTTCATATGACTGTCCCGATGACTTTGTGTGGTCACGGGTGAAGATCTGACCTTTGGATCTTCGTATAATTATAAAATAGTGATTCGGGAGGCGATTAACGAAGATCTGTCCATCGGATTTTCGTATAATTTTGATAGGATGTTTCCATGGGCAATCCGTGAGGATCTAACCGTTGGATCATTAATTAAATTCAATCCGACCGTCGGATTGTCCTTATTTTAGAATCCGACCGTTGGATTATCGTTATTTTGAAATCTGATCGTTGGATCATCATTTAGGTTTATTTCATGCTTCGTTGCTAAGTAAAGACCGTGCTTGATTAGGTACTTGACGGCTTCAGTTGACGAGCATTTGGATTATTGTGAGTTATATTTATTGAAGACGCAGAGGAAATTTCGAGGTGAGTAAAACTCACGTGGTTCATATTACGAACCGAGCGTTTTAAATTTATTTATTTTTGGTAATTGTGTGAACTATAGATGGTATTAGTGGTCATTCCTGAGTGGATGATTACGTATATATATATATATATATTTACGTGGAATATATATATTGATTTGTGTGATTTAATGACGATATGATTGAGATAGAATGATGATTTGGATTATATTCAAATGCTTTAAATTCATGATAATATCATATATGTTGATTGAGTTGATTTAATTATGTAAAAACATACGATTGTACGTATTGTGGATTTAGGGTCAACGTAATGACCAGTATGGGGTAATCGGACTCTCTAATCCAAGGTGGATGATGGGATACGATTGGTTGAATATGTACAATTATCGGACGTTCTAAATATGTATATAAGTATACATATTGATGAAATACGATAAAGATAAATATGTTGGATGCCATAACCTAGGCCAGGTGACGGGCTACGATTCAGTTAGAGCTCTAGTCTGTCGAATACCGTATTTTTATAAATACGATGATGGGGTATTGTGGTTAAAGACGTGAATAAGGGTTGGTGTTGAGTAGTTGATTTATTTTGGTTGTTGTCTTTTTTGTAGTTGTAGAATTGTTGCATGTTGACTTAGGTAGAAATAAATGTGATTAAATTAAGTAACTGTTCTTTCTTTTACTCATACGAGCTTTCATAAGCTTACCGGGTTTTGTATTGTTGCAATCCCGGTACACTATTCAAATGGTGTAGCGGATATTCCTGCATGTCAGGATAACCAGGGAGGTGACTGAGCTGCATAGGTGTTACAGCAGTTACATTTTATTTCTTTGAGTTGTGAGGTGTGTATGCTCATTTAGAGCTTTACAAATTATTGCGTATTTGTGTTGTAATAATTAACCGAAACTAGATTCGGTTTGATTGGTTTCGTGTGGTGATGTTGTTAAGAAAAGAAATTTTCAGGATGAATATTTTGAGTTGTGGTAATTTTCATGTTTCGGATTTTGAATTTTATTCTAAAATTCGGGGCGTGACAGAAACCATACTAAGATTCATCTTATAATCTTCTCATCCTACAAGAGCAATATTGCCAAGGGAAGCTGGGTGATAACATCAATATATTACTAAAAACAAAAATGCAAAATGCCAATAAAACGAGACACTTAACATTCTCAAGGAATCTGTTACATGTCTCAATTGTGGAAAATTTCATGGACATATATAGAGAATTACTATTTGGAATATGACTCATGATCAAGTATTTTAATGTCATACATACCTCGAAAACAATCAAAGCTTATTGAATAAGACTTCCTTCGGTGAGAAGTAAACTAAATTAAAAGACATAGCTACTAGCAAAACAAGGAAGAAGATTGAAAATCACATACCTCGCACTTTGCATGACGGTCATGACTTTCATGAACTCTAGGACACCAATCCAATGCCCAAACAGGCCCTCCAACATACATCACATAGTCTTGTCTGCAGGAAAGCACAAAATAAACATTTTAAGGCACGTATCACTATATTTTTAGATAATACTGAAAGAAAAAAATGTATACAAGACTAACAGAGGATTCTCATATTTTTTTGGTAATGTTGTCAGGTTTTAGAATTAAGTTTAACATGAAAAGTAAATTTTGGAATTAAAGACATTTGAATAGATAAAATCTTGGAAAAGTGAGAGAATTTCACTATAAATGAAGAAATTGGAGGGATACTACTAGAGGTTTTTGACTTTAAATAGAGAATTGTTGGCTCAAGTAGGTAATTCTGTCACCAACTTCAAGTCACAAGCACTAAAGTGGGGATTTTAGACGGAGAACTTACTTAAGTTAGTGTTAGGTACCACTAAAGGTGTTCATTTTTGTTTTGTCATCTTTAGCTCACTTCCTCCGATCAAGGCCTTAACTTGTTTTCATTTTCTTTGTCCAAGAGAAATATTATATATCTATCACATCCTCTATTACATCCACATTCAACTCCCAATACATTCATACACCGTCCTTATTACATCTCTATTTTCTCTACGCTCTACAAGCAAAAAATCCAAATTCATACTCCTCAAGCTCCATCACCACCAACACAACTACTATAAACTACATCACCACACCACTTCTTCATCATTACCACCCCAAGTTAGTCAAATGAACCATTAAATCGTCCTCATTATCAAGAAATTCATGACCCATTCATAATCTCTTTGGACGGTAAATGATCAAAACTCTTTACTTTTACCTTCATTTTGATCTTTTAGGGGGACCAAAAGTTGACATTTTCTTCAGTTCAATTTTCAAGGAAATTTCCTTCATAAAAGTTGAAGAGGATATTAAATCGAGTTCGTGGACATATCGTACGCTTAAATCGGAGCTCGTATGAAGAAGTTATGGTCAAAAATGTAAAAGTTACTGTTTTGGAAAGTTTCTATAAATAGCATGATGAAAATGGAAACTTTCTATTTTCATCTGGAAACCCTAACCCTTTTATTTCCACGCTGATCGACCCGCACAACGAACCTGACTTGAGACCGAAAACTAGCCCGAACTCCGTCGTCCGGCAACCAATCTAGACTCCACCGTTGCCGTTTGAAAGTTCTTTCCTTTCTTTATCAATCTGTGGTGGTATGGTGACTTGATTTGAGGTGTAGAAGATGCAATAAGGGGAAGAACACTACGGTGACGCTATTTCGAGTACCGAGCCAGAGCTTCATTTTCCGACCACCTCAGGCGACGATTCTTGTTGGGTTTTAGAACCTATACACACATCAAACCCTCCCAATGGCTTGGGACGATTTGAAGTAAGGGAGGAGGGTGAATTGAGCTTCAGAAGTTTTTGGAGAAAATCGAACCCGTTTTCTTTCAAAGTAAACTCTGGCCATTCTAGTCATTTCTGGGCTTCGTTGTAGTTTTAAGAGTGGAATGGATTGTTGAGAGGAAGATTTCAGCATAGGTATTGATACTCGAATCGGGGGTTGACTTTTGGCCTTCTATTTTGGCTAGTTAGGTAGTACAAGTTGTTATGGACTTGCAGATATAAATTTGGTAGATTTTGGCCAAGGTTTGCTATTGATCAGAGATTTCTGATGTTTAGAATTTCAGATGTTGATTTATGAAAATCCTACTGTTCGATTTCCTTCGTTTTTGTTATAGAAAGCTAGAATCGATGAAACAATGATGTTGGTAAAGTTTGGTTCGACTTCGAGGAGTTTTGGAATTTTTAGGTTTCGGAGGGTTGACGACATCGAGTTTCGGTGTAATTATTGTAATTTATTTTGGGTCTTCCGTTCCATTATTTATGATGTAATGTTTTGCACAGAACAACGAGCTACGGCTTGACAAAGGAATTCTTACACAACATCATGAGTTACCTCATTTAATAAATTGGCAGGTAGACTACATCTTTAACTGGATTGTAACCATTCACACAAGGGTTGATATCCCGATTTCGTAACCATTCACCCAAAGGCATTGTTTAGTTTGTTTCCCTATCCTCGCGGCCTGCCATAACCTCTCTTCTATTCCGTTGTCACCATCACCATCACCATTACCATTAATTGCAGCTGCACCAACCCATCTTCATGCCAAGTTAGCCTAAGATCCTCTCCTTAATCAAAGTTGACAGGACCAGTTCCAATGCAAATTGGCTTCATTTTGGGGTCCATCCCCATATCATCTTGCAGGCTTTGCCGCATACTCGCAATCCGTAGTGTCTCCTCGATCACCACGGCCTGATGCTTTTCCACCGGTTTGATCATCACAAATCTCTTCGGTCTGAATACACGCATAAGGTGATCCTGTTGCAGGAACGGAGAAGAGAGAGGTCGGAGAACATTGGAAAATTGAGATGTATTCAGTGAATGGTAATTGATATTTGTCGGCGTAATTTAATCCAAATTACAATAAACATGATTCCATATAATTTGTTTCACATATTCTCTTTCTAAAAATACAGTGGATAATTGACTAAATAAATATCTCAAATAACTTCATTTAAAATTCCATATATTCTTCTAATTTTTTACCGTTTCTTTATAACATTTATTAACATTAGAATTTTCTCGATATTTCCATCGAATTTTTTGATTAGTGGAACCGCTTGATATTATAGTTCTTTTAGTCTAGAAAAGCGAAAGATGACTGGAAACATTTTTCTTTACCGTACGATTAATTTTGGACATGTAGCGATATTGGTAGGGAAGTAATTTATTTTCATCTTGCTTGAAAGTTACTTTACCTACAAAAGCAAGGTATCAACGGCCCATTTGATTCCTCGCTAGTTTTAACCCAAAACAGCCGATGCTAGGGTTTTAGAGCCTGGAGGTTTTGACATTAGAAAGAGAGAGCAGACTCTCCCTCGATCTCCCCTAAACCACTCAACTCTTGCTTCGTCTTCTTCTTCTTCTTCATAGTCAAAGCTTTCAACAAGCAACAATGGCGGGCCTCGTTCCTCCTCCACCCACTGCTCCTGATACTCCCAAACAGAATGAGAGAGTCGATTACCTCAATCTCCCTTGCCCTATTCCCTACGACGAGATCTCCCGCGAAGCTTACAGTCAGTCCCTCTCTCCCTCTGTGATTGATTATATGCTTCCTGCCTTGCTCTCTATATGCGTGGAAAATCTACGATTTGTTCTCGGATTTTCAATTTTTACTTTGTTTCTGTACGTATTGCAAGTATATGAATTCGCTGTGAAATACACAAATTTGTGATTCGTGTTGGAGTTTGGAGTTGAGGTGTGAAATTAGTTGTATGGGATGATATGCAGTGTCTTTAAAGCCAGAGCTTTTCGAGGGGATGCGAATCGATTTTACCAAGGGTCTCAATCAGAAGTTCTCACTCAGTCACAGGTTGGATCACACAATCCTTTGCATCAATGTTCTATCTGTTTATTTCGGATTCTGATCTGATTCCCTTATCTTTTCTTTTGTCTACAGTGTGACCATGGGACCTACAGAGATTCCTTCCCAATCTACTGAAACTATTAAAATTCCCACTGCTCAGTATGAGTTTGGTGCCAATTTTTTGGACCCAAAGGTGACTCTACTCCTCTTATTTAAACTGCTCATTTTGGGATGGATATCTTTCTACAACACTTGTTTAATCGTGACTCCGCCCTGTTAAAAATTGGTGTTATGCAGCTGATGCTTGTCGGGAGAGTATTGACTGATGGGAGGCTCAATGCGAGAGTAAAGTGTGATTTAACCGAGAATCTTTCTTTGAAGGCTAATTCTCAGGTGATTTGCAATGCCGTTAAATGACTTTTTCCCCTTTTTTTGCTTTTTACGGATTTAAATGTATAAGCTAGTTGGTAACGTCTGTGTGTGTATTTACAGCTTACCAATGAACCACACATGTCACATGGCATGGCCAGTTTTGATTACAAGGTATAGTATTCAGGCATTAAATTTGTTTCTTTTGTGCCTCTGTATGCAACTTTCTCTCTGAAAAAAATTTGTACATGCCATTTATTAAGTAAAAACTGTAGCTACTTCAACCTCTACATGTTTGGCAATGAAAAACTGCATTTTAATAGCTCATGTACTTTTCTGTTTCTATCACAATGTTCAGCTGAACTTGAAGACAATGTGCTTTTTGATTCACGCCATCTATAGCTTGTTCAGAAACATAAATAAGAATCTTCTGCTGGAACCATCAACATTGTTTAATCATTTTCTTTTCAAAAATTGATGAAGTTAACCCTGTAAATGTAATTATAAATCACCTCCTGGATAGTTGATACCCTTGGACTATACTAAAATTAGGATGGCTAAATTACTGAATGGTGTTCGAAATAAGAGGATAGGCTATCAGGATTAGTTGAACTGATCTGGTTCAAAAATGTCTTAAGAGATTCAGAAGAAGAAACAATGTAGAATCAGAGAAGAATGAAAACACTAGGCACCTGACCTACATTTATCCAGTGAAATACTAGGTAGAGCTATTAATTTGCTCGTGTTTGGGCTTCTTAAGGAGGGGAATTAAAAAAAAAACACGTATGTCCTGTCTGTGTTAAATGTTCTTGTGCTTTTGTACTGCAACTAATATGCTGCAAATTTTGTACACACTTGAGTTTGGACATTAAGTGGATTAGTTTTCGAAGGGCTAGATCATTGTTGTAATTCAAGACTAACTTCCGTCCACCCATCTAACTTTTTCCTCTATTTCAACAACTGAATCCCAGAGATAATGCACATGTGTTGCAATTTCCCACCCAAGGAAAGTGATGTTTTATATTTGGGAAGTGTTATCGAGTGTATATCTTCTACATCTTTCAAATTACATTTTTTTATTGATCTTTTATATGTATCTTGAGCAAAGCACTGTGTTATTAGTATTATAAATTCTTTTTCTATAATATTATATATCCTTTTTCTATACTTTTGTACAGGGTAAAGATTTCCGGTCACAGTTTCAACTAGGGAATGGTGCATTGTTTGGTGCAAACTATATTCAGGTGACTTATTTGGATATTCTATTTAAATTTTTATATTCAAGTATGATTTAGAGTAAACATTGTCGCATCTAAATATGTTTGTGATGTCACATCAGTACTCTCTGAAAAGAGCTCAGTACAAAAAGAGAAGAACTTTGATAGTATGTATAACATACTAGGGCTTAGTTTGGGATTGTGGTGCAATCAAAGGTGCTTATTTCAGAATTTTTTTGCCACTAGCAGCAGTTTTAAGAAGCAGCTGGGAGGTTCATTTTCAAACTTGCTGAGAGTAAAGCAAGTAATCAAAATTTCTGTCTAACCTAGGATACTCTCAACTGGTAAATATTAGAACCCCTAGAAAGTTCAGTTCTCTTATCACTTGGAGTTTCAACCAGAAAGCTATTTGAATTGAATTTAATGTGATCCCACCATGGAGTTCACAATTCAAGTCAAGTTTCTAAATTTTCCTCGTAAGCTTGGCTTTTTGGCTTATGTCGGATTCCTTTCAGTTTCTTTCGATATGATGCGTATGTTTAACTTCTGAGATATTTATGATGTTTTTGAACTGCATTTTATCTATTCATTTGGATGTTCATTATATTTGATCAATTTTGTCTTCTTAGTGATTAACTATGTTTTGTTGTCTTCATGCCAATGCTGTGCATGCTTCTCTTAGTAGATCCATATTTTCCATCAATCTAACTAGTTATAAGAATGTTTATCCAATACTTAAGTGCTGGTTGATTTTCAGAGTGTAACCCCCAATCTGTCCGTGGGTGGTGAAGTGTTTTGGGCTGGTCAGCATCGGAAGTCTGGTATTGGCTATGCTGCTCGATACAATACAGACAAGATGGTATGACTCCTCGAACCCTTAATTATAACATCCTGATATCATATACTTAATTTTTCTTTCTACTATTGATGTAATGCAATATTTCTGTTTTACACAAATGATTATCAATTTGTTGCCTTCTTGCACCAGAGATGTTATGCATTGGGATTTATATATGCCTAGAAAGTATATCAAAACTTAACTGTATGCGTACACCTTTGGTTCTGTTTTTGACTACCTCCTCTTCATGGTAAAATAATCTCACAGTTCTAGGGGTAAAGCAAATCATGTGTCTTCTGATATATGGTATCTGATCTTTCTAAAGGGGCTGGATTAGTGGAAACTCATAGCAGCGATGCCTTCTAGCTCCAATGGTAGAGCACTTTACCTCCACACCTATGTAGAGATCCCAGTCTTGCCCATGTCCTCCCCTGATTAAAAGATAAAAAAATGCAATGTTTAAGATGTAGGGTATTTACTATCTAGGAATATGCTCTCAGATTTGTGGAAAATAAACTAATCTAGACCACACATACACACATATGGTGAATAAAAAATCAATAAAAAATAAACATTATAACTTCGGATTTTCTGCAATTCCTCAAGTTGGTGATGTCACATGGTACAGGATCGCTGGATTATTACGCTATGCATTTGGTCAAATCACCCTAGATGTTTAAAGACTGCAGATATAGCAGTGGTTGCAAAGTCCATGATGAGTTTGAATTTGGGTTTGAAAACGAATCTGAATGATTTGAGGTGGAGTTATCTTCAATATTAAGAATTTTTCAAGCAGTTGGTTTGTAGTTGCAGATCAGTCTCAACATTATTGAGGCTAACTGCGGGGTCTTCCCCCGGTTCTCCATGATGCTACTATACCAAGGTTTGAACCAGCGGAAGTGATTTGGAAGGCAAACCAGGTCGAAATCAGCCTGGATTGCCGCTCATCAAAGCTCAATACATGTTATTTGGTCCAGAAAGGATACCAAATTAGGTTCTTATTCATTGCTTAGCAGCTTTGAACAGTTGTGGTAGTATGCTTTTGTGGGAGTAAAATCGTGTTTGTTGTATGGAGATGTCTTGGCTAATTATTTGGATTATTTAGATGGAAAGGCACAAAAGTAGCTTTAAAGAGCACAGAGGCATGGATCTGGAGGTGTTGCGGGATAGGGTTGTTTACTGCTTTTCGTGTGTGCTTCGATTTCTGGTTCTTATCTTGGCTGTGGTGTGACTTGTGCTTTATTCTTCTTGTACTGTAGTATCTTTTAGAGTGACTCTTATTCCGGTGCTTGTGTTAATGTGTAACTATTGTGATTAATACCCTAATCTAGTTTTTTTTTCACCCCTCAGGTTGCCACAGGGCAGGTTGCTAGTACTGGAGTTGTTGCTATGAGCTATGTTCAGAAGGTGTCTGATAAGGTGAGTAAAGGAGATCTATGATTAAATATCTTCCGGACCAAAATGTGCATCACTAGGTTTAGTCCTTGGAGATTGTTTGAATAGCTTGATGCTGTTTCTTTTTCATGGTTTCCCTAATGTTAATTTCATTCTTTCTTGTAGGTTTCTCTAGCATCAGATTTCATGTACAACTACTTATCAAGAGACGTGACAGCTAGCTTCGGTTATGATTACATTCTGCGACAGGTAGCTTTTGCTTCTGAATATTCAAAATCTTACGACTAGTGTTATAAAAAAAAAGAAAAAGGAAACACCGTTGTTTATGTTTACTAATCAAACAAGGTTTTGTTGTTACAAAAATTTAAAATAAAAACCAAGAGATTCTTGAGTAAACATTGTCCTTGTGCCTTTTTAATTTTTTCCCTGTGATATATATAATTCAATGGTTCTTATTTCTCTGCAATAAATATTGTTCTTGTTCTGGCATCCTCTGTAATCTCACCATACACACACTAGTCCGTGGCAAGGTACACAATCAGTGAATCTGACAGCTGTTAGGGTTTTATCACCTAGGAAGTGTTGTATCAGGTTCCTATAGTCAATGGACTATGTGGCCTCTTGGTAGTATGTTGACTCGATTTGATCCCACATGGAGTGGAATCTTGCTAGGCAACACTACTTGCTCATTCTTTGTTAAATATTATCTTGCCAGAAAGTAGGCAGGTTATATTGCTACTAGCAATTAAGACACTGATCTGGTGGATTCATGTCTGAATATGTGGTCATGACTCATGACTGATAGTCAAACAACAAAACGATATTCTAAATATGGTTCCTATTGCAACCAATATATTTTTCTCAACAGATTAAATGCATCTGTTATTTCTATTCAATTCTGGTTTCTTAAAATCAATGATATGGGTATGTCTGAGCATGATATTTATAGGTTTTGTATAATAGTGATACAAAAGCCGGTCAATAAAACCTTTTGTATTAATTCAAAGCTCTTGTTATGATATTAATAATCAGAGCTGGAATCTGGGTTCTGTTCCTAAATGTTCATGTGGAATTTTTTTCAAGTTATGTTAATTCATCTTAATATTTTTTTTACTGTTGCAGTGTCGTCTTAGAGGAAAGATTGATTCCAATGGTGTAGCTGCTGCCTTTTTGGAAGAGCGACTAAATATGGGTCTTAATTTTATTCTTTCTGCAGAGGTGAGGTCCAGTGTATTTTTCTCTCTTCAGATGAGGCAAACATGCTTTACTCAATTACCTTTTTCCCTTCTGTTTTTCGGACATGCTTACTCAACTCACCTAGATGCATTTCCATCAATAGTGGAAATATTGACATTTATGAAAATTTTAGTTTATTAATCATCCCTCCACGTTCTTGATTGGTTTCTTTAGGTTGGTGCACTTCAGACTCTAGGCACATTTCCTTTTAATAAAGTACCCTACATTGTGGAATATCTGTTGACAAGTACTAATGTAATATATGCCATGCAGATTGATCATAGAAAGAAAGACTACAAATTTGGGTTTGGATTGACTGTTGGAGAGTAAGTGAATTTGGAGGACCAACGCTGTTTCGTCATTCTTGCCGGCAAGATAATATCTATTAATTTTTGCTTCCGAGTTAAACTATTGTCACAGGCTTCCATCATTTAAGCCAGTTTTAGCAGATGTCATTTATTTGGGGTTTTTTTTTTTTTTTTTTTTTCAAATACAGTTGTAGATGGCATTTCAAATAATGCAAATTGAGGCTTTAGCTACAGTAGTGACTGTAATTGCTGACTCTTTATCTTGTTGGTATGTTGTTATATATATCTACATTCAACTTGAATTGTTCCAACGTATACATGTGTAAGGGGGGACGTATAATATTAGCATCATTTTCTATTCCCTCAATTGACATGAACTAGATCGGCCAATTGAATACGAAATGACCTGTCATAACATGTTTGGATAAAATGTTTCAATTCAAATGGAATATTTGCTCTGTGAGAGGTTGGATACGATAGCAATAGTTTTCTACCAAAGTAAAAGTTTATTGGGTAAGTTGACAAAAAACGTGGAGATTTGAGTTTAGAATTTGATCCTTTACAAAACCAAAAGCATTTCACAGGCGCCAAATGCAGCGTATTCATAGGTGCCAAATTTAATAATGTGATAATACAAAAAATTTGCCGTGTTTAGCCCAATAAAATTGAATTTTATACATATGCATATGCCTAATACCCAGAGAATAAAAGAAAACCACCAATGCTTGGTGATTCAAGTGGTAAAGAGCTTGTTCCCGTCAAGCAAGGTCTCGAGTTCGAGCCTTGTGAATGGAGCAGCCAGCGTTGGGAGAGCTTCCCTTCAAAATGGGTCCGACCTGGCTCGAGGGACTAGTCATTGCCTACGGGTGAGGATGCCCTGTTCCTCCCCCCTGTTCTAACCAAAAAAAGAACAAAAGAAAACCGGGGAATTGATCTTTCCAAAGCCTATGATTGAAGATGCCAGTTCAAATTCCCATTGAGATAATTAAGCTTATTATGAATTGTGTAACAACTACTAGCTCTTAGGATTGTCTAAATGGGGAATTAACAGAGTCCTTGACTGCTTCTAGAGGGATAAGACAGGGATAAGATAAGGGAATCCTCTATCCCTTATTTATTTGTTCTATATGGAAAATCTGTCTCATTTGATAACCTCTGCCCTCTGCTGGGGAATTGGTCAGTAGAAGACAGTAAGAGCTTCAGGCTCTGGCCCCTTCATTTCACATTCGTATTTTGCAGATAATCTCATTTTATTTTATTATTATTATTTTATGTTTTTTTTTTTTTTTGGCTAGAAGCTAGCTGCCATCAAGCTATGGTTTTAAAGAAATGTTTGGATTTTTTGTGTGATTTATCTGGTCAAGAAGTCAGCTTCGATAAGTCTGTCATCTGCTGCTCTCCTAATGATGATCAAAATACTCCTAGCGTTTTCAATTTTGACTTTCAAGAAGTAGGTTGTTTTAGGGAGTTTGTTTTGTAATTTTATTTTTACTATCGAAAAATAAAAAAACTAAAAGAAATATTTGTTGTCAATTACTTGTCATCTCTGTTTTCATGCATTCAATAAATCTTTGGTTGCCCCAAGAAAAAGAAAAAGAAAACAGAGGTTGCATATACCTTAAAAGGGACAAACAGAAACATAAAAGATCAAAGTGGAATTATCGCTCGCTGTATTAAAAATGAAACGTTATATTAAAGAAGAAAGTTCATACAGAGGACTTTCTTTTCTAATCTTGGTACGGTAGACGGCCAAAGCCTACAAACTACAACTTACCTACAAAATTGCCAGAGTACATAAACCCAAGAGCATCATTCCCAAACATGAACACCCAGTTTAGCATCATGCCTAACCAGGGAAGGCAATCAGCATTCAGCCACCTCCTTTCGCTCGCTATATTCGTTGGGATAAACTACAAGATCAATCACCATAAATTGAAGTCTTGCAGCTTTGCACCATAAGCATGGATGGTTTAATAACTCAACCATACATCCATATCACATTCAACATAAAGAGCATGGATACCGCTTCTTCAGGCTAAAATTACCTCGTTAAGCACAGAAGGAATCCCGACATTAGTAGAAAAATCATTCCCTGAATTCTTACTTCCGTTGGTGTTGAGCTTCAAAAGTATGAATAGGAGGAGGGCACCATTTTAAACCAACAGACAGTTTTCCTTGGACCAATTATTTTGCATATTCAATAATACTGCAGTGCAGCCTATTTAGGAGGATAGAACTACAGAAGCAACATAAAACACAACTTCACATTGCCACTGCCAAATATACCCCAAAAAGTGAAAAACCAATGAGTAGCTGTAGAAATGTGAACTTTAGCTTTCAGATTAGCAGCTATAATATAAATTACAAGTAAGCCTGCTCCAACTTTGAAGAATCACATCAGTGTAATAAATGGTCTGAAGGTTCAGTGTGCAACTTCCATCCAGCACTAATAGGATCACTATTGTCATCTGCATACTTAAAGATTAGTAAGGAATTTCCAAGGACACACGGCCCACAAGAACTTCTATTTTTGCAAGTTTCCCCTTCTGCTTCTAATGTCCTGTTGTTATATCAGCTAGGTGCAGGCTGCCCTAGCGGGTTTGCTTTATTGTCTTCTTTTCTTGTTCCTAATTGACCAAAAATTCTTCTCCACTTGCTAACACTACCAGGCATTTTTTTTTTTTAAATTTCATTTTCCCTTACATGTCATAGAGAATTTTCATTATAAACAGTCGAGGAAAATGGGTGCCAAAGAATAAACCTGGTCAGCTGGAGCAGGTGGTTTCTACCTGAAATTTTGATCTAATGCAGCTCCATTGCTATATTCAACATTCACTAGTTTATTGAAATCACTAAAGAGTAAAAAGCAGTCAGATATGTAATATAGATAGAAAAATCACAAGGTGTACTAAAGACTTGTAGAAACTAATGAGCCAATTCTATGAGCAAAATTGTATCGCTGTTGTTGGATTGTTGCAGGGATATGCTCCTCTGGGTCAGTCCACATTCCAAGCCTCCCTAATGATACATTCAGTAAATATGTATCTGAGGGATAAGCATAGATAAATGTTGAAGCAATTACAGATGATTATATGTGGATCACAGCAAAAGAACCTAGACAGCCAGGAGTCTGACAATTAAAGAAGATGTCACGCCCTGAATTTTAGAATAAAATTCAAAATCCGAAACATGAAAATTACCACAACTCAAAATAATCAACCTGAAAATTTCTTTTCTTAACAACCTCACTACACGAAGTAAAATCAAAACCGAATTTGTCTCGGTTAATTATTACAACACAAGAACATAATAATTTGTAAAGCTCTAATGAGCATACACACCTCACAACTCAATGAAATAAAATTAACTGCTGTAAGACCTAAGCAGCTCGGTCACCTCCTTGGTTATCCTGACCTGCAGGAATATCCGCTACACCATTTGAATAGTGTACCGGGATTGCAACAATACAAAACCCGGTAAGCTTATGAAAACTCGTATGAGTAAAAGAAGGAACGGTTGCTTAATTAAGTCATATTTATTTATACTTAAGCCAACATACAACAATTCTACAACCACAAAACCAACAATCACAATCAATCAACAACTCAACACCAAACCCTAACTCACATCTTTCTTCACAAAACCCCATAATCGTATTTATAAAAATACGGTATTGACAGACTAGAGCTCTAACTGAATCGTAGCCCGTCACCTGACCTAGGTTATGGCATCCGACATATTTATCTTTATCGTATTTCATCAATATGTATAATTATATACATATTTAGAACGTCCGATAATTGTACATACTTAACCAATCGTATCCCATCATCCACCTAGGATTAGAGCGTCCGATTACCCCATACTAGTCACTACGTTGACCCTAAATTCAAAATACGTACAACTGTATGTTTTCACATAATTAAATGAACTCAACCAACATATATGATATTATCATGAAATTAAAGAATTTGAATATAATCCAAATCACCATTCCAACTCAATCATATCGTCATTCAAAATCACGCCAATCAATTTATATATTCCACGTAAATATATATATATATATATATATATATATATATATATACACATACATAATCATCCACTCAGGAATGACCATTAATACCATCTATAGTTCACACGAGAAAAATCATGAAATTCATTTGTATAATTAAAATTCATTTTACTTACCTATAGATCATAGTGATCAAGTCCATGTGATTTTAAAAACAAATATTTAATCCACAAATATTTTCCACACAATTACCAAAAATAATTAATTTAAGTACTCGGTTCATATTCATAATATGAACCACGTGAGATTTACTCACAATAATCCAAATGCTTGTCAACTCAAGCCGTCAAGTACCTAATCAAGTACGGTCTTTACTTAGCAAAGAAGCACGAAATAAACTTAAATGATGATCCAACGATCGGATTTCAAAATAATGACAATCCAACGGTCGGATTCTAAAATAAGACAATCCAACGGTCGGATTGAATTTAAATGATGATCCAACGGTTAGATCCTCACGGATCACCCTTGGAAAAATCCGATGGACGGATCTTCACTAATTGTCTCCCGAATCACTGTTTTACAATTATACGAAGATCCAACGGTCGGATCTTCGCCCGTGACCACAAAAAGTCATCGGGGCAGTCATATGAACATCATATTAAAATTTGAAGTAAAACCGATGGTCTGATCTCCGTAAATCTCAAACCGAAGGTAAACTGTAAAACCGTAAATAGTATCGTCAAAACTGAAATTGACTATTTATCAACTTTTTCTAACATGACCAAGTTATATATCAAAACGCTCGTATGGATGCATAAATCATCGTCCAGATAATATAAACTCAAAATTTGGTCCGATGCGCGACCACACGCGGCGGTCAACACCGGTCAACCACCTCCGATGCAAAAGTCGTCAATTACAAACTTCTTGAAAATGAAATTGTGAACAACTTTAATACCTGACTTTTTCAGAGATGAGGTCTAGATCGTCCTAGATCGGGCTTTGAAGTTGGATTAATCTCGGCCCTCGATCACGTTTCCAGATCCAACCAGAACCGTCAATTTTCAATCCTTGATCTACAACTCTATACTCAAAATCGTGATACAATCCACATATGGGGATGATCAGGAGGAAGAGCACGTCACGAAAATGGGGAGGATCGGCCCATGCAACGCCGGCACCATCGAGATCCGACCGGGTCGGGCGTTCGGGGCTGAGCTACTCCGATCTCCTGCTTGCGGCGAGCGGGGGCTGCAATGGGGTCGACAGGGAGGTAGGCGACATCGGTCTGAGCTGCCTCGCGGTGGTTTCGTCGCCGTTGGACGTCTGACGGCGCCGGTGCAGTCGGGTAGGGTCGTGCGGGTCCGGGTTGGGTCGATCAAATTTCTTCAGTCCTTTGGGCTTCAGCCGAGAGAGAAGAGAGAGAGAGAAATTTTTGATAATTTTTTTGGTTTTCTGAAATTTCCAAAAAAAATCCTATATTTATAGAAAAATTCCGATTTCCAAATATTCATAACTTAATCATATGAACTCCGAATAATACGTTCCACATATGCACGAACTCGTATCGACGAGCTCTACAACTTTCATGAAGGAAAGTTTCCTAAATTTTGAACGTATAAAAAGTCGATTTTCACGACCCCCTAAATAACGTTCGTTTTCGAAAATAAAATCATTCGAAACCAATTTTCTCAACCCACGACATTCCAATAAATCCCAAATATCATAATTCAATTAATATAACAATTATTGAATTACATAAATTTATTATATGAAATTTTGGGTCTTCACAGTCTACCCTCCTTAAAAGAATTTTGTCCCGAAATTCAAGCATGCTCGTCTATAAAAAGCTGAGGATATCTCTTCCTCATGTCCGACTCCAATTCCCATGACACATCACCCTCATCATGATGACTCCACAACACCTTCACAAGGTCAACATCCTTCCTACGATGCTTCTTCATAGACCTATCCATGATACGAACATGTTCAACTACAAATGTCATATCAGTGTTTACTTCGATCACACCATGATCAATCATGTGAGACTCACCTCGAACATACTTCCTGAGCATAGACACATGGAAGACATCATGCACACCCGACATGCTAACAGGTAAAGCAAGTTGATATGCCAAGTTTCCAACCCTTTCCAGAATTTCAAAGGGTCCAACATACCTCGGTGCAAGTTTTCCCTTCTTGCCGAATCTCACCACACCTTTCATAGATGAGACCTTCAAGAACATATGATCGCCTATCTCAAACTCTAAAGGTCTCCTCCTCAAGTCAGCATAAATCTTCTGTCTACTCTGAGTGGTTCGGATTCTGTCCCGAATAGTAGTGACCTTCTTTGTAGTCTCCTGTACAATCTCAGGACCGATGAACCCTTTATCTCCTGCTTCCGCCCAACAGATAGGAGTCCTATATGACCTACCATAAAGGGCCTCATATGGAGCCATACCGATACTGGAGTGATAGCTGTTATTGTAGGCAAACTCTACCAATGGTGGATGATCCGCCCAACTTCCATTAAAATCTAGAACACAAGCTCTAAGCATATCCTCCATCACCTGATTCACTCTCTCGTTTTGCCCATCTGTCTGTGGGTGAAATGCAGTGCTCATAGGCAGAGATGTACCAAATGCCTTATGGAACCTACGCTAGAATTCTGAAGTGAAACGAGCGTCACGATCAGAGACAATCGTCACAGGCACTCCATGACACCTCACTATTTCCTTCACATACAACTAACATAACGCATCCCCTGAGTAAGTTTTTGCCACCGGAAGAAAGTGTGCTGACTTAGTCAACCGGTCAACAATCATCCAAATCGAGTCATAACTTTGTCTGGACCTAGGCAATCCAGTCACAAAGTCCATGGAAATATCTTCCCATTTCCAAACAGGAATCGGTAAGGGATTCAACATTCGTGCGGGTCTCTGATGCTCTGCCTTCACCTGTTGACAGGTAAGACACTTCGACACATGTTCTGCCACATCCCTCTTCATACCATACCACCAAAACTGTCTTTGTAGATCCATATACATTTTAGTACCTCCTGGATGTATAGTGTATCGAGACCTATGTGCTTCCCGCATGATCTCCTCTCTGAGGTTATCAACACTCGGTACATACAATCTCCCTCGAAATCTCAACCCTCCATCTGTCCCAATCATCCACTCAGAAGGACCCTCCACATCCGGGTCAGCAGTCATCTCAGCCATCCTTGCCTGAGCAAACTCATCAAGTGTCTGACTCTGAATGATCCTGGAGATCAAGGTGGGCTGTAAGGTGATACTACCGAGAAAGATTCCCTGTCCTGCTCCTGCGGGCATAAGGTCAAACTCTGATGCAGCCTCTAATATGCGCCATTCTCGCACCATAATAGCTGCCATGATCACTCGAGGTTTCCTACTCAAAGCATCCGCCACTACATTCGCCTTTCCGGGATGATACTCCAAGGTGAAATCATAGTCCTTAATGAGCTCCATCCATCTTCTCTGCCTCATGTTCAATTCCTTCTGGGAGAATAAATACTTCAAAATTTTATGATCAGAAAAGAGTTCAAATTTCTCACCATAAAGATAGTGCCTCCAAATCTTCAAGGTAAACACCACTGCTGCTAGCTCTAGATCATGAGTGGGGTAATTCCGCTCCTGTACCTTCAACTGTCTAGAACCATAAGCAACAACACTACCATTCTGCATCAACACACACCCCAAACCCTGATGAGATGCATCGCTGTAAATGACTAATCCACCACCACTAGTAGGAATAGTCAACACTGGAGCTGTAGTCAATCTAGTCTTCAGCTCATTGAAAGCATTCTCACACTCATCCGACCATACAAACTGAGTGTCTTTCCTGGTCAATTTGGTCAAAGCCGAAGCAATACCAGAAAACCCTTCAATGAAATGCCTGTAATACCCTGCCAATCCAAGGAGCTACGAATTTCTGTAACCGTAGTAGGGCGACTCCAACTCATCACTGCTTCAACCTTAGAAGGATCCACAGAAACTCCATCCTTCGAGACCACATGACCAAGGAGCTTGACTTCACTCTGCCAGAAATCGCACTTCTCAAACTTGGCAAATAATTTCTGCTCTCTCAACGTCTGTAGCATGATCCGCAGATGCTTCTCATGCTCACCTGACGACCTTGAATAAATCAAGATGTCATCAACGAACACCACCACAAACTGATCCAAGTAGGGACTGAATGTGCGGTTCATCAAGTCCATAAATGCTGCAGGTGCATTCGTGAGACCAAAAGGCATGACAAGAAACTCAAAATGTCCATACCTGGTCTTGAACGCCGTCTTTGGAATATCTTCATCATTCACCCTTAACTGGTGATATCCAGATCTCAAATCAATCTTTGAGAACATAGTAGCCTCCCTGAGCTGATCGAACAAATCATCAATCCTAGGTAAAGGGTACCTGTTCTTAATGGTCACCTTGTTCAGTTGTCGATAATCCACACATAACCGAAGTGAATTATCCTTTTTCTTCACGAACAACACTGGTGCACCCCAGGGAGATACACTAGCCTGAATAAACCCTTGTGCAAGTAAGCCCTCAATCTGAACCTTCAACTCCTGAAGCTCAGCTGGAGCCATTCGATAGGGTGCCTTTGATACAAGTGAGGTACCTGGTATCACATCAATGGAGAAGTCCATTACCCTTTTCAGAGGTAACGCAGGGATCTCCTGAAACACGTCCGCATACTCTGAAACTACAAGAATCCCTGTAATCTTTGAAGTACTACTCCCTGATTCGATATGGGCCAAAATCCCTGTCCTCATGGCAATGTCAGACTTCAGACAACTTTAATGAAATACCGGTTATCCCGGAACATGGAAGGACATAATCATCCTAAAGCAATCAGTAACAGCATGATTCGGGCTCAACCAATCCATACCCAAAATCACATCATACGTGTGATCCAGAATCACAATCAAAGATGCAGAGAACTCTCTGCCACCAATCCCAATAGGGCAATCATCACAATACATGCTAAGCTCAAGAGACACACCGATAGGTGATGTAACACATAATGATCTAGTCAGAGGCATAGCAATCAAACCCAATACATCCACAACCGAACTAGATATGAAAGAGTGTGAGGCTCCCGTATCAAACAGTACTCTAGCAAGATAGTGATAAACACATAAGGTACCTTCCACTCCCGTGCCTGCCTGACCGATGGCAAAGACTCTAGCAGGTGTAGGTGGTAGCTGCCTCTGTTGGTTACCCTGCACTCTACCCTGATTTCGGGGACACTCCCTGGCCTGATGCCCTATCTGTCCACAGCTGTAGCATATCCTACCCAGAGGTTTCGTGCACCCACAAGAGATGTGGCCCGGCTCGCCACAGTTAAAGCACTTCACCAGAGCTGCTGGTGCTATCTGGCTAATAGGCATAGCCTGAACAGGAGGAGCTACTGCTGCTCTAGCTGGAGCCTGATGCTGGAACTGAGTTCTCTGTCTCTTCCAGAACCCACCCCTGAAGTCTCTAGCTCTACTGCTTCCTGCTATGGCCTTTCCCTTACCTTGGAAGTCTCTCTCAGCAGACTCCTTCTCTCTACGAATCAGGTTCTGCTGCTCAATAATCTGTGCCTTAGCCAAGATCTCTCTCTTGGTCTTCAGCTCCAAGATGACCACATCACGCTCAATCGAAGGACTCAACCCTCTCTGAAACTTCTTGGCCAAGTCCTCATCCTCCATCTGCCTCACATACTTGTATAGTCTGGAGAACTCCGCATCATACTCGATTACGGTCATCTTCCCCTATACCAGTGCAAGGAACTCTCGTTCCAACCTCTCCTTCACTGCTGGTGGAAAGTACTTCTCCCTGAACAGCCTCTCGAAGCCGTCCTATGTCAAAGTAGACACCTCTATGCTCCTCTGTGTGACATTCCACCACACCCTAGCCTCATCCTTCAGCATGAAAGCTGCTAGCTTCCTCTTGTCGGTCTCCGTGTAATCAAGCATATCAAAATAAGTCTGCAAATCCTCTATCCATCGATCCGCCACTGTATAATCAGTAAGCAGGCAGGATTATCAACCACAATAAAACGGGCGGAATTGGCTGATCCTCATAAGGTGCCTCTACCTCCGTCTCGGATGCTTCTTCGACCAGAGGGGCTCTACCTCTTCCTCGGCCTCTACCCCTGCCACGAGGTCTGCCTCTACCTCGACCTCTGGCTTCGTTTCCCTCAATCTCCATTACCTAATAAGCATGATATACTTGATTAATACACGCATAACACTTAAACAATGCATAAGTCAAATGTAAGTCCATATTAACCAAGTACTAAGCATACAAGACAACGCCTAACGTTCTTAAGACATGCTAACGTTCCTAGCCAACCTAACGCTCTCACATACCCAATGACATTGTCAATACCGAAGAGCACACGATGAGGATCAGCTGCAGACGGGAAATCACTCGGTAAGTATTGACATATCACCAAATATGTACCTTACGCTCTGATACCAAACTGTCACGCCCCGAATTTTAGAATAAAATTCAAAATCCGAAACATGAAAATTACCACAACTCAAAATAATCAACCTGAAAATTTCTTTTCTTAACAACCTCACCACATGAAGTAAAATCAAAACCGAATTTGTCTCGGTTAATTATTACAACACAAGAACACAATAATTTGTAAAGCTCTAATGAGCATACACACCTCACAACTCAATGAAATAAAATTATGAGTAAAAGAAGGAACGATTGCTTAATTAAGTCATATTTATTTCTACCTAAGCCAACATACAACAATTCTACAACCACAAAACCAACAATCACAATTAATCAACAACTCAACACCAAACCCTAACTCACATCTTTCTTCACAAAACCCCATAATCGTATTTATAAAAATACGGTATTGACAGACTAGAGCTCTAACTGAATCGTAGCCCGTCACCTGACCTAGGTTATGGCATCCGACATATTTATCTTTATCGTATTTCATCAATATGTATACTTATATACATATTTAGAACGTTCGATAATTGTACATACTCAACCAATCGTGTCCCATCATCCACCTAGGATTAGAGCGTCCGATTACCCCATACTGGTCACTACGTTGACCCTAAATTCACAATATGTACAACTATATGTTTTCACATAATTAAATCAACTCAACCAATATATATGATATTATCATGAAATTAAAGCATTTGAATATAATCCTAATCATCATTCCAACTCAATCATATCGTCATTCAAAATCACGCCAATCAATTTATATATTCCACGTAAATATATATATATATATATATATATATATATATATATATATATATATACCTAATCATCAACTCAGGAATGACCACTAATACCATCTATAGCTCACACAAGAAAAATTATGAAATTCATTTGTATAATTAAAATTCAATTTACTTACCTATGGACCGTAGTGATCAAGTCCATGTGATTTTAAAAACAAATATTTAATCCACAAATATTTTCCACACAATTACAAAAAATAATTAATTTAAGTACTCGGTTCATATTCATAATATGAACCACGTGAGATTTACTCACAATAATCCAAATGCTCGTCAACTCAAGCCGTCAAGTACTTAATCAAGTACGGTCTTTACTTAACAACGAAGCACGAAATAAACCTAAATGATGATCCAACTGTCGGATTTCAAAATAACGACAATCCAACGGTCGGATTTTAAAATAAGCCAATCCAACGGTCGGATCGAATTTAAATGATGATCCAAAGGTTAGATCCTCACGGATCGCCCTTGGAAACATCCTAACAAAATTATACGAAAATCCGATGGACGGATCTTCACTAATCGTCTCCCGAATCACTGTTTTACAATTATACGAAGATCCAACGGTCGGATCTTCGGCAAGTCATCGGGGCAGTCATATGAACATCATATTAAAATTTGAAGTAAAACCGATGGTCTGATCTCCGTAAATCTCAAACCGAAGGTAAACTGTAAAACCGTAAATAGTATCGTCAAAACTGAAATTGACTATTTATCAACTTTTTCTAACATGACCAAGTTATATGTCAAAACGCTTGTATGGATGCATAGATCATCGTCTAGATAATGTAAACTCAAAATTTGGTCTGATGCGCGACCACACGCGACGGTCAGACGGCGATCAACGCCGGTCAACCACCTCCGATGCAAAAGTCATCAGCTACAAACTTCTTCAAAATGAAATTGTGAACAACTTTAATACCTGACTTTTTTAGAGATGAGGTCTAAATCGTCCTAGTTCGGGCTTTGAAGTTGGATTAATCTCGGCCCTCAATCACGTTTCCAGATCCAACCAGAACCGTCAATTTTCAATCCTTGATCTACAACTCTACACTCAAAATCGTGATACAAGCCACATATGGGGATGATCAGGAGGAAGAGCACGTCACGAAAATGGGGAGGATCGGCCCATGCAACCTCGGCACCGTCGAGATCCGACCGGGTCGGGCGTTCGGGGCTGAGCTGCTCCGATCTCCTACTTGGGGCGAGCGGGGGCGGTAACGGGGTCGACAGGGAGTCAGGCGAAGTCAGTCTGAGCTGCCTCGCGGTGGTTTCGTCGCCGTTGGACGTCGGACGGCGCCGGTGCAGTCGGGTCGGGTCGTGCGGGTCCGAGTCGGGTCGGTCGAATTTCTTCAGTCCTTCGGGCTTCAGCCGAGAGAGAAGGGAGAGAGAAATTTTTGATAATTTTTTTGGTTTTCTGAAATTTCCAAAAAAAAATCCTATATTTATAGAAAAAATCTGATTTTCAAATGTTTATAACTTAATCATACGAACTCTAAATAATACGTTCCACATATGCACGAACTCGTATCGAGAGCTCTACAACTTTCATTAAGGAAGATTTCCCAAATTTTGAATGTATAAAAAGTCAATTTTCACGACCCCCTAAATAACGTTCGTTTTCGAAAATAAAATCATTCGAAACCAATTTTCTCAACCCACGACATTCCAATAGATCCCAAATATCATAATTCAATTAATATAACAATTATTGAATTACATAAATTTATTATATGAAATTTTGGGTCTTCACAGAAGACTACAGTACTGGTTAGCATAAGGGTAGTTGAAGCAGAATAGTGGCAAATTGAATTCATCTTCTATCTCCTACAGCTCTTTAATTCTGTATGTTGCTTTTACTCCTACGACAGTATCACAAAGTTCATTCTCAAATATTCCACAAAATGCAATTAGTAGAAATTCATCTGAAAACATGACTAAATAGGAGAAGAACTAAGCCAACTAAACTTATCTTTCCTAAAAAGCGATAAAAGGTTAGCAACTCTAATAACCTCATGATATAACATTCATGATAAAATCTGATCTAAACCTGCTGTTGAGACTAATTTCTACTACATTTCTCTCTACATTTTGCTTAGTTGTTTCCTTAATAATGTCATTTCTAACTTGTTTTATGTTTTTAGGTCGTTTTGAGTCTGGAAATGGACGGCAAGGAGTTATATGCTAAGAAATGGGAAAGAAATGGAGAAATGAAGCTTTCCTAATCCTACCAGGAAAAGGAATCCTAGTTGAAGTAGGAATCCTAAGTCAACTAGGAGAGAGCTCGGAAAAATGATGTTTAGAAATGAAGAATTGACAGAGTCCTAGTTGGACTAGGAAACCTGATGACACTAGGAGTCCTGATGCTGTTAGGAGACATGGTGAGACTAGGAGATGCTGTGTCTTGAAGATGACTCAAGATAGTTCAAGAATGTTATAGATTTATGAAGAATTTCGGCAACAATGTATATGGATTTCGAATTGGCCCAATTTGGGAGAGTCTGACCCGAAGTTTGAAGCATGTGACTTGCACATGAGTCTCTAGATCCTTCTTGATGTTTTGGAGGAGTCATTGGCCCATTCTAATTGCTTTTCGACGTGAAAAATAAAGGAGAATATCAAGGAATTTCGGCAAATATAATTTGGGATTATTTTCGAATTTCTAGGGAATTTTTGAGAAGAATATATAGGAATAAGTATTGAAATATGATTCCTATTTCCAAGGAGGCCGAAATAAGGTCTAAGTACATGGAAGATTTCGGCCAAAGAAAAGTTACTTGCTCTCTACTTCTCATGCAATTTTCTTATTGGTCGAGTGATGCAATTAAAGAGAAATTCAAGGGAACCCTAGCCCTTGCCATTCACTATATAAAGGAGGTTTGTGAAGCTCCTCTACACACCACAAAATTCAGAATCAAAAGCCACAAACACTTCCCCTTCTCTTCCAAGTTTCGGCAATTTCAAGAAGTTCCAAGTTCAAGGCCGTGAAGCATCATCCTCTCCATTCAAGCATCCTTGCCGTAGCCATCATCCATTCCACCACATTTTGAAGCTTCTTGCGTCCTTGAAGATCAAAAAGTGTAACCATGAACACCATCTTTTGTTTTCAGTTTGGTATAAGAAAGTTATTTCGGGTTTCTATGAATTTCGATTTTAATTTTCTGTTTTGGATTTATAATTTGCGATTTCTTGTGATGATGGAGTGTTGATTTTAGTTATGTGATTTTCGAATACTATGAAGCATGTTTTAGGTTTTAGGTTTTCTAATTGAAAAATTGCGATTTCCTTATGTTCTTGCATGATTGTTAATTTCGAGCTTCAATTCCATCTTTTATGTGTTAATTGATCTTTAGATGCATACTTAGGTTGATAAACATGTAATTGAATCCATATTAAGGTGCTGGCGTTCTAGGCTTTAATAATTTCTGCGGAAAACCTAAAATTACTTAGATAAATTAACAATGAGTCTTGCATGCTTGATTAGCGTTCTAACTTGTGTTCTTGACTTGAATCGATCAAAATTCCATGATTCTTAATGCGTTGAATGTATTTTTGTTAGTGAGTAGTTACCAATAGTAATTGCATGCTTAATAGGGTTAACTATGGTGCGTTCATCTAATTAATTTAATTAAGGGAAGTAAAAAGAACTTTATATGCGTTCATCTTTGTTCTTGATTGATTCTATGCTTAAACATATTTTGATTCGTGATTTGATGTTTGAAACCTTGCCAACATGTTAGTAGTAATTAATTACATCTAAATTCGTTCCATTCATTTAATTCTACTTGATTCTGGTTTTGATGTGTCACACATGTATATATTTACTTAGTTGTTAAATTAAATAAACTCTAAATCCCCTTACTTGTATTTTTCGTAAATATTGTCTATATTATATAGTTTTGTTGGTCTAACATTTTATTTTTCAGGAATTAATTAGGCCCTAATCCCCGGTTGAGAACGATCCCTACATATTCTTACTACATTGATAAGGTTTTAAATTGAGCACTAATTTTGTGCAGGTCACCTGCCTTTGTTCTATTGTGGCATCTTTTTAAAACTGCATCGCTAGTTGTAAAACAGGCACCTCATTAACACAAGTTTCTGGTTCTAGAAAGTGGAGTTAAACCAATGCAAGCTTCAAACACAACCATAGCATTTCTTCATTATTTTTTTTTGTTTTTTTTTTTGAGAATAACAACTTTCTGCTCTAATTAAATTGACATAGAAGAAGAAAAAGAAGAAGAAAAGGTTAGGAAGACTCATCTTGAGTTGCCTTCAATATGTGACAAAAGTATCATCGGGGTTCCTCCCGGTTTAGCAAAGAAGGATTGATTATGTTCTCGTCCTCCTCAACAGGTGTCAAGAAATTAAGCAAATATTTGGCTTCCTCAAAACCAGAGTAGTCAGGAGATCTCAAATTCTGGGGAGGTCACACTCTTAGTATTTAGAATTTGATCAATATCAGAAGAATGGCCAAGAACAGTAGCTAACCCATTATTGAGAACATCAGGTTCAAGACAAATAAAATCATCAATTGACCCAAACATCTCATCTGCCATTGAGCATTCTGTGGGTATGTCATGTTAAACAAGTGGGGATTATATATATATATATATATATATGTATGTAAAGCAATACGTAAATAAATACAACTAAGTAGATTAGAATTCACTGACTTGATCTTATAAGAGAGGCTCGCGTATGCAGCGCAATGTCTTAAGATAGAAATTCGTTCACGCACCGATGCTGTGGTTGATTGTAGATGTCTGTCATGCAGGATACAAATTTCGTTCTAAGGCCTTGCACGAATGCCTTGAAACCTAGCGACCTTCACTTGTGTTTTTCTAAAGAAATTTTCGAAGAAGATGTCGTTCCCAAAAAGTTTTGATGTTCTTTCTAGAGTTCGGAGAAGAAGATGCAACTGAGAATACCTTGTGTAAATAGATACTTTATTTCAATAACCTCAAAAGTAAATATTTGACCAATATAAAAACAATTTTTATTAAATAACTTTTGAAAGCTTTAAAAATCACAAGAATAATGAAAATTGCAATAAAAATTTGTAAATTTGCCAAAAAAAAATAATTTGGAATTGTGAATTCCTTTCTAAAAGGGGAAATGAGGAATGTAGATTATAAATTTGGGAGTGTGAATTTCAGGAATCGTTGAAAATAAAACATTTGAAATTAAAAAGAATCTACAATGCCTCTCGCTCTAATATTGCATAATCCTTTTTTAGTCTCACAAATGTAAATGTTCTTTCACTAAGTCTTGTCGATAAACATGTCGAACTTCCTGAACAAAGTAAATATTTATAAAGATGAGGTTTAGCTTAGTGGGGTGCTTATAAAAATAATACAAATAAATTATCAAAAAAAATATTTAATGTTTAATGCAAGCGTGAATGAGATGCCAACTCAAGCTCCACTCATTCTCATACTACGTTTTCTCCTATGTTAGTCATCTTGTTTGCTCATGATATTCAGACCTGAAATCCAATGAGATCATGTTATCAACACTCTTGGTTGAAGGGGCATACTTTCCTCAATTTTGTGCACTTATGAGCTAATCATAGATCTTGAATGCCTAATGACTCCAAACTCAACTACACAAAAGGATTTGTTTCTTTTAATTCATCTGGATGCCAATGTTGCTCGTATCCTTCTACATACACTACGTTCAAATGCATACTCCCCATGCCTCTCTATGTATTATGTATGCCAATTTGAATATCAACGCTCGTAATACAATATTCAACACATGTTTTTATATAAAGCGACAACACCCAATATGTAATTCAATTAATGGCAAACAATTTACAGATTTCAATAATAACTAAGGACTTAAAAATCAAAAATGTCGCCGAAATATTGGCGATAATTTCGTTTTTTTTTTTTTTTTTTTTATATGGCAATATTTTAGTTACCTCCCAATTAAGTTTCATGAGATTTTATCGAAATTTCCCGAAATCTCGCCAATATCGATGAAATCCCAATAACTTCGAGAAAATCTCGCCAATATCTCAAAAATCCAGAAAATATTGGGAACTTTGCCGCGATATTAGCATTTTTTCAGCAAATAATCAGCCAAAATTTCAAGGCTAGGTTCCAAACCTGTGCCAGCACCAAATAAGTTGGAAGCCTTTGCCAATCCAACCAAACTGACACTCAGTATGCATGCAACTTGGATTATATTTAAACCATTAGCTCTTTCTTTCTTTGCTTTACTATGCTACTCAAGGCTAACAACAATGCGACTCGCTTTTTGAAATCTTTATCCTTCTGCTCATATTTGGTTGCATCACCTAACTTATATATGTGCAATTGTGTGTGATGTTACCAACTCCCAAGATTAGAATATCAAGTTATAGTAAAGGAAAAGTAAGAGTATCGTTGATAAAATGATCTCATTGGATTTTAGGTCTGAATATCATGCGTGAATGAGATGCCAACACTCTTGATACCGTACTTTTACTTTTTTTATATTTTATTTTATTTTTTAGGATTTCGGAAAAAAAAGGTAAGAGTATCGTACCTAAAAGATTGAGTAACTCCACCATAAGCTAGATTGCTGCGAAAACAAAATCTAGAAAACACCTGCAAGTCTAGATTTTTACAAATTAACGGTCTAGACCCTTTGGAAGCCAACACCACTAAAATGATGATATTAACAATGATAGTAGTGGGTCGAATTTGTGTTGATTAATTTAAAACTAAATTAAACTAAAGTGCTAAAAAGTAAGCTAAACTAAACTGACAAACATAGAGATTTAATCAAATGAGATGAAAGAGTATCAAGGCATTGCACCTAGCCTTCGAAGTTCAGTGCTAACCACTACTAACAAAACAATAATTACCCACATATTTTAATCTAAGACTTACTCCCATGGATTTAAGTGTCTGAAGGCTTTTATCCACGGTACATGCACATATTGATTTATCGTGCTGTTTGGAGGGAAAAATTTATACCAAACTACTCTAAGCATTGAAGTAGTAAAATCTAATCATGTATATCATAAATTAGCAATTCAATTAACCCACTTCACAACCAACTATTTATGATCATTTTAGTTTATATACACAAATATAAGGATCCAAACAATAAATTTTATACAATTTCATTATCATAAATATCATAAAAATGAATACTCCATCAAACCTACTTGCAATATACATGATGAGATTAAGAGAAGTGGAAATACAAACCTGAAAAGAGAATCAATAACAATTATATGTAAAGCATCAGCAGCTGGTTTAAGCTGTGATCAGAAGAACAGAAGAAATTGCAAACTTTGATTAGTCTGCTAATTATAAGCAGAATTGCCTCTGAAATCCGTGTGAAATACATACACATTTGCAACTCATATCCGTGTGTATTTACCTTGATAACCAATAATTTCCCTTCGATTGTTTACACGGAATTCTGTCTCTAGTCTCCTTTCTCACATGGAATTCAGTAGCTTGTTTTTTTTTCTCACACAGATATATGTGTTTACATTTCACACAAATATTTGTGTGTTACTCATTTCACACAGAAATCTGTACTGAAAACTTATTGTCATGAAAAGCAGTCCTTCCATACTTCACATAACATAAAAAAATTAACTATTTATAAATAAACTAATTTATAATACTTACAGAAATTTGTGTGAATTGATATTCTTACAGATAACCGTGTGAAAATATTTTACCTTTTACACAGACATCTGTTACAGTTGTTTATTCACAAGGATTTCTGTTGATTGTTTATTCACAAGGATTTATGTTGATATTGTTATTAAATGAATTATTGTGGGTCTAATTATGCTTATTTCATATGGTTTTCTGTTAGTATTTGTATTTCGCATAGATAATTGTGGCTTTTAAATAATCTGTGTGAGTTAAATTTGTGTGAATTGTTATTTTGCTAGTATTGAACTAAACTACAAAAGTATTATGAAGATCCTTTCATTTATATATAATTTCATTGAGAAGAATATATAGGGCATGACATCTAAGCCGGCTCTACCGTGTAGGATAATGATCTCTTACCAAATATCTAATATGTGACCAAATTGCTACCCATCTCATCAAAAACCAAACTGATGAGTCTACCCACAGAACTCATACCGGTTTGTTTCTTCCCTGTATATGTTAAAAAGATCTAAAAATTTGGCTTATTTAAAGTCACGGGTTACAAAAGACTTGGAATTTTTGGACCAAAAAAGACCAAGATCGAGATTAGGAAACAACAGCCAAAACAGAGTAGGTGAAACTTGAATAGAGACAAGAACTTGAATTGAAGAACAGAGCAGGTGAAACTCGAATCCGATAGTATTATTATTCATTATTAAGTAAACAACTAGTGTAACATTAGTTGTGCTGCTTATCAGTATAAATGAACTAGCCTTATATACTGTATATATCAAGTACCAGTAAAACAAGCTTTTTGAACTTAATATTTGTACGTTGCAATTAACTTATATATATATATATATATATATATAGAGTTGTAAATTTTAACTTGATCGAAGTAAGCATATATGTATGAGTTTATCTGTTTAGAATTCAAATTCAAAGTTTTGGTTATTCAAACAAATTGGATTAAGATAGGAAGTTACTTTGACAAGGAAGTTCCTTGATGGAAGGAACTGTCATGTAGCTAAAAATGTCAGTTTATAAAACTGAAGCCTCCACTGATTTTGATTCCTGCTGGAACACAGAACCATTCTCATTCTATTTTGTCCCATCAAGCAAATTAGAGAAGATATAGTCTATATCTAGGAGAAGACATAACACCAGCCAACCAAGTTAAATCACAAAATCTGCATTTTCATTCTTATACATTTGATCTAACATTTGTGTACGTTAGTTTTCTTTCGTTACAAGTTTCATGTACTTGAGTTTTCTAACAAATGGTATCGGAGCCTATGTTCAGATTTAGATTGATGATTGTTTAATTTTGTATTTGGTTGGTATTCTGGGATTCAACATTCATATCAGTAAAATTGTAGATAGGTTGTAAACATCATGCTATTTATCCTATGTCAAATTAATAATGAATATAACACTATTTATTGTCAATTGTTTAAATTGTTTAATTTTGTATTTGGTTGGTATTCTGGGATTCAACATTCATATCAGTAAAATTGTAGATAGGTTGTAAACATCATGCTATTTATCCTATGTCAAATTAATAATGAATATAACACTATTTATTGTCAATTGTTTAAATTGTTTAAACTTCATGGTTATATTTGAATATTTGTGTTTATTATATCTGGATTCATAGTCTACTGCATATTTCATATAAGTACCTAATGTTGCCACATTAGGCATGTCTATATTGATATATGCAATGGATCAAGGAATATATCCCTCACTAGAAGGGCCCTTCTAGGAAGAGATCCCTTTTTTTGGTCTTTTCTTGGGATAAGGCATTAGACTAACTTTTCGATCATATTTTTGCATCTCAACTGTTCAGTTTTTAGGTCCTAATGTGTAGATCACTTATGCAAATTTTCAGCCAAATTAATTATCGTTAAGGTATTCAAAATGGCGATTTAAGATTATAAGTATGAATGGTTCAAGTTTGACAGATTTGGTCGTTAAGGCATTCAAAATGGCGATTTAAGATTATAAGTATGAACGGTTCAAGTTTGACATATTTGGTTCGTCCGTTGATTTAATCCAGTGTGATACCTTAACAATCACCAATTTGGCTGAAAATTTACAGATATGATCTACACAGTAGGACCTAAAAGCTGAACGATTGAGATACCGAAATGTGATAGAAGAGTTGGTCTAATGCCCTATCCCTAGAAAAACAAAAAAAAAGGCCCTTAGTGGAAGAGCCCTCTCTCTCTCTCTCTATATATATATATACATATATATATATATATACATATATATATTAAGGCCCTTCTTATGAGGGATCCTTTTTTTTTTTGGTTTTTTATAGGAATAGAGCATTAGACAAACTTTTTGATCACATTTTAGCATCTCAACCGTTCAGTTTTTAGGTTCTAATATAGAGTATTTTTGCAAATTTTCAGCAAAATCAGTGATCGTTAAAACATTCAAAATGGTGATTTAAAATTATAAGTATGAACGGTTCAAAGTTTGACAGATTTGGTTCGTCCATTGATTTAATCTAGTTTGATACCATAACGATAACCAATTTGGTTGAAAATTTGCAGAAATGATATACACATTAGGATCTAAAAACTGAACGGTTGAGATGCCGAAATGTGATCGAAAATTTGGTCTAGTGCCTCTAGTGCCCTATCCCTAGAAAAGACCACAAAAAGGATCCCTCATTAGAAGGGCTATATATATATATATTCAATGCTAACAAATTAGTTGAAAATTTAGAATGAAATCTAACTTCCAAAGCAGTTAAGCATTTTTGAACTAAATTTTCTGGTTTAACATATAGGGTCCGGTTCTTGGGACATTTTATTTTACACCTTTTATTAGCCATTAGATTTAAGTATTTTTAATGGTCTCGATGGATTTCATGTATGTTGCGGCAAATGACATGGAAACAATTTTATTTTCTAAAAAAAAAAATTAAATGAAAATGATTTTGTATAAAAAAGTAAAATCAAAATTAGAAGATGAACGTCATCTTCTTCTTCTTCACTCAAAAAAGAAAACAGGGATAGCCTCTCTCTTTCTCCAACTGTATGATCTCCAAGTTGATTGCAATAACAATAATTATTGTAACTGTAAACATATTCCAGTGGAACCCAGTAAGATTGCTCAGATTGAGAAAAAAAAAAAAACCACCAAATCTTGATAGGCTGTGAAAACCATTACAGACTTGAGAAGACGAGATATATAAAAAGTTGTACAATTACTAATACTAACTTGATGGAATAAGAGAAGGGGACTAGGAGAGGATGGATTTTAATTGTTCAACTCAAGGAAAAAGGAGAATATGGTGCTCAAAGGAGAGCCAAAGCCTCTCATATTTCCCAGAAGAAGAAGACGTTCATCAGAAGATGAAGACATTCATCTTCTATTTTTAAGTTTTGATTTTTCTTATAAAATTATTTTATTAAAGTTTATCTATTTTTTTGGGTGAGAAACTTCATATATAATTGTTTCCATGTCATTTGCCACATCATGCTTATAATGAATCAAGACCATTAAAAATGCTTAAATCTAATGGCTAATGAAAGGTGTAAAAATATGTGTAAAATAAAGCGTCTCTTGATCCACACCATGTTATCTATTTATGTCAGATAATAAACCTTCATGCATTTCATTAGAGATGAGTATATCACAAATGGTACCAACATCTTGAAAATGATACATGCACATTTATTTGCTTATATGATATTCATTAAATGTTTCTTCTATGTGAATTAACATTTGGGATGTGCATATATAAATTTTCTGGGGTGTGTGTGTATGTGTTTGTGTGTGTAATATTTATCCAGAGCGAGGCCCCACTCTGAAATTAAAGTGCGAGATTAGAGTTTACGGTCACTTTTCAGTTTCATATCCACATATTTACCATTCAGTTTTTAGGTACTAATGTATAGATCATCTCTGTAAAATTTCAGGGAAATCGATGATCTTTAAGGTATATATGCAGATAAAGATATGATGAATGATTGACTTAAGTTCAAAACTTCATTCTAGCAATGCATTTTCCCATGAGCATCAATCAAATTGAATTGCTCAATGGACTAAATTTCAAGAAATGGAAGGGAGACATAGAGCTCAACCTAGGTATTCTGGATTTTAACCATGTGCTGAAGGAAGATCCACCTACTAAATTGCTTGCAACAACATCCAAGGAAGTTAAAGACAAGTATCAACAATGGCACAGGCACAACATGATGGCACTGATTTGCATAAAGAAGAGCATGGCTAATGCAGTCAAGGGAGGAATACCAGATTATGAGTTTGCCAAAGTCTACTTTAATTCAATTGCTGAGAAGTACAAGGTTTTTGATAAGGCTGAGATTAGCACATTGATGAATGCATTGACTAGGATGAAACATGAAAACATAAGAGAGTACATTATGAAGGGGATCAACATTGCAGGAACGCTGAAAGGCCTGAACATGAACATTGATGATCCTTTTATGGTGCATATGAATTAGCACATTGATGAATGCACTGGCTGGGATGAAATACAATGGACATGGAAACATAAGATAGTACACTACGAAGGGGATTAACATTGCAGGAAAGCTGAAAGACCTGAACATGAACATTGATGATCCTTTTTTGGTGAATATGTTGTTGAACTCTTTCCTGGACTAGTATAGCCATCTAAAAAACCTCTATAACACACACAAAGATAATTGGAGTCTTAATGAACTGATTTCCATTTGTGTTTAGGAAGAAGATGAAATGATCAAAAGGGGAAAGACAGTGAGCATCAACTACATATCCAAGCCAAAGAATAAGAAAGACTTTGGCAACAAGAACTCTAAGGCTAGTTCTTCAAAATCTGGTGTGAAGATTGATCTGAACAAAAACAAGTCTCTCAACAAAAATGGTCCAATGAAATGTTTCTTTTGCAAGAAAACAGGTTATTTCAAGAAGAACTGTGAGGGTTTCAAGAACTGGTTGAACAAGAAAGGTACTTTTATGTTAAAATCAACTTTTACTTTAGAGTCTCATGCATCTGTTAATAAAAATTCATGGTGGTTTGACACTGGTTCACCCATACTATTGTTAATTCCTTGAAGGGATTATCAAGCAAAACAATCCTAAACTACAATGAAACAAGGGTATGCACTGCAAGTGACCAAATGGTGTAGTTCAAGTTGTAGGATGTGTTAAATTAGTATTAATTAAGAATAGGATTGTGTTAGTACTAGATATTCCCTCAATAAAGAGAGACCTAATATCTAGTTCTAAATTTGTAATGGATGATGCTTTCAGCTTTTTAAGTAATAATAGGGTATGTATTTCTATAAGATTCATCTTGCTCTGGTGATGCTACTTTAATAGATGGTTATTGGCATGTAAATTGCATGAATGCAGCTACTCAAAATCATTAAGTTTTCAATATTTCAAAAACTGTTGGTGTCAAAAGAAAGCACAAACAACATAAATCTTCATTTCTTTGGCACAAAAGGCTAGGACATATTTCAAAACAAAGGCTGTATGAGTTAGTGAAACAAGAAATTTTGCCTGCATTAGACTTTAGTGATTTTGAAACCTGTGTGGACTGTTTGAAAGCAAAACTGACAAATCGAAGAAATTTAAACTCCAAAAGGTCTGCGAACTTGCTTGAATTAATCCACATACAGATGTTTATGCTCCATTTCCTATAAATACTGTATGTGGAAATTCATATTTTGGGACTTTTATTGATGATTTTTCAAGATATTATTATTATTATTTTTTGATTGGGAGATGTCAGCGTTAGTAAGTTAGCGACACACGCACCCATGGGTATCTCAGCAGAGCCAGACTAATCCACTGCACCGTTTATGGGGAAAAATCCACCACAAACTGGCCACTAGGTGTAGGAGAGGGGGCTCGAACCCGGGTGTGGGGGTTCCACACCTGGAGGCTCTGCCACCCCACCATAACCTGGTGGTTTTCAAGATATTGTTTTGTGTATTTAATTTCTGAAAAATCACAAGTGCTTGATGTTTTCTAAATCTTCAAAACTGAAGTAGAGAGACAAACAAAAAGAATTATTAAAGCCATAAGTTCAGATCGAGGAGGTGAGTACTATGGTAAATATTCAGAAAAGGGGCAACATAAAGCACCCTTTGCTACATATCTAGAGTAATGTGGCATTGTTGCTCAATATACCACCTTTATATACACCACACCAGAATGGTGTATCTGAAAGAAGAAATAGAACACTAATGAACATGGTTAGAAGCATGTTCTCCAGATCAGGATCACCAAGGTTCTTATGGGGAGAGGCTTTGAAAACAGCAAACTATATCTGCAACAGAACACTAAGCAAGGAAGTCAGCAACACTCCATTTAAAAACTGGTGTGGATACAAACCAAGCCTCAATCATTTTCATGTTTGGGGCTGCATGGCAGAAGCAAGCATTTACGATGGAGAAAATGACAAGCTTTAATCAAAATCAATAAGTACACACTTTATTGATTATTCAGAAAAGGCTAGGTGATTTAAGTTTTACTGTCATTCAAGGCATAACATAATTTTTAAGACACATAGAGCAACTTTCTTTGATGAGATATTTGTTCAAAATGAAGATGTGCATGCAGGAATGTGGAACAATAGTATCATAACATGGAAGAATGGTTTGTATTTCCATAAATGCTCCAGACATAAGATCATTTGATTGCTACATATATGTTTCAGGAGCCAATCAATGAAAATTAAACTCAATCAGTCAATGTTGCAGAACCAATCATTGAAGATAATCATCCTTAAGAGAATATAGATGTGCCAGAAGCAGTTATTCAAGAACAACCAGTCTTAAGAAGGTCACAGAGTGCAAGAAAATCTGCAATACCAAGTGATTATCTCCTATTCTTGACTGCAGTTGAATTTGATTTGGGGGAAGAAAATGATTCCACCTCATTAAAAGAAGCCATGCAATCTGACAACATTCAAATGGAACTTGCAACAAAGGATGAGCTTCAAAGCACGTCACAAAATAGAGTTTGGACACTAGTAGACAGAATTGCAAATTTGAAGCCAATTGGATGCAAGTGGGTTTACAAGACTAAAAGGGATGCAAATGGAAAAATACAGAGGTACAATGCTAGACTTGTGTGGCAAAAGGGTACAACCAGAAAGAAGGGATAGAATACTATGAGACCTTTTCACCGGTCTTAACTAAGGATGCTTTTAGAGTCATAATGGCATTGGTTGCACATTTCAACCTGGAACTGCATCAGATGGATGTTAAAGCCATCTTTTCAAATGGGGATTTGCATGAAGATATTTACATGCTTCAACCAGAAGGTTTTATAGAAGATGAGAAGAAGACTGCAAGCTTAATAAGTCAATTTATGGACTGAAAAGCATCCATGCAGTGGTATTTAAAATTTGATGCTATGATTTCAGATTTTGGCTTTGAAGAAAACTAGTTGGATGAATGTGTATACTGCAAGGTTAGTGGGAGTCATTTCATATTTTTAGTTTTATATGTAGATGAGATCCTGAGCTAGTAGCAATATTGGTCTGCTGAAAGCCACAAAAGAGTTTCTGATGAAAAACTTGTTGGAAATTTGGTTGATGGATGCTACTTAAGTCACCATATTTTGATTCTCCTACAAACACACGAATACAATATATATTAATAACAAATAATTATAATAATATTATTGTCATAATAGATTAAATAACAAGGATTATAGAACTTATCTTTTTGATTTATAGGCTTTCAAAGGACACATTACTCGAAAAGAGTTTATGGTTGAGGCGTGTAAATACTGTCCTTAAGAGTAGATTTCGCCTCTCGGAGACAATGTCTCGGTATAGTAGGTTAGTGGCGCCCTCCCCTCCAGGGTACAACAACCGTTAATCCTTGTAAGCGTACACTCGCAATACTTGGATCCTAGAACAGCTTGATAATTTCCTTTGGCATAAGAAAGAAGGAATATTGAGGGCATAAAATTGACTAGAATATGAGAAAAGAACTCTTGAGGAGAATGAATGATGATCATACGCATACAAACATAATAGGAAGGAAATAACGAGGGTATATATATGACTCAGCAAAGAAGACTAGTAATTAATGTATGATAATAATCATCAATATTCATAATGTTAGCTTTTGTAACTGATATGGAAAAACTTACTGGTCAACAATGGATAAAGAAGCAATTAACATGCCTCACAATTGTAACGGATGTAGTGAGCAATAAAGGATATACCAACTTATGCAATGAAGGCTTTATTGGAAAACAAAGCACCAAATAATTGGCTACGATTAAACTCAATAAATAATATTGTATTTTGAAATATTATATCTAAAATTCCAACAAAACTTTGATATGAAATACATAAGGGAAGCTTATTATGTTCTTGGAATAGAAATTAACCGAAACAGAATCCAATGCATGCTGGGATTATCACAAAAGAATTACATAGACAAAATTCGGTTTGGCCCAGAAAAATTCAGATCAGAAAATGCACCTATTTCCAAAGGTGATAAATTGCACAAATGACAGTGTCGTCAAAATGTGTTGGAAAGGAAAAGTATGGAAAATGGACCTTATCCAAGATTGGTTGGAAGCCTTGTGTATGCACAAGTTTGTGCAAGACCAGATATAAGCTTTGCAGTAAATATGTTGTCTAGATACTAGTCAAATGCTGGACATGAACACTGGGTTGCAGGGAAGAAAGTGTTGTGGTACTTGAAAAATACTAGAGATCATATGATGACATACAGAAGAATAGAAGATTAAGAATTGAAAGTGGAATGTTACACAGATGCCTCATACAAACGAGACTTGGATGATTTGAAATCAACATTAGGATACATTTTCGTGCTTGCAGGAGGAGCAGTATCATGGAAAACCAACAAGCAATCACTGACTACTACTTCAACTTTTCAAGCAAAATATGTTGCTATGTATGAAGCGTTGCTCATGCTTTGTGGTTAAAAAATTTCATTTCCAAAATGAGAGTAGTAGATTCAATTGAAGGGCCATTGATGATATACTGTGATAATGCAGCAGCTGTATTCTTTTCAAAGAACAACAGGAGAACTTCTGGTTCAAGGAACATAGATGTGAAATATCAGAATGCTTGAGCAGAAGAAAGCTAGGGAGTGGAAGGAGTATGCCATTCTTTTTTCTGAAGAAACCTCAAAATGGTTTAGTTAAGATGAAGTGTTGAGATGGATCAAATAGACAGTAGTGCAATGGTGAGAACTGATTATTAGATTAATGAAGGGCAACTGACAAAGCTTTTCTCCGATCTGTTGAAGTTCTTCAATTTTCGGAAAGCTCAATGCTACTTGCTGCTACTGTGTTTTCTCCACTCAAGTGTAACTAGATATTTTGGTTATGTAAAGTACTTTCTTATTCTAGTTAATTAGACTCTTATCTTAGCCACAAGATGGTTAGGTAGGTTTAAGCTTGTTGCTGAAATCTTGAAGAAGAAAAGCAAGAAAAACAAGGAAATTGAGAGAGAAGAAACTTGTATTAGAAAATTTATGCTCTGATAAATACGAAAAGAACCTGCCACTATTGAACTATATACCTAGTCCATGTGGCGGTAATTACACATTTACCCTTAACATCCCCCCTCAACCTGATGGGATAGGAACACTATCAAGTTGCGACAGAAACAAAAAGCTGTAGTCAATACAGGAGCACGAAGATGTTTATCTTATTTGGGTGGAATGAGTTGCTGTGATTGCCGCAGCCCCATATCATGACAGATCTGCCTACAATTCATTAATGGTCTATGTGGAGAAGTGGATTGTAGCTGCAAAGTGCCTTGTATCAACAGGGTGGTAATTTCTTTTTGAGTATAGCTTGTTGCTATATTGGGGTATCAATGGAGACTGGCATTAGTTTAAAAGTGGGAAAGGCAGCCTGGGCTTGACAATCTACAGTAGAGTCGGAACCATCATGTTGAGATTGAGTCATGTTGGTTGCAGGAGGCACAACACCAAGTTTTGTGAAGGCACCAAGTTTCATCTTCATCTTCTCTCTTCAGCCTGGGAACATGTTTTACTAAAACTTTGTCCAAGCTCTCACATTCTGCAACATTGTTTCCTCCCTTCTCCCTCCTCACCACCACCCCCCCCCCCCCCCCCCCCCCCCCCCCCCCCCCCCCCAAATGTACGATAATCATAATTGTTTCCCTTTGCCAAGACTTGCATTTTCTCTCTTTCAAACCTGTGCATAGGGTTAAGCATGATCTTGTCCAAACTATCTTCAGCCCCTTGGGTTCCAGCCTTCTTATTTGTTTCTGCTGCAGTGGCATTTTTTCCCAATTCTCTGCAGCACCCTTATTCAGGTCAATATTTTCTTCCTCCTGTATGAGGGCACCAAGTTGTTGCAATTTGTTATTTTGCGGAAACCTCCATTTTGCTAATGTGAAAAGACACCACCATTTTGCCGCTGTGAAAAGACACCACCATTTTGCCGCGGTGAAAAATTCTCCACTTTGCCATTGTTTTTGTTGTTGTAGTTGAGCAACCTGTTGATTGATATTGGGGATAGCAACTGCTGTTGTTGTTATCTGAAATATTATTATAGCTTCCTTCATTGAACTTCCCAGAAGGATCCCCAAATTTCTGTGAGAAATCAAGTAGGGCCGTGATATTCTACCACTATAGGGAACTTGCATATATCCACCATCAGAGTACACGTTGTGATTACTACATGCTTTCTGGGACGTGAAATTCCTCGTATTTCTTTGTGAGAAGCTTCCTTGCTGTGGGGCCAATATTGAATGGGTATCATGTTGTTGTGTGTACCCATAGTGCATAGATGGTGGTGCAGCATATCCAACTTGTGCTAACAGGAGACATATTATATGCACTGTAGTTTTGAGACCCCAGTAGTGACAGAAGGCATATAATATGTGTCTGTGCTAGCAGGAGTAGAGCAATTAAAAGGCATAGCTAAACTAGCAGGATTAAAGCCACCAAAATGTTGAGAAAAAAACAGTAGGCAAATATGGTGAGGTGTGAACAAAATTTGCATCAGGAGGATGAACAATGGAATCAGATGCACTGGGAGAGAATGTCATCATGTAGCCATTACTTGACATAATTTCCATTTTGCATCATGGCATTAGCAGCATATGCAGTATTCATAGACATAGCAGGAACAGATGTAGTGATATAGTTGGTATTATTAGGCATAATAGTATGTTGAGGTACCCAAGCAAATTGAGTAGTAAGATGTGTACCAGGATTGGAGATTGGTTCTCATGATTAACAATAGATGTAGTCACGGGAGCAGAAGAAAGAGATCTTGATTCTTGAACAATTTCAGACTCAAAATCCAATAATAGTGTGTGAAGCTTGCTTAGAGTGATAAGCATCTTACTAGCTCTGATGACAATCTTTATGGTTGAGAAATCAACAGGCAATCCATTCAAGATCAGAGTCACTATATCTTCATCAGTAATATAAACTCCAGCTAATGAAAGTTTGTCCCGAATAGTTTTAAATCACTCCATATGCTTATCAATGCTATCATTGCCTTTCTGCGTTTTCTGCATAGAGTTCTGGAGCTCAAAAGCTTTGAACTTTGAAAGTTTAGCATATCTCTCCTCAAGAAAAAACGAAACTTCTTTTAAGGTTTTACTTCCAACAATGAATGAAAGAGCATCTGATGACAAAGTAGCTGTTAGTAAAGTAATGATCAAGGCAGAGTCATTCTTCCTCCAATCCTTATACTCTTGTGTAAACTCAGGGGTAATATCAGTCTCTGATTTTGTATTATGGAGGACAAGCCACAAACCCATCAATATATCCCATTCAGATCACACCCTACCTACATTGACTCTAGCATGAATCTCCAAGTGACATAATTAGTATCATCTAACTGCAGAGCTGGTGATGAGATTGTAGAAGTTGGAAAGGAGACAATTATCCAATTGACTGGTATTCATGATTATGAGAGCAGAGGTAATAAGAAACACAAAACCGAATACTAGTTAAGATACTTCTTCACAAGAAAACCAAACAGAGAAATCTGGTAATTTCCAAACCTTCAATTTCTTCACAAGAAAACCAACCGGCTCACTATTGTCGTCTGCATACTTAAAAATTAGTAAGGAATTTTCAATGACACACATCCCACAAGAACTTTATTTTTGCAAGTTTCCCCTTCTGTTTCTAATGCCTTGTTGTTATATCGGTTAGGTGCAGGCTGCCCTAGCGGGTTTGCCTTGTTGTCTTCTTTTCTTGTTCCTAATCGAAAAAAAATTCTTCTCCACTCGCCAACACTACCAGGCATATATATATTTTTATTTCATTTTCCCTTACATGTCATAGAGAATCTTCATTATAAACAATTGAGGAAAATGGGTGCCCAAAGGACAAACGTGTTCAGCTGGAGCAGGTGGTTTCTACCTGAAATTTTGATCTAATGCAGCTGCATTGCTAAATTCAATATTAACGAGTTTATTGAAATCACTAAAGAGTAAAAAGCAGTCTCATATGTAGTATAGATAAAGAAATCACAAGGTGTACCAAAAAGTTGCAGAAACTGATGAGCCAATTCTATGAGCAAAATGGTATCACTATTGTTGGATTGTTGCAGGGATATGCTCTTCTGGGTCACACCCCATTCCAAGTCCGGCTAATGATAAGTTCAGTGAATATGTATCTGAAGGATAGGCATACATAAATGTTGAAGCATTTAGAGACGATTATATGTGGATCACAGCAACAGATCCTAGACAGCCAGGAGTCTGACAATTAAAGAAAACTATATTACCAGTCAGCATAAGAGTGGCAGAAGCAGAATAGTGGCAAAATGAATTCTTCTTCTAGCTCCTACAGTTCTTTAGTTCTGTATGTCGCTTTTACTCTTAAGACAGTATCACAAAGTTCATTCTCAAATATTCCACAAAATGCAATTAGTAGAAACTCATCTGAAAACATGACCAAAAAGAGAGAAGAATTAAGTCAACTAAACTGAACAAAAGCAGTAAAACATATCTAAATCCGTCTATCTTCACAAAAAAGCGATAAAAAGTTAGCAACTCCAATAACCTTATGATAGTTATTCATGAATTAATCTGATCTAAGCCTGCCTTGGTCAGAATGTGGCATCTTTTTGAAACTGGATTACTAGTTGTAAAGAGGGCACTCATAAACACAAGTTTCTGGTTCTAGAAAGTGGAGTTAGACCAATGCATGCTTCAAACACAACCATAGCATATCTTCACTAATTTTTTTTTTTTTTTTTTAAGAATAACTTTCTGCGCTAATTAAATTGACATAGAAGAATAAAAAAAGAAAAAAAAGGGTTAGGAAGACTCATCTTGAGTTGCCTTCAATATGTACAAAGAAGGATTGATATCATCAGGGTTCCTGCCGGTTTGGCAAAGAAGGATTGATATTATTCTCGTCCTCCTCAAATGGTGTCAAGAAATTAAGTAAATATTCTGCCTCATAAACCAGAGTAGTCAGGAGTAGGCGACCATATCTCAAATTCTGGGAGGTCACACTCTTGAGTATTTAGAATTTGATCAATATCAGAAGAATGGCCAAGAACAGCACCTAACCCATTATTGAGAACATCAGGATCAAGACAAATAAAATCATCAATTGACCCAAACATTTCGTCTGCCATTGAGGATTCTGTGAGTATGTCATCGATGAACCACTCATGAAATTTTTTGATGATCTTCAATCGAGTTGACTATTTTTTCTCTCAAAAAAATAAAATTTACAACCGTAAAATAGGGTCTAGGACCAATTAAACAATCAAATAATTCTCTAAAGTTCTAAAAATCATGAAAAGAATTGAAAGGAATATAAAAATTTCAAAAAAGTATATAATTTATTTATTTAAAAGTAATAAATTTAAATTTTAGGTTGTCACTGTGTATTCGATCATCTAACTACAGCTTCTGTTCACACCAAAAAAGAAGAAGAAAAAGTACAGCTTCTGTTGATATATTACATCATTTTGTCCAACTAATTAATATGTAGCCAGCCCTCGCCAGTGTACTGGTTAGGAAGTCTTTAGACTATTGACAATATAAACATGAGATGAAATTCCAAGTTTGAATCTCATAATTATATATCAGAGTGATAGTTTTAGTTTATTTTTTATTTTTTAACATTAGTGATAGTACTTGAATACATGTTTGACATGTACTTATTTTCGGGTTGGGAATTATGGAATGAATATTTTGCCAGCATCGTATGGAAACTTAATCATTTGAAAATAATGGCATTTTATCCGAGATCTATAATATTATCTAATGAAGAGAAGGCTGTTATTAGCATTATTTTTATTGATCAGATGAATTTATGCTTGGTCAATTACAACCATAGAGGTCAAAAGTGGCCTCCTCATTTCCTAGTTCCTACTACTATCAACTACTAAGATGCCTTCAAGCATGGTGGTCTAGCTTCCCTCTGAGAAAATCTCGTCCCAACAGAGGCTAAAGCTTTCCTTTCTACGCACTGAATGAGTGCAGCCTGGTTTGCAATCTTGAGGGATCTTTCTCCATGTAACAGCTACGAAACTCTGGCATCACGAGATCCAATCTTATTGAAATTTGCCCCTTCCATAAGACAGATTGGAGAGCAATGCAGCCAATCTTATAAATTAAATTAGCTGGAGTGAAAACTTCAAAGCAGTGGAGTTGGGGAGCAATGCAGCCAATTTTATTGGAGAGCCCAAATGACATCGGCTGCATAGCTCTCCAACTCCACTGGTTTGAGATTTCACTCCAGCTAATTTCAGTCAGACCATAGGCAAGGGTTTTCGATTGCTTGAAGCCTTGAACTGAAGGATTACATAGTTTGAGCCTTCCTTCTTCATCTTGCACCACTACTCCAGATTTCCCATTTTTGCGATCACAGACTGCATCAACATTAACCTTCAAACTCAAGCAGAGAGAGCAAGACTGTTGCCATCCGCCAAATTTCTTCTGGCTCTCTGTTTATTAGATAATATTTTTTTACCTGAGATGGCAGCCATAAAAAAATTTCTAATCTTTTGGGGCAGGTTCAAACTCCAAATGCAGATCCACTTGGATTCGATCAGTGCTGAGATCAAGAAGTTTGCGGACTTCACTGAGTTGGCCATTAGGAGACAAAACCCCATATACAGGTGTCAGGGATTGGAGAGCTTCAAAAGCTTTAGGAATATTGATAATGTTGAGAAATCTTTGAATAGGCAACATGTGCTTCAATTTTCTTATACTCCAGTGCTCTCCATCAAGAAAAATAGCTATACAAGGAATTGTGAATCTCCTCAGAAGAGACATGAACAAGGTCAGGCAGAGAGAACTTTTACTACACAATTCATCCGTCCAAAACCACACACTATCATCTGCCATTCTACATTTGGACCTAAATCAAGGGTTTCAGTACCAGACTTTGTACTTTTTCAAGAACTATCAACAGAATCAGGAGTGCCTCTCAAATCTTTCTTCCTCAACGTGTCAGCCCAATGAAGCAATGACCATGATCTTGTTTACAGTCCTTTAGCTAGCTTTGGCCAAAAAGCTTGGTTCATCTTAATAAACGTTTTGAGACCAAGACCTCCAAACCTCTTAAGGTCTGCAAAGACAAATCCAATTAACTAAATGTATAATAGGAAGCACTATCACCCACAAGATATTACTGTTCATCTTGTCAAGGCGGTCAAAATGGAGGCCAGTTTTATATAAACTATAGTAGCAGAAATGAAATCACAAAGTTTGGCTCTTCCAAGAGGCCAGCTTTGCTACTCACATCACTACTCAGTACTCACTGTGTGCTCTTCAGGATTCTCTTTTGAATTAAAGGGACACCGAGATAGGGGATAGCCACAAACACTGCCGATTTTCTCTGCTAATGCCTGATCAGTGTTAACACTTGGGAGAGCAGAAAATGGCAGATCTATCACATTTGCTCATCTGATAATTGGAATTCACACTTTGAAGGGCTCAAAATGAGTCGTTCCAATTCAAAGTAGGGATTCAGATAAAGTCGACCAAATATGTGGAACAAAAGGGCAGTGCAAAACTAACAGATTAATGTGAACAGATGGATACCTCTTTCTGTATCAGATACAAGAATAAGACAGGCCAATAATAAAACACCATTTTCAAATATCAACTAGGATATATTTCTAGTGAATTCACTATGGCGTCTTAACAAGAAAAGAAAAAACACGTCTACCGCCCATATCTATACATATCATAACAAACCATAACCTAATCTGTAGCACTAACAATTCCAGGAAATCTTTTATCACTAGCACCCATAACATCATAGATTCTTATGTAATCACCAACAATACGAGGAAAGTTTTTAAAACTAATACCTTCTAGCTAGCACCATAAGTTCTTCTGTTATTATCACTAACAATCGATCAGTAGCCCCACCATAAATTCTTCAGTAAAAATACCAGGAAATTTTATTATCACCAATACCCCTTACATTTCATAGAGAATCTTCATTAAAGACATCTGAGGTATAGGGGTGGCAAAGGACTAACCTTGTCGGTGGGAGCAGATAGATTCTACCTGAAATTTTGACATAATGCAGCTGCAATGCTATATTCAATATTCGGATCAAAATTCTCTAAACAGTAAAACAGAAATGCGATATCTAATCAAGAAATACGAATCAAAAGGTATACCAAAAAACTTACAGGGACTGATCAGCCAATTTTATGACCAAAACTGTATCGCTGTTAATTCAGCGATTTTGTATCTGAGATGAACATAGACAAATGTTGAAGCATATAGAGATGATTATATGTAGATCACAGCAAAAGAGCCTAAACAGCCAAGAGTCTGACAATTAAGAGGACCACATTACCAGTTAGCATAAGTGTGGCTGAAACAGAATAGTGAGCTCTTTAGTTTTGTATGTCACTTTTAGAAATGCAATATAGTAGAAATGCATCTGAAAATATGCCCAAAAAGAGAAGAATGAAGTCAACTAAACTGAACAAAAGCAGTGAAACAAATTTTAACTCCACCTACCTTTCCAAAAAAGCGATAAAAAGTCGGCAACTCCAGTAGCCTGATGACATAACATTCACGACAAAATCTAATCTAAGCCTGCCTCTGTCCTGATGTGGTTAACTTATGAATCATAGCTATATATATATATATATATATATATATATATATATATATAACTCTCACCTAGTGGAAATAGCTAAGAGACGAACCAAAAGGGTCAACCCAAAAGAAATTGACAGTGCGACAATAAGATTACTAGGAGATCCTAGATTATAAACAGCTTCCATGCTATGATTTGAAGTTTGAACCCCAAAAATTCTGGAAAAAACTATGCGGCGCCCATTACAGCAAAAGTTGTTGGCTTTATGCACCATGTGTCTGCAACCACAGGTGTAGCAGGTTTTGACATGAGTGCCAAAGGAAAAATGGTATTATCATATAAACCAGAACCCTCTTTGTTCTTTTGTGCCTCTTGGGAGCTAGAGTCCCCTAAGGGTATAAAACTAGGCAACCGATTATCACAATGCTGAGATTGTGACAATGCGGGCACCTTAGCTACTTGTTCAACGCTCTGTTTACTCATAAGAAATGAGTGAGTCAAGAGCCTCTCAGCCGTAAATCTCTTGGAAGCATCTATATCCAGACACTTTGCCAAAAAATCCTTGGCCTCCTCGGACAAGTGTGAAGGAATAATTGGATTTGAAACCCAACCGCCTAAGTCCTCACTTGTCTTGCAAGGCCATAAGGTTCCAGTCAACATCTCTAGAACTAAACATCCTAGTGCCCAAATGTCTGATGGCTTCCCTTGAATGTTACTGATAACAGTTTCAGGAGGCAAATACCTTGCGGTGCCTTGGCGAGAATACTCATTTTGAGCGCTCTTTGTCAATCCAAAGTCTCCTATCTTAGCCACAAAATCGACATGAGAAGTCATGTCGTGCACAAGAAGAATGTTATCGGGCTTTATGTCGCAATGCACGTAACCCTTGTCATGAATGCACTGGAGACCACTAAGAACTGACCTGGTGAACTCTTTTATCTCACATTCGGACAAGCCGGATGCGGATTTCTGAATCCTATCTCTTATAGTGCCTCCGGCCGCAAATTCTAATAGCAGATTGAACGAGAAAGAATTATGATGAGACTTATATGTACACTGTTCTCCAAAAGAGTTGATAACAAAGGGGCAGCCCTGAAACTGAGAGAGAAGTTTGGCCTCAGTGAATAAAGCATCAACCTTGTTCGGATCAGAGACCTCAGCGACCTTAACTGCCATAATAGCAGGAGACCCTTTCTCTAACTTAAGTGGATAGGCCTTATAGACACTCCCAAAACCCCCCTTGCCAATCAAATCTCCCAAAACCCACTCACCCAACTCACTGCTTCTTTTCCTTTTCAAACCCCCCATCATTCGTTCAATCAATCCAAATTGGAAACAAGCAGAAATGAATCAAAATCAAAAGTAATCACAACAGAAATGAATCAAGATCAAACTTACCAAAAACCAAACAAGCTGTGAACTAGGGAAGGGATTTGCAACCGGACTTCACAATGAATCAAACGCACAAAACAGAAATTGACAGAGAATTTTTGTGGATCTAAACGGCTAGTACGCCTGGTTATGTATATATACACGCGTATGGAATTCTGTCTGTCTACGCGTATTTCATTTTTTCTACGCGTATTTACACCTACTCCACGCGCTTATGCCAGATGTTGGACCCCAGCTATTTCTATTCTGTTTTTTACTTCTTCTTTTTTCTTATTGAACCAAATTATTTCTATTTCTTTCCTAATGTGACTTAAAAAAATTATCTCACTCCCAAAACTATATCTACTTTTTTTTTTCTTTTTTTTTTTTTTAGAATAATATCTACTTTCTTTTATAACCTCAAAAGTAATATTTGACAAACATAAAAAATAACTAGATAACTTTTGAAAGCTTTAAAAATCATAAGAATAATGAAAATTGCAATAAAAGTTCTTTAAAATATGAATTTTAAATATTACTTTAAGTAATCAAATATGATGATTCTCTTCTCATGTTTAAGGTTTCTTGGTGTGTGAAGGCTTATTTGTGTAGATATAATGGAATATTTTACGTTAACAATTTGATTAATGTTCACAAATGACATGGTGTGATTAGTTTGCAAAATAGTAAGATGATGGGTTCATACATTGTGAAGGCTATTGTGCTTGATAAGATCCGTGACAATCCAAACAAAAGGTCAATGAATATATCTCATGAGATTAACAGTGATTATGGTTTAGATATTGCGTAACGGACTGTTTGGTATGGTCAGGAGTTGGCAAAGGCAGCCGTGCTTGGTGATGAAGCTGAGTCTTACGGCCAACTAGTTTGGTACTGTGAGTCCATATGAAGACAAATAGTGACTCTAGGGGTTATGTTGGAGTTTGATCCATAAAGTCAAAGGTTTCAGAGGGTGTTTGTGTCCTACCGTGCATGCATGAACGGTTTTCAATCTTGTAGACTGAATATATCATTGATGCTATAGTCATCAAGAACACGTACAAGGGGCAGCTTATTGATGCATCAACAAAGGACGCAAATCAAGGTAGAATTTCATTCTAGTTTTTGATTTTTTTTTCTTTATTTTATGCTATGTTCTATTTTTTGTTATATTAGTGACATGGCCAGTAACCTAGCCAGTGACTTTTACCGGCTAGTGACATGGCTAATGAGTGCTAGTGACATGCCCAGTGACATGACAATTTGACATTTTTTTTTTGTATCCAGTTTTTTTTTGCTATTGTGGATGCAAAAAGTGAGAGTAATTGAAGGTGGTTTCTTCATATTTTGGCCGAAGAGTTGGCGAAATATCCTAGGAGGATCACTTTCATTTCTGATCGTCATGTTGGGCTTCTTAGTGCTATGCCTAAAGTGTTTCCAGATAATCTACGCGGGTTTTGTTTCAAACACTTGATAGCTAACTTAACGGATAAATGTCTTTGAGGCTCTTACCTTCGCAATCTCATTCCTTTCTTATTCATGTGTTGTGCTTATTCTCGGACAATGGAGATATATGAGTACAATATGGAAATTTTGAGGAATGAGGGGTTGTGTCCCAATTGATGAATTTCTTAAAGATCTTCAAAAGGAAAACTGGTGCATGGCGTATTTCAGTGGTGAAAGGTTTGGTGAGATCACTAACAACTTCGTAAAGTGCTTCAACAGTTGGATTTTGCCCTTGCGTACTCTTCCAATTCTTAGTATTGTTGATGGGATTATGGTGAAGACTATCGGTTTCATTGATGATCATAAGGAAGATGTAAAGTCATGGTTCACTGAGTTGTGCCCAATCATGAAAATAAGCTAAAAGAGAATTTGGAAGTTAGCAAATATTATTCTGTCTGTCTACGCGTATTTACACCTACTCCACGCGTATTTACAATAGAGAATTTTCTATTCTATTTTATACCTTTTTGTTATTGAACCAAATTATTTCTATTTCTATTTCTTTCCTAATGTGACTTTAAAAATTTATAAAAACTATATCAGCACTTCCAAAAGTTCATCAAAAAATATTACAAATTAGTGTAAATGTGAAGACCCGAATTTTCATAAAATAATTTATGTAATTCAATAATTGTTCTATTATTTGAATTATGATATTTGAGATAAATTCGTATGTAGTGGTTTGAGAAAATTGGTTTCAAATGATTTTATTTTCGAAAATGAACGTTAGTTAGGGGGTCGTGAAAATCCACTTTTTATACATTCAAAATTTTCTTATTCGGAGTTCTTATGAATAAGTTATGAATATTTGAAAATTGGAATTTTTCTATAAATATAGAAATTTTTTGGAAATTTCAGAAAACAAAAAAAAATTCTCTCTCTCACTTCTCTCTGGGCTGATGCCCGAAGAATAGAAGAAATCCAGCTGACCCAACCCGGACCGACGTGACCCGACCCGATTGCAGCGGGGCCGTCCGACGTCCAACGGCGACGAAACCACCGCGAGGCAGCTTATATCGAGGTCGCCTGCTTCCCTGTCGACTTAGTTGCCGCACCCGCTCGCCTTAAGCAGGAGATTGGAGGCAGCTCAGCCCTGAAAGGTCGACCCGGCCGGATCTCGTTGGTGCCGACTTTGCACGGGCCGATCCTTCCAATTTCTGTGATCAGCTCCTCTTCCTGATCATCCCCATATACCCTTGCATCACAATTTTGAGTGTGGAGCAAAAGATCAAGAGTTGAAGTTTTTGACATCCCTAATTTGATCTGGAATCTGGTCAGATGCACAAAATTAATCCAACTTCAAAGCTCGATCTTGGATGAGTTGATTTCATTGTGTGAAAATATATCGTTATGCTCATTTATGGATTTAGGGTCAACGTAGTGACCGGTATGGGGGAATCGGACGCTTTAATTTTAGGTGGATGATATGATACGATTGATTGAGTGAGTTGGATACCACTACTCTTATCGGGTAAGGAGGCTTGATTAAGTACGAGTATCGGACGTTCTAAATATGTATATACGTATGCATATTGATGAAATATGATAAAGGTAAATATGTCGGATGCCATAACCTAGGCCAGGTGACGGGCTACGATTCAGTTAGAGCTCTAGTCTGTCAAATACCGTATTTTTATAAATACGATTTCAGGGTTTTGAGAAGAAAGATGTGAGTTTAGGTTTTGTGTTGAATTGTTGATTTAGTTATTGATTGTGAGATTGTTGGTTCTTTGTGGATGTGGAAAGTGTTGTGCGTTGACTTGGGTGAAAATGATTATGACTTAATTAAATAACCGTTCTTTCTTTTTACTCATACGAGCTTTCAAAAGCTTACCAGGTTTTGTGTTGTTGCAATCTCGGTACACTATTCAAATGGTGTAGCTGATATTCCTGCAGGTCAGAATAACCAGGGAGGTGACCGTGTTGTTTAGGAGTTGCAGCATTTGTTTGTTTTCATTTAAGTTGTGAGCTTTGTTATGCTCATTTAGAGCTTTACAATTTAATTTGTGAGTGAGTTGTAATAATTACCGAGACTAAATTCGGGTTTTGAAATTAAATTGTGTGGTGAGGTTGTTATGGAAAAAAGAAATTTCAGGATGATTATTTTGAGTTGTGGTAATTCATGTTTCGGATTTTGAATTTTTATTCAAAAAAATTTGTGGCGTGACAGTAAATATCTACTTTCTTTTGATAACCTCAAAAGTAATATTTGACCTTCCCCAAAAATAATTAAATAACTTTTGAAAGCTTTAAAATAATTGCAATAAAAATATGAATTTTAAATACTACCATAGGTAATCAAATACGATGATTCTCTTGAGAAGATGAGAGCTATGTTGAGGTTTCTTGGTGAGTGAAGGCTTATTTGTGTGGAGATAATGGGATTTTTTTTTTTTGAAATAGAGATAATGGGATCTTTCACATTAACAGTTTGATTAATGTTCATAAATGTCATGGTGTGATTCGTTTGCAAAAGAGTAAGACAATGGGTTCATAGTTTGTGAAGTCTATTGTGCTTGATAAGATTCATGACAATCCAAACAAAAGGGCAATTGATATATCTCATGAGATCAAGAGTGATTATGGTTTAGATATTGCATAACAGACTGTCTAGTATGGTAAGGAGTTAGCAAAGGCAGCCGTGCTTGGTGATGAAGCTGAGTCTTATGGCATAATGCACTGTTTGGTATAGTATGGTTTAGATGTTGCATAACGGACTGTTTGGTATAGTATATATACATATCGTATGTGGTATGTAGTCTATCTTTGCGTATTATTTACGAATATGTGTATTCCAATACTCCATGAGTTTTGCCAGGTGTCAATCCCCATTTATTTCTAACCAATTATTTGTACTTCTATATCTTTCTTTAAGAAGTTGAAAAATTTATAAAAACTATATCGGCACTCCCAAAAATTCACCAATAAATATTACAGACTTGTGTAAATATCTATTTTATTCAATAACCTCAAAAGTAATATTTGACTAGCTTAAAATTAATTAAATAATTTTTGAAAGCTCTGAAAATCATAAGAAATATGGAAATTAGAATAAAAGTTCCTTATTACGATAAGTAATCAAATATGAGGATTGTCTTGAGAGGATGAGAGCTCAGCTAACGTTTTTTTGCGGCGCTTTGCAACTTTTAGGCAGAGGGATTGATTTGTTGATCTCGTAGGCTAATATGAGGATAACGGAGAATGACATTATTCTGCCTTGTAGGAAGTAGGCTCCTTCTTTTGTTACTTGCTGCGTTCGATAGTGGTGGCAGCACTGCAAATTGGTCTTCATACCATTTGAGTTTGCCATGGGCTGCTCTTCGGTTTTTTGTGCCTCTAGCGAGTTAGAGTTCCATAAGGGTATAAAGCTAGGCAGCCAATGATCACAATGCTGAAATTGTGACCATGCAGGAACCTTGGCTACGCGAGGTTATGTATATATACACATATCTATTTTGTCTATCTACGCGTATTTCATTATTTACACGTATTTACACCCACTCCACGCGTATTCACAATAGAGAATTTTCTATTCTGTTTTAAACCTTTTTTTTTATTGAACCAAATTATTTCTATTTCTATTTCTTTCCTAATGTGATTTTAAAAATTTATAAAAACTATATCGGCACTCCCAAAATTTCATCAAAAAATATTACAAATTAGTGTAAATATCTACTTTCTTTTGATAACCACAAAAGTAACATTTAACTTTCCAAAAAAATAATTAAATAACTTTTGAAAGCTTTAAAATAGTTGCAATAAAAATATGAATTTTAAATATTACCATAGGTAATCAAATATTATGATTCTCTTGAGAGGATGAGAGCTATGTTGATGTTTCTTGGTGTGTGAAGGCTTATTTGTGTGGAGATAATGAGATCTTATTTTTTTATTTTTTAAATAGAGATAATGGGATCTTTCACATTAACAGTTTGATTAGTGTTCACAAATGTCATAGTGTGATTCGTTTGCAAAAGAGTAAGATGATGGGTTCATAGTTTGTGAAATCTATTGTGCTTGATAAAATTCATGACAATCCAAACAAAAAGGCAATCGATATATCTCATGAGATCAAAAGTGATTATGGTTTAGATGTTGCATAACGGACTGTCTAGTATGGTAAGGAGTTAGCAAAGGCAGCCGTGCTTGGTGATGAAACTGAGTCTTATGGCATAATGCACTGCTTGGTATGGTATGGTTTAGATGTTGCATAACGGACTGTTTTGTATAGTATTTATACATATCTGTATGTGGTATGTAGTCTATCTTTGCGTATTATTTACAATACTCCACTAGTTTTGCCAGGTGTCAGTCCCCATTTATATCTAACTTTTTTTTTATTCTAACCAATTATTTGTATTTCTATATCTTTCTTTAAGAAGTTGAAAAATTTATAAAAACTATATTGGCACTCCCAAAAATTCACCAACAAATATTACAGACTTGTGTAAGTATCTATTTTATTTTAGTACCCTCAAAAGTAATATTTGACTAGCTTAAAAATAAATAAATAATTTTTGAAAGGTTGGAAAATCATAAGAAATATGGAAATGGGAATAAAAGTTACTTATTACGATAAGTAATCAAATATGAGGACTCTCTTGAGAGGATGAGAGCTCAGTTAAGGTTTTTTTGCTGCACTTTGCAACTTTTAGGCAGAGGGATTGATTTGTTGATCTCGTAGGCTAATATGAGGATGACGGAGAATGACATTATTCTGCCTTGTAGGAAGTAGGCTCCTTCTTTTGTTACTTGCTACGTTCGCCAGTGGTGGCAGCATTGTAAATTGGTCTTCATACCAATTGGGTTTGCCATGGGATGCTCTTCGGTCTTTTGTGCCTCTACCAAGTTAGAGTTCCATAGGGGTATAAAGCTAGGCAGCCAATGATCACAATGCTGAAATTGTGACCATGCGGGAACTTTGGCTATGCGGGGTTATGTATATATACACATATCAATTTTGTCTGTCTACGTGTATTTCATTATTTACATGTATTTACACCCACTCCACGCGTATTTACCATACTCCACGCGTATTTACAATAGAGAATTTTCTATTCTGTTTTATACCTTTTTTTGTATTGAACCAAATTATTTCTATTTCTATTTCTATTTCTATTTCTTTCCTAATGTGACTTTAAAAATTTATAAAAACTATATCGGCACTCCCAAAAGTTTATCAAAAATATTATAAATTAGTGTAAATATCTACTTTCTTTGATAACGTCAAAAGTAATATTTGATCTTCCTCAAAAATAATTAAATAACTTTTGAAAGCTTTAAAATAATTGCAATAAAAATATGAATTTTAAATATTACCATAGGTAATCAAATATGATGATTCTCTTGAGAGGATGAGAGCTATGTTGAGGTTTCTTGGTGTGTGAAGGCTTATTTGTGTAGAGATACAAATATTACAGACTTGTGTAAATATCTATTTTATTTCAATAACCTCAAAAGTAATATTTGACTAGCTTAAAAATAATTAAATAAAGTTTAAAAGCTTTGAAAATTATAAGAAATATGGAAATTTGAATAAAAGTTCCTTATTACGATAAGTAATCAAATATGAGGACTCTCTTGAGAGGATGAGAGCTCAGTTATGGTTTTTTTTGCTGCGCTTTGCAACTTTTAGGCAGAGGGATTGATTTGTTGATCCCGTAGGCTAATATCAGTGTCACGCCCCGAATTTCGAATAATAAATTCAAATCCGAAACATGAATACAACTAAACAAATCACGTCCTAAATTTTTTTCTCAAAACCCATATCTCATAAACCATAACACAAACCTCGTAGCAAACTATCTCTCGAGTCAATTATTACAATACTAACATAAATAAAATGTTCTGCTCCCAAGAGTCTATAAAAACACACCAAAATAGACCAAGTGCTGGTCTCAACCCTGCTGTCCTACGCAGCTCGCTCACCACCCTGATTATCCTGACCTGCAGGATTATCCGCTACACCATTGAATAGTGTACCGGGATTGCAAGAACACAAAACCCAGTAAGCTTTCTGAAAGCTCGTGTGAGTAAATAAGAATGAACGGTTGATTTATTAGACCACAACTCATTTATCTCAAGTAAACATCCAACAATCTCAACAACCACAAGAAACATCAATCCAACACACATGAACAACATGGAACACATATCCACAATCACCAAATCACAACTCTCGCCACTTTAGCATCTAATCACAACTATCGCCACTTTAGCACCCAATCACAACTATCGCCACTTTGGCACCCACGTTAGAGCTCTAACTGCCTCGTTACCTCTGACACCTTGGCCCAGGGTCAAGTAACGGCACCTCCAGGTTACTCAGTAACCCGCTAACTTTGGACTATTTCATGTCCTCAGAACAATATATCCCCGTTATTATTTAACGGTCGAACTTTGGACCTCCCTGTCCTCAGAACACATACACTCCGGTTATCATTAACCAAAGATCCTTGGACCATTCGATCCTCGGAATCCTACGTTTCTCTACCTTCTATTCAACTCACAAAATCAACATGCTTATCACCAACATTTATCAAATATTAACAACATAAAATCATACTATCAACAATTATCAACAACATATTATCACAATTCCACACCTCAATGTCACACCATTCAATATATAATCACGTAAATATATATATACGTAACCATCCACACAGGAATGATCACTAATACCAACTATAGTTCACACGATGCAAAATCAAGAAATTCATTTTTAATATACTTTAAAACACATTTCATAAAACCATTTTCTCACACATAACAAATAAATTGGGCAATTAAGGAAATTCGGTTCGTAAATGAACCAAGTGAGATTTACTCACCTCTGAACTCCCGCTGCGTCTTCTTACAGCCCAAAATACGATTCACAATGGTCCGCTAACAAATCCGTAAAATACCTAATCAAAACGATAATTAACTTAGCGTATAATTTCAAAAACACACTTATATGAAGATCCCACGGTCAGATCTTCACCCGTGACCACACAAGGTCACCGGGATAGTCCTACAATCATTATATCAAAACTAGAATTCTATCGGACGGTCCAAACTTCATAAATCACAAATTGAGCGATCGAAATCAATCGAAATGATAAAATTCATAACTAATTCATACGATATCCAAAATTCGCATGCTATATATCAAAATGATCGTATCGACATGTAGAATCTAAAAATAAGCAGAAACTGCACATGATACCCCCGGAGATGGCCTGTAAGGGCCGCCGGAGTTTAGGGCAGAGCCGCCGCCGACCGCCACCAATGGTGTCGGGGCCAAGCTTATCCCCTTCGCTTCATCATTTTGAGCAACTTTCATAACTAACACGAAGTGAGAAAATGAGTGGAAGTGGCCGAAACTTACCAAAAACAGTCCGGTTTGCCGGAAAACCGAAATTTTCCGATAGTTGCTCCGTTCGACTTCAAAAGCTTCACTTCTGGTCTGGGTCTTTTTGCTGCGTGTTCTACTCCTTAATACGAGTTCAACGAGATAAAGAACTCAAGTTTTCGTTGCCGGATCTAGGAGAAATCACGGCTGGTTCGTTTTAGGGCTCGGATGGTGTTTTGAGTTCCACCGCCGTGTAGCCGCCACGAGAGGGGAAACCAGTCGACTCACAGGAACGAGTAGAGTCAATCTGGGCTTCGTTTCACCTCAAACGGTGGCCGGAGCTGTGAGAAAGAGGCCGGCGAAAATTTACTCTGTTTTGGGCCGACGGAGGAAGAGAGAGAGAGAAGATGAACAGTAACCCGTGGTTTCCTTTTTTGGATATTATGCTATTTTCGGATATTTCCGGAAATAGTAGCCTATATAAGTCCGAAATGGAAACTTTTCCAAATGCGATAACTTTCTCATACGAACTCCGATTCTTGCGTTCCGCATATGCACGAACTCGTATCGACGAGCTCTACGACTTTCATGAAGGAAGTTTTCTCAAATTCCTTACGTATAAATAAGTCAATTTTAATAACCCTAAATAACGTTAAATTTCGATACTAAAATCATTCGAAACCAAATTTCTCAAATAACGACATTCGAATCACACTCACAACTGATAATTCATATAATTTGAGAAATATTGAATTACGAAATATTTAACTGAAATTTCGGGTCTTCACAGTCTACCCTCCTTAAAGGAATTTCGTCCCGAAATTCAAGCAAACTCATCAACAAACAGTAGTGGGTACTTAGCCCTTATGTCAAACTCTAGCTCCCATGACGCATCACCCTCATCATGATGACTCCACAACACCTTAACCAACTCAACTTCCTTCTTACGAAGCCTCTTCGTGGACCTATCCAAGATACGAACAGGTTCAACAACGAAGGTCACATCCGGACTCACCTCGATCGTACTGTGATCAATCACATGAGATTCATCTCTAATGTACCTTCTAAGCATGGACACATGGAAAACGTTGTGTACACCGGCCATGCTAATAGGTAAAGCAAGCCGATATGCCAATTCTCCGACCCTTTCCAAAATCTCAAAGGGTCCAACGTATCTCGGTGCCAATTTCCCCTTCCTGCCAAATCTCACCACACCTTTCATAGGTGAGACTTTCAAGAATACGTAATCACCCACCTCAAAGTCCAACGGTCTCCTTCTAAGGTCGGCATAACTCTTCTGTCTACTCTGTGCAGTACGGATCCTGTCTCGGATGGTAGTAACCTTCTCTGTAGTCTCCCGAACAAGCGCAGGACCCAAAAGTTGTTTCTCTCCAACATCCGCCCAACAGATAGGAGTCCTACATGGCCTACCATAAAGTGCCTCATATGGGGCCATGCCGATACTAGAGTGATAGCTGTTATTGTAGGCAAACTCTACCAACGGCAGATGATCCGCCCAACTTCCCTTGAAGTCCAAAACACATGCTCTAAGCATATCCTCCATCACCTGGTTCACCCTCTCTGTCTGCCCATCAGTCTGTGGATGAAATGCAGTGCTCATAGCCAAAGATGTGCCGAAAGCCTTATGGAATCTACGCCAAAATTCCAAAGTGAAACGAGCATCCCGATCAGAGACGATCTATACAGGCACGCCATGAAGCCTCACAATCTCATTAAGATACAACTTACACAAAGCATCACCTGAGTAAGTCTTTGCCACAGGAAGAAAGTGTGCTGACTTTGTCAATCGATCAACAATCACCCAAATAGAATCATAACTTTGTCTGGACATAGGCAATCCAGTCACAAAGTCCATGGAGATCTCTTCCCATTTCCATACTGGAATCGGCAAAGGTTTCAACATTCCCGCAGGCCTCTGATGCTCTGCCTTCAGTTGCTGACATGTAAGGCACCTGGATACATACTCAGCCACATCCCTCTTCATCCCTATCCACCAAAACTGTCTTCATAGGTCCATATACATCTTGGTACTCCCTGGGTGTACCGTATATCGAGATCGATGTGCTTCCCGTAGTACCTCCTCCTTGAGGTTGTCACCGCCCGGGACATACAATTTCAATCGAAATCTCAATCCACCATCAGTTCCAACTGTCCACTCTGATGGACCTTCCTCGTTGGCATCAAGGATAATCTCCGAAATCACCGTTTGAGCGAACTCATCATGTGTCTGACTCTGAATGATCCTGGAAATCAAGGTCGACTGTAAAGTGATACTACCGAGAAAGATTCCTTGTCCTTCTCCTGTGGGTATAAGGTCAAACTCAGATACAGTCTCTAACAGACGCCACTCCTGAACCATAAGTGACGCTATGATCCCTTGGGGTTTCCTGCTCAAAGCATCCGCCACTACATTGGCCTTTCCGGGATGATACTCCAAGGTGAAATCATAATCTTTGATGAGCTCCATCCATCTTCTCTGCCTCATGTTCAACTCCTTCTGGGAGAATAGATACTTCAAACTCTTATGATCAGAAAACAGTTCGAACTTCTCACCATAAAGATAATGCCTACAAATCTTCAAGGCAAACACCACTGCAGCCAGCTCTAGTTCATGAGTGGGGTAGTTCCGCTCATGCACCTTCAACTGTCTAGAACCGTATGCTACTACACCCCCATTCTGCATCAACACACAACCAAAACCCTGATGAGATGCATCACTGTAGATAACTAACCCACCGCCACTAGATGGGACAGTCAACACTGGAGCTGTAGTCAATCTAGTCTTCAGCTCACTAAAGGCCTTCTCACATTCATCTGTCCACACAAACTGAGTATCCTTCCTTGTTAACTTAGTCAAAGCCGAAGCTATACTAGAAAACCCCTCAATGAATCGCCTGTAGTATCCTGCCAAACCAAGGAAACTACGGATCTCTATAACTGTAGTGGGGCGACTCCAACCCATCACCGTTTCAACCTTCGAAGGATCCATAGAAACTCCATCCTTCGAAACTATATGACCAAGGAACTTGATCTCCTTTTGCCAAAACTCGCACTTCTCAAACTTTGCATATAACTTTTCTCTTCTCAAAATTTGCAGCACAATCCTCAAATGCTTCACGTGCTCGTCAGACGACTTTGAATATATCAAAATGTCATCAACGAACACCACCACACACTTATCTAAGTAAAGACTGAATGTGCGGTTCATCAAGTCCATGAATGCTGCAGGTGCATTAGTTAGACCAAAAGGCATGACAAGAAATTCATAATGCCCATACTTGGTCCTAAATGCCGTCTTAGAAATATCTTCATCCTTCACCCTCAACTGGTGATATCCAGATCTCAAATCAATTTTGGAGAACACCGTAGCCTCCCTAAGCTGATCGAACAAGTCATCAATCCTAGGCAAGGGGTACCTATTCTTGATGGTTACCTTGTTCAGCTGTCGATAGTCCACACATAACCGAAGTGAATTATCCTTCTTCTTCACGAATAATACTGGTGCGCCCCAAGGAGATACACTAGCCTGTATGAACCTTTGTGCAAGTAATCTTTCAATTTGAACCTTCAACTCCTGAAGTTCAGCTGGAGCCATCCGATAAGGTGCTCTCGACACTGGTGCAGTACCTGGTATCACATCAATGGAGAAATCCATTACCCTTTTCGGAGGAAATCCTGGTATCTCCTGGAACACATCAGCATACTCTGCCACTACCGAAATCCCTGCAATTTCTGAAGTGCTATTCACTGATTCTATGTGTGCCAAGATCCCTGCCCTCATGGCAACGTCAGATCTCAGGCATCGATAATGAAACACTGGTTGCCCAGGGGCATGAAAAGACACAATCATTCTAAAACAATCAATCACTGCATAGTTCGGACTCAACCAATCCAAACCTAAAATCACATCATACGTGCGATCTGGAATCACAATCAAAGATGCAGTGAACTCTCTACCACTAATTGCAATAGGGCAATCATCACAAAACATGCTAAGCTCAAGAGATACGCAAAGAGGTGATGTAACACATAAAGGTCTAGTAAGCGGTATAGCAGTCAAACCCAAAACATCTACCACAGAACTATATATGAACGAGTGGGAAGCACCCGTATCAAACAGTACTCTAGCAAGATAGTTATAAACGGATAAGGTACCTTCCACCCCGGTGCCTCTCTGGCCAATGGCAAATACTCTGGCTGGTGCTGGAGGTAAGGTTCTCTGCTGGTTACCCTGTCCTACAATCTGAGGTTGAGTACAGTCCCTGGCAATATGTCCCGTCTGTCCGCATCGAAAACATGCTCTAGGCCTGAGTTTAGGACAAGTCCTAGCAAGATGACCCAACTCATTACAGCTATAACACCTCATAGGGGCTGCTGGTGCTGCTTGCCTGATAGGTGGTGCCTTAATAGGGACAGGTGCTGCTGCTATCCTGGCTGGCGCCTGATGATGAAAATAAGGCCGCTGTCTCTTCCAGAGCCCACCTCTATAATCTCTGGACCCACTACTCCCTGCAACCGCCTTCCCTTTTCCCTGAGAATCTCTCTCAACTGTCTGCTTCTCCTTGTGGATCAGATTCTGCTACTCAATGATCAGGGCTTTAGCTAAAATTTGCTCCTTTGTCTTCAGCTCCATAATAGCCACATTGCGCTCAATAGAGCCATTCAACCCCCGCTGAAACTTCTTAGCCAAGTCTTCAGCATCTAATGGTTTCACAAACCGATATAGCCTGGAGAACTCTGCCTCATATTCTCTCACATTCATCTTCCCTTGAGTAAGCGAGAGAAATTGCCTCTCCAGCTGTTCCTTCACCGATGCTGGGAAGTATTTCTCCCTAAAGATTCTCACAAATCCATCCCAAGTCATGGTAGAAACATCAATAGTCCTCTGAGTGCAATTCCACCACACCCTAGCCTCATCTTTGAGCATGAAAGTGGCTAGCTTCCTCTTCTCGATCTCATCACAGACAATCAACTCAAAATAGGTCTGTAAATCGTCGATCCATTGATCAGCCACCATATAATCTGTGCCTCCCGCAAATTTAGTTGCTCCCAACCGATTAATGTCCCTCGCCAACAATAATAGACGAGCGGGATCATTAATCACAACCTCAGGTGGAACAGGTTGCTCCACAAACGGTGCCTCCACCTCTTCCTCATGTACTCCTACATGTGGAATCTCACCCCTACCTCGGCCTCTACCTCTACCTCTGGGTCTACCTCGACCCCTACCTCTGTCTCCCACAATATGCATTACCTAAGGAGCATAGCATACCTGGTTAATACATGTATACACTTAAATCAAAGCATAAGTAAATACAAGTCCATATTAACCAAGCTACTAACACAAAGAGGTTAATTCAACTCCTATTACGTCCTAACGTTCTAGACAACTCCCAACACTCCCACATACCCAATGACATTGTTAATACCGAAGAGCACCCGATGGGGATCCACTACAGACGGGCCATCACTCGGAAGGTATTAACTTATCACTAAATATGTACCTTAGCTCTGATACCAAACTGTCACGTCCTAAATTTTTTTCTCAAAACCCATATCTCATAAACCATAACACAAACCTCGTAGCAAACTATCTCTCGAGTCAATTATTACAATACTAACATAAATAAAATGTTCTGCTCCCAAGAGTCTACAAAAACACACCAAAATAGACCAAGTGCTGGTCTCAACCCTGCTGTCCTACGCAGCTCGCTCACCACCCTGATTATCCTGACCTGCAGATCCGCTACACAATTGAATAGTGTACCGGGATTGCAACAACACAAAACCCGGTAAGCTTTCTGAAAGCTCGTGTGAGTAAATAAGAATGAACGGTTGATTTATTAGACCACAACTCATTTATCTCAAGTAAACATCCAACAATCTCAACAACCACAAGAAACATCAATCCAACACACATGAACAACATGGAACACATATCCACAATCACCAAATCACAACTCTCGCCACTTTGGCACCTAATCACAATTATCGCCACTTTGGCACCCAATCACAACTATCGCCACTTTGGCATCCACGTTAGAGCTCTAACTGCCTCGTTACCTCTGACACCTTGGCCCAGGGTCAAGTAACGGCACCTCCAGGTTACTCAGTAACCCGCTAACTTTGGACCATTTCATGTCCTCAGAACAATATATCCCCGTTATTATTTAACGGTTGAACTTTGGACCTCCCTGTCCTCAGAACACATACACTCCGGTTATCATTAACCAAAGATTCTTGGACCATTCGATCCTCGGAATCCTACGTTTCTCTACCTTTTATTCAACTCACAAAATCAACATGCTTATCACCAACATTTATCAAATATTAACAACATAATAAAATCATACTATCAACAATTATCAACAACATATTATCACAATTCCACACCTCAATGTCACACCATTCAATATATAATCACGTAAATATATATATACGTTACCATCCACACAGGAATGATCACTAATACCAACTATAGTTCACACGATGCAAAATCAAGAAATTCATTTTTAATATACTTTAAAACACATTTCTTAAAACCATTTTCTCACACATAACAAATAAATTGGGCAATTAAGGAAATTCGGTTCGTAAATGAACCAAGTGAGATTGACTCACCTCTAAACTCCCGCCGCGTCTTCTTACAGCCCAAAATACGATTCACAATGGTCCGCTAACAAATCCGTAAAATACCTAATCAAAACGATAATTAACTTAGCGTATAATTTCAAAAACACACTTATATGAAGATCCCACGGTTGGATCTTCACCCGTGACCACACAAGGTCACCGGGATAGTCCTACAATCATTATATCAAAACTAGAATTCTATCGGACGGTCCAAACTTCATAAATCACAAATTGAGCGATCGAAATCAATCGAAATCGTAAAATTCATAACTAATTCATACGATATCCAAAATTCGCATGCTATATATCAAAATGATCGTATCGACACGTAGAATCTAAAAATGAGCAGAAACTGCACATGATACCCCCGGAGGTGGCCGGTAAGGGCCGCCGGAGTTTAGGGCAGAGCCGCCGCCGACCACCACCAATGGTGTCGGGGCCAAGCTTATCTCCTTCGTTTCATCATTTTGAGCAACTTTCATAACTAACACGAAGTGAGAAAATGAGTGGAAGTGGCCGAAACTTACCAAAAACAGTCCGGTTTGCCGGAAAACAGAAATTTTCCGATAGTTGCTCCGTTCGACTTCAAAAGCTTCACTTCTGGTCTGGGTCTTTTTGCTGCTTGTTCTACTCCTTAATACGAGTTCAACGAGATAAAGAACTCAAGTTTTCGTTGCCGGATCTAGGAGAACTCACGGCTGGTTCGTTTTAGGGCCCGGATGGTGTTTTGAGTTCCACCGCCGTGTAGCCGCCACGAGAGGGGAAACCAGTCGACTCACAGGAACGAGTAGAGTCGATCTGGGCTTCTTTTCACCTCAAACGGTGGCCGGAGCTGTGAGAAAGAGGCCGACGAATTTGTAATTCAATCAATAGCAAACAATTCACGGATTAAAATAATAACTATTTAAAATTTATTGGAAAAGGTCTCCCGAGGGACCTTACCTCAAATTCAAGCTTTAACTGCAACGCTACTCAAGGCTAATAACAATGCGACTGGCTTTCTGAAATCTTTATCCTTCTTCTTATGAGACTGCTAGCACCACATTAAACATTCTTAGTCTAAAATAGAGTTCAGTCATCATAACTTCTGTACTTGCATGAGCATTTGCCAAGTATAATTAGTTATAATGAGCTACGCTCATGCTACCGATAGCAGTATTAATAACCACCAAGGATGTGACCTACGGAAACACAACAGTATAGGCTATCAGCGAAGCCCCGGCTCACCCCTAGATCACCGCCCACATCGCTTTGCTGAACCATCAGAGGCTGAAAACTGAAGCATGTCAGTCCCACATCGAAAACAAAGAAGAGGTCAGCCCCTTCTTCACCTGTAAAAGGTCCACTCTTGTCTCCTCATTAATTACGCATTTACTACTTACCTACGGTTATTCTGTCAACATAAATACATTGACTAACTTAGGCATCGGAGAAGAGAAGACCGCCCAACGCGTTCTCCCTCTTACGCCCTTTGTAGTTTACTTGACAGAGAGCGGAAGCTCTGAGAACATCATAAGTAGCGGTCTGCCCACCAGACCAGCGTTAATGGAGATTTGGGCTACCGCTTAATTTTAGACATTAAAATTGGCGCCGTCTGTGGGAACCCTTGAACAAAAGGCCATCCCACCACAACAATCACCATGACTAACGGTAGTGGGGGACACCGAAGAGCAGGCTGACCAATCCGCCAACCCCCATCCCATCAACCCTGTGGCTAACAATAACCCAACGGGTAACGTTAACCGTGCATTATTCAACACTCCGATCAACCCTAACATGGAACCCCAAGGCACGCCTCAGGTCCCGCCGACTCAAACTACAGCGGAGACCCAACCAGGCAGCAGTCGCCCACCAAGCCAGGACCTCGCCGCTATGTATGAGCTAGCACTGGTGGACCTCTACAAGGTAAATAGGGAGCGCGAACAAGAGTGCAGAGAAAAGGCCGAGGCCCAAAAGCAAGTGGCCACACTGATGTCAAGATTCGACGAACTGAAGAAGGTGCTGGAAGTAGATGCCAACCTAGCGCAGAGTAAGCAATTGCAGAGCACCAAACGTAGTCTACCTAATATCGATGGATTGGTACCCGCACAAATCATACAGATGTAGGTACCGCTGAACCCACTCGAGTTATTAGGAATGGGACCACCTCCTAGGAATGGGACCATCTCCCCTGCCCCGACTAATGCTAGAGCAGGAAGCGGAGTCACAACCACACACCAACTGTTCCGCGGCCAAGGCTAGAACTAAAGGTAATCAACTTGCCCCCAAGCGGGAGATGGTGCAGCAGAACCTCCAAGCAGGGCCCGCCGGCGACGCAATAGCCTTGATCCTGGAAAGGATGCAACAATTAGAACAAAGGCTAATCTGGCAGAGGCAGGCGCCCCAGCGCCAACTCCAAATCCTCTATTTGCTTCCAGACCAGGGCCACTCATCGCTAGGATTCTGCAAGCCGTCAGACCAACACATGCAAAGAATCTAAAAATGCAACATTTTAGCGGCATGACTGACCACTTCTTCCATATGGACACCTTCAAAAAAGTCACTAACAATAAGGGATTTGATGATGTCACCCTCTGCCACTTGTTCAGCGAAACGTTAGATAGTGAGGCAATGAGTTGGTACTTTGAATGTCCACCAGGATCCATCAATTCATTCCACGTACTATCAAACGCTTTCCTATCACGATTCATCCTATTGGCCGTCTGACATCACAACACAACTCAGTTGTTCAACGTCAAGCAGGGTGCAGAAGAAACATGGAAGGCATTTGTCACCAGGTGGTGAGCGGCAGCATCTCAATGCCGCAATCTCAATAAAAAATGGCACTGGCAGCCTTCAAGCAAGGACTTGTAAAGGGACCATTTCTCTATCATCTCAATTACAATCATCCAAATGCAGCATATGACCACATCAAGAGCGAAGCGATCATCCACGCGCAGACAAAGTTCATCACATACAGAGAGACCCCACCACCACCACCAACGCCAACAAAGTCCACTCAAGCCTTCTCCAGCCAGCAGGAGACACTAAAAAAACCTCTGCTACATCGTTATTTAATAAAAAGAGAGAGTGGCAACAAGGCAACTACCAAAGCAAGCGGCAAAAGGACCAGCATTACCACAAGGGCAACCACTCATCCCACAGGGATAACAGTAGCAAACAGACGGAGTCCTCCTAGTGGTACATAGTGTTTACAGTCCTCACAGCCTCATATGAAGAGATATGCGACCAGTACAAAGACTAGATTCCATTGCCACCCCCAAAAAAGTACCCAAGAGTGGGAAAACCAAGAAACACCGACAAGTGGTGTAAATACCACGAGAACAACGGTCACAACACCAATAACTGCAACGCTCTCAAAACGGCAATTGAGAGTTTGTATCTAGATGGTAAGTCGGAACAGTTCAAGGTGCGTCAACCGCCACCTATGGTCGCCAACATCGAGCCTATGTGCAGCATAAACACCATCGACTGTGGTGCTCCGATCACCAACATGTCTTACAGGGCAGGAAAGCGCTATGCACGTGCCAACCACCCAAAAGAAATTTGCAACATCCGATATGAGAGATCCACTAAACACCCAAAACCTGGTTGGTAACCCATTATCTTCTCGGAGGAGGAAGAGCGCGGAGTACATCTACCCCACGACAATCCATTCTTGATTGGTGCCATGCTCGACAAGTGGTCCATAGGAAGGGTCCTTGTTGACAACGGATCCGCCGTTAATGTCATCTTCAATGGGTGCTATAACCAACTCTAGTGGAATAGGAAAGTACTCCAGGATCACGAGCCCCTGCTCAGTTTCTCTAGTGACATCACACAACCACTAGGTTCTGACTACATGTGCCTGATCATCGACGCTAGCCCATGCACAGCGGAGATACATACAGAGTTCATCGTTGTCGATTGCTTTAGTTCATATAATGCCATCATTGGTCCACCGGCACTCAACAAGCTAAAGTGTATCATAGCCGGATACATGCTTCTCATGAAATTCCCTACACCCAATGGGATAGTTTGTGTTAAGGAAAGTCAGCGACTGGCACGAGAGTGTTATTCAACAACTATAGAACAGTCGGCACGCCACCATGAGATCCTAATGGTGGGAAACCATGCACCATCGACAAATACTTTTAAAGATCCGAGGGACGACGAGGAGAAATATGTGAAAAAGGAGCCTGTCAACCCTTAAACATCTTTGAAGGTTATCAACATCTCCGACGAGCACCCTGAATGGATAGTCTGCATCGTCGCTTAGCTAGCCCTAGAGATAGCTGCAGAACTTAGTTTCTACGAGACAATGTCACCGTCTTTGCATGGTCCTACGCTGATATATCGGGAATCTCCCTTGAGATCATCACGCAGAAATTGAGCATCAAACCATCCTTCTATCAGGTCAAGCAGCGGTAACGGGCCTTTGATGAAGAGAGATGTTGTGCGATAGGGGAAGAGGTCATCAAGCTCTAGGGCATTGGGTTCATCCGCCATGTCAATTATCCTCAGTGGATTTCCAACCTGGTCATGGTAAAGAAACCTAGCGGAAAGTGGCGGATGTGTGTAGACTTCAATGGTCTCAACAAGACATTCCCTAAGGACAGCTTCCTGCTACCTCACATCAACCAACTGGTTGACACTACAGCGAGACATGAGTTGCTCAACATGATGGACGCCTTCTCAGGATACAACCAAATCAGGATGCACCCCAGCGACCAGGAATGCACCACCTTCACAACCGACAAGGGACTATACTATTACAATGTCATGCCTTTTGGTTTGAAGAACGCTGGGGCAACATACCAGTGATTGATGAACGCAATGTTCGCGGAGCACCTTGGCAAAATAATAGAGGTCTACGTGGATGACATGTTGGTCAAGAGCATCAAGGTCGACGGACACGTGGCAAACCTCCAAATCATATCAGCCATTCTCTTTCCCTATGGTATGCGCCTCAACCCAGAAAAATGTTTCTTTGGCGTCACTGCTAGTAAATTTCTACGCTACATCATCAGCGAATGGGGTATAGAATCTAACCCTGACAAAGTGCAAACCATCCTCAACATGAAGTCTCCTGTGTGGAAGGTCCACGTTCAGAGCCTCCAGGGCAAGCTAACCAGCCTTTCTCGATTCATCTCCAGGCTCACCGACAGATGTCTCCCATTCTTCAAGGTCCTAAAGAGAACCCATAAGAAAGTAATTGACTGGACCCCAGACTGTGAGGTGGCGTTCCAAAGCTTGAAGGAGTACTTGGCCAGCAGTCCCACTTCTTTCCATTCTGGTACAGGGTGAGATACTATACATCTACCTAGCGGTATCCCCAACAGTGGTAATGTCACGCCCCGAATTTCGAATAATAAATTCAAATCCGAAACATGAATACAACTAAACAAATCACGTCCTAAAATTTTTTTTTCTCAAAACCAATATCTCATAAACTATAACACAAACCTCGTAGCAAACTATCTCTCGAGTCAATCATTACAATACTAACATAAATAAAATGTTCTGCTCACAAGAGTCTACAAAAACACACCAAAATAGACCAAGTGCTGGTCTCAACTCTGCTGTCCTACGCAGCTCGCTCACCACCCTGATTATCCTGACCTGCAGGATTATCCGCTACACCATTTGAATAGTGTACCGGGATTGCAACAACACAAAACTCGGTAAGCTTTCTGAAAGCTCGTGTGAGTAAATAAGAATGAACGGTTGATTTATTAGACCACAACTCATTTATCTCAAGTAAACATCCAACAATCTCAACAACCACAAGCAACATCAATCCAACACACATGAAACAACATGGAACACATTTCCACAATCACCAAATCACAACTCTCGCCACTTTGGCACCTAATCACAACTATCGCCACTTTGGCACCCACGTTAGAGCTCTAACTGCCTCGTTACCTCTGACACCTTGGCCCAGGGTCAAGTAACGGCACCACCAGGTTACTCAGTAACCCGCGAACTTTGGACCATTTCATGTCCTCAGAACAATATATCCCCGTTATTATTTAACGGTCGAACTTTGGACCTCCCTGTCCTCAGAACACATACACTCCGGTTATCATTAACCAAAGATCCTTGGACCATTCGATCCTCGGAATCCTACGTTTCTCTACCTTCTATTAAACTCACAAAATCAACATGCTTATCACCAACATTTATCAAATATTAATAACATAATTAAAATCATATTATCAACATTATCAACAACATATTTTCACAATTCCACACCTCAATGTCACACCATTCAATATATAATCACGTAAATATATATATACGTAACCATCCACACAGGAATGATCACTAATACCAACTATAGTTCACATGATACAAAATCAAGAAATTCATTTTTAATATACTTTAAAACACATTTCTTAAAAACCATTTTCTCACACATCACAATAAATTGAGCAATTAAGGAAATTCGGTTCGTAAATGAACCAAGTGAGATTCACTCACCTCTAAACTCCCGCTGCGTCTTCTTACAGCCCAAAATACGATTCACAATCGTCCGCTAACAATCCGTCAAATACCTAATCAAAACGATAATTAACTTAGCGTATAATTTCCAAAAACACACTTATATGAAGATCCCACGGTCGGATCTTCACCCGTGACCACACAAGGTCACCGGGACAGTCCTACGATCATTATATCAAAACTAGAATTCTATCGGACGGTCCAAACTTCATAAATCACAAATTGAGCGATCGAAATCAATCGAAATCGTAAAATTCATAACTAATTCATACGATATCCAAAATTCGCATGCTATATATCAAAATGATCGTATCGACATGTAGAATCTAAAAATGAGCAGAAACTGCTCATGTCACCCCCGGAGGTGACCGGAAAGGGCCGCCGGAGTTTAGGGCAGAGCCACCACCGACCACCACCAATTGTGTCGGGGCCAAGCTCGTCCCCTTCGTTTCATCATTTTGAGCAACTTTCATAATTAACACGAAGTGAGAAAATGAGTGGAAGTGGCCGAAACTTACCAAAAACAGTCCGGTTTGGCTGGAAAAACTGCAGAAACCGATATGCTCTCCGACGAGCGTGAAAACCTCCACTTCTGGTGCTTTCCTTTTTACTGCGTGTTCTACTCCTCCATACGAGTTCAACGAGATAAAGAACTCGTAATTTGGTGGTCTAGAACTCGAGATATTCGCTTCGCACTCAAAACTGCCGAAAATGGAAAACCAGCTTTCCGCCGCTGCTACAAGCCGTGCCACGGCACAAGGCTGCCTCTGGCAGCTGCACAAGGTCAAGACGAAGCCGTGGGAGGTGGTTTGACGTCAAACGGTGGCCGGAGGAGCAAGAACTCGGCTGGAGAAGTTTGGCTTTGTTTTTTGCCTTCGGTTCGGTGCCGCGCGAGAGAGAGAGAGAAAAAATCTAGGTTTTCTGATTTTTCAGATTTCTCCAAAAATGTTAGCCTATATATATACAAAATCGAAAACTTCTAAATGTCATAACTTCTTCCTACAAACTCCGATTCTTGTGTTCCGCATATGCACGAACTCGTATCGACGAACTCTACGACTTTCATGAAAGAAGTTTCCTCAAATTCCTTACGTAAAAATATGTCAATTTTAATAACCCTAAATAACGTTAAATTTCGATACTAAAATCATTCGAAACCAAATTTCTCAAATAACGACATTCGAATCACACTTACAACTCATAATTCATATAATTTGAGAAGTATTGAATTACGAAATATTTAACTGAAATTTCGGGTCTTTACAGGTAAGCTGTGCCATTATACGACGAGAAGCCCAGGAAGAGCTCCCAGTTTTCTATGCTGACAGGGGCATGAACGGGGCGGAAACAAGATATACCTCCTTGGAGCAGCTCACTCTCGCACTAATTATCGCCGCTAGATGCCTCCGCCAATACTTCCAGGCCCACATAATTCATATCTTAACAAACCAACCGCTGAAGCAAGTAATACAAAACCTTGAGCACTCGGGGCGTCTCAGCAAGTGGGCCATCGAGCTCAGTAAGTTCGACATTGATAAAAAGCAAGGACCGCCATGAAGAGCCAGGCGGTGGCAGATTTCATAGCTGAGCTCACCGAGCATCAACATGATCCTAACCTAAGGGTAGAAGAAGCCAATATAGAAATGATAACCGCTGAGGAACCAGCGCCCTAGCAGCAGTGACATTGGAACCTCCATATGGATGGCTCCACCTGCATCGAAGCTTGCTGCGCCAGAGTTATCTTGACAAGACCAGGGGGACCGAACGTGGAATACTCATTAAAGTTCAATTTCATAGCCTCAAATAACATGGCTGAGTATGAAGCACTCATTGTAAGCTTGCTCCTAGCCATCGATTCCGGTGCTGACAGCGTCAACATATTCATCGATCCCAACTAGTCGTCAACCAGGTCAACGACACCTTCCAGGCCAAAGACCAACAATTGGCGGCATACTTAGGATACTTTAAAATGCTTCTCGAAAAATTCAAATTCCACACCATTACACAGATCCCTAGGGAGAAGAATACTAAGGCTGACTCATTGGCAACACCAAAGTCAAGCAGACACAAGAGTGGAATGCCTTGGCAAGCCAAGCATCACAAAAACCCTAGCATATATCTTCAACATTGAGGTGAACCCAAGTTGGATGGACGAAATAATTGAATACAAGAGCAATGGAACATTGTCAATTGACAGGGTCGAGGCAAGGCAACTTAAGGAGAGGGGAACCCGCTATAACATCCAAAATGGCAAGCTCTACCACCAAGGATTCACCCACCCCAACCTCCGGTGTCTGACCTAGGAGGAGAGAAAGATCGTACTAGCAATGATACATGTCGGGGAATGTGGAAACCACTCGAGCGCCAGGTCTTTGACCAATCGCACAATGCGACAGGGCTACTTCTGGCCCATGCTCGGTGATGACGCCAGAAAGGTGTCTAGGTCTTGCCACAAATGTCAACAATATGTTGACCTCCCCAATGCCCCGGTGGAACCCCTGTTGATCATCATTGGCCCATGGATTCACTCCGCGTAGGGCTTGGACTTACTTGGAAAATTCCCAACCTCCAAGGGTCAGTTCAAGTACATCATTGTAACCATCAACTACAACAGTAAATGGATAGAGGCGGAACCGCTAACTGCAATAACCAATGCCAATGTAACTCACTTCCTCTGGAAGAACATCTATTGTTGCTACGACATCCCCTACATAATCATCACAGACAACAGCACACAGTTCAACAACAAAGAGCTCATATCTTTTACTGCTACCCTGGGCACCAAGATGATCTTTGCATATGTCGCTCACCCTTAAACCAACGGTCAGGTCAAAGCGGCCAACAAGATATTCAAAAAAGTGCTAAAAAAGAAGCTTGACGACGCCAAGGGTTTATGGGTCGAGAAGCTCCCAAAAGTTTTGTGGGCCATCAGAACTACCCCAACATCAGCTACCTGTGAAACACCATTCTGTATGATGTTCGGAACTGAGGCTGTCCTACCTATTGAGGGCACCCAACCTACAGTTAGGGTCGAGGACTATTGCCCCGAGACCAATACTGAAGGCACCAACCTCGACAAAGATCTCCTCGAGGAAAAGTACCACAAAGCCCACTTGCACAACTTGCAAAACAAACTGCGGGTATTGCATTTCTACAATGCCAGAGTCAAAGCCCGGAGCCTCCAACTGGGGGCCTAGGTAATGAAGGAAGTCATTCCACCAACAACGGCACTCCGCCAAACTTGGGAAGGACCATACAAAATAGTAGAAGTCGCCAGTCCCGGCACATTCTACTTACCACGACCCACCTTTGGAACACTGAAAACCTTCGGTGCTATTATAAATAGTCCTACTGCTACCCAAGAGCATCTTAACTTGGCTAAAATTTTGTTCAATATTTAGCTAAGGGAAGCTACCAACGGGTACAACCCCTCTTTTGTAAACGCTGATCTCTCAGTTATCAATGAAACGAGGATTATTTAAACCATTGTCACCAAGTCTAGCATAAATGATTAACTAGCAACGCCAATAATGTTCAGCAGACCACGTCTGCTACCTCGTGTACTTGGAAAAATTTTAATTCCTTTAATGTTTCGTTGATTAACAAATGCACTAGTCAAAACTCTAGCGATATATCAACATTCAAACAACAATCATGTTATCAGCAACAGTCCCACAATTCACAAAATTTTTGACAAGAAAGCAATACTTCATATATTTAGGGTCTGGACTCCCCGCCCGAAAATATTGTCAATTTACAAAAAAGAAAAAAAAAACGAAGCCTTAGTGGTATTAATAGAGCCAAGATACTCTTTAGGGATTGTTGGGAACAGCGGCGACATCCTCACCATCCAGCGGTGGCTGTTGCCCAGCTAGGCGGCTCGTTTGATTGGACCCACGTGCGGTAGGGCTCGACGCTTTCACCCAATTGATGGCACCCTTCTTATTCAATAGATCCAGGTTTACGGCGGCACGGCCTTCGCCGCCTTCGTTAAGGCTTGCTTGTACACCAGGGACTACTTGAACAACTCCACGACGATCTGTGCGGCTCCTCTCAGCTCCTAGCCTGGAAACCTCTCCCTCTAACTTTTTAACTCTGCAGACTAGGTGACAAACTTCCGCTGAAGGATATCAACCCACTTAACCTTGGCCGCCAGTTGCTCATACAGCAGAGCTATGTCTTGCTCCAACCGGGATACGTAGTCGTTCTGCTCAAGGTCCCGCTCAATGGCAACGCTCAACTTACCGCGGGCATCCAACGCATCACACTCTGCCTTGGCCAGGCACCGCTTGGTCTCCGCCAACTTGTCTTGTGCCTCCTTCAACTGCCTCTGGAGACCTTCAATCTCTTCCTTCAGCTGTCGCTCAACCTGAGGCTGGTTCGACGGTGCCAGGAACAACTAGTGAAAGCCAATAGACAGATGCCCAAATGCCGAACTGAACTACTGTCTAGCGAACGGTCCCATCCTGCCCGCCGAACTCGAGCCTCTCATAGAGATGAAAGAGAAACTCCCGCTCGGGATCTGTCAAAAACTCCGCGTAGGCAGAAAAGGAATCCGACCGCTCGTCGACACCTCCCCAGTGATCTATTCTCCCAGAAGGAGTTGAACATGAGGAATCCTCATCTTCTCTACCATCCGAGACAGGATCCGTACTGCATAGAGTAGACAGAAGAGTTATGCCGACCTTAGAAGGAGACCGTTGGACTTTGAGGTGGGTGATTACGTATTCTTGAAAGTCTCACCTATGAAAGGTGTGGTGAGATTTGGCAGGAAGGGGAAATTGGCACCGAGATACATTGGACCCTTTGAGATTTTGGAAAGGGTCGGAGAATTGGCATATCGGCTTGCTTTACCTATTAGCATGGCCGGTGTACACAATGTTTTCCATGTGTCCATGCTTAGGAGGTACATTCGAGATGAGTCTCATGTGATTGATCACCGTACGATCGAGGTGAGTCCGGATGTGACCTTCGTTGTTGAACCTGTTCGTATCTTGGATAGGTCCACGAAGAGGCTTCGTAGGAAGGAAGTTGAGTTGGTTAAGGTGTTGTGGAGTCATCATGATGAGGGTGATGCGTCATGGGAGCTAGAGTCTGAAATAAGGGCTAAGTACCCACTACTGTTTGCTGATGAGTTTGCTTGAATTTGAGGACGAAATTCCTTTAAGGAGGGTAGACTGTAAAGACCCGAAATTTCAGTTAAATATTTCGTAATTCAATATTTCTCAAATTATATGAATTACGAGTTGTGAGTGTGATTCGAATGTCGTTATTTGAGAAATTTGGTTTCGAATGATTTTAGTATCGAAATTTAACGTTATTTAGGGTTATTAAAATTGACTTATTTTTACGTAAGGAATTTGAGGAAACTTCTTTCATGAAAGTCGTAGAGCTCGTCGATACGAGTTTGTGCATATGCGGAACACAAGAATCGGAATTTGTAGGAAGAAGTTATGACATTTAGAAGTTTTCGATTTTGTATATATATAGGTTAACATTTCTGGAAAAAATCTGAAAAAAAATCAGAAAACCCTAGATTTTTTCTCTCTCTCTCTCCCGCACGGCACCGAACCGAAACCAAAAACAGAGCCAAACTTCTCCAGTCGAGTTCTTGCTCCTCCGCCCACCGTTTGACACCAAACCACCTCCCACGGCTTCACCTTGACCTTGTGCAGCTGCCAGAGGCAGCCTTGTGCCGTGGCACGGCTTGTAGCGGCGGCAGAAAGCTGGTTTTCCATTTTCGGCCGTTTTGAGTGCGAAGCAAATATCTCAAGTTCTAGACCACCAAATTACGAGTTCTTTATCTCGTTGAACTCGTATTGAGGAGTAGAACATGCAGTAAAAAGGACAGCACCTGAAGTGGAGGTTTTCACGCTCGTCGGAGCACATATCGGTTTCTGCAGTTTTTCCGGCCAAACCGGACTGTTTTTGGTAAGTTTCGGCCACTTCCACTCATTTTCTCACTTCATGTTAGTTATGAAAGTTGCTCAAAATGATGAAATGAAAGGGATAAGCTCAGCCCCGACACCATTGGTGGTGGTCGGCGGCGGCTCTGCCCTAAACTCCGGCGGCCCTTTCTGGCCACCTCCGGGGGTGTCATGAGCAGTTTCTGCTCATTTTTAGATTTTGCATGTCGATACGATCATTTTGATATATAGCATGCGAATTTTGGATATCATATGAATTAGTTATCAATTTTACGATTTCGATTGATTTCGATCACTCAATTTGTGATTTATGAAGTTTGGACCGTCCGATAGAATTCTAGTTTTGATATAATGATCGTAGGACTGTCCCGGTGACCTTGTGTGGTCACGGGTGAAGATCCGACCGTGGGATCTTCATATAAGTGTGTTTTTGAAATTATACGCTAAGTTAATTATCGTTTTAATTAGGTATTTGACGGATTTGTTAGCGGACGATTGTGAATCGTATTTTGGGCTGTAAGAAGACGCAGCGGGAGTTTAGAGGTGAGTAAATCTCACTTGGTTCATTTACGAACCGAATTTCCTTAATTGCTCAATTTATTGTTATGTGTGAGGAAATGGTTTTTAAGAAATGTGTTTTAAAGTATATTAAAAATGAATTTCTTGATTTTGTATCATGTGAACTATAGTTGGTATTAGTGATCATTCATGTGTGGATGGTTACGTATATATATATTTACGTGATTATATATTGAATGGTGTGACATTGAGGTGTGGAATTGTGATAATATATTGTTGATAATGTTGATAATATGATTTTAATTATATTGTTAATATTTGATAAATGTTGGTGATAAGCATGTTGATTTTGTGAGTTGAATAGAAGGTAGAGAAACGTAGGATTCCGAGGATCGAATGGTCCAAGGATCTTTGGTTAATGATAACCGGAGTGTATGTGTTCTGAGGACAGGGAGGTCCAAAGTTCGACCGTTAAATAATAACGGGGATATATTGTTCTGAGGACATGAAATGATCCAAAGTTCGCGGGTTACTGAGTAACCTGGAGGTGCCGTTACTTGACCCTGGGCCAAGAAGTCATAGCTAACGAGGTAGTTAGAGCTCTAACGTGGGTGCCAAAGTGGCGATAGTTGTGATTAGGTGCCAAAGTGGCGAGAGTTGTGATTTGGTGATTGTGGAAATGTGTTCCATGTTGTTTCATGTGTGTTGGATTGATGTTGTTTGTGGTTGTTGAGATTGTTGGATGTTTACTTGAGATAAATGAGTTGTGGTCTAATAAATCAACCGTTCATTCTTATTTACTCACACGAGATTTTAGAAAGCTTACCAGGTTTTGTGTTGTTGCAATCCCGGTACACTATTCAAATGGTGTAGCGGATAATCCTGCAGGTCAGGATAATCAGGGTGGTGAGCGAGCTGCGTAGGACAGCAGGGTTGAGACCAGCACTTGGTCTATTTTGGTGTGTTTTTGTAGACTCTTATGAGCAGAACATTTTATTTATGTTAGTATTGTAATAATTGACTCGAGAGATAGTTTGCTACGAGGTTTGTGTTATAGTTTATGAGATATTGGTTTTGAGAAAGTGATTTGTTTAGTTGTATTCATGTTTCGGATTTGAATTTATTATTCGAAATTCGGGGCGTGACACCCACAATCACACTTACTCTCCGGATTAACTGAGGCAACACCTCGGTTACAAAATCAATAATTACTCACATTAGTGACAAAGATACAAGTGTGCTGAGGAGATGTTATCCCACACGCTAACCCAATGTGTGATGGCCATGTGTGGGGTGCTGTGAGACGAAGCGTCTATCTGAAGTAACCGTAAAAAAGGGGCAAGCATACCAATCATCGAGACAGTCTCCGCTAAGCGCCACACCGCTAGCGAACTTCTCCCTTTTCATCTTGCAAGCGAGATTGTCTCTACTAAGGGCAACACGGCTAGCGGAACTTCTCCATTTTCATCTTGCAAGTGACAGTCTCTGTTAAGTGCAACACCGCTAGCGGAACTTCTCTATTTTCATCTTACAAGTGAGACAGTCTCCACTTAGCGCAACACCGCTTGAGGAACTTCTCCCTTTTCATCTTGCAAGTGAGACAGTCTCCGCTAAGCGCAACACGTCTAGCAGAACTTCTTCGTTTTCATGTTGCAAGTGACAGGCTTCATGTTGCAATTGACAGGCTCCACTAAGCGCAACGCCGCTAGTGAAACTTCTCCCTTTTCATCTTACAAGTGAGACAGGCTCCGCTAAGCGCAACACCTCTAGCGGAACTTCTCCCTTTTCATCTTGCAAGTGACAGGCTCCGCTAAGCGCAACACCGCTAGCGGAACTTCTCCCTTTTCATCTTGCAAGTGACAGGCTCCGCTAAGCGCAACACCGCTAGCGGAACTTCTCTATTTTCATCTTGCAAGTGAGACAGTCTCCCCGCTTAGCGCAACACCGCTAGCGGAACTTCTCTATTTTCATCTTGCATGTGAGACAGTCTCCCTGCTTAGCGCAACACCGCTTGTGAAACTTCTCCCTTTTCATCTTACAAGTGACAGTCACCGCTAAGCACAACACCGCTAGCGGAACTTCTCACTTCATCTCGCAAGCAAAGCAGGCTCTGTTGAGCTCAACACCGCTAGCAGAACTTCTCACTTCATCTCACAAGCAAAGCAGGCGCTGCTGAGCTCAACACCGCTCGCTGAGCTCTAAGCCAGAAGGTCCCCGCAATGCTTCTTACCGCTTTCTATCAGCGGAGGGCCTTCCGCCAACAGCGATTCTCGAGGCAACTCCTCATTCTGACGACGACCACCATGTGGTGTTGCAGTCAAGCTATATCCCTCTGGGACAAGTAATGGGACATGTCAACAGTCTTCGACGGCCCTGATTAGGCACGTTGACCTCCGACACTTGGGTATCAAAGATTGAGCTCTCTACCCAACATCCCCTACTCAGTGAAGATCCCCCTCATCAAACAATATGTAGGCCAAACGGAGGCCAATCTTAGTCGGGGAGTGGGGGACTGGGAGGGGGACCCAACAGGGGCCCACCTGAAAGGATATAAAGCATTTGCTCAATAAATCCATGGTTGACAACGCACTGATGCTAATTATGCTGTTGCAAGTCTAGCGGAAGTAACGCTTCGAACCGCTAGGCAACTCCCCAACTAAGATTGCCCTCCTTGACTAGGGACTTGGGGGACTTGTATTTGCATGAGCATTTGCCAAGTATAATTAGCTATCATGAGCTACGCTCATGCTACCGACAACAGTATCAATAACCACCAAGGATGTGACCTATGGAAACACAACAATACAGGCTATTAACGGAGCCCCAGCTCACCCCCAGATCACCGCCCACACATTGGCACACGCCATGCCAAGATCACTTCGCTGAACCAACAGAAGCTGGGAACTGAAGCATGTCAGTCCCACATCGAAACCAAAGAAGATGTCAGCCCCTTTTTCACCTATAAAAAGTCCACTTATCTCTCCTCATTTATTACGCATTTACTACTTACCTACTGTTATTCTGTCAACATAAATACATTGACTAACTTAGGCATCGGAGAAGAGAAGACCGCCCAACGCGGTCTCCCTATGACTCCCTTTTTATTTTACTTGACAGAGAGCGGAAGCTCTGAGAACATCATAAGTAGTGGTCCGCCCATCGGACCAGCGTTAACCTTCGAAATTAACACTTCTTTCGGCCCAAACCTTAGACATTACTTTTGACATCCAAAATAATCTTACCCCATCATTCACTTTGGCTTAATCTTGTTCGTTTATATCTCCCATTACATTCCAAATTGACTCGATCAATTAACTCCAAATTGTTGATCCAATAAAAGGTTTAGAAATATGTTATTTTCCTCATTATGTGCTACTTCCTCAAAATTACTAAGAGCATCTCCAACAGAGATGTCAAAAGCAACAAGTCAAATTCAAGTCTCACAGCTTACGTGGTAGACTATCAATTTGCATATCATCCCCTCCATCCCATATTTCAATTCATTCCGTTATCCTCTCCTTTTTTTACTATTTTCAACAAAAGTTATCATTAAATGTAATAAAAAAAAATGTGTGGCTATTGCCACCCTACTAACTATTCTCTTCACTCTACAAGTTTTCAATTTATTGAATGACTAAAACCCTAATTAAATTACAATAAATGGCAATATCTTATTAAAAATTACAGTATGTTTTTCTTATTACACCATACAAAATACATACTTAAACTTCATTCTTAATCTCTTCATTCATGGTTAAACCTTAACTCTTTCTTTCTTAACATTCATCATCTTCAATCGTTCTCATGATATGCTAATAAAAAAAGAATTCGACACGCGGAGGACCCCGATTAGAAGAAGAATTCGAGTTAAACCCTTGTACTATTGGAAAATGGTATTTTGGGTACTGTAAATAGGTGAACTAAGTAAACTTCAAATTAAAAAAAAAAAAATTTAGAGAATATAGGGTGAAGAAAATAGTTAGTAGGGGGCAAAAACTACACTCTAAAAAAATTATAAAGAATGCCTAAAGAGTTTGAATGTGTGCGGGTCCTATTTATAAACAATTCAAAAAAATAAATGACAAATGCTATAGTGCTATGTCAAATATAAAATATCTCATTAATTTATTATTTCCACCTCAGCTTTAACATATGGGATGTACCTTCATTTCTGTCAAAACTTACCATTAGAAATTGTCATCTGTCAATTGACACATCCATTGGAGATGGTCTAAGGAGACGATCTAATTATTTCTTCCCAATCGTAACTTTATTGAGAACCACCTAAGACAAATCATAATGTCTAGATTCTTGTTTTGATTTCTTATTTTGAATATTCAAGCTTGAATAGTTGATGTACTTGACTTTGTAAAACAAGTATGTTACTCTTTTCATACACCCCAAACAGGAACAACTCAATTCTTAGGGTCATCCAATTCCGCCCATTTCTTCATCAAATCAAGTCTGAATTCGAACCCAATTCAATCCCAAATAATTATTATTAACCAAACCAAAATGATCCGACAATCCACCAAAACACAACTTTAGAGTCACCAAACATAACTCTATAGCCCAACATTGGATTTTGTCTAGCTCAACAAATTCTCAGATTTCAGGAACAAGAAATGATCAACTCAATTTTAGAGGGTTGGAAAATTGACCAAAGAATACCAAAAATACTAGAAAATCAGTTAACCCGAATTGTACAGAAAACTTCAAAATTCCAATTCCACGAATCTTAACCAAAACCAAAAATGAAGAACACAGTCAGCTAGAACTCCAAGAGTACATCGTATTTGATAACTCACTTACCATCAACGGTGACCAGAGTAGCCAAGAAATGCTTCAGAACTGTTGAAAGCACCAAAGTTTCCCAGCTTTGATTCTCCTTCTTCAAAAATTTTCTATGCAAACCAACGGTACAGGGACGTCGATGACATTGAACCGAACCTAAAGTCACCAATATTCGTCCGAGGAGTAGCCGAAGGATGGAAAATAGGCCAGATCACTGTTGTAAGAGCTCGGAACTTGCTTCCCAGTATACGGTCGCCTGAACCTGTAGCTGCCAAGTCTTGTGGGCCAAGGACCCTTCTCTGTATGTGCCTGGTCTCCGGTATATAGCTATAGGTACTTACAAAACAAGATCCGTGCCTGTAGTGCTACTAGACAAAGAATCTTTAACAACCAAGACAATAAACTACTGAGAGCAATAGGCTAAGAGCGGAAGATGTATGTTACTAGAGATGGTTGATCATGCCTTCTTATATAGGAGATGGCGTGTCGAGGTAGGATGGTCTAACTGTAGCCAAACCCTAGGGTATTTGAGTAAAGGAGATAGAGTTGGATTCTATTCCCATACTTAGGCTATTCGAGGTTAACTCAAATACCATAAGCCGAGGTAATTAATGACTATATGTACGCCCAACGCCTCCTTATTTAGGAGATGCCCTTTGGGGTATTAATATGTAGTCATTAAAGACTCTTTTCTATTCAGCGTCTGGTATATACTGAATCTAGCATAATAGATATTGTATTTGGGCCGTGTATTCAGTAATGATTTCCTTCCATATGTGGACACGGTAAGAGATATTATGCTTTACACAATATCTTGGGCGTGGGCCTCGTTGTGGGCTTATTAATGAGAGAGTATTTACCAGTAAAGGCCTTCATCAAGGACCATTAAGAGATATTATTTAGCGTCGGCCTCCCCGAGGCTTACTATTTTATAGTGCATATTGTTTAGGCATCCCTTCACAGTATACTGTCGTGCCTATGGAACATATATGCATGGTGAAAATCCATGTCCCCACAGCAGTTGTAGCTATTTAGGTTGGCGGAGAGTCGGTCTGTATGATCCAGCTTATATATCTGACGGTCCAGATCAAGCAGTGATTAAATAAACGATCCAAATGTAGTCGCCTCTCATTTCTATTTTAAAATCAATTTTTGGATAATAACAACTTTCAAAAATCAATAAAAATAGCTCAAGTGTCCGAAAAATCCTCCACAAATCTCTACAAACTCATAGCGAAATCTAATTAATTATGTGGGCTCAAAAGAAAAACTTTGACAATCTTAAAATTTTGATAATTTTTTAAAAGCTACAAAGACTATAAAAATAGTAGAAATTTTAATTAAAATAGCCAGAAATTATTTTTCCTTTGTAAATAGAAATCCAATTTTCGGAGATCTCACACAACCATATCTTGACATGTTTATACATAATATGTGGTGAGTATTGCCACCGGAGAGTACATCTCGCCGACCAGTCAAGAATTCCCAAACGGGTCACCAAAAAATTTTACTCGGTATATTTTTCCTTGCAATGACATGGAGATTACTTGGTATAATTTACTTTGCCAAAAAAAAAATTTAGCCTCCTCGGACAAGTTTGAAGGATTAATTGGATTTGAAACCCAACTGCCTTGTCTTGCAAGACCACAATGTTCCAGTCAACATCTCTAGAACTATACATCCTAAGGCCCAAATATCTGATGGCTTTCCCTGTATGTTACTGAAAATAGTTTCAGCACGTCAATACCTTATGGTGCCTTAGGGAGAATACTTGTTTTGAGCACTCATTGTCAATCCAAAGATTGCTATCTTCGCCACAAAATCGACATAAGAAGTCATGCATGCACAAGAAGAATGTTATCGGACTTTATGTCACAGTGAACATAATCCTTGCCATGAATGCATTGGAGACCTCTAAGAACTAACTTAGGGGGAATGTATTCATTTAAGAGTCTAGCTACAAGATATTTTTGTATTTCAAAAGTAAATGGGGTTGTACAGTTTCAAAAGCAGATATCACGTAGCTAGACGTTTTATTGCTCAAGTTTCACAGCCTTCCTCTCAAATACTAACATAAGGGAGCTTTGGAAGAAAGTATGGAATGCGGGGGTGCAGCCTAATGTGAGACATTTCATCTAGAGGTTGGTACGTAATATACTTCCCTCCAAGGAGGCTCTGACCAAGAAGGTTAGTATTAAAAATGAGACTTACTTTTTGTCATGGGAAGAAGGAGACAAGCATCCATCTTTTTAAAAAACTGTAATATCACTGCATGTTTTTGGCTAATCTGTCTCATTGGTCTACGGGCTATAAATCACCTTGCATCATCTATGGTGGAGTGGCTACTGAAAGTTGTGCAAGTCTTACCAAAGAAGCACTTTGAGGCGTTCTTCATGGGGTTGTGGACTATTTGGAATGAGCGAAACAATGCCGTGTGGAATGGAGCAGCTTTTAATCCCATATATGCTGCAACTCAGTGTACGTACACAGCTATTGGAAGAGTATTAGAGGGTTCACCCTCTGAGGTTAAATACCAGGAACAATAAGATGCACACTTCAGGGTGGGAGTGTCCTTCAAGTAGGAGACTTAAAGTCAACTGTGATGAGGCCTATAATACTGCTCGGGCCAAGGAGGAATATGTATTGTTGTACGAGATAGTGGGGGGCAGTTTAAAGCAACATGGTCCAGACAATTAATGCATGTATCCTCAGCCCTCCATAGTGAGGTCGAAGCATGCCGTGCAGGGTTACGGGTGGCCATAAACCAAGGATGGAAAGAGGTAGAGCAGGAGAGTGATTCTTCGTTACTCGTGACAGCTTTGAACCATCAAGGGGAGAACAATTTGAATGTAAGTCGAGTAATTGATGATTGTAAAGCATATATGCAAGCATTTGAGTTTGTGTCTATCTGACATGTTTATAGAGAAGCAAATACTGTTGCTAATAGGTTAGCACACTTTGCTAGTTTAGATTATACTATTGATCTTATGTTAGATGAGGCTCCGGGATTTATTTGAATAACTTTATGAAGATTTGTGTAAGTTATCAATGAGCGCTCGAGGTATTGGTATTATGTCCCCCTCGATGCGACAATTAATAAGAAGAAGAACAACAATAACAACAACATGGCTCTGGGGATGAGCCTTCCAGCCTTGGAACCCTTTCAAAAAATAAAAATAAAAAAATAAATTGATATTCAATTGAGATTTTAAAGAGTCATTTTAAATCTTATTGTATTCAGTTAAGATTCCATTTAAATCTCGTGATATTGAAAAATATTTGAATTGTTAAGGATTTCATTAAGAGTGTGTTTGGATGAGGGAAAAAATGATGGAATTTAATTGAAAGTATGGATTTCATAATTCCTACAAGTTAATTCCTTCGTTTGACATTATCAGATTGGAGATTTTAAATTTATCTGTGGAAAATAATAAAGGAATTCATTATTTAAATTCTCCACTTCAATTTCTACCAAACTAGATGTCATTTACGAATTCCTCTGCAGTATTCAATTTCTATTTCCAAAACAAGGCTTTTTTCTATTTTATTTTTTATTTGTTTTAAACTTTCTTAATTTATTACACATTTCAAATCCTAAATAGATACAACCAAACAATAGAAATTGCAATTAATGGAATTTTAGATTTATGGAGTTAAAGATTCCATCATTTATAAATATCTACGGATTTCATAAATTTCTCATCCAAACGCATCATAAATGCTCGATTGTGGAGAATTTTATATTGCTCTTTGTACATATCAAAACTAAAAAACAATCTAGCCACTTTGCAAAGGATTTTGATGGACTGTTTCTCTCTTCTCCCATCTAATAATTAATTGTTTTTATCACAATAACTCTAGAAGTCTTAATTCTTATAGCTAATTAAGCTCACTTTTAATGATATTGTTAAGTTGCTACAACTCGTGTTCTTTTGTAAAATTAGACAAATTATGTCATTAGTTTTTTTTTTTTGGATGAATAGAGTATGGGCTAAGAAATGCTCAAACCTCTATTGTATTTGTAATACCTCAATTTTTTGTTTTTGATTAGTATTGTTTAATTGAAATTATTTAGTTGTTGGTTTGTGCTTTTACTCTTGTTGGTATGCCTTCTCTGAGTTCGTCGATGAAGTAAATGTATTTTGAATGAATTTACTTAAAGAAGTTTTATTTTTGAGGAGGTCAGGAGTCAACCTTTTATTCGTTGATTTTTTTGAAAAGCTTTCTCCATGAATGTCGTAAAACACATCAATATGAGTTTGTAGACACGAGGTATGCACTTTTTTGAGATCGTTTGAAAAGGTTAAAGTCACCTGAAACTTTCAAGCTTGATCTAGCTCAGTATAGGCCGAATTGGACTTGGTTCCAAGTATGTAAGTTTCTCCCCTTGTTGTGCTCTACAAGTTGGTCGAAGTTGATCGTGCTAATTTTGAAATTCACCAGTGCGCGTGGAGCTTACGCTCAACCGCTTGTGGCAGCATGTCAGGTCACCTTTGGATTTCTTGATTGCTCCATTAGCCTTTATTTGTCAATACAAACATGTAGGTGTGTTTTGTACTTTAGTTTTTGTAAAGACCCGAAATTTCATTAGTTAAATTTTTGTAATTCAATAATTGTTCAGATATTTGAATTATGAATATTGAGACTATTTCGTAAGTCATTGTGTGGGAAATTCGGTTTCGAATCGATTTTATTTTCGAAACTAACGTTATTCAGGGGGTCGTGAAAATTGACTTTTTATACGTACAAAATTAGGGAAAATTTCCTTCATGAAACTTGTAGATCTCAACAATACGAGTCCGTATATATATGGAACGCAAAAATCGGAGTTCATATGAGGAAGTTATTGACGATTGAAAATTAAGAATTTTCTATAAATATAACAAAATTCCGGATTTTTTTCATAAATCCGAAATTTTCCTTTTTTTCATTTTTTCCTCCCCAGTTTTCTCTCCCTCCCGTCGCGATTTCTGGGCTCCCCTTTGTCCAGCCATATCTTCGTCCTCAGTCGACCAATTAACTTGATTCCAAAAGCAATTTTGCTCGCCCTGAAGTTATTTAAAACTTCCTAGAAGACATCGAAATCAAAAAAGAACCGTGGGAGGAGCTACAAGGCCGAGAAGCTGCATAGGTCGGGCTAAAATCGCCCAAGCTGCTCCTCCCTTCACCGGCAGATTTCTTCCTCCTTCGGCCACCAATCGACGAGCCGCTTGTCTCTATCTCCTCGCCTTGAAACAAGATTTCCATACATGTATACCTTGCATCCTATCATTCACTATAGACAACGAATCGAAACAAAGAAGATCAGATCATTTTTTGGGCATTTCTTCAAATTCCGGCCAACTCCAGCCAAAGTAGGAGGAGAGACCAACTGGGCTTTGTTCGTCTTGCCATGCTCTACAAACTCACCAAGTTTCACATCTTCATTTAACCCGAGGAAGACGAATTTCAGATTTGATCGATTTTGGGCTATTTCGGCCTCTTTCTTTTTGAATTAAATTTCGGCCCTTAGACTTGAAATTTGACTTTGCGCTAATAATGAAAGTTCAAATTGGAGTTGAGATGAAAAACTTTGATGTTGGGAGTTTTGGCAAATTTTGACTTTGGTATGGCAGCGGCGCTGCCACTGTGGTGGTGGTTTCCGGTGACCTCCGGCCACCCCAAGAGCAGTTTCTGCTCATTGTTAGATTATACATGTCGATACGATCATTTTGATATATAGCATGTGAATTTTAGATATCGTATGAATTAGTTATGAATTTTACGATTTCGATTTATGATCTGTGAAGATTGAACCGTCCAATAGACGTGTAGTTTTGATATAATGATCGTAGGACTGTCCCGATGACTTTATGTGGTCATGGGTGAAGATCCGACCGTTGGATCTTCATATAAGTGCGTTTTTGAATTGTACGCTAAGTTAATTATCGTATTTGATTAGGTGATTGATGGTTTTACTTTGGTGGACGATTTCGGGGTGAATTTGTTAAATTGAAGACGCAGAGGGAGTATCGAGGTGAGTAAAAACACGTGGTTCATATTAGGAACCGAGCGCTTTAAATTATTTATTTTTGGTAATTGTGTGGAAAATACTTGTGGATTAAATATTTGTTTTTAAAATCACATGGGCTTGATCACTACGGTCCATAGGTAAGTAAAATGAATTTAAATTATACAAATGAATTTCACGATTTTCTTGTGTGAACTATAGATGGTATTAGTGGTCATCCCTGAGTGGATGATTACGTATATATATATATATATTTACGTGGAATATACATATTGATTGGTGGATTATCGAGTGGTGATATGATTGAGTTGAATTGATGATTTGAATTATATTTCAAATGCTTAATTTCATAGTAATATTGTGTATCTTGGTTGGGTTGATTTCATTATGTGATAATACATGTTGTGCTCATTTATGGATTTCGGGTCAATGTGGTGACCGGTGTGGGGTAATCGGACGCTCTAATCCTGGGTGGATGATGGGATACGATTGGTTGAGTATGTGCAATTATCAGACGTTCTAAATATGTATATAAGTATACATATTGATGAAATACGATAATGATAAATATGTCGGATGCCATAACCTAGGCCAGGTGACCGGCTACGATTCAGTTAGAGCTCTAGTCTGTCAAATACCGTATTTTTATAAATACGATGTTGGGGTTTTGTGAAGAAAGATGTGAATTAGGGTTTGAGTGTTGAGTTGTTGATTGATTGAGAGTGTTGTTTTCTTGTGGATGTAGAAATTGTTGTGCATTGACTTGGGTGAAAATGATTATGATTTAATTAAACAATCATTCTTTCTTTTTACTCATACGAGCTTTCAAAAGCTTACCGGGTTTTGTGTTGTTGCAATCCCGGTACACTATTCAAATGGTGTAGCGGATATTCCTGCAGGTCAGGATAACCAGGGAGGTGACCGTGCTGTTTAGGTGTTACATCATTTATTTTGATTTCTTTTAAGTTGTGGGTTGTTATGCTCAATTAGAGCTTTTCAATTTATTTTGTGAGTGAGTTGTAATAATTACCCGAGACTAAATTCGGGTTTTGAAGTTAAATTGTGTGGTGAGGTTGTTAAGAAAAATGAATTTTCAAGATGATTATTTGAGTTATAGTATTTTTCATGTTTCGGATTTTTGAATTTTATTCAAAAATTCGGGGCGTGACAGTTTTGTCATTGCTCGATCTTTTCATGAGTTAGGTTAATTTCGGTTCTAGTTCATTCTATTTTGATTGGTTGAGGATTTGACTGTTAGATCGTCCTTTTGTTTTGTCAATTGATCCTAGAAGTGTTTCGGAGACCTTGATGATCTTGGATGATGTTTTGTCTTCATTGATCAAATCTTTGGTTTTTAGTTGAAGTTCATGTTTTGAAATTTAAACACTTTATTGTTTCCTTTATACTGGGTTAAGACCTTGTTGCTTAGGTGCTTGAAAAGATCATTTTGAGCGGAGTTTTGTGGTATTGTGTTCATTCTCGTTTTGTGTGAAGACGCAGCAAGATTCGAGGTGAGTAAATCTCACGTTGTTTTGGGTGATGAATTAGTTATAGTATTGTTTGGATAGAAATATTGGTTATCCGTGAAATCATATTTACCAAAATAAATATCTTTCTTGAAAGATATGAACTTGATAGTCAACGGTTCATAGGTAAGTGAAAACTAGATTTTGTTTTGAAATGTTTTTTCTATTGTTCTTAATCGTCAATTATAGTTGATATTAGCGGCATTCTTGATGAGAGGATGATTAAGTGTGACTTGTGTAGTAGTACATAAGTGGTGGGACTGGGTACCTATGTGGAATCACTTGTGTAGTGAGTGGTCATGGCAATGACCTATGGGGTGGCTGGTGTGGTAGATGTGGTATAAAGTCATTGGTTGCATGATTGAGTTAATAATGATGGAGATTGTTGCTGTGGTTATTTGTGTTGCATGTAGTCTAAAATGTATTAATTTTTGGATTATTGTTAATATCTGAGTTCTTAATTTTATCATAATCACCTGAGCTAAACAATATACAGAGATTACTATATGTTTAAATTGATTGATTTCATGAATCACCCGAACTAATCCATATGTAGGGATTTATTATATGTTGAATTGGTTGATTTTACTATTCTTATATTCTATTTTGATTGTTGGAGTTTACACATACAAGCTTCAAAAGCTTACCGGGTTTGTTTGTGTCAACCCGGTTCACTATTCAGTGTTGTAGGGGTTAATCCTGTAGGTTAGGATAATATTAGTTGACATTGAAGTCTCAAGGTCGCAACTATAGGTGTTAGAAGCTAATTTTGTTGCTTTGATTTTATTAGACTTCCCTTTTGTTGTAAGCTCTAAGGGAGCGTTTACTTATTAAATTGTTAGCGCAATTTAATTTGTAAACTTTGTGTAATGTAATATATAACTCTGAAGAACGAGTCTATATTTACATTGTGAGTTCATGACTCGTCATACATTTGTTTTAAAAGAAAGAAAAAAAATTCCTAATATTTAGGGTCGATATCTAAATCATCAGGCCCGGTGTACTTAGTCATTCTTATTTTGCTTGTTATTTTTGTTCAAAAATCGGGGTGTCACCGTATTTTATTAAAAAGTAAAGGAAAAGGGGAAAAACATGGTGAGGAGAGGACATGAAACCAAACTCCTCAAAAAAGAAAAGACAGAGTTACCAAAACGATACTACTCCTTAACATGCAAAGACCCGAAAGACTAATTCAAACAATAAAACAATGCCTAAGGTTTGCTTGTTTTTTTTTTTTTTAAGGTCCAAAAATTAGATTCTTCATCTGCAAGGAAAATATGAGCAAAGAGCAACTCAAAACTAAAAAATAGTTCAAGTCCATTTAAATCTTCCCATGGTCCCCCTTTTCTTCAAGTCCATTTATACCATCAATATGTCCATTTAAGCAAACCAACTATGCAACTACACTGTCAAGTTCACCATTGAAATTCATTTGAACTTTCACATCGTCGTCTGCTCTCCGCTTTCTTCAGGTCCATTTATAGTACCAATATGACCAACAACAACTAGAACTCTTTCTTCTATGAAGCAGACCAAGACTTTTAAAGCTAAAGCCATGACATTGTATCATCACCTACTCTCGAAATTTTTTGGGGTGTTCACGCACCATAGGTATCAAATATTAAAAATGAACTGAAGAACCCTCCCCTAAGATGCAAAGGTTCAATAATGCCTGCAAGATAAAGAATTTGATCTTTTATTTATCTTAACCATCCATTCCATGCCCCTAAGAGATTCTATAACCTCTACAGCATCTTCACTAAATCTGTCTTTTCCCATAGAAAATACAATGTTGGTAATGCATGTTAGACATTTTGCCCGGATGAGATATTTAGATGGATGGATGAGATATTTAGATGGATTAGCCTCAGTCAGCAACATGTTTTTTAATGAATCTATACTAATCTTATAGCATGATGTGAAACAACCCTTGGATGAACTAGCGACTGATGAGAGCTGAAAAGCCACTGCCTTTAGTTTGTTACTCCTAATCTTCAAGAGTATAAGCAGGTTGCTGAGAATGTCATGCAAGAAAGGTCAACGCATCTGTCACGAACATCTTGATCAGCCTAGAGACAAACATCCACTTACTAGAGTGAGTCAGCCTCTATATGATGCCATTGATTTTATCAGTTTCTGAGCTATCGAGCTTCTTAATGAAAGAAAACGCATGTCATCGAATTCTTTCTTCCGCGTCAAGTAATGCCTTGAACTAATAAATACTTGAAAATTAAACATATTTTACAAATGTCAAGGACATTGAAGAAGAATACGAGTTAATAATTAAGATTGCAAACACCAAATTTAAAAAGCCTACTTTACTACCTCTATGTTAATCCTCATTTTCTTGGCTTCTAATTAGACTTTGAAAGTTGGATTTAGTTTATACTTATCTAGGTGTACAAGGGATATGCAAGTACAGAATTAGGAAATTACATATTTAGTGATGGTTTTCTTTAATAATTAGGAGTTACCAACTCGTTTGGTTATCAAAGTTAATCGCCTATGACATTATAGAGTATTTGTTACATGATTCAAGTATAAAACTCTTTTATTGCAAGTCATGATTGTTTTCTCCTATTGTTCATATAACATTGGTATAACATTACCATTGAAGAAAAAAACTATAAAAAATATGGTGCAAATTCTGGAAAATAAACGTGGTAAAAATATTCTTGTTTTGAGCGCTATTTATGAATCCGAAGTCAGTTATCTTAGCCACGAAATTGATATGAGAAGTCACATCATTAAGACGAATATTATCATATATTATGTCGCAATGCACATAACCCTTGTCATGAATACACTGAACACCTCTGAGAACAAATTAGCGAACTCCATTATCTCACATATGATGGACAAGCTTGATGTGGATTTGGTAATCCTATCTCCTATAGCCCACCGCCGTAAATTTCAATAACAAACTAGAAGAGAACAAATTTTGATGAAACTTATATGTCCATTGATCTCCATAACAATAGATAACAAAAGGTAGTCCTAAATTGATAAAGAATTTAGGCCTCAGTGAACAAAGCGTTAACCTTGTTTGGTTCAGAAATCTTAGCAACTTAATAGTCATAATAGCGAGACCCTTTCTCTAGCTTGACTGGAAAGCCTAAAAAACACTCCCAAAACAAATACACATCTAAAAAGGCATTGAAGGTCATTCAGTGGAAATTATTCTATGTACTGACGGTGCAAGTGACCCAACACTTATAAAATAATCTCAACCCTTGACATTTATTATCAACTTTATTTTTAATAAACAAAAAGTGTATTTAATGCAATCTAACCATTCATTCATGTTGGTGCAAGTGCACGTCGGTACTTTGAATCCTCCCTCGTCATTCAGTTCAGCAGGTTTTGGTGGCAAAGGTTTGGCTAGCATTGCAATCCTCTACGTGAAGATTCACCTACCAATCTTGAGATATCGATGATTTCGTTGCCGGCAAGAGCCAAGGAAGCAACAAAGGATGTAGTGCCTTAATAGATGGATGCACAAGATGGCGAAGACAGGAAAAAGCCGTCTTTCGATCTAGGGTTTTGGAGTGTCCGTGTAGTAACGGCAATTAGGCTTTTTAAAATTTCCATACAAAAAGCCACCGTTAACACAACCTACATCCATTTAAATTGGTTTGGTATCTATTTGACTCATCCATTAGGGTTCAAGCTCAACAAAATGACAGTTGTCAAGTCAACCTCAAATTCCACACAAACCTTTTGACTCTCCATTGACCAGAGATGCCATTCCAAGGAACTTCATGCCATCAACTAAAGTATGCTCATGACCTTCTAGAAAAGCATGATGTTCTGCACAGCCAGCCAGTGAGCACTCTGTGTGCCAAGTCTCCTCTTACCGCCACTGATGGTGATCTTCTTGACAACCCTTCCATTTTTCGGGAGTTAGTGGGCTCTTTACAATACCTAACCATTACACGTCCGGTCATTGCTTTTGCGATTAACTCCTTGTCTCAATTTATGAGTCAACCGCGTCTTCCCCATCTTGTTGTTCTGAAGCGTGCTCTTCGATATGTGAAAGGCAGACTTGATATGGCTTGTGATTTGAGCCCCAACGTCACCCGGTTCATCTCTCTGCCTACTCGGATGCTGATTGGGCTGGTTGCATTCAATCCCACCGTTCTACATCTAGGTATCTTATCTATCTTGGTTCCACTTTAAAATCATGGTGCTTCAAGAAACAACCCATTGCAGCTCGCTCAAGTGCTGAGTCCAAGTACCGCTCCTTAGCTCATACAAATGGTGAAACTACTTGGTTAGGTTTCTTGCTATATGAACTTGGTGCTCGACTTAATTTTACTGTTTTATTACATTGTGACAATCTTAGTGCTACTTATATGGCTTCGAATCTACTGTTTCATGCCCGCACTAAGCACATTGAGCTTGATTATCATTATGTTCGTGAAAAGGTTGCTCTAGGAAGTCACCGTGTGTGTTTTATTCCTTCTCTAGATTAGCCGGTTGACCTTCTTACCAAGCCACTCCACAAGTCTCGCCATTCTATTCTTTCAGCCAAACTTGTTCGTCCATTGCCGCCAATTTTGAGGGGGGATGTTAGAGAAAATCACTCTCCTACATTGATTTCCTCTCCACAATCAAAATTTTGATTGTGTAACTGTAGATTAGTTTTGAATATTTGTATTTATAGCATTGAATTCTGTTGGTAACATCTTGTAATAGTAGAGCAGATCTAGCTATAAAATTGTACAATTGTAAACGTACAGATCAATGGAAATCATTGTTTACAGATGCTCTTAACCAGCTAACAAATAAAAATCCTCCATATTCCTTGTTTAAAATAAATAAAGTCACTGAAAGAGAAACAAATTTAACATTTGCTCTTCAGCAACATAACAAAAAGTACAAGCTCGAAAGAAGGTTCATTTTATGCAGAGTAACTCCAATACAGAAGTGAGACATAACATTCTAAAGATCACTGGGGAAAAAAATAGTACACTGGCTTCGAGTTTGTACCAAACTATATATAACTATTCAGTGGGTTTCTTTTTTCCCTTGAACTCATTATCAGATATTAATGGACCATAAAGAGAAAGACGCAAGGAACCTTGGAGTAATCGCTGGTGAAAATACGTCTTGTACAAATCCCAAAATTCATCTCTGCCACAAAGATAACAGAATTTGTACTTGAGAATACAGCAGAAAGGAGCAAAAGGACATTTTAAAATTTCTTATATGATTTTTGCACTATCACAGCCCACGCTAGTTAGTGAACTTAGATAAAAAGAAGATATGACAAGTAAGATTTTTGTAAACTCGTCAGTAGTTCAATTTTCATCATGGAAAGATAACATAACATCTCTGCAAAAGAATGCGTAAACCACAAGGAAGGTTGACACTTGGTTCTATAAATTAGCAAGTAAAGGAAGAGTTTAGATTTGTGAATTAACTTGGGAGGCAAAAGATGATAAAAATAGTAGGAGCAAAACCAGGACAGAGCAAATAGGAAATGATAATCTGACCTGACTTGTGGAAGCGTCAACAGGGAATAGCCCTTTACATCTGGGTGCACATCAAGCACAATCACTGATAACCGTGAAAGCCCCAATGCCTCAATGTCAATTAGCTTCTTTATCCTGGAAAAAATAATTCAACAAGCTATTCAATTCACACAGAATAAATTGCAAGAGAAAGAAAGATACAGGATATATTGTAGTACTGCAATTCCATGACCCTTATGAACTCCAAACAAAGTAAAAGAGTAACAAGCCATCAGCAGTGAGCTTACCTCCCTCCTTAACTTTACCTTGCAAATTTAATTTTCCAAGTTAAAGAGGTGTTGCAATGTTGTCATAAGGAAGCATACTAATCTTAGACCTCTTTTGCTAATGTTTTCTAATGCAAAATGCAGCATAATCCTTTATTTTTTTAATCTTATTTTCTTTGGACCAACAAAACCTGGATTTGTTTTTCCCAACACTTCTTTACCCTTAGTTGGAAGATCATGGTGTTGACGGATTACAAATTGGTTCTGAATACTATGGATATGGTCAGAGAACAATACCCACAAGAGACTACGGTAGGTTTATTTCTAGTCCAATTGAGGTGTTCTTGAATTGAGCATCACTGTTTTCTGATATGTGATAAAAAAAAAAAATTAATATATTTATATATATTATGAATAAAGATTTTAATGATACAATAAAGACAAGTGGTTAACAACAAGAAGATACAAGCAAACCAAACCAGAAAGTACATCAGAAAACTTGAACAAACTTCAAAACAAGGCCCTAAAGACCATATGAATAGACCGGTCATGCAAGATATTAGAACTGTTAGTCTCTCAGAAACATATTAACCAAAGGAAGGAGTAAAGACGCAATGAAAGTGGAGAAGATGTCCACCTATAGCAGAGAACTCAAAAATATAAATTAGCAGAGGCAAGATCCATACCAAAACACCTGAAGAAGAAAAAATGAACCCTATGATCAACTGTTTTTAAGTACAAGTGAAAAAAGCAAACCATATCAGGAGAGAAGAGTCCAACTGAAAGCCCTATGACAGTATGACATGTAAAAGTTGTCTATAAAAATTGATCTAATAGCCCATACTACACACATACGACAACACCAAAGTTTTAAAACACTCGACATGTAACTTCAAAGTAACGAGCAGAATATAATATTTTCACCATGCATGCTAAAATGATACTCGAGCTAAAAAAAAAAAAAAAAAAAAAAAAAAAGCAACCAAACAAAAGCTGAAAACATTGGGTTACAGCTACGGGTTACCTACAAAAAGGTTAACAAATAAAAATAAAAAATTTGTAATTACCTGCTTGGTGTACCACTAGCGATGTTAACACGGTCTTTTAACAAGGAGACCTGGAAAAAGCATAAGTCGATGAGAGAAAAGGCAACAATGTTTAGACTGCATCAAGATTGGTAAAGAGGGAGATGAAATAGTACTGGTTACAGGATAAAATAACATTAGCACAAAGTATCACTTCAAAATTAGGTATTTATTGAGAAACCTAGGTCATTGCAAATGCATAAAAAATGAGTGATTTCATTCCTATCTACAGGCCCATGTATGTTAGTTTTATACTTTCACTATTTATTAGTTATTAGTTGCAGCCATAGAGATGGACCATAAACCCAGGAATGGGGTACAGTCACTATTAAGTGGACAGCATCAATCTCAAATCAGCCCCACCTAAACATTAATAGAAGCATTAATAACTGATATAAAACGGCAAAGGATCTATTATACATAGAACTCATCCTACAAGAAAAAAGATGAAAAGGCAATACGAAGATCAGAGTGCTCGCTCCAACAATAAGGAAAAAAAAAAAAAAAACCTAAAACCTAATGGACAATAAGATAAACAGAAAGAGTGGGGATTTGGGTTCAAAATTGACGTCCAAATAGAATATTCAATAGACCAGGAGCCTGTGTTAAACAATTTAAATCCAAGCATCAGACCCAACAGTCAATGTCAAACACAAAATTCTGCCCATCTTATTAGCGAACTGAAGAGCATGATGATATGAATAGGAAGTGAAGAGATGAAAATCTCAGAGAAAAACCTAATAGAAATGGGATGAGACATAAGAATCTGAAAGTCGGTACTAATTTTGACGCAGAAGAAAAACACTATAGTAAAGAAGATTAACAAACAGAAACAAATAAAAAATGGGAAACTGGATCAGACTGACGAGCAAAAGTAATGCTCAAGAGAGCAGAAGCCTCTGTTAACTAGTTTAAATCTCACCATCTTTTTCTGAAACCACAATCCAGTGGCCACCAATGCGGTTAAATACCTTTATGAAAATTAAATGAAACCCTAAAAAGTTTCACCAAGTAGTTGGGACCAAACTGAAGTGCAAATAAAACTATTCATACTCCCTTTTGTCTCTTTATGATAAAGGAAAAAGGGAGTGTGACAACAGGAAAAAGAAGGGGGATTGAAATTCACCCTCCCCAATTTAAGGTCCACACTCCATCCTTCCTCTTTTAGTATTTTAAATTTTGCAAGAATTTCAACTAAAAGAGGAAAGATGGAGTGTGGATTGCAAATTAGGGACTGTCATGAAGAGGAGTATCTTTTGATGCCAGAATCGATTTTCCTTGATATATAGGGGGTCTTTCAATTGAGAAGATCCGTCGACTCCGATGAGAATTTTATTCTACAAAAAGAAATATAATCGACAAGCCTATATATGTACACCAAAAAGAAATGCAGAGCTTTCACTAATATATACACAGAACTTTTGAATCCATAATTGTAGCATAATCTATAAATCAGATAGCCATGACAAAATTGATAAAAGCTGACTTTGATCATTTTTTTGTTTTCAACATTGTTTAGACTTTAGACACATTGAAGATAATTTACAGAGCCATTGTGACAAGGATTTTATTGGTTTAAGAAGATTACCAGTGATTAAATGAATTAAGAGGACCGGTATAACGAGAACTACTTAGAACAGTTTACGTCATCTATGTGAGTAATGAAGCAAGTTACTATATTTCACAGCTGTTGCCAAGACGCTTTACTTTCTATTGGAGTGAAAACTGATATAATTGAGCTGCTTGTAGCAGTTCCCCTGGTAACTGAGTCAGCCAAGTTAATCCTCCAACATAGTTGTAACTATTCTATAACATTGGGGGAATATTTTCACCCCCAAACTAAGCTTTACTTATCTATCCTACCTAGTTGCTCACTTCAAGTAGGAACGTTATTCATACATACATTACCATATATATGTTACGTGTGTATATGTTTACACACACAACTACAGCTAATGATTCAAAGAACTGGAATTGCAGACAACCCAAGCCTTTCTTATACAACCCACATGTATCTCCAAACATCTTATTTCATACAGACTGCTAACCCATTAATAAAGAGACATGAGTAGTAAACGGTAATGCATGCATGATCAGTTAGGCATTGTAAAAATTCAGAGAATCTACCTGTTCGTCAACCTTCATATGCTTTGAGAACAGCTTCACTGGATGGCATTCTTTAGTCAGCGACCGAAAGCCCCTAGAGGTACAGAATGTAGACATCAGTGACAGCTGTGTACTAAAAGGGGTAAAATTCATTACGCTACCGATACATTTTCGTCTAATAAAATATCATGGGTTCGCAACATCATATTTGCAGCCAACTGCAATTCTGTTACATTCCAAAATTGAAAGAAGCATTACTCGACCTTAGAAGTTCTATTGATCTCAAGGCAGATGTACTAATAATAAGAACTGCTGGACTCCCTGGATCAACTTTTCCTTCCAAGAGACGCTTATCACATAGTTCGGCTTTCCATGATGGACCAAAAGCTGCCTTCACATGTTTCCCCAAGTTTTCGGCATCTTGATCCGTGCTTCCAGACAGGTCCACAATACATTTATCTGCGAAATCTGTATATTAGAACACAATACAGTTCTTTCCCTAACATTCCACAGATACAAAATTCATGCTGAATATGGAATCAAAGTCAATACTAAAGTAATTTGGCCAAACAGAGCAGAAAATAATAGACATGGTACCAGTGAGGGAGTCCAATTCGAGAGAAGAAAGCTGGAGACGATTGGCGGATTGAAACTTGTCGAGGAACGAGTTGAGTTGTGCCGACGCCGATGCCGGTTGTAGCTTGTTGTTGTTGCCGTCTTCGCTGTTTTGAGTTCCGATTTGGTTTTCATTTTGGGTATTCTTGTTGGGCCGCTGCTGCTTCTTCTTCTTGTTGTTGTTGTTGTTGGCGAAGTGGGAGTCGGCTTTGAGTTTGGTTGTTTTGGGGCCAAGCGGCTTACCCTTGTTCTTAGAGTTCCTTTCTTTCCCGCTCCCCATTGTTTTCTCCTGCTCTCCCTAAAACCCTTGTTCCGCATACTTAACTAAACCCCACATTTTACTGCATTAGGCTTCTATCTCCTTCTTTTTTTTTCTTCTTTTTTTTTCAAAATTATACTCCTCTGAATTTTGGGTCCTAATTTTTAAATCCACCTGCTAAGGTTTCTTTTTACATATATTGTATCAATATATTAAGTAGATTACATGCATTGATAGACAATCAGGGTGAAGTGTTGAACTAGTCTATATAACTATAGGGAGCTGCCACTTTACTCCTACAAGGAGTTACAGTGGGTTTGTATCATTGATGGGTAGAGTAATGGAGTATCATTGATGGGCAGAGTAATGGAGTTAAACAATGCTACAATTGAAAAATATAGAATAATGTTAGATATTATTGGGTTCAAATAGCAGCACATTTTCAATCGTTGCGGCGGCTATTCAAGGGCTCTCCTAGGGTTTCGTGCAAGTGGCGGCTAGTTGGTTGATCGTGTCTAGAGCCATTTCCGGCTAGCAGCGGCGACTGGTTTAAAGGTGGGAGAGTGTCGAAGTGTCGTGCGATGGATAGGTGGCTTGAGCGCGGTCTTTGTCGGCGGCGTCTTGATTCTGGCCAAGTTGTTTTTTTGCAGGTTTGGATCTGGTGGCTCGGCCGTCTGTGCTTGGTACCTGGGTTTGATTTGGTGTTGTTGGGGAAATTGGTGCAGATCCAACACGTCGGCAGTTTTGCAATTGAGCTCGTCGACGTGCAGGTATTCCGGTTGACGTCCTCGGGTGCCCTTGAATTGACGACAGAGGTGATTGCTTGATCTACGTTGTGGTGGAGATTGGTTCTTTTCCAATCAATCTTCTGTGCAGGTGATTAAGGCTTGCCGGAGAGAGGTAGCGGAGATACTTGCTCCCAATCAGATTCATCTGATTTTGGTGTTCATTGTTAGAAGACAAATGGTGTGGCGGAAAGGCAAGCTGCCAGAGGATCTATTGTCGGCGGCGGTGGTGATGGCCAGGCAACTTGATTGGGCTTCTTTTTATTTAGCTCATATTTGGGCTTGGGCTGTTAGGCTAGGGCTCAATTCGAGTCAGCAGATTTCAAAGAGCAAGAAGACCAACTTGTTGCCGAGATTGTTATCTGTTATATTTTAGTGTTTGCTATTAGACATTTGATGCAAGTCTTGTTTAGGTAGGGGTAATCTCTATGAACTTTTCTAAGATGTTTCTAGTTGTTATTTGTACCACAATTGTGTGTCGGCAAATAGGACTGGACGAATGATTTTTCCTTAGGAAGCAAGGTTGTGCTTGCTTAGTTAGGCTTGCTTCATGCGAGCATCCCATTAGACTTTAATGAGTTTAGTTTGGCTTAGATAGGTTATATGGGTTCCCGGATCTTCTTATGTAAGCTTTGTTAGACTCTGGCCTGTTTCTATGACTTGATTACTAATGAAATCAATTCCTATTCAAAAAAAAAAAAAAAAAACAGCACATTTTCAAAATTTTATAAAAGAATTTCAAATTTTCCACCTAGCTAGGGCATTTTATATTGTTTATTAGGGTTGGGCATGGGCCAAGCCCATATGTCAATTTGTTGAACTTGAGACCGAACCAAAACTTTTTGAGTCAGACTCGAATCATGTTTTTCGAGTTGGTTTCTCAAGTTTTCAGTCCCATTTCATTGATTTCATCGTCTCAAAATAGATTCTCATCGAAAGTCACCGATCAATCTGATTCGATCTGAAGCAAAAATCATCTTCTTTCACGAAATTCTCTGTCATGATCGAATATTAGGAGTGGGTTTAATTTAATAAGTGAATGACAATTTAGGTGTATAATAAAATTCCCCATTTTATCTAGGTTGGGGCACATAAAATTGTTTGCACGGTTTGAGCTGGGTCCAATATGCATATGCCAAAGTTGGCCAGGGCCTGAGCCTCTCCAAACTTTACCACACTTACAATTCCTCGGTCCAGTTCCGGCGAATTGGTTTACTAAGAATGGGAACATGGATTGGTGCGAACTGCAATTGCTCACTTAACATGTATGTATCGTCTCTTGTAGGTCCAGTTCCACCCAAAATTGTAGTGAGCAAACCTAACCAACAAGAGTTAGTGCATGGTTGACTTGCCCCATAACAGCCAACGACCAGCAGCGAAGGATGATATCTAGATAGGATGGAAAACACATATAGAACTTGTTCTCACTATAGCACAACTCATTTGCCTTCACTTCCTCATTTAACTAAGCGTCCAAACTATGACCGAGTCTTCACTAACCAATGCAAGAAACTCACCAGAAGGATTCCAGCACACAGATTTAATAGGCTTAGTATGTCCATAGCTACTTAGACGAGCATAAAATCAGCATTATCAGTAAATACAACAGACACATAGGTGATAGCACATAGTTACTACAATACTTAATCCTATAAGAATCAAAGTTTTCAAGTGAAGCAAGCATCTCAAACATGAAGATACCTACTATAATGAGGCAACAGTAATTATCTAAGTAGTCTAGCATGATTGCATGTGTTTTATGTAGAAACAATGTCATAGCTGCACAAGATATACCAAGTAAAGATTATAATCTCCAATTGACCTTTAGTATATGGTGACAAGCTTGTGTTTGCCACTATTGGAATATATCACATGTTGTCTACCTTGTTGTCCACCTTCTGAACAAAGCTGTTGTCCACCATATGTTGTCTACCCTGCAATATATAGCTGTTATACCACATGTTGTCTACTTTGTTGTCCACCTTCCTATACATAGCTGCTATCCACGTTCCCGTACATAGTTGTTATACCACCTTGCTGACTATCTTGTTGTCCTCGATGTACATAGTTGCTTTCCACTTTGCTGCAATCTGCTTTCATCTTCTATATATAGTTTTAGCTTGTAATATGTTTTCACGATGATGTTATATCAGAATACATTCCATAAATATTTGTCCTTCATTTTCTTCATGGTATTAGAGCAGGAATTCAAAGCCTGAGTCTGTAATTGTTCTTGTGTAGTTCCCAAGCCTGTCAGCTTATTATGGCTGGGAAATCTTGTTCAAAAAATGGGGATTCTCTTCTAACCTCAAATTCTTCCGATGTTGAGTTTAATCCAAACCAACGTCTCAGCTCTGTTTTGTTGAATGAATTCAACTATCTTTCTTGGGCTAGAGCTGTTACACTTGCTCTTGGAGGAAGGTCCAAGCTTGGTTATGTTAATGGAGTTATACAGATGCCAGAAGCTAACTCCCCTACATATGATTCTTGGTTGTGCAAGGATCAACTTGTTATGTCTTGGTTACTCAATTCTATGGAGAGCAGAATAAGGGAGATTTTTAGTTTTTCTAAGTCTTCTATGCATCTCTGGAAATGTTAAAGAGATGTATGGAAATCAGAATAATGCTGCTCGAGTGTTTCAACTCAAGCGAGATATTGCTGATCTACAACAAGAGGGTAAGCCTTTTGTTCAACACCTTGGTAGCCTTACAAGCATGTGGAATGAGCTAGATGTTTACAGACCTCATACCACAGAGGCCAGTGTTTTGTTAAAGAGAGCAGAGGAGGACAAGATTTTTCAACTCCTTGCAAGTTTAAGCTCAGATTATGAAGATTTGAGAAGCCACATTCTAATGAATTCTGAGTTTCCATCTTTCAACACCGTATGTGCTACGATTCAAAGGGAAGAGGTTCGAAAAAAAGTGATGAATATGGAGAACAAGTCTAGTTTGTCTGAAACTAGAGCCTATGTTTCAAATCATAGGCAAGTTGAAGAGAGAACATATAAAGGCAAGAGAACTGATTTGAAGTGCAGTTACTGTGAAGGTGTTGGGCATGTCAAGGACAGATGTTGGGGTTCTCCATCCTGAGCAGAAGCCAAAGTTTTCAAAAGGAGGCAAAATTCTTCAAAAAGGCTGGAGTACTCCATCACACAGAGCAAAACTTGCTGATGCTTCTTCTACTGGGAGTATGATGAATTTCACCTCCAATCCCGCTGCTTTTATTAATGAATTTGCTGCCTATCTCAACAAGAGGTAGATGCGTGGTGGAAAAGAAGAACCAGCTATAACTGGGAGTGAAAGCCACACTGCACTTCTTGGAAAGTTTGCTGGCTTTCTTGCAGAAACTGATTGTGTCACACATGAAGAATCTTCAGGTATTCTAAAATCCTTCTCAACTGCTCTAAATGTTTGTGCTATGGATGATTATTGGATTATAGACTCAGGAGCTACGGATCACATGACAAATAAGCTAAAAAATTTGCATGACTTTGAAAAATTGTCCACTCCATCTAAAGTATCAGTAGCAAATGGCAAAGGTGTCTCTGTTTTGGGAAAAGGAAAAGTAAAATTACTTTCTCTGTTTTGGGAAAAGGAAAAGTAAAATTACTTTCTGGTCTCATTGAGCCAATTGCTCTTTATGTTCCTTCCTTCCCTTTCCAACTTTTGTCTATTGGAAGAATTATGCATACCTTAAAATATCTTGTCATTTTCTCCCCTTACAAGGTTATATTTCAGGATCTCATCACCAAGGAGACGATTGGTGAAGGTTTCTTCTTGAATGGACTTTACTATCTGTCAAAAAACCCTTGTACCTCTAAGGTTTTTCAGACTAGTTCAAATTTAGCTCAAGATCATCATCTTTGGCATCAACGTTTGGCTCACCCATCTGGGAAAGTGTTGTCTTTTTTTGTTTCCTAATATGTGCAAGGCACCTCCGTTTAGTTTGAAACCGAAAGACATAGAAGCTATCTAGAGAGCTACCGTATCCATGAGGGGCAAGCCAATGCTTTAGAGCTCTTTAGCAGCCTCTGCACAATTCTTGATAGTTCCTGAGGCGAAGACCAATTCTTTTCTTTCAGAACTTCCTATGGACTGCCCTCCCTTCTTATATAATAGTAGATTTTGAGCTATGCTTCCTCTACAACTCTTTTAGCCTCGTCTTTGGCACCTTTTCCACGACTTCTACTTCTTCGATGGGTGTTTTAGGTTGGGGAATGTAATAGGAATCTCTACTGGTATCGGTAGTAAGTAATTAAGTAGAATGCCTGAAGAAAGACCGAGCTTAAAGCCCCCACCACCCCTTGCTTCCAGGGGCAATCCCCAAACCGAACACGTAACGTAATAAACTTTGAGCAAACAACCAATTCGGGTGTCATTTATCAAAATCCTCTAGATTAATTACCATTTACTTCTTCTTTGTCTAGGGCTAATAAACCTTTTGAAATCGTGCATTCAGACATTTGGGGTCCAGTTCTTGAGTCCTATGATGAATTTAGGTATTTTGTAACATTTGTAGATGATTTTACGAGGATTACTTGGTTGTATCTTTTGAAACTAAAAAGTGAAGTTGTGGATGTTTTTAAAGATTTTCATAAACTTGTCATCACTCAATTTTCATCATCCATTCATATTTTACGATCCGATGATGGTTCTGAGTATATGTCCAATAACATGTCACCATACTTGAGCATAGAAGGCATTGTTCATCAAACTAGTTGTGTTGGTACTCCTCAATAGAATGGGATTATCGAGAGAAAAAATCGAGACCTTCTCGAAAAAACCAAAGCTCTTATGTTTCAAATGAATGTTCCAAAAAAAATTTGGTCTCAAGGTGTTCTCACTGCCACATATCTCATCAACAGACTACCTAGCAGAGTGCTTGGTTTTAAATCTCCTCTTGAAATGTTGAAAGGTAGAAAGATTGATCTGTCTCACTTGAAAGTCTTTGGCTGCACATGCTTTGTTCATATTCAAACTCATCAACGTGATAAACTTGATCCTAGAGCTGATAAATGTGTTTTCCTAGGATGTTCGTCTACTCAAAAGGGGTATAAATGCTATAATTATGCTACTAAGAAACTTATTGTCTCCAGGGATGTGAGATTTGATGAAGTTACTCCCTATTTCACAAGAAAATCATGTGATACTGGTCAGGGGGAGTATTTATCGGATCTGTTTCCAAGCCCTAATCTTCCTACTGTTGAGGATTGCAATCCATCTATTAATCCTGCTATTCCAGTTCAAGAAGTTTCAGCTGTCCTTTCTGATCCAGAGATTGATATGCAATCTGTTGATGAGCCCACTTCTCCATCTGCAATTGTTCTTCGTAGAAACCCTCCACGAGAACGAGGGCCTCTATCAAAGCTCAATGACTATGTAACCTACAATGCAAGGTATCCGATGACATATTTCATCTCTTATAATAAATTTTCATCTGCTCATTCTTCATTTTTGAGTGTCCTTCATAATACTCATGAACCTCAAAGTTTTGAGGAAGCCAATCATCTTGCTGAATGGAAGCAGGATATGACAGATGAACTTCAAGCTCTTAATGATAATAATACTTGGAGTATTGTTCGAATTCCTAAAGGGAAGAAAGCTGTAGGTTGTAGATGGGTTTATAAGACCAAGTTTCACTCTGATGGCATAGTGGAGAGACATAAAGCTCATTTAGTGGCTCATGGTTTTATTCAAACATATGGGGTAGATTACAAGGAATCTTTTGCTCCTGTTGCTAAAATGAACACAGTAAGAGTTTTGTTATCAATTGCAACTAATCATGCATGGCCTCTCTACCAAATGGATGACAAAAATGCTTTCTTACATGGTGATCTTGAAGAGAAAGTCTATATGAGGTTACCTCCCGATCATTCTCAATCTCATGATCCTGATATAGTGTGCAAACTTCACAAAGCCGTCTATGGCTTAAAACAATCTCCACGTGCATGGTATGCCAAACTTAGTTCAATACTTGAAGAAGTAGGTTTTCACAGAAGCAATGCAGATTCTTCATTGTTCATTCACATTGGCTCAACCAGTAAACTTCTGGTGCTTATCTATGTTGATGATTTAATCGTAACAGGTGACAATGCTGAGAAGATTGAGTTGCTCAAAGAATCGCTTCGAAACAAGTTTGCTATCAAAGATCTGGGGATTCTTAAATATTTTCTTGGTATCAAAATGACTACTTCTCATAAAGGCCTCTTTCTTAACCAAAGAAAGTATGTTCTTGATTTTATGCAAGATGCAGATATGAAGGATTGCAAACCAGCCCGCACTCCCCTTGACAGTAAGCTGCAACTTGATGTATCAAGTGAGTCTCCCTGTAATCTAGCTGCCTATCAAAGATTAGTGGTAAGCTTATTTATCTCACGATCACTCGACCTGACATTGCTTACGCTGTAAGCATTGTCAGCCAATTCATGTATGCTCCAACTTTGGCTCATCTTCACATTATAAAGTGAATCCTTCGTTATCTCAAAGGTTCCGTTGGTAGAGGCATTTTGATGAAAAACAATGGAAACACTCACATTATGGGATACACTGATGCTGATTGGGCAGGCAACTCCCTTGATCATAAATCCACTACTGGCTTCTGCACATTTGTTGGTGATAACCTGGTTACTTGGAAGAGCAAGAGGCAAACTGTTGTTACTCGTTCTAGTGCAGAGGCTGAATACCGAGCTATTGCCTCCACTGCTTGTGAGCTTATTTGGCTAAAAGGTCTCCTCTCTGATTTGCGGTTCCCTAGTAGTCAACCAATGTCCCTTTTCTATGACAATCAAGCTGCAATGCACATTGCTTCTAAACCGGTCTTTCATGAAAGAACCAAGCACATCGAGGTTGATTGCCATTATATTCGAGCTCAAGTTCAATCCAAAATTATTGATACTCATTACACTCGAAGTCATGATTAGTTGGCTGATATTTTCACCAAATCTCTCTCCACTACTCAGTTCCATCGAATTCTTGGCAAGCTTGGTTCAATGAACCTCCTTGATCCAGCTTGAGGGGGAGTATTGGAATATATCACATGTTGTCTACTATGCTGTCCACCTTCTGAACAAAGCTGTTGTCCACCATATGTTGTCTAACCTGCAGTACATAGCTGTTATACCACATGTTGTCTACTTTGCTGTCCACCTTCCTATACATAGCTGATGTCTACGTTCCCGTACACAGTTGTTATACCACCTTGCTGACTATCTTGCTGTCCTCGATGTACATAGCTGCTTTCCACTTTGCTGCAATCTGCTTTCATCTTCTATATATAGTTTTAGCTTGTAATATGTTTTCACGATGATGTTATATCAGAATACATTCCACAAATATTTGTCCTTCATTTTCTTCACCCACGTCCAATGGTAAAATATTCTTTGAAGTGCAGCAAGAAATCTTCCTAGACGGGGTTGAAATCTTCCAAAATACGGTCGAAAACTTATATATTCCTGAGGTCAGTAAAATTTCAGGATGTTCTTCATGTGGCTATCGACTCCTTTGGAGCTTTGATTGTGGCAAGTACCCTATACTGGACTTGAAAATGCTCCTAAAGATTATTGAATATTGTTCTTTTTCTCCCGACATCATCATGTACTGGATGCTTCACCAATTGCATTATCCAATTACTCATTGTCTGCAAGTCAATATCATGGATGATAAGTTATCACTGGATTCGTTACTGATTGTTAACCTTATAATTTTTGGACCATCAAAGTTTCTGTTTTGGGCGATAAACTGTTACGTAATAAGGCCATAGAAAGCTTCAACCCACACATATAGTTCCAGTTTGACTATAAATTCAAATTTGCTGGCTTTAGTAGTACTAGTGCTGTATCAAAGTCATTAACCTCAGTTGTAAAGTAGGTAGTGTTGTAAACAACTACAGATGCGAAAGACCTGAGGAGCCAGTCAACTATTTATTAGGCCAGCAAATGTGAAAACTTGCTTTGCGGACTCTATATATATATGTGACTTGCTTCGGCTGAATAGATGAACTTATCGTAAGCATATGGTCAAAAGTGTTTAAAAAGTTGGGGACGCTCTTCATCTACTAGCTCCTTTGGCGCCTTGACTATTGTAGCTTCTACCGGAAGTGCAATCGCTAGTAACGAATACCGTTCTCCGTGTCCACTAATCATCAGTCTATGCTTCATCGAATGCATTCTGCCATTACTCCATGCCTGCCAGTAAATTACTGCAAATGACAATATGAATTTTATTGTTAATTTCTATCTACTTTGGTTATTTCAGTACTTTAAGTTACTCATAAGAATAACTCCGACAATAAAGACAAAGGAGGCAGGAGAGAGTGACAGCTTGACCCATTGTCCATCTGTGGTTTCAAATTCCAGCCCTGAAACTTCATCATCACAAAGTGTTGTGGACAAATATTTTGTCAGTGTGAGCAGGGAGTCCATTCACGTGATCATCCCCTAATGGAGGTGCATTGTACTTATTAATCCGTAACGTCAACTTGCATGCCATGATCGACCTTGATTTCTCTGATCCAAAACCATAACTATCAAGAATCATCATTTCAATCTTGTTCTTCAGCTCATCCAGCTGCAGCGCAATTTTTACACTAATATTTCAATGTAATGAACTAGGTACATACCAAAATTGGTCATGACCATTAGGCCACATCAATTCTGCGCGCGAAGCTTCTAACAATTCATAGTTAGAGGCATCTTCAATATATACCGGTGCTCTCAAACAAAGGAGTATAGGGATTTGGTCCAGAATACCATTGACTTCATACTCTTTCTATGATTAATTCAATCCAGTGTTAGAGAGGTTGCTCCTCTCTTTCACTCATATTTCAACCAAACAAAAAAAGCATGGTGCAACTGCCTCTTAAGCCTTGATTAATGAAATTGTTGAATATTATGGGGTGACATGGTGCCCGAACTCAGATTCATTACAATAAACATTCAGTGTAATATTGACTACTCCATTTGCTTAATAATAACAGTGACATACGAAAAGTTAAAGCTATTTCATCAGATGAATAAACTAGGCAATGATATGTATCAATTTGCGCACATTTGACTGAAAAAAAAAATATATAGTAACTGCAGTTGATTGACGTGCTAATTAAAAAGAAAGCGCATATGATTGTAACTAGGGAAAACAAATTGCAAGTGTAAAGAGTTAGATTGATTAACAACCAGCTAGCTAGTCATAAACGACTGTGCGCATTTTTTTAATAACTCTGCCAACCTTAGCGCAAGCGCTAAGTAAGCAAGCTACCTTATGTAATAAAACCCGAGGAAAATAACGTCAAGTAGAAACGAACAAGGTCTTACGGCACGATCACTATATCTTTTATTTTTATTTCTCTCTCTTCTCTTTATATAGAGGATGATACGTGGCGTGGTATACCTGATCATTTGGTCAACAAGACGTAATAAGTCGACATAGCTCCATGTATATGTTCTTTGGCCGTACGTAAAAAGAATGAAATGATATAATGGTGAGCCTAGTAGGGCGACGAACACGGCTCCGGGGTTTCTATACAAAGCCCTTCTCTTCTTCACTCAAAGAGGCAATGCACTCTTTGAATGGTATTTGTTGATTTATAAAGAATGAATCTTTTGGTTAGAAGTCACTTTTTAGTGCTAACTAAGCCCAGCAAATGCAAAGATTTGCATTTCTGTGTCGACAACATTTCCTTCCTCTGAGTAGAAGAACTTGCTAAATTTTGAATAGTCAAAGTCCTCAAGAATATGGGGATGTTCTTCGAGATGTTCTTCATCTACTAGCTCCTTTGGTGCCTTGATGACGGTACCTTCTACTGGATCTACAAATTGTCCCAAAGAATATCGTTCCTTCTCTCCACTCATCATCACTCGATGCTTTGCAGGATGCATTCTACAATTACTCCAGGCCTGCAAGTGATATCATTAGTGATTCTTGTTCAACCTTTGTCAGTTTATAAATTATCACATGTTAAGATCTGGGTGTTTGTCACATTTGAAGGCTTGTTACCATAAGGAGATCTCCAACGACAAAGACCAAGGAGGTAGGAGAGAAAGAAAGCTTGACCCACTATCCATCCTTTGTTTCGATTTCCAGCCCTGAAACTTGATCATCACAAAGGATTGTGCTAAGTGCTTTGTCTGTGTGAGCATGGAGCCCATGCATGGATGCCCCAGAAGGAGGTGGGCTGTATTTCATTATCCTTAGCTAAAGAGATTTGTGATTATGAATATTTCTATCTTACTCAAAGACGAGGTTACAAGCCATATATGTACAACTACTGTCCTCACATCTAGGAGCTAATGTAGGAGCTATTCTAGGTAAACACAACAAGAATAATAACTACAGAAGATTACATGAGAATAATTACTTGATACAAGATAATTACGTAATCAGTTAGGATCCTTTCCTTCAATACTCCCCCTCAAGTTAGGAGTGTAGATGTTGATCACTCCTAACTTGCGTAGCAATGCAGTGAATTGATTCGAACTGAGAAGCTTGGTGAAGATATCCGCTGGTTGCTCCTTCGTCTTGATATGCATTGTTCGAACCAATCCTCTTCGTACCTTCTCTCGTACAACATGACAGTCGATCTCGATGTGTTTGGTCCTCTCATGAAACACAGGGTTAGATGCTATGTGTATGGCTGCCTTGTTATCACAAAACAGCTTGACCGGTTGCACCTGTTTGACATTCAGATCATTCAAGAGATATAACAACCAAGTAATCTCACAACAAGTGGTGGCCATAGACCGATACTCGGCTTCCGCACTTGAACGCGAAACCGTTGTTTGCTTCTTTGTCTTCCACGAAATAGGAGCATCTCCAAGAAAGATGCAGTAGCCTGTTGTCGACCTCCTTGTGTCCTTGCAACGCGCCCAATCCGCATCGCAATATGCCTTTAATTCCAATGTTCCTTTAGAAGGTAGAAAAATTCCCAGACCCGGGGTTTGCTTGAGATATCTCAACACCTTGTATGCTGCGTCCAAATGAGGTTGTCTTGGCTTATCCATGAATTGACTGAGAATGTGGACTGCATACACAAGATCCGGCCGTGTGATGCTGAGATAGATAAGGCGTCCAACAAGCCTCCTATACTGAGATGCATCTTCTATTAACTTCCTTTCTGCCTTCGTGAGAACATTATTCTGATCAATCGAAAACTTTGAGGGTTTTGAGCCAAGAAAGCCTGTGTCTTCAAGTATCTCCAGTGCATATTTTCTTTGACTCAACACAATGCCTTGTTTAGACCTCGCTACCTCCAATCCGAGGAAGTACTTCAGTTGCCCCATATCTTTTAACTTAAAATGACTTGATAGAAAATTATTGGTTCTTGTAATGTCATCTAGACTGTTGCCTGCTAGAATCACATCATCTACATAAACCAACAGAGCTGTAAAAATACCTTGATGGTTTCGGACGAACAAGGAATAGTCAGACCACGATTGTTGAAATCCAGCGGACTTGAGGGCTGAGGAGAGCTTCAAAAACCATTGTCTGGAGGCTTGCTTCAATCCGTATAATGACTTGTGTAACTTACAAACTTTGTACTCCCCCTTTCGGTCGAAACCAGGTGGAAGTTGCATATACACATCCTCATGAAGGTCCCCATTAAGAAACGCATTGTTCACGTCTAATTGGTGGAGATGCCAATTCTGTTGGGCTGCAAGACTGAGTAATAGCCGGACTGTGGTGAGTTTGGCAACCGGTACAAACGTTTCTCGGTAATCAAGACCTTCGACTTGACTATATCCTTTTGCAACTAACCGTGCTTTATACCGTTGAATAGTGCCATCAGGGTTATACTTGATCTTGTACACCCATTTACAGCTAATTGGTTGTTTGTGAGCTGGAGGAGAAACTAGACTCCACGTATGATTGGCTTGGAGCGCTTGAATCTCAAGGCGCATGGCTTCTCTCCATTTAGGATCTTTAACTGCCTGAGAAAACGAAGTTGGTTCTCTTTGAAGAGAAAGGTTAGTAGTAAAGGCTCTGTGAGAAGAAGAAAGGTGGGGGCATAAGAAAGAACCTGGGATATACTATGAGCCGTACTAGGAGAATGAACCTCATCCAAAGAAGATGACTGAGAGGGACGTGAGGGAAGAGCCGCCCCAACATGGAAGTCCTGCAATGCCTTGGGGATTTTGGTGGCACTAGTTGACCTGCGAAGAGGTGGTGCAGCCAAGGTTGGAGGTGGTGGACTGTGGTCCGAGAGAGAAGGAGCAGAAGAGGCATGATCTGTGATGGTTTTGGGAGGAGAAGAGAGAAGAATATTGTCAGTGGAAGTTGTGGGATTTGGAGAGAGAGAATCATGTTCGGCAGAACTTGGAGAACTTGGAGGACTTGGAGGAGAAGTATCCTCCAGAATCTCGTGTGGAGGATTCGAAGGAGAGATTGAAGGAGAGATTGAAGGAGAAGTATGAAAAACGTCATAATGAGGAGAAGGAGTCAAAGAAGGAAACAAATTATTATGAGGTGAAGAAAGGGAAACAGAATTTGTTTGGAAAGGAAATTCTTGTTCAACAAAAAACACATCCCTTGAAACTAGGGATTTCTCGGTTGTCAAATCATACACCTTGTACCCCTTTTGCCCATTTGGATAGCCAACAAAAACACATTCAGTTGAGCTTGGATCAAATTTGGAAGGACGTGTAGGATGGGTGGACACAAAGCATTTACTGCCAAAAACCTTTAAATGAGAATAATTAGGCTCTTTGTTAAAAAGCTTTTCAAATGGTGTTTTCCCTTGAAGATTTGGGGTAGGTGTCCGATTGATCAATTAAGTCGCAGTGAGTATCGCATCCCCCCAAAAAGACTTTGGCAAATGTGCTTGAAAAAGAAGAGCCCTAGCAACATTTAACAGATGTCGATGTTTGCGTTCAGCCACACCATTTTGTTGGGGTGTGTTGACGTAACTAGTTTGGTGGATGATACCTTTAGAAGAATAAAAATCAGGAATGGTGAATTCTGGACCATTATCACTTCTAACGACCTTAACAATTTTACCAAATTGGGTTTCGGCTAAATGGATGAAATGGATGAGCAAGGTGCGTGCTTCCGATTTTTGTGCCATCAAATACACCCAAGTGCTACGAGAATGGTCATCAACAATTGTCAAAAAATACTTTGCACCTGAATAAGTTGGAACACAATAACCACCCCATATATCGACATGAATTAAATCAAAGCAAGAGGCACTACGATTAACACTCAATGGAAAGGGTTGCCGAGTAAGTTTGGCTAAAGGGCAAATAGAACAAGAATTTGAATCACAAGCTTTATTTGTAAGAAAAGGAAATAATGGAAAAACTTTATTCGAAGGGTGGCCAAGCCGTTGATGCCACAAGGTGTCCGAGCTCGCATGAACCACATTGCATGTTCCTTCCCGTTGCAGATTGAGGAAGTAGAGTCCTTCCTGCTCAGTTCCCGTCCCAATCATCCTCCCCGATCGTAGGTCCTGTATGAAACAGACTTGTCTGAGAAAAATGGTAATATAGAAAGAGTCGAATGGTAGCTTGCCCACTGAAATCAGATTAAGATAAAAAAGGGGAACACAAAGGACATTATGAATGACAAAATGAGGAGAGAAAACAACGGTACCAATATGAGTGACATGCATTGTGGTTCCATCAGGGAGTTTAACTCTTCGATTAGACACTGATTGAAATGAGGTGAGCAAACTAGGGCTGCAAACAATGTGATCACTTGCCCCGCTATCAAGGATCCAAATTGGCTCTTTATTGTTTTGTGCAAGGTGGTGTACTTTACCTGAAAGTTCCTCATAGTTTGAGATGTTACCAACCAATTGGCAGATGCAGGCTTTGTTTGAGTTATTAGTTGGTTGAGAAGATGTTGACACTCTTCTCTTGTGAATGGAAAATTGTCGAGGCAGCTTTCTTGTCATCCTTCTGTGCCTCAACATGATTTGCCTTGGATCGGATTTGTCCACCTGCAGCTGTAGCATTATCATTCTTCCTCTTGCGGCAATATGCATAGGTGTGCCCTTTGCCCTCACAATATGTGCATTTCAGATGTGCCCTGCAATACTGTGCAGTGTGATTATTCATTCCACATTTCTCACAGAATTTTGACGTTCCCGCACTAGGATTGAAGTTGCGGTTCTCTCCTTCTTTAGGACTGTAGCCTTTGTTCACTCGCTTGACCGCAAAGGCAGAGGATTCTGACGAAATCGAAGTCATGGACTTGTTAGCGATGGTTTCCGCCTACTTCTCTTGACGTAACACCATTGCATAGGCTTTGTTGAGGTTTGGGAGAGGATCCATTCCTATTATGGTGCTGCGGGTTTGTGCAAAAGTATCATTTAGCCCCATAAGGAACTTCATGGTCTTTTGGGTTTCAATGAAAGTCTTGACCTCTGTTGCAGCCTTACAGGTACAAGGAGGAAAGGAACAAAGAGCATCCTTTTCATCCCATAGACCTTTAAGTTTCGTGTAGAAGGAATTGACTGAGCTTGATCCTTGTTCACATCCATGTATAGCATTCTTTATATTGAACAACAAAACTGTATTAGTTTGAGAGAATCTCTCTTGCAATTCTAGCCACATACCTTGAGCTTCCTTGCAATGAACCACACTGCTTTGATTCTCCTTTGACATGGCTGCCAGAAGCCAAGTCTTGACAAGAGTGTTACATCGATCCCATTGGTTCTGTTCATCGGCGTTGTGCACCGGTCTTTTCAGGGTTCCGTCAATGAAACCTTTCTTGTTCTTGATGGTGAGCGCCATGTTCATTGATTGTGCCCACGTTATGTAGTTATCTTCCATCAACGGTTGTGAGACAAGAACTACCCCTGGTTGATCCGAATGATGGAGAAAGAGCGGGTGATTGGAATTCTCCCATGGTTCTGCGGTCCTGGAAGTGTTCGAACCCTTGTCTTGTTTGATGATCGAGCGTTCTTCGTCACCAGCCATGGGGTAATGGTTGTATTATCTTCTTAAGGTCTCAAGAGCGTTGCTTTGATACCATAAAGAGATTTGTGATTATGAATATTTCTATCTTACTCAAAGACGAGGTTACAAGCCATATATGTACAACTACTGTCCTCACATCTAGGAGCTAATGTAGGAGCTATTCTAGGTAAACACAACAAGAATAATAACTACAGAAGATTACATGAGAATAATTATTTGATACAAGATAATTACGTAATCAGTTAGGATCCTTTCCTTCAATATTAGCAGTGTCATAGATGCCATGATCGATTTTGACTTCTCTCCCAAACCATAACTATCAAGAATTATCACTTCAATCATATGATTCAGCTTATCCAACTTCTTCACCATACAAATTACAGTGTTGCTATTGGAAGAGAACAACATTAACAAAAAAAAAACAGAGAGAGAGAGAGAGAGAGAGAGAGAGAGAGAGATTAAAAGCTATAGAAAGAAAAACTTCCGCATAGGCTAAAGAGTAACGAGATTTACTACCAAAACTTGTCATGGCCATTAGGCCACATGAGTTGTGTGAAGCTTCTGAGGGATTCATAGTTGGAGGGATCTTCAAGGCCAAAGCTCTCAAACAAGGGAAGTTTTGGATTCTGTCCAAGGTAACCGCCATAAGGCCTTGAACTAAAATAGTTCTTCTTTGTCTCCAGAGGAAGGCTGAAGAGTTGCCTTATCATAGAGAAGGTCTCTGCTCTTAACTGCAGAGGTATCTTATCAAACACTATTTCAAAGAAACCATTGTTTTCACAAGCCTCTCTGAATCTCTTGCACAAACTGTACCACTCTTGATAGGGTGTTTTATTTTTTATTCCTACCATAGATTTTGGCTATTTGATAGGGTGTTTTATGTTTTATTCATATTGCATAGTTCTTGAAGTGACAATGATATACAACCAGAAATCAAATTTTCAAACTGGAATTAATCGAAGACCAAATCAGAGGCCATCTAAGTTCTGTTAAATTAGACTCCGAGAGCATCTGGAAATCCAAGAATACTAAATTCTTAGATAATAGACTGTTTACTAGCTAGTAATCATTTATGTATTCATCAGCTGGTTTTTTACTTTTTATTTTTATTTTTATTTTTGCTCAGAATGTATTCATCAGCTTACACAAGCATGTAGCAAAGGCTCAATAGATCGATGATAGGCTACAGCTACTCTCACAATAACCAATAAGGCTGAGAACATACAAGAAATTATGTAATTAGGACACCATAAGAAAACTTTTGAGAATGTCAAGAGGAGCTTCCAGAACTATGAGTACCAAATATAATGGATCTCATGCATGACACTAGAAATTAACTGCAATACAAATTGAAGTCTTTAATATTCTTTTGCTCCGATCAATCTGTGTTGTGTCACTTTTTTTTAGTCGTTAAATTTTAAGTTTAAGAGGATTTACATTGGGGGCAACATTTAGTTGCGGTAGCGGTTTACCTTACAATGAAAGCAGAGTTCAAAGCTCATCTCTCCCTTTCCTAGGTTTATGTGCAAGAGAGGGCAAAAAAAAAAAGGAACAAAAGGAGGTAAGACGTATGGAAAATCAGTTATGGATAATCAGCTAATTACCAGGTTCGAATGCGGGAAATTAAAAAAAAAAAAAACAGTTTTTACCATTTACCCTAATTCTAGGGACTTTTTTCCCCTTTACACCACTTACTATTTTTTTAGCAAACCACACATAAGCCCTTAACAAAATATGAATTCACAAATACATCTCTACAAGTTGATTTGAAGTTTATGAGGATAAAATGTTACACATAAGGACAAGGTGTTATTTTATTGTCATGTGTTAATAAGACATTTATAATTCTAACATTCATGTATGGATAACCAAATATTAATTATTTTCTTTAATTCAAACTCTAGCTTTTTTGTTCAAATCCTGCTATTGCACTCGCTGCACTCATACTCGCCCAATTCTGCTACTACACTTGTACTTGTGTTCTACTACTGCACTCGTCATCATTCAATTCTGTAACATCACTCACTGCACTCATACTCATCCAATCCTGCTACCGCACTCTCTGCACTCATACTCGTCTAGTTCTGCTACTACATTTGTACTCGTGCTCTGCTACTATACTCACTACACTCATACTCGTCCAGTTCTGCTAGTACACTTGTACTCGTATTCTGCTACTACACTCGTCATCGTCTGATCCTGCTACTACACTCGTCTAATCCTGTTATTGCACTCGCTGTTACTCATACTCGTCCAGTTCTGCTACTACATTTGTACTCGTATTCTGCTATTGCACTCATCATCGTCTAATTCTGCTACTACACTCGCTACACTCATATACTCGTCTAGTTCTACTATTGCACTGATACTGATCTTGTTCTACTACTGCATTCGTTCTCCTCCAGTTCTGCTACTGCTTGAAGATTGAGACAATTTTGAAGGTTAATTCTACAACTGCACTCGTACTCCTCCAGTTCTGCTACTACATTCATACTCGTCTTGTTCTACTACTGCACTCATACTCCTCTAGTTCTACTATTGCTTGAAGATTAAGACAATATTGAAGGTTAGTCCTGCTACTGCACTCGTACTCCTTCAATTCTACTATTGCTTTAGAGTAGTAGAAGCAGTAGAACTGGTAGAAGTTACTGCCAGCTACACTGTTCAACTCGAACGAGTCGTAACTTGGACCATGGTCAACAAATCGGCACAACTCGCTGATTCCAGAAGAATCAGACTGTGAGCCTCGAAAACTTATTCTTCGAGGTAAGTTGAAATTGTTGGCGAATTAATTTAGGATCTCATTATTTCTTAAGTGCTCGAGAATATTTTTTGGAATTTTTCACACTTGAAATTCTTGATTTAAGAATTTAATAATAAAGTACGCAATAGGAATAGTTCGTGCGAATTTTCAGTGAATTTTTCGGATAATTGAACTAATTTAATTTTTATGAGTTTTGGAAGTTTTGGTATTAAAGAAATTATTTAAGAAAAAAAAAAGTCATAACCTTTTGACAATGGCATCACCGAAATTTTAATGACAATTGTATTAATTCTTAATTACACATGAAATCTTTGAGATTAGCTACTTCATTCTTCTTGGGCCTAGGCTTTCTGTCCTTATTTGTTTAAATCTAATACAAGATGAGTTTTTTTTTTTTATAAATTTAGTATGTTTGTATATAATTTTCTATTTTTTTTCCCACTTACCTATAAAGACTCTAATAAGCTATTCCCTAATACTAATTAACGGACAATTCTTAGGTTCTCTCCCAGGATGAATATGCATATTCACACCATTGTCGATTAATATACTTTTACTTAATAAATATAAAATCCAACGGTTCATATCTTAAATTATTATTGAAAGATCTGTAAAAAATCAATTGAATTGGAAATCATTTAATTATCTAATTGAATCAAACAAATGGATGGATCTAATAACACTTAATAATATTATGATGAACCGTCCATGTATTTCATAGAAATGAATAATCAAAAGGTCTTCAATTTGATTAATTTTTTACATAACTAATCTTTGTATTACATTATACAACATGAATGATTTGATTGGAAATTTATTGTAATGCTCCGTACCCTAGAATTTTAACTACTTTTTAGTTACGGTTATTAAGGATGTTTTATGTTTACTAGTTATGTTTTACTGTAACGATCGAGGAGTTGACTTTTTCTTTAGTCCGCTAAATTAGAAAATTTCCTTGAGAATGTTGTAGTACATGTAAAATCGAGTTCGTGGATACGTAGTTTGTTTAGATCAGAGTTACTCTAGAAAAGTTATGATTGAATAATTGAAGTTACTGTTCATAGTTTTGGTTTAAATGGTTTCTAAAAGTGGAAAGTGGGTAAAAAGAAGAGAGAGAGAGAGAGTGAAGTCGGGAGAACCCGACTCCAACCCTCCTTTTTCCTTCTCTTCAGACCCGGACCCAAATTCCGGTAAAATCACCACCGTCGGGCTCATCACCGGCCATTAAAGGATCTTCTCTTCCTCCTCTTGCATGTAAGGTAACAATTTCGAATTGGGTAGCTTTGTTATGAGAAAATGAAGGGGAATTTCCAGAAAAGCCGACTCCAACCCTCCTTTTTTCTTCTCTTCAGACCCGGACCCAAATTCCGGTAAAATCACCACCGTCGGGCTCATCACCGGCCATTAAAGGATCCTCTCTTCCTCCTCTTGCATGTAAGGTAATAATTTTGAATTGGGTAGCTTTGTTATGAGAAAATCGAAGGGGAATTTCCAGAAAAGGCGAAATCAGAGATTTCTTCGATCTTTGGTTTCCGACAGTTTCCGGCCTGATTTTTTGGGGTTTTGGTTGCTGGGGCGATACTAACCTTCATCCCTAACCTCTTGCAGCTTCTTACGGTTGGGGGAGGAAGACTTGAAGGTGTTTGAGAACGTAAACAATACCGTCGGATCTCTTGACTTTTGGGTCGATATTTCGATCACTAGCTTTTGCTTGGTTTTGGTTGTTGTTGCAGGTATAGAAATTGTTGGGTTTGTTGTGGAGATTATTTTGAGCGAGATAGGTTGAACCACGCGCTATTGCTGGTGGTGGTGGTGAGGATTCTCGGTCAGCCCCTCAAAACCCATTATTTTAATTTTGAGTTATGCTTTAGGCTTGAGGATGTTTGGTTATTGAGATTTCTTGGAAATTTGATGTTGGATATGGTTTTATAAATATTATGGTTTAAATTTCTTGGTTAATTGCTCTTGCTTATAATTCGGTATTGAATTATTTTGTTGGGAAGTTGGATAAGTGATCTAGGATCAAAAAGAAAATTAAGAGAGAATTTAGAAATTTTCAAAAACGAATGTATTTAAAAATTGGTGGTTAATTATGGTTAAGGAATCAAAATGAAATAGGCTAAGTTATCGACTCGATCCTTGTGAAGGTTAAAGATTAATCAAGGGTGTTGAAATCGTTAAGAAAATTTCAAATTCGAGATCTGTAATCCTAAATTGAAGAGTTGGAATTTTTTAGAGGAATTTATGAATAACGAGTATTAATTTTCCGAGGGAATGAGTTTTTGATTCTTAAATTATTCCCTTATTGCGATTAATTATATCCTGCCAAATATTACAGGACTTACTGAGCCCTCGAGCGAGGAGGACACTGGTAGGCACCAGGTGTTACGCCCCGAATTTCGAATAAAAAAATTCAAATCCGAAACGGGAAAACTCAACAAACACAAGAAGACACTTAGAAAATTTTTCATTTAAATTAAACAATTAAATAAACCAAGCTCACAACTGTCAATACCGACTCGTTCTCTAGAGACACATATCACGTCACCAAGTGTTTACAAATTAAACTGAACAACAATTCAACAAGTAAACAGGCTCACCAACTCTCTACACAATGGAAGACTAAAACAAAATACACTTCTACGTCCAAGCCACAACAACTATAAAACTTTAGCTTCGACGGCTGTAACTCCGACCTGCACAATAACTCTAGACCATGGAATATTGCACCGGGTTGAAACGACAAACCCGGTAAGCTTTTTCAAGCTCGTATGAGTGAACTCAATTAAAATGACTCATGTCAGGCATGCTTATAATTTCTCAACTCTTGAGATAAATTAAAGTAACAACATTTAACTTCACAAAACACAACCAAACATACAATCACACTAGGTAAAAATCAGTAATCCCTACATAGAAAATTAGTTCAGGAGATCACCTAAAATCACACAATTCAAAAGGCAGTAATCCCTGCATATAACTTAGTTCAGGAGATTATATTAAAACAAACAATTCAAAATGCAGTAATCCCTGCATATAACTTAGTTCAGGAGATTACGTTAAAATCAAACCATTAATATAAAACCTAAATCAATAATAAAATCAACAATTTAAATAAAGCAGAAATCACCCTTGCCCTTGCAACTCCAAATAAACGAATCACACAAAATGACTCGATTTCAAAACTCGACATCCTTACCTCTTACGGGTAATATACATCACTAAAGTGACAAAATCAGATTAAATTCAACTCCCCATTTTAATATGAAATTCAAGTCCCTCCTTGGACAATTAAAAGAAGAATACACCCCAAATTCTCTTTTAAAAATACATACTCATGAGTTGCAAGTAACTTGTTTGTTACCCACCATGACATACAATGACAGACAGACTAGAGCTCTAACTCAGTCTTAATCATACCCCAGCCAAGGGCATGATTCCAATAACCACCCTCGGTCGCTACTGTGACCCTCGGTACAAAGACCAAAACATTTAAAAAGTCACTTAAGACTCAAAATGTTACACAACCTCAACGCTTTCCAAAACAATAAAATTGACTACAACCATTATTGTTTTCAAAGCTTGATTCCGATTTCAAAAACAATATAGAAATCAATTTCGAAATATTGTTTTCACACCACAAATCACCAACACAATTTAACTAGTTACTCTCAATTACGAAAAGTCAATAATATAATTGCACGTTTCCATTCAAAATAACCAAAACTCATTCATTTCCATGCAAAATTAATTCACAATCATAGCAACATCAAATTCACCTAACATGTTAATTCCACCTCATTACACAAGTGCATCAATATATATTCCACATAAAGATATATATATATATATATATATATATATACACATAGTCATCCGCTCAGGAATGCTAGTAATACAGTCCACGTATTAAAACCAAGAAATTCATTTTATACTTAATTCATTTTTTTACATGTGAGCTGTAGCCCTATGAACCGTAGTCGATCGAGTTCAAATTATTTCAAACAAATCTTTATTTTTGAAAACGATTTACAATTATCAATCAATTCCGACAATTAAATAACTCGGTTCATAAATGAACCACGTGAGATTTACTCACCTCTAAATCCTGCTACATCTTCATATGCCATACGAGATACACAAGAGAAACAATCCGTCTAAACAACTTTGTCAAACCCCTAATAAAATACGACCTCGATTTAGTACCCGAAACACTAAAAACAATTAATTTCCGAACTCCCAAATCAATCCAACAATCTGAAACTAACGCCAATAGAGGAAAAACTTCATCCAATACCACCTAAAGTCTCCGGAACACTTCTACGGTGAATATATCAAAATTACAAGTCGATCGGATGACTGAATCCTCACGGATCGAAAACCGAAACAAATCAAAAACCCTAAAAATCATAACTTGCTTATACAATTTCCAAAAATTACAAACTATATATCGAAATGCTCATATTGACAAGTAGATTGCAACGAGGGGCAGAAACTGCCCCTGAGGTAGATAGAGGCCGCCGGAAAACACCACCCCAGTGGCAGCGCCACCCCCCAACCAAAGTCGAAATTTGACCAAACTTCCTAAACAAAAGTTCTTCATCTCAACTTCAATTACAACTTTCCCAACTACACCAAAGTCAAATTATAAACCAACAGATCGAATTTTACCATAGAACACAAAGGGGCCGATTGAAGCCCTAGATCTTCAAAGCTTTGATTCATCCTCCACACGCGAAATCATTGCAAGCTACCTTGGGAGAATCCTTCCCCAGCCTCTGGGCAAGAAAACCCATCAAGAAATTTCACCTAAGGTGGTCGGAATCATCAACCCCGACGAAGGAGATTTACAGCGCCGCCGCCAAATTTCCTGGAGTTACTGCGTCGTGCACGGGCCGACCCACATCGTGAAACTTAACAGAGTTGTAGATAGGAGTGAGGCGAAGAGATAGGGTTAAGAGGCTAGTCTATTGGTGGCCAGAGCTAAGAGATATAGCCGGTAGAAGTCAACTGCTTGGGAGAGAGTAGAGGGAAACTCGGGTTTCCAAAAAAGGAAACCCAGATTTTTTTGGTTTTTTTGGTAAATTTTTCCTATTTAACCAAAATGGAAACTTTTTCCGATGGCCATAACTTCTTCATACGAACTCTGATTTTTGTCATCTGCATATCCACAAACTCGTATCGACGCATTCTACGACTTTCGTGAAGGAAATTTTCACATAATCCGGTCAACTCTTGAGACGAAGCATTCCAAGCGAATAATTGTTCGAAATACTTTCCGCTCCTCCTTCGAACCATAAAATCGTGTTATCAAACACTTTAATAACTCCCAAAACATTTAGGAATTAATAATGAATTTTTGGGGTATTACAGCAGGATTAGCAGCGAGGCTCACATGTGAGTGGACTTTTGTTTTATTTAAATGATGCATGCAACCTGGCATTAAATTTGTGACTTGAAATATTGTTTATAAAAATGTGATTTTCATTGAAAGAACAGAGAGTTTAAAAGTAATGAGTTGGCAAGGAGACTATTATCGGCACATGCATACATTACCTAGTCAGTAGTCTCCTCTAGGTAATGGTCTGGTCGGCAGTCCCTTCCAGACTATATCTCAGTTGACAGTCCCCTCCGATGCGTCATCTGGTTAGCAGTCCTCTCCAGATGACATGAGATGACTAGTCAGTAGGCCTCTCTATTCCTTGAATGTTTTCCATAAAAAGGTTGTTTTCAAAGGCAACGAATTTGGAAATTGTTTTATAACTTTCACGGCAGGCCGGATTTTAATGACGAGAAAATGGGGAAGCATTGAATTAGTTGTTTCCATAACTTACTTTAGTTCTGTCCACTCACTCTAACGATTTTTAAATGCTTTTACCCTGGGCCTTTCAATTTTAAATGCCCAGATTTCAGATTTACCAAGGCCGCATCCAAGAACTCGAGGCATAAGAATCAACGCTTCTATTTCAACTTAGGTTATCACTTAACCTACCTTGTATGATATCAGCTTAACTACATAGAACTGCTCTGATAACCTTTTTATTTTGGAGTACATTAATGCTTGAGAATTTGTTGCCGTGTTGGAGTTATGATAGGATTATACTTTTGGAATGTAATATAGTTACTTGGAATGTATCTTTGAGTGTGAGATTAGTTAAATTCATGTCCAGTTTTGTAAATTTTGGGTAGTCCATTTTAGGGGAGTTCTGCTAATTTTTCGGTAGGATTTCACCTAAGGTGGGCCTTACAAGCTAGTATATGGGTTTCAGGGTGAAACTTGGGTCGGGTTCTATCATTTATTTAGTAAAAATATGTTAATCGACAATGGGGTGAATATGCTCATTCATCCTAGGGGTGAACCTAAGAATTGTACTTAAGTTTTGTTTTGTTTTTCGTTTATTAGACTATTTTGCCCTCAACCCTCGTTACATAGAGAGAGAGAGAGAGAAGCCATAGGAGACTTTGCAGGAGTCCTGTCGCTAATGACCAAATTCTGGCAATTCGGTCACCGGAATCAGGAATCAAGCAGCCGGGCTTCTCTAAAAACCCCTCTAGAGGTCCCCAAATAGGTCGTTGGAGATCTTATAGGTCACTAGAGAGGTTTATTGCCCTCTCAATAAGCATTTAATATTTATTGGGGAGCAATAAAAGTTTACGAGATCTCACCGGAGGTCCCCAAAGAGCTCTTTAGAGATCTCATAGGTCACCGAAAAGATTTATTACCCCCAATAAAAATTATTTATTTGCGTTACTGCCAATAAAAAAGATTTTATTGGGGTTTATTTGCCCCCAGTAAATGTTTATTGGGGGCAATAAAGGTTTATCAGTTGGAATGAGAACTGATTTCTCTAAAATTAAACAAATAAAACTTTGATTGAGAAAAAAGATAAGAAGATTATATCAATTCAAAACCTTTTATTAGGGGAAATAATTGGTCTATTATGAGATAATAAAACATTTTTCTTTTCTTCTTTTCTTTCCTTCTCGGCCTTCTGGCCACAGTTTACCAAAAAAAAAATTACTGATTTAGGCACCCAGAAAATATTTTGGGCACTCGCGTCTTCTCCCTTCTTCGTCGATTGCAGACCCGGGACAGGAATCATAAGTTTGAGGTTCCTCCCCAAAGAAAAGCAAAATCATGAGCTTTGAAAACTGCCCCATCATCTTCTGTGGTAGCAATATATTCTAAGCCGCTGTGAAAACAAGTTTATGTGCAGCTACGGCGGAAAGATCCTCCCTATCCCCATGACAACTAGCTCTACTACATCAAAGACAAGACCAAGATCCTCGCCATTGAATGCGCCATCAAGTTCCACACCCTTCGCCGCTAAGCTCTCCTCACACCTCCTCCGTTGGCGCAGCCTTTGGTGCGTCAGCACGTTGCGCCTCTGCCGGAGTTTCAAGTCAGATGAGATGGGCGAATTGGCCGGTGAGAGCTCGCCGTCATCTACACAAGTAGGAGTGGGTCCTTGAGATCGACAACAACATTGTTAGCTCCTTGAGAGAGAGAGAGAGAGAGAGAGAGAGAGAGAGAAGCAGAAGAAGAAATCACTGGTGAGGCAGGGGAGAGGGGGAATTATTATATCGTCTCGGACTACCACGTGTCACTATCATACATGTGGTGATCCAAGCCAATAAAATTACTTGAATTTAGTGGGGACCATGTAGGGGGTGAAAAAAATAAAATATAAATTAAATTATTGGTTATAAGAAACAAACAAGAATCGTATGGGCCAATAATATCAATCTGGATCATCACGTATACTATGGTTCGGGACCACCTAATAATTTCCCAAGCGGGAGAGAGAGGAGAGCGGGGAGAGAGATAGGAGGGAGGGGCATTTGTAATTCATTAATTAGATTGACAGTAAAATAGTCATTTTATTTTAAATTATGCTAGTGAGAATAAAATTTTGTTGATGGGGTAAGTGTGTTAGTGTTCAGCTATTTTTTGTGCTTTGGGTCAACAACCCAAAAATAAATAAATAAATAATGTCACTAAAATGGTCTCATATGTATTTGACTCAAAAAATTTCTACATGATAAAACAGAAATGCCTTGTTTAAATACATTATATTTTTCTTAAAAAAAATGATGTAAATTGGTAATTTGTCATTAAAAGAACTGAAAATTACATATAAGTGTCATTTTGAGACTTATATTAGCCATTAGGTCACCTAAACTTTTTTGTACACATAAGGCCACTTTCGTGTCCAAAACCATCAGTTCTTTTTTATGATATACCTATTTTACCCTCAACTAACTCTCTCTCTCTCTCTATTTTCTTTGATAGAGCTAATTTTTTCAAAAACAGATCACGTTCTCTCTCTCTCCCTCAACTTTTAGCTGGAAGGACAGTGCGTCTCCGGTAGGTGCACCATCCCATCTCCGCCGACTCTGCCGGCATCCAGTTGCTCGATTGCACATCTTTGTCGGCGCACCGTCAAGTACACTTTAGGAGATCAGGTTCAAAACCAAACCCTAGAAAATGCCAGTTTCTCATTTCCACCAGATCCATCCACCTATATTTCTCGATTTCTCTAATAATTGAGCTTTGTATGAACAGATTGGTCTCACTGGCCCGGTCACTAGCCCGACGACTGTGTCGGCGAAGGCGAGAGCAATTGCAACTACGATGGAGAGAAGGAAGATTGATTCAGATTTGAAATTTATCGCTACCTAACATAGCCAATTCAACTTGGATCTTCAATCTACTGATTTGGTTTCGAAGCTTGGTTTTATTTTATTCTCCCTTTCAGTTCCTTTGATTCAATTCATTTCTTCATGTTTATTACTTGTGGATATGATCAATACTTGGTGTTTATTTAGGATTGCATAATATTTTTTCTAACTTCTGATTTAAAGTTCCTAGGAAGAAATTGTAGGCAAATTGAAATTATAAAGGCATGCCCATACCTCGTTTTTCAATTTCTGAGTTTGAATGACACTATGATTTATTCGCAGAGGTTAGTCAAACCAAAAAGTATGCATTGAGCTCCTAGAGAGTTAAAAATACTTTCAAAGCAATGCGTTAGATTCGTTAATATATCCAATTTCACTGCTTTATCTATTTTTTTTTTAAATGAGCTAAGAACACCTTAGATGCCACCCACATCAAAAACAAAAACAGAAGAGTAGTTCTTGATATAAGTACCGGAGAACTTATTCGTGATGACTAGTGATTTTCTATATTTAGTTTGCATGTCACCACAACACATGTGGGCCAAAAAACCACAGACGTATTGCCACATAATTAAAAAATTATTGATATGGACCTCATACCCACCGCTATATCCAATGTTGGCGTCTATATTGTCCACCTACAAGCACAAAACATGGGTGCCTAATTATTTAATATTTTTTCTTTTTGTTTTTTGATTCAAACCAATTATTTAATATTTGTTTGGGTTTTCTTTTCTGTAGGCCCCAATCTTACATAATTTTTATCTTTCTTTTTTCTCTTCGATCACATCACGAACAAGGATGACCACACTCCACACCTTTAAGAGCATCTCTAGCAGATAGGTTAAAAAATTTTGGTCAAATTTGAATTTGAAAAATGATGTGGTATTTGACTATTTTACTATATTTACACTCCAACCCATTTGTTAAAATAAATGTCATTTTTATTAACTTTATGAATATTTTATTAACCACAACTGCACCATCTCCAGCTCCTTCTATTTCTCTTCTTTCTCATCCTCCTTTTTCTGCTCCTAATCTTTTTATCTTTCTCATCCTTCATCATCTCTATCCAAACCCCATGACTCATTCTTCTGATCAAATCTAGCTGCATAAGCTCAATATAATCACATAAACATCCAAATCTATGAAATCTGGCCCTTGAATTCTAAGATAGAGCAACAACCCCTTTCATCTTCTTCATCAGATCGATCACAGAGAGACTATAACAGAAAACCCAAAAGCCAAAAACGAAGAATTATAGGGGATTGGTGTGAGACATTTCTTGCTTTCTTGTTTTATCTGTGAAACTCGGGCTAAGACTATAAGTTTTTCTTCATTCTCGGTACTGGATATGATGAAAGAGAGGGATGAGAAAGAATCAGAGAGGAGTGAAAGACAATTTTAAAAGAAGATCTAGGATTAATCTGGGATTTTGATGTTTTGTGAGATGTGGGAATTAGGAAGAGAGAGACCAGAAGGAAAGAGGACCAGAAGGAAAGAGGGAGAAGAACAGAGAGTTTTGCTTTGGGCGATGTGGCTAGGAAGAACAAAAGAGAGAGACGCGAAAGAAAAGAGAGAGAAGGATAAGGAACACAATAAAAAAAGAAAAGACAGATGAGTATATGACTGTCAAATTTGACAATTTAGTTTCAATATGTCATCCATTGTGGCAATGGCATATGGGTTGGAGAGTATTTTCATAGGTCATTTATAGTTGTTGGGCTGCCATGTGGATTTTAACATATCCACTGAAGATGGTCTAATTGATCAACACCCATAATTTCAGCCTCTCAGACTCTTATCTCTTTCTATTCTTCTGGAAAAATAAACCATCTCTTTCTCTAGTCTCTCTCTCTCTCTCTCTCTCTCTCTCTTTTGTCTTACTACTCCATATTCACCATGATCAATTAACCTGGATAGTCTGAATCGTAAGGAATAGATCTCGGATCCCCTTATCAGATTCAACTTTGGTCTATCAATTTAACCTACCTTCTTTTGAATTTGGGATTGTGATTTCTTATGCGATTGTGGTTTTTCTTTGCAGCAAGAGATTGAAGAGATTTCAGACTATGTTCGTGGAGAGCGAGGTTGCGAATCCCCTCAGATGAAAGAAGCCTTCGACCATTAAAACTCGTTCCTCGTGCTTTAACCCGAGACCATGGAGAAGCTCTAGCGACAGCACAATCAGGTATCATTTTGGTGTTTGTTATTTTATTTTCTTTGATGGCTCTATTCGATATATATGCGGGAGAAAAATTGGATGATTTTTGTTGTCTATGGTTTTCCGGTTATGGCTTATTGATTGAATTTTGTATGGGTCTATGGCCCAAATAGACATGCACATGTGTGGCCTTTGGCCCAAATATGTCACCAATGTGTATGTGGCCATTGCCAATAATTGTAGTAGTGTATTAAAGGTTACCTTAGTTTAGTAGCTTGGAGTTTGAAGTGTCAAATACAAATTCAATTTATGTGTTGTCACTCTTTCTCTGCTATGTCGCTAATGAATTGGTTTTTGATGTTTTCATTTTATTGATTTTAAGTGAGTAACTCTCTCTAATTATTATAGTGGCATTTTAATACAGTGATAGTAGTTTTCTATCCCTATATTAATATATTTTCAAACTAATGTCAATAGTTTCTTTTATTTTTCATTTTGATTGATTTCAAGTCAGTAGCTTTATATAGTTTTTATTGGGGTTTTTCAACATAGTAATAGTAGCTTTCTATACTTATGTTAGTTTCTTTTCAATCTGATGTCAGCATCTTGATTGATTTCAAGTGGTTTTTTGTCAATAACTTATCAAATTGGGAAATCATGATTCTGAATGAAATTTAATTTTGTTCTTATTGTGATATCATATTTCTAGCATTTCTTGTTGGAATTTGTGTTACACTATCAATATGTATAATTAGCTGGTTTTGTGCAACCAATATTTATGTCAGTAGCATTTTATTACTGGTAAAGTAGCTTTGTACATGTGCTATAATAGTTTTCTATACCTATGTCAGCAGCATTTTATTACTAGTCCAGTAATTTAATTTGTACATGTGTTATAGTAACTTTATAGACCTATGTCAGTAGCTTTTTATTATTGGTCTAGTAGCTTTGTACATGTTTTATAGTAATTTTCTGTACCTATTTCAGTAGCTTTTTATTACTGGTTTAGTAGCCTTATACGTGTGTTATGGTAGCTTTCTGTACATATGTCAGTAGTATTTTTGATTGCTTGTTTTTTATTATCAAATTGATAAAGAGTGTCACGTTTGCGGTGCAGCGGTACATTGCTGTTTTTAGTTTTCATTTCAAATACTAATATTTTGTTGTATCTTTGTTTTTGCAGAATTCTTCCCCTTCGCATTTGAAGTAGTACATTTTGAAAATCATGTGATTTTCGATATTGAAGCCTCCATTGACTAAGAGATCAGTCAGCTAACCAAGAAATTTTGAAATGAAATCTCGTGCTGAAGGTGGCAAAATTATGCCTATGGGTTTAGTGTCAGCATTGGAAAATGAAAGTATCATTACAACATTGACAGTAGCTTTATTCAACTATTGTAATTGTAATACCCGCAAATTTTATTTTAAATTCGAGAAAATGTGTTGAACGATTTTTGTACGATTTCACGAATGTTGCTCGATAAGATTTCATTTTGTTGAATTATCGAAGGTTCGAAACGATTATTTTAACGAAAAGCTCGAAATGCTCGATTTGAGAAATCAACTTTTTATACGTGTAAAATTTGGGAAAACTTCCTTCGTGAAAGTTGTAGAACTCATCGATACGAGTGCGTGCGTATCTGGAACACATTGTCTGGATTTTTTTTGAATTAGTTATAGAATTTAGAAATTATTTCTATTTTGGTATAAATAGGAAAACACCCAAGCTATTTTCAGAAGCTTTCCATTTTGGTCCGCCTCCTTCCATTTTCGGAAGGCACTGTTCATCGTCTCCTTCCTCCGTCCCCTTCGTCTGAAAACGACCGAGAGAGAGAGAGAGAGCAAAGTTCTCCATAATTGTTCTCCCTCCACAGACCACCTCTCTACCTCAAACCAAGTCTCAGGCATTCGTCTCGAGCTGCTCTACCTCTTGGATGGCGTCGCTTCCACCGGCAAGGCCTCCAGCTCTGGCAAAACCGTCCGAAATAGTCGGACCCGAAAACAAACCAAACCAAGCTCCTTGCGTTTTCGGCCTCCAAACCAAGTGAAACTCTACCCTCTACATCGACTCAACCTCCTGAAGCTCCCAGAAGCAGTTTTACAAGGCGGCGCGGCCTGTGGCGGCGGCTGGAAGCCAGCCCTAATCGGATCGAACAGAACTTTCGATCCAAATATCTCGAGTTATACACGATCGTTTCTTGTGATTCTTGGCCAGGTGCGTTCGCAAGAAAGTTCTGAACAAGTTTCCAAAAGGGATCGAGGCGTGAGTTTGCAGTTTTTACGTCGGTTTCAAGCTCGCCGGTTTCTGGAAAATTTCCAGCCGCCGACTGTAATTGGTATTTTTCGATCCCTTCCCGTCATTTTTTGGTCTTATGCTAGTTATGAAAGTTGCTCAGAATAATGAAACGAAGAGGAGAAGCTCGGCCCCGACACAATTGGTGGTGGTCGGCGGCGGCTCTGTCCCTAACTCCGGCGGTCCTTTCCGCTCACCTACGGAGGTCTAAAATTTAGTTTCTGTCCATTTTATGATTCTACGTTTCAATACGATCACTTCGGCGTATTATACGCATTTTTCGGATATCGTATGAATTAGTTATGAATTATGTGATTTCGATCGATTTCGATAATTAGATTTATGATCTGTGAAATTAGGACCGTCCGATGAACTTGATATGATGATCATATGAATGTCCTAGTGCCTTTGTGTGGTCATGGACGAAGATCCGACCGTTGGATCTTCGTATAAGTGCAAAACGGTAATTAGGGGAGCGATTCGTGAGAATCCGTTTGTCGGATTTTATTATAAATTAGAATTCGGCCGTTAAATGGTCGTTCAGTTATGTTTTGGAATTATTGGCTAAATTCGAATCACATTTGATTAGGTGATTGACGGATTGTATTTGGGTGAGGTATTTCGGCGTGATTTATATTTGTATTGAAAACGCAGTGGGAGTATCGAGGTGAGTAAAACTCACGTGGTTCATATTATGAACCAAGCTTTTTAAATTTATTTATTTACGGTAATTGTGTGAAAAATATTTGTGGATTAAATATTTGCTTTTAAAATTACATGGACTTGATCACTACGGTCCATAGGTACATAAAATGAATTTTAAATTATACAAATGAATTTCACGATTTTCTTGTGTGAACTATAGATGGTATTAGTGGTCATTCCTGAGTGGATGATTACGTACGTATATATATATATATATATATATATATATATATTTACGTGGAAAATATATATTGATGGGTGGATTGTTGAGTGATGATATGATTGAGTTGAATTGATGATTTGAATTATATTTCAAATGCTTAATTTCATAATAATATTGTGTATCTTGGTTGGGTTGATTTCAGTTTGTGATATTACATGTTGTGCTCATTTATGGATTTAGGGTCAACGTAGTGACTGGTGTGGGGTAATCGGACGCTCTAATTATAGGTGGATGATGGGATACGATTGGTTGAGTATGTGCAATTGTCGGACATTCTAAATATGTATATAAGTATACATATTGATGAAATACGATAATGATAAATATGTCGGATGCCATAACCTAGGCCAGGTGACGGGCTACGATTCAGTTAGAGCTCTAGTCTGTCAAGTACCGTATTTTTATAAATACGATGTTGAGGTTTTGTGAAGAAATATGTGAGTTGGGGTTTGTCTTGATTTATTGAATTGGTATTTGATTGAGATTGTTAGTACTTCGTGGTTGTGGAAATGGTTGAGTGTTGATTTGAGTAGAAATAATTATGATTAAATTAAACGACAGTCCTTTCTTTTTACTCATACGAGCTTTCATAAGCTTACCGGGTTTTGTGTTGTTGCAATCCTGGTACACTATTCAAATAGTGTAGTGGATATTTCTGCAGGTCAGGATAACCAGGGAGGTGACTGAGCTGCTTAGGTGTTACAGCAGTTATTGTTATTTCATTTAGTTGTGAGGTGCGTATGCTCATTTAGAGCGTTAGAGTTCATTTTGTATTTGAGTTGTAATAATTAACCGATACTAAATTCGGTTTTTATTTTACTTCATGTGGTGAGGTTGTTAAGAAAAGAAATTTTCAGGATGATTATTTTGAGTTGTGGAAATTTTCATGTTTCGGATTTTGAATTTTTATTCTAAAATTTGGGGCGTGACAGTAATAAACTTTCATAACTATGGTAGTGACTTTTTACAATTATGAAAGCAACTTTTTACATAATTATATCATTGTTGAACCCTACATACTTTTTGTATCTTCTAATATGTTTTATTTTCTCAATTGTAGTAGCGTTTTTACTTTGATTGTATTCTTTACATTTCCATAGCTTTCTTAGTCTTTGACTATAGTTTTCTTAGTCTGGGAGTAGCTTTTGTTCTGCATGGTAATAGTTTTTGTTCTACTTGGTTATAGCCTTTGGTGTTGATGAGAGTAGCTTTTGAAACTAGCGAGAGTAGCTTTCTGGTGTTGGTGATAGCAGCGTCTCTGGCTGGTTAGAGTAGTTTTTGTTAGTGAGGATAATAGCTTTCGGTGTTGGTCAGCATAGGTTTTGTTGGTAGCAGCAACTTTTTTTGCTGGTTACAGTAGCTTTTGTGACCTCACCGGAGGTTGCCGGAAATCTCACTAGAGTAGCTTTTGTTGCTAGTGACAGTAACTTTTAGTGCTAGTGACAATAGTTTTTGTGACATCGCCGGAGGTTGCCGGAAATCTCACCATGGTAGCTTTTGTGGTCATCGGAGCTTGCCGGAAGTTGACCGGAGACCCGTCAAAAGTTGGCCGGAGACTTATCGGAGTTGGCTCGAGACTCGCCAAAGTTGACCTGAGACCTCACCGGAGATGGGAGAGACAATGATTGTTGATTTTTTACTCTAGTAGCATTTCTGTAAACATGTTAGCTTTTATATCTAAAATATAACATCATTTTTAATCTAGTGGCTTATGAGGGAAAAGACTAGTTTGTGGCCTTATAGCTGAAAAAAATATTCAAATATGCACTTATATGTAATTAACCCTTAAAAGAAAACCGAACAAAAAACAACAGTTTTAAAAGAGAAACCCTAATCGATCATGATCCTTTAGTAATGGAATAGGTTTTCAATTAGGAAAGTTCTCTGAAGTCTTATACGGGAGAGAGGAAACCCAATCCTTGTTAGATTTCTCTCATTTACGTCTATATTAATAGCGGGCAAGACCAGCAAATAGCTAACGTAACGTTACAGCCCATCAATTTCCTCCGCCCCAAGATGTCACCTTCTTTCGATCTCCTCCGCCGTCCGTTCAAGAGGCCACTGCTCTCAGACCAGCAAAGGTGTAGAGATCTCTCTCTGAAGCGTCAAGAGCAAAGCCGTGTTTCTCAGCTCCACGCCCGCCGCGTAACCTCTGCACTCCTCTCCCTCCCTCCAGAACCTGGAGCCTCCTCGACGGAGTACTACTCCGACTTGCACCTTGCCTCCGACGTCGCTTCTAAGATTTTCAAAGGAGGCCTAGAGGCTCGAAAGTGGTTCCAAAAGCAGCTCATGCTTCCCGAGTGGATGATCGACGTCCCTCATCGCTTGGCCCAAGACTGGTTTGTATTAGCCAGGCCAGCCTGGGAACCCTGCCTGGTTGTTTCATACGACGGAAGCACCGTCAGTAGGCGAGGAAATGGCACCGTTCTTCATCGTTTCCCGTCTGCTCTACCCGATGGTTGCTGCAGGACCAAAGCACAACCTTCCTGTTCTATACTAGACTCTGTATTTCACGAGATGGACCAGACTTATTATGTCATTGACATGTTGTGCTGGAGAGATTACTCTTTGTATGATTGCACGGCTGAGTTTAGGTTTTTCTGGTTGAAGTCTAAGCTAGCCGAGACCCGTGCTTGCGACCCTCCATCATATTATCATAGGTATAGATTTTGCTTGGTTCCTTGGTATACCTGTGATCTCACTGCTCTACACACAGCATATACCGGAGCGGTACCTTACGTAAAGGATGGTCTAATGTTTTATAACAAACATGCACATTATCAACCCGGCATAACTGTTAGGACATTAATCCCCCGCCACACAAGTACTAGCAATAGAGATGAAAGAAGAAATAAGCAAACCAAGAAGACGACAAGATTTAACGAGGTTCGGCCAATATCCTTGCCAACGTTTTCAGAGAGTTTCACCTTCACTAATGAGAGATTACAAAAGTACAAGATTACACCGCTCAAGTTTATGGCTAACCCAAGCCCTTGTATCCAATCGGATACCCCTTGTACACCCTCTCTCAACCTAGAAGATTACTCTACTCTAAGAGTTATTCACATCCTTAAACACAACTCACTTAGCTTCTATACACGAAAACACTTAGAGTTGCTCTTAACCTCTCATTGCTTGTCTCTACACAAGCTTACTCTCTTAGATGAGATTAGATGAGATGAGATGAGATGACTAGAATGGATGGGATGCCTAAATGAGCAACTGACCTCTCCTTGTATAGGCCAAGGAGGAAACCTCATCATGACAAGTTATAGTGGAGGCCTTAAATTCCTCCATAACTTGGGTTCCATGTTTCCTTCCACCATGTCTCTTCTTTATTAAAGAAGGCAACACCCTAAATTAAGGAAATGCTTTTCATCATGGTTTCATCATGGAGGCAGCACCCTTCAATTAAGGAGGGACTTACCTAATAATAACACCCTTGGCCTTGGTTTGGAAGGATCACAACTGTAGTAAATATGTTGTTGACACAGATAATGAAGGAAAGGTCCCAAGCCATCAGCAGACAGTTTTGGAGCTGCAACGTGATGGAAAAGTGACTACATCTGATAATCCTCCCGTTGTATTTGGTTGCTTAGGTTTGGACTTGATGCAGAAGTTGGGAACACTGCAGTCAGGATGTCTACTTCGTTTTGCTATTGGTGACAGGGGATTGACCATTGTGGATGGGAAGCTTGAGAGGGCAGATTTACATTACCTAGGCAAGTCCAACCGGGCACGTGCATTTGCAGATAGTTACTCCAAAATTATGTTTCAAAGTATGGTTCGAGGATCTTCTCTTAAAATTGATGATCTGATAGCAGCAATCAGTTCATCCGACAATGGAGCAAACGGACCTGATGTTGAGATGATGGATGGTTATTGGTAATTATATAATTAGATTGTGGTAACAAATTTGCCTTTATGTTGTTTATTGATGTATTTATTGTACTCAAGGGTTTACAGAGATGTGAAGTGATGTGGCTAATCTGTCCAGACTTGAACAACACTGGCTAGAGGTAAGTTCTCTAAATTGCGCTAGCTGTGCACTTCGTCGTGATAATGCAAATTATTTGTTTCACCTCTTGCATCTAAATTATATGTGTGTGTGTATCTATATCTATATATATATATATATATATATATATATATATATATATATATTTTAAATTATATGTATCTGTTTGTTCAAAACTATTTATAGTAGTCACATTGTTTATTTTTTTTAATTGTGTTGTTTCTTTTTCACAAGTGACATACATTCACATTTTCTTAGTTCAAATTAGTTGCTTTGCCACTTATTGGAGGTGTGCAACATGTTGATGCTTCTGGGACAAATTCTGGGGGAGTCTAATTTGCTTTTGTTTAGTTCCTATGTTTCCTTAACACTTTAGTGTAAGACTTGAAGGAGCTGAATGATAAAATGCTGGAATCTGTGAATGCTAAATGATTGATTCCCATGATGTTTGGTTGTGGTCCATGATTCAGAATTGCAAAAATGAGGATGATTTATTTGACATCATGCAGAACCTTTGAAAATTTGTTAATTCTAATCTCTCAGCTTTTTGATTGGGCGAAGTTTTTCAATTTGCATCTTCGATCTAAGTGAAGTTTACGGTTTTTCTGTCAACAGCTGTGTGCTTTGGTTTTAATTGTAGATGCTGTCCAATCTATGAATCCATTCAAATTTTAATTGCAATCTCTGCCGAGAGGTTTCTAAGGCCTGTGCACTGGGGAGCCTCTACTTTGGTAAGCTATACTGATATGCACAGGGGGACGTCTCTTTTGAGTAGTTAATCAGCAAAGTAGACTTTAATTAGGGAAAGCCATGCATGTATAAATGGCTATATGTTTGGAGTTAACGACTTGTTGGCTTTTTTATATACTCTAAAATGCCATGTGTAGAAATTGATTCTCATTGATTTGTACAATTACATTCTTTACAATATATAGGAGTATGTATCATTAGTTCTACATGAGACAGTAATGCTGTATTAACTACATTAATAACAATATCAAAACTGATGCAAGATATCATAACGGATGCAGGACATTATAGCCATATTATTGGCTATTCAATGGAGAAGAGTGATTGTCTCCAACACCATGTACTGAGTTGTATGTGATATTATCAGATGTGAAATATCTGGCGTTGCAGGAAAGAAGGCCTTATGGAAATGCAGTGTACGGATTGTCCCACATAGTATTGGATCTGCTCACCATTTACTGTTGCTAATGACATTTGGCTCTTATTATATATTGGGGAAAATATGTATGAACTCTAGGCATTTCTACACTTTGGTGTACCAACTTTCATAGCTATCAGAATGGTGTATCAAGTTTGCTCCAATCTTTCATTTTGGTGTACGCCTTTAAATTTTCCGTTATCTTTATTGAAAAAAAAAAACTGACAAAGCTAAAGAAAAGATAACGGATTTTTTTTTGGCAAAGATAATGGAAAATTTAATGGCGTACACCAAAATGAAATATTTGAGCAAACTTGATACACCATTCTGATAGTTATGAAAGTTGGTACACCAAAGTGTAGAAATGGCTAAAGTTCATACACCATATGTGAAGATATCCCAACATATTGAGGTTTGTCTTCTGATTCATTCATGTAATAAATGCTTGCTTTTAATTGACTGCAGACATATGCTAAAGCGAGCACAATGATGTAAACTTACGACAGACGTATTGACACTTTTGAAGGCGCGAATGACTTACCCTTGCAACCTGGTACATCAGATATCTTTTTCTGGTAAGCTAAGACTTACCCAGTAAGGCTTTTACTTCCGAACTTAAAAATAAGTGAGATAATTAAACTCCGTATGCGGAAAAAAATCACACAATAGGAGATATAGTGGTTTGATTGCAAAGAAGCTTGATATTCATTATAATAATGTCATAGATTTTGTTTTTGTATAATATGGTCTTAAATTTGTATTCCCATTTGTACCATTTGTTAATTACAATACTGAATAAGGGAAGTTGATGTGCAAGTACACAAAGAGGTTGTTAGAGGCTGGAGTAAATTAAGCCAAGGCAATCCGCATTTGACGTGTGGATGGAATTCGCAGCTAAAATAGGTCTCTACACATTCTCATTTCTCTTGCATTATGTTATATCATATAATTTTCATGCACACATACTCGACATGTGGATTTTTAGTGCTCAGAAGAATCAGTGGCAGTGAATGCTGAACTTAACACATCAACAGAACTACTCTTGCAGCAAAGACACACTGAACAGAGGATCAAAACATTGAATTACTTCTAGCTACTAGTATCAAAATCGTATGGCTAGCTTGTCCCCTTTAAAAAACAGAACAAAGAAGTTTTGTGAAAATCTAGTGACTTCACATCATCTGTATGTGATATATATGCCAGTTGAAAAGTGGTGCAGGAAATCACAGTTACGTACACCAGCCAGTAAAAGTCTTTTAGTTTCCCGCAAACAATTTATCATTCTTTTTTGGTTACATGGAGGAGGCCTGAAACAGGCTTAAAACAAGAAAATTTGACAAAGAAAGACTTGGCCTTTACAGCTAAATCCCAGATTTCCTGGGTCTTGACGCTCCATAAAAGTCTGCTTAAAAGGCTTTGAGTACCATGAGTTGGAGGAGCTAAAGGTGAGTATGCCATATAGTCATGCTCAATGCTCAACAGACATGTTGCATGCATTCTCTGAAAATATAGTCAAGGAAACATCCTCAAAGGTTTCCATGATCCCTGGACAGCAATCAATCAAAGAACTGAGAAGGATGGCTTTGTGAACTTTGATTTACGGCCAGAGTTCGATTGTTATTTGGATGAAGATTTGTGAAATTCTTTGGGAGGAAGTAAATGTAATTGATAGCAAGATCAATGTTAGGAGTTGATTCCAAGGCTTGTTGATCAGTCATTCTCAGCCAATCGGTGGATGATGAGCCTAGATTTCTCACATCACAAACTCACGTGAATGATTTTCTTGGTGTCTGTCTCTACTATTCCCTTGTGTCGCAGGACTTGATCGATCTCATCAACTTGATGAAACCGGATTATATATCCATGTGTAATGTTGACATTTTGGCCTTCTCTTTTTATGCCTTTGTTTGCTAGCTTTAATTTCGTTACTGAATCATTTAATCATTAGTGTTGAAATACTTCTTCAGAATGATCAATGAAATAGATCTCAAGAATTTCATTATCGCCAGCTAGTGAGGTCTTTTTGAACAAAACTTGGCATTTTTTATATCGAGAATTCATGATGATAGAGTTTCAAGAATTAGCAGCTGTGATATATTGGTCAAGCATTAATCCTTTGGACGATTATGTGATCCCAGAACACTATAATTGTATTTTATCACGTGAATGTTTCCTGTTGATCGAGGAGAGATTTAACTCAACTGTCTACAGAATATTACCATATAATGCTTGTTTGTTTTCCCCAGCAGAAGACCTAGCAAGAAGCATTATTGCTTCGGCAAAATAAATGGTGTTCCATGCAAGTGAAAATTGGAAAGAAATCCCCTAAGATCCAAAGAAAATGGGAAAGAAATCTTCTGAATCTCCTTTTCTTAGCTTCAGCTCGTCTCTGCGTGATTGGCAAGTGTAAATTGAAACGCAAGTTTCTCAAAAATAATAACCAAGCATTGTTAAAATTAACCCATGCATTCTAACAAAAAAATTCTGTATTAAGATATAGTAAATTCTTCCATCACTAAACATAAAGCAGTCATTATTACATAAAATATAGCTAGCTAGAGAAACATTTAAACATAAAATGATCAATAGATCAAAGCACAACAAATCAAATTGTTATTTCCTAGTAACATATCCTCTAACTACTCCTTCGTGCTTTTTGGCTGAAATTAGTGTTCAAGTTTTGTCCGCCAAAAGAGTCATTGTATCTTGGAGAAGGTTGGCTCTTTTTTGGAGCTGGTGGACACGAACGGCCTTCACAGGAGCAGTTTTCATGAGAATGGTCTTTCTTGTTGTCTCCAGCCATCGTCCACTTGTTGCCTTCTTGAGACATATTTGAAAATCTCGTCTTGATTAATCTCAATCAGCAAAGTACCAATCAAAGTTTCAATCACGAACTTGACAGGAAGTGCATGCTTTGAGAATATATTGTGAGGAATACAGAGCCCGGCCAAGACCTCCTTATATAGATAATTTCTTTCCCAGATCCAAACGGATTCCTAGCTAGTAAAGCTGAGACAAAGTCTTTGCTAAAGAAACCAGGAAACAATAATATTACAACCCAACACAAAAAGGAAAAGCATTTTCTTTGTTGAAAACATTGGAAAAAAAAATCTCTGATATACGTGAGCAGGCACACATGAATGTAGTTAAGCTATGTACTTTGTTACCCCGAACTATAGAAATGGCTAAGCTATTTAATTACATCTCTGGTTCAGTTCTAGTGAGCGTTCATTAAACAATAGTCTGTGAACATAATCAGCTCGATCTGTTATGTCAAATAATTTGTTGACGTACATCATAAATTAAATAACTAAAGTAGAAAAATCATAAGCTAATCTCAACTACAAAGAGTTCAACACGTACATATGCTGTACGTTACACTCACTCTAAGGATATGAACCCATACGTGCATGGATATGGATAGAGGATAGTTTGGGGACTTGGACATGCCTCATGTCAGTAGACAGTTGTTGTTAGTTAGATATTTTGTGATTGATCATGTGTTTATGCGTATGAAGTCATAGGGTATAATTAAAGAAATAAAACACACGATTATGGGAAAAACACATGCGATTATGAGCTTTGAATCCCATAATCACATCATCCACTAGACTTTTTTTCACATCATTGATCGAGGATTCCTGAAGTGGATAATCTTAAATCAAATTGAGATTATTATGACGTTAACAATAGAGGATTATCTTTTATTAGAGCAAGTGCTAAGAGATTGACGACTGAGGACAGAATCCTAGAGATTCAATAGGGATTTTGTAATATTTCCCAGCAAATCAAAGTTTATGTTTTCGTATTCTTTGATTCTTTTCATCTCTTCAAAAAGCAGAAGGAACTACTGCTGCCACCGCCACCGCCGCAGATCTAGAGGAAGTTAGAGGCGAGCAATCCTTCGTTCTCTGCCACAAGCTGAATTCGCAGTGGCGTTTGACGGCACTATGCAGATCAGTAGAGAGAGGTTCGGCTTCCTTAGACTGGTGTGGAAAATCAAAAGGGCTTGTAGAATTGGCTCAGAAAGCCATAGTCGCTGAGAATATATCAGTACCATTGTTTCCGGTAACACCATGTTTTTAATCTGTTAAGAGTTGTGATTGGAATTGGCTTTGATGTGCGTGAATTCACCAACACCATGGGATCGCTATGTTTGGCGATCCGGATCGCGAACGCCCGGCAATTGGGTTTGTGATATCCGTAACGCGGGTCGCCAGCAGGTGCAGCTTTTCCGATAACTAGGACAGTATAAAAGAGGTTTGCAGTGATGAAGCTGCTTGGGAATATTAGATATGCTGGCTCATGAATATTTGCTAGTAGATACTCTAAATATTGTCCATCATCATATCAAACAGTCTGCACAAGAAGGACAATGGTACCAAAAGACATAAAAATGATAATCGTGGTGATGGAAACCACCAAGCAACACAACGCCACTGGTTCGGTGACGTCAACAAACATCGATGGAGTACCGGTTCGACAGCTATTCCTAAGTATAGAATTAGGTGTACATACCTATATCGAGAATGAGTGTGAGGGGACTGTGAAAAAAAAAAAAAAAGAGAAAAAGATGGGATAGAAATAGAGGTGGAGCTCTATGAGGATGAGTGAATAAAAGAGTAAATATGAGCATTTGGAGAAGAATGGCCTGGAGCAAAGAAAAAGATATGAAAATGAGACATAAAGCTTCAGATCTGAGACAAAGCTCAGGGAAAACTCACCTAAAGCGCAAGCTCTCATTTGGTGTTACAAGTTTCACCACAACATGAATCGTCCAAAATATTTATAAATTATAATATTTAAAACTCTTATTGTCATCTATAAATTGAAAAAGTGTGTGACAATATATTGAATTATCATAATCACCACACGCATTGCTAATTTTGCACGTGTAAAATGCCAAGTACATTTATAATGACAAACGCATTTACAACATTGTGCGTTAAAGTATAAACGTGCATTTAAGTATTTTCCTATTAATAATTACAATCTTATTACAGAATCAACAAAACATAAACATTTATTTTGCCGCAGGCAAGAAATTGGTTCCCCCATTCAAAATGGAAGCAATAGCTATGGAACGAAAAAAAAGGACACAAAATAGTTGATCGGCGCTTCTCTAATTCCGAATTACCGAAACCCCTTTACCAGAGCGAGACAATTTACCGAACCCAGATCCAAATTATAAACCGCACAGTTTTCCCTGAATCGTGGGATAGTAAAAAGTGAAAAAACCCATTCCCCCACTAAACCCTGTAAAGACGAGAGTCTCTGAAGTCCCGTGTAACTGCTACTGCTGACGGAATACCAAGTCCAAGAACAACCCGAAAAAACTAAACTCTTGTCTCCGTTGAGTTTAACTTTGTTTCACCTTCAAATTTTGTGGGCAACCATCCAAATTGGTGTTGCACTTGTTTGTCTTAGTGGGGAAACAAAATGGTCTGGTGTACTTCTGTGTCAAAAATGTTGAAGGAACCAGCAATGCTGGTAGACTGTGAGTAGTCTCACTCACACTTTTGTTTCTGTATCTTCATTAAACTTGATTGCTTTATTGTTGTTTGCAATTGTAATTGTTTGATTGTTTTTGTAGATGGTTTTCCGGATGTGGCAAGGTTTTAGAGGATCACATTTTCTCTGAGGAACCCACTTTCGTTAAGAATGCGGCGGGCCGGCTTGGGTCTTCTTCAACATATCTGTTGTTCTTGATTATCACTGTGTTGATATTGTTGTGTGTATTTTGCAGAGCCAATTGGCTGGAAGATATGTACGTGAAGGAATTGTGTCCTAAAACAATCATTTTGATGTAATTATTATTGTAATTATTATTAATAAAAAAAAGACAAGTTTATTGTTCATTGTTTATATTTAATATTTGATTGAACAAAGTCCAAGGAATATGAGTTAAAGAGAAAGTAACCTAAAGAATTAGATGTGTGAGACCTTTACTCTGTCACACTCTTATCCTAAAAGGTTTCTAGTCATATGATTATCACCTGGACATTGATAATCCGGAAAGACTAGCACATACTATGTATGCTCAATATGGAGGATGATATGTCTCTTGTCATTTGTGTAGAGACACTAATACAAGTATGTGGGTGATCTTAACATAAAGAGTACACTGAACGCGATCATTAGAGTTCTTGTATGGAGTCTTACTTACATGTCAAACTTGAACTCTAAATTGTAATAATACAAATTAGTCCTTTGACCTGAGACACCATAGTTGTCTTTGAGTGAATGGATTATCGCTTGATGATGCAATAATATTATGTCCTGTAATGGATATAATAGATGCATTCATTGGTATAATCAATTCGGTCATGGAGACATGTGAGTGTACAATAAGGAATCTCTATCCTTAAGTAAATAAGGTGTATGTTTAAAGATGTGATTCAATGAGTCTTTGGCCAAAGCATTGAAGAGATTAAAAAGGAGTTTCTAATCACATTCTAAGAATCACATAAGAATGAAAATCACATTAGAGGATTGACATGTTAATTCCATACCCTGATGATGTGATTTAGAACATAGTGTTAGAGAATGACCGTATTGTATTGTAATTCTAGTTGAATAGGTTCTTTGTTATTCTATATTAACTAGGGTAGTCATGATATGTTGCAAGACGTCACTCATGACTTGTGAAGTCCCCGAAGATTAATAAACATTTATAATCCTAATAACAAGGGAGAATCAAAAATGGAGTTTTTGATTCGTAAACAAAATAGAATGGTTTCTATAAACTTCACTGCCTTGTTAATTAGAACCTAAGAGATCGCACACCATATAAGTGGATCCTTGAGATTGTATATGAAGAAGATTAAACAAGAGTTGGTTATGACCAAATAATTAATTAGATTTATTATTTGAACATAATTAGGAGTTTCGGGTAAAACCGAACCTATTGGGCCTAAACGATTGTCGGGTTTTTAGTGTGGACTTGGGCTTCACTAAATGAGATTTAAATGAAAGCCCAAGACACATTTTTAGTGCCCAATAAAATGTATGGACCAGCCAATATATTGGCTTTATGAAAGTCAATATTTTTCTTTTAGTAATTGGATTTATTTCCTATTATATAAAGTGAAAGCATGGACAAAAATGATAAGTGTGTCTCCACACTATTATTTTCAGATTAGAGAGAGAGAGAGTTCTCCCTTGGTCCATTACAAAATTAAAAGGAAAGAAGAACACTTGCATAATTTCTTCTTTTCTTTCATCTTTCTTCATCTCTTGATTCACTTGGTGAAGATCCTTAGAGGCCATATATTTTTGTGGCTTTACTTGTTACATCAAGGAGAAGATCACAAGCACAAGAAAGAGTACAAGAAGGAGTTCTTAATTCAAGGTGCTTCAAGGTGGAGGAAACACACACAAGGAGAGATCAAGGAGAGGAACTTTGGTGGTTCACTTGGATCGGATTAAAATCACGCTCCAAGGGTGAGTAGAACATAAACTACCTCTTTGTTCTTCATTATTATGCATGCTATGTTTATATACATATCATAATAAGCCAAGATCATGGGTTAAAGGAATGGATTTTATGTTTAGTTAGTAGTTTAATTGTTAAACCAATTCCGCACTAATTAAAAAGTTTTGAAATCCATCCATTCCTTCAGTACTCTCCAGGGAAAGCGAAATCTCAGCTTCTCGTGAAAGGATACTCGAAAATGGTCTGTTTTCTTGCGTTTTTGCTCTTTCAATGTTTGGCTTGTTCAAGCTTTTCTTGTAGTTACCGTATGCCTTCAGACTAGGATTTCTTGGAGATATGTACCGTCTTCCGAAAAGGATAATTGAAATTATGCACCAGGTGTTTGGGTCAGTGGATAAGTAAAGTTAGGGTCTGGTGTTAGAGGTGCAACTTGAAAGTAGACAAGTTGAAGGCTTTATGTAGTAGAGTATGTGAAGCAGCTTTGATTGGTCAAGCATTAATTCTTTGGACGAGTATGTGATCCCAGAACACTATAATTCTATTTTATCGATCACACGAACGTTTCCTATTGATCGAGGAGAAATTTAACTTGACTGTCTACAGAATATATGGTAAAGAAGTTTGTTTGTTTTCCGTTGCAAAAAACCTAGCAAGAAGCATTATTGCTTCGATCGGCAAAATAAATGGTGTTCCATGCAAGTGAAAATAGGAAAGAAATCCCCCAAGCATTGTTAAAATTAACTCATGCATTCTAACAAAAACTTTCGGTATTAAGATATAGTAAATTCTTCCATCACTAAACATAAACCAGTCATTATTACATAAAATATAGCTAGAGAAACATTTAACATAAAGTGATCAATAGAAACAAAGCACAACAAATCAATTGTTATTTCCTAGTACCATGTCCTCTAACTACTCCTTCGAGCTTCTTGGTCGAAATTAGTTTTCAAGTTTTGTGCGCCAAAAGAGTCATTGTATCTTGGAGAAGGTTGGCTCTTTTTTGGAGCTGGCGGACACGAACGGCCTTTACAGGAGCGGTCTTCATGAGAATGGTCTTTCTTGTTGTCTCCAGCCATCGTCCACTTGTTGCCTTCTTGCGACATATTTGAAAATCTCGTCTTGATTTATCTCAATTAGCTAAGTACCGATCAAAGTTTCAGTAACAAAGTGCTTTGAGAGAGGAATATAGAGCCCCAGACCTCCTTATATAGACAATTTTTTTCCCAGATCCAATCGGATTCCTAGCTAGTAAAGCTGAGAAAGTCTTTGCTAAAGAAACCAGGAAAGAATAATATTACAACCCAAAACAAAGAGGAAAAGCATTGATTTTCTTTGTGGAAAAATTTGGAAAAACAAAAAAAAAAAATCTCTGATATACGTGATCGTACATGAATGTGGTTAAGCTATGTACTTTGTCACCCCGAACTATAGAAATGGCTAAGCTATGTACATCTCTGGTTCAGTTCTAGTGACCGTTCAAGTCTATGAACATAATCAGCACGATCTGTTATGTCAAATAATTGGTTGACGTACATCATAAGTTAAACTCGAGTAGAAAATTCTTAAGCTACTACAAACAGTTCAACACGTAGATATGCTGGTACACTCACTCTAAGGATATGAGCCCCTACGTGAATGGATATGGATAGAGGGTAGTTTGGGGACTTGGACATGCCTCATGTCAGTAGAGATTTGTTGTTCGTTGGATACTCTGTGATTGATCACGTGTCTATGCGTATGAAGTCATAGGGTATAATTAAATAAATTAAGGTAATAATGCGATAATTTAAACACGGGAAGATCCAAACTGCTTCTTGTATTGAAATTTATGGTGAGGTTTAAAATGTGAATCTATTTATCTTGGCTTCACAATACTAATTAAGAAGAGTTTAAGCTTTGCTTCTTGCAGAGATCAACGTCAAAACATATATATAACTACACTCTTAAACCAAAAAAGGATCTCAATCCCAAGGATCTCATCCAGTAATTCATTTTGTTCTGGTAGAAAAGGACTTGCGGAAAAGTTAACTAGTTCTTGTTTATTTTTCATTCGTCCGCCTCAGCTTCATCTCTGGTTTCATCATCTTAGATCTAACTCAAAATAGGCAGTCGGAGGTTATGAGATTAGGAGAAAAGAAAAGAATTAAAAGAGAAAAAAAAGAAAGTCTAGCTGTCTAATCAATTAGTCATTAGTGGATGTCTGAATGATGTGATTATGGGATTCAAAGCTCAAATTGTATTGGTAAAGATTTGATCGAGGACTAAGGACTAAGGACTAGTTTCTAACTCAAGATGGCGACATGTACGTATGTAGTTGTTACAAACTTGATGTCAGAAAGGCTGAGACATATTGGTGGTATAGCAGAGTTTGTATTTCCAAAAGTTTGATCTAGTACGTGATTCTGGCTTCGCACTAGAATACTTGGAGGATTCTGAGCTTTTGCTGCATGCTAAATCAACGACAAAAAAGAACCACAAGCTTAAACCAGAAATCAATCTCAATTACAAGGATTCCATTCAGTAGTTCATTTTGTTTTTTGAGCAGCTACATATAGATCTGTACACGTTGGACATAACTTTAGTTAGCTTTGATTTCTAACTGATCATTGATGTTTTAATTAATCTGTCCTATTATATATAGAGTCCATCTACTACAAACTGATTAGTCTTAAGAGCTCTAAGTCAATAAATCTGAAAGCTCCTGCGTATACTGATCGGATTTTCACCGGTATTCAATTCATAAATGTTGGGAAAATTAATAGAATGGAAATAATAACTCCAACCATAAAAAGATGATATGCAAAGAAATAAAAGGAGTAAAGAAAAGTGAACACCGGATATAACGTGGTTCTGCAAGGTGCCTACGTCCACGGGGCAGCAACAACAAGAACTTCCACTATGGCAATGTGGGTACAAGAGATACACAACTTCAAGAACACTACTTGAAGGAAACTCTCTCTCTCTCACTTGTTTTGCTACCTAACTACTACCACACTCTCAACAAGAAGTGGACACTCTTCACTCTCTACTTGGATGAAGATGTTTCTTACTTGAATGATTTTGTTCTTGCATTTAATGCCTTTATATAGGCATTGCTCTTCATGAAATTCAACATTCAATGTATCATGCATGAAAGCAAAGTCAAGCTTCCTCCTTGTTTTATGTTCAATGTTGGCATGCTAATTGAGCATATTTCATTCCAACATTCAAAACTTGCTGCACCTACCTTAGTTATTCAAAGATGGCAACAGCAGCCCTAAATCATTCAAAGAAGGTAGTTCTCTTTCAAAGAAGGTAACTACCATTTTTCTTCCTTCCTATTGCAGCAACCCCATTTTTCTGTCAATATTTGCTACTGCATGAATCACTCTCCTCCAGATAAGGAGGGACTGATTCAACAATCTCCCCTTCCTGACTTAGATGGAGGGATTCGTCAATCCTGACGCTTTTATGCAAAACTCAAGTTTCTGTTGTGGCACAATTTTAGTCAACATATGTGAAATGTTCTTGTTGGTGTAAATTTTCCTAAACTGGAAAAACTTCTTTGATACTGCATCTCGAATTCAATGGTAACGATGATCAATGTGCTTAGTGCGAGGGTGATACATTGAATTTTTGCTCAAGTGGATAGCACTTTGACTATCACAATGCACCATATAATTTTCTTGACTCACATCCAACTCTCGAACAAACCTTTACAGCCATATCATCTCCTTGTCGGCTTCATTTGCTGTTATATACTATGATTTTGTGGTGGATAGGGCAACACACTTCTGTAACTTGGACTGCCATGACACAGCTCCCCCAGAAAAAGTAAATAAGTATCCAGAAGTGGATTTTCTATTATTAAGGTCTCCTGCCAAATCTGCATCTGTGAAGCTTTCTATGATTGGTCCTGATCCACCAAAACACAAACACAACTTTGAGGTGCCCCTCAAATATTTGAATATCCACTTGACAGCTTCCTAATGCTCTCTGTCAGGGTTAGAAAGATATCTACTAACGACACCAACTGTATGTGCAATATCAGGGCGAGTGCATACCTGACATAGATAAGACTACTAACAGCTGATGAGTAAAGGATACCTGCCATCTTGTCTTTCTCTACTTGTGTAGTTGGACATAATAATCTGCTTAACTTGAAATGATTACCTAGAGGTGAGCTTACTGGTTTAGCTTCTTTCATGTTGAATCTTTCAAGCACCCGTTCAACATACCTCTCCTGTGACAGCCATAATTTCTTCGTCTTCCTATCACAAGTAATCTCCATGCCCAAAATCTGTTTAGCTGGCCCTAAATATTTCATATCAAAAGACTTAGGTAGATATGCTTTCAACTTGCAAATCATAGAAAAATCTTTGCCCACTATCAGCATATCATCAACATAGAGCAACAAAATAATGAAATTACCTCCAGTAAACTCCTGGATATATACACATGGATCTGCATTTGTTCTCTTATACCCATGAATGAGTCAAATTTCTTATACCACTGCCTTGGTGCATGTTTAAGCCCGTATAAACTTTTTTTCAACTTGCAAACCATGTGCTCCTTTCCCTTGACCTCAAAACCTTCCGATTGCTCCATGCATATTTCTTCTTCCAAATCACCATGAAGAAATGCCGTTTTCACATCTAACTGCTCCACCTCAAGATCCATGGTAGCTGCCATGCCCAAAATGACTCTGATAGAAGTCATCTTGACAACTGGTGAGAAGATTTCATCAAAATCTATTCCTTCCTTCTACCCAAAACCTTCTACTACCAAACGAGCCTTGAACCTTGTCAACTGTTCATTCTCGTCTCTTTTCAACTTGAACACCCATTTATTTTTTAGTGCTTTTATGCCTTTAGGAAGCTCCATCAACTCGTAAGTGCCATTTTTCAATAAGGACTCCATCTCAGACTTCATTGCCAACATCCACTTGTCATAGTCTGTATGAGTCTTTGCCTCCTCAAAGCATTCTGGTTCTCCATCATTGGTCAACAGAATTATCTGGAATGTGGATCATCTACCATCACTAGTCACCAATATATATTGTGAAGAAAGATACTTGGTATTTGGCTTTGGCACTTTGTTGGATCTTCAAACTAGTACTTGGGCATTCTCTGGCTGCTCCCTTGATCAGGCTCCCCCCGATGATGATTCTCCTGATCATTATCTTCAAGTTCTGCTGCTTCTGCTTCCGCCATATCAGGAACATTTTCATTTACCATATCTTGAGCTTTGTCAATAGGTTCTTCTTGAAGCGGTGATGAATCGTAAGTGAGGTGGTCTCCATGTTCTACTTCATTTTTGTCAAAATCTGCAATGGTTTGACCTTTATGGAGTACCACATCTCTGCTTCTGAATAATTTCTTGGTCTTTGGATTCCACAACCGGTAGCCCATCTCTTCATTGCCATATCCAAGAAAGATACACGGCATGGCCTTGTCATCTAGCTTTGATCTTTGCTCCTTTGGCACATGTGCAAATGCTTTGCACCCAAACACCTTCAAGTGGGAATATGAAGCACTTTTTCCGGTCCATACACCTTCGGGAGTCTCCAAGCCCAACGGTACACTTGGTGTTCGGTTGACAAGGTAACATGTGATTGTCACTGCTTCGCCCCAAAATTTCTTTGTCAGGTTGGCCGTCTTCAGCATGCTTCTCACCTTTTCTTGTGTACTAGGTCTAATACATTTTCTTTCCTTGTAAATGTTCTTGTGAAACTAATTTTATTTTGTTTACCAAATAAACAGTAATCACAAGAGTCAATTGAGGTGCCTTTGGTAAAGAAAATTAGAGACTTCTTTGCTAAAACTTGCAATCCCTTCTCACTCATGTGGTCTAGACGCTTGTGCCATAGATTTGGAGAAGAATCGTCTACAACATTCAACTCTCCTTTGCATATCTTGTCGTATGTCTTGTAGAGGGTGCAACGCATCTTCCCTCTAGTAACCACCAGTGATCCTTTGGTAAGCCTCCACTTTTGATCACCTCCATGATGATGAAACCCTTATCGGTCAAGCACACCGGTTGACATTAAATTGAAACGTAGACCTGGAACATGCCTAACATCTTTTAACATGAGCTTGTTGCCCAAATCAGTCTCAAAACAAATATCTCTAATTCCTATAATATTAGAGTAACCGTCATTGCCCATCTTCATAGTACCAAAATCACCACCTTTGTATTTAGTAAAGTACTCCAAATGTGGAGTAGCATGGAAAGAGGCTCCAGAATCAACGACCCATGCAACACCAGGACAATCATCAACATGTAAGCATTCACCTTCAAGACAAAGGAACTCACACTCATCATGAGACACGAAAGCTGCAATATTTCTCGTGTCATCCTTCGGTTGAGGATTGCCATCTCGACCCTCCTTCGGATCTTTCTTCAACTTGTTGCAGTTCTTCTTCATATGGCTAAAAATACCACAATGATGGCATTTTCCATTGAATCTTGTCCTGGATCTGCTCACACTCCTTCCATAGCCTTTGGGTCCTCTGCTTTTGCTCCTTCTTCTATACTCCATCACAAAGACTTGGCTATTATCTGAGCTTGAAAATTTTCTTCTGGTTTCTTCATTCAATATGTTATTTTTAACATTATCCATTGACAATACACCATCAGGAGTAGAATTACTTACAGTTACAACGAAGGCCTCCCAATTGTCTGGCAAGGATCCTAACAGTAACAAGGCTTGCATCTCGTCACCAATCTTCATGTCCATCCTGGCCAATTGATTGATTGTACTTTGGAAGTTGTTGAGGTGCTCGGTCACTCTAACACCATCTTTGTACTTTATCACGCCCTGAATTTTAGAATAAAAATTCAAAATCTGAAACATGAATTACTACAACTTAAAATAACCATCCTAAAAATTTCTTTTCCTTCACAACCACACCACACAATTTAAATTCAAAAACCGAATTTAGTCTCGGTTAATTATTACAACTCACTCACAAAATAAATTGTACTGCTCTAAATGAGCATACAAACCTCTCAACTCAAATGAAGTAAAATAAATGCTGTAACACCTAAGCAGCTCGGTCACCTCTCTGGTTATCCTGACCTGCAGGAATATCCGCTACACCATTTGATTAGTGTACTAGGATTGCAATAACACAAAACCCGATAAGCCTATGAAAGCTCGTATGAGTAAAAAGAGAGAACTGTTGATTAATTAAATCATAATTATTTCCACTCAAAATCAACACTCAACAATTTCCACATCCACAAGGAACCAACAATCTAAATCAATCAACAAATCAACACCAAACCCTAACTCACATCTTTCTTCACAAAACCTCAACATCGCATTTATAAAAACATGGTATTTGACAGACTAGAGCTCTAACTGAATCGTAGCCCGTCACGTGGCCTAGGTTATGGCATCCGACATATTATCTTTATCGTATTTCATCAATATGTATACTTATATACATATTTAGAACGTCCGATAATTGTACATACTCAACCAATCGTATCTCATCATCCACCTAGAATTAGAGCATCCGATTCCCCCATTCTGGTCACTATGTTGACCCTAAATCCATAAAGAGTGCAACAATATGTTTTCACACAATTAAATCAACTCATCCAATATGTATAATATTATTATGAAATTTAAGCATTTGAAATAAAATCCAAATCATCATATCATCATTCAAAATCATACCAATCAATATATATATATATATATATATTCCACGTAACTATATATATATGTAATCATCCACTCAGGAATGACCACTAATACCATCTATAGATCACACAATAAAATCGTGAAATTCATTTGTATAATTAAAAATTCATTTTTACTTACCTATGGACCGTAGTGATCAAGTCCACGTGATTTTTAAAAACAAATATTTAATCTACAATATTTTTTCACCCAATTACAAAAATAAATAATTTAAAGCGCTCGGTTCGTAATATGAACTACGTGAGTTTTACTCACCTCGAGACTCCCGCTGCGTCTTCAAATAAAATAAAAACCACACCGAAACAGTTCACCCAAATATAATCCGTCAATCACCTAATTAAATGTGATTTGAATTTAGCCAATAATTCCAAAACATAACCAAACTACCATTTAACGGCCGGATTCTAATTTATAAGAAAATCCGACGGATTGATTCTCACAAATCGCTCCCATAATCATCGTTTTGCACTTATACGAAGATTCAACTGTCGGATCTTCGCCCATGACCACACAAAGCCATTGGGACAGTCATATGATCATCATATCAAAACTACAAGTCCATCGGACGGTTCAAATTTCACAAATCATAAATCTAACGATCGAAATCGATCGAAATCTCAAAATTCATAACTAAATCATACGATATCCGAAAAATGCGTATAATATGCTGAAATGATCATATTGAAACGTAGAATCATAAAATGGACAGCAACTAAATTTTAGACATCCGGAGGTGGCCGGAGAGGGCCGCCGGAGTTAGGGGCAGAGCCGCCGCCGACCACCACCAATGGTGTCGGGGCCAAGCTTCTCCCCTTCGTTTCATCATTCTGAGCAACTTTCATAACTAGCACAAGACCAAAAAATGATAGGAATGGATCGAAAAGTACCAAACACAGTCAGCGGCCGAGATTTTTCCAGAAATCAGCGAGCTTGAAACCGACGTAAAAACTGCAACCTCGCGCTTTGATCTCTCCTGGAAACTTGTTCAGAACTTCATTGCGAACTCACCAGGCTAAGAATCATAAAAAATGAAGGTGTATAGCTCGAGATATTTGGATCGAAAGTTCCGTTCGATCTGATCGGAGCTGGCTTCCAACAGCCACCACAGGCCGTGCCGCCTTGTAAAACTGCTTCTGGAAGCTTCAGGAGGTTCAGTCGATGTAGAGGGAGGAGTTTCACTTGGTTTGGAGGCCGAAAACGCAAGAAGCTCATTTTGGTTCGTTTTCGGGTCCGACCGGTTCCGACGATTTCGCCGGAGCTGGAGGCCGTGCCGGTGGAAGTGACGCCGTCCAGGAGGTAGAGCAGCTCGAAACGAAGGCCTGGGACTTGGTTTGAGGTCGATTGGTGGTCTGTGGAGGGAGAACAAGCTTGGAGAACTTAGCTCTCTCTCTCTCGGTCGATTTCGGACGAAGAGGATGAAGAGGAAGATGATGAATAGTGAATTCCGAAAATGGAAAGGAGGCCAGACCAAAAAGGAAGCTTTCTGAAAATGTTCTAGGGTTTTTTCTATTTATACCAAAATAGAAATAATTTCTAAATTCCATAACTAATTCAAAAAAAATCCAGACAATGTGTTTCGCATACGCACGGACTCGTATCAACGAGCTCTACAACTTTCATGAAGGAAGTTTTCCCAAATTTTTCATGTATAAAAAGTTGATTTATCACATAGAACATTTCAAGCTTTTCGTTACACTAATCGTTTCGAATCTTCGATAATTCAAAAAAATGAAATATTATCGAGCAACATTCGTGAAATCGTACAATAATCGTTTAACACAAATACACAAATTTAAAATGAAAATTGCAGTTCTTACAATCTATCCCCGTTAAAGGAATTTCGTCCCGAAATTCAAGTATCCGATTCCCCAAGGAGTTGTGGATACCTCACTCTCATGTCAGATTCTAACTCCCATGACGCATCACCCTCGTCATGATGACTCCACAACGCCTTCACAAGATCAACCTCCTTCCTACAAAGCTTCTTGGTAGACCTATCCAAGATACGAACAGGTTCAACTACAAATGTCACATCTGTGTTCACTTCGATCGCACCGTGATCAATCACATGAGACTCGTCTCGGACATACTTCCTGAGCATAGACATATGGAAGACATTGTGTACACCCGACTTGCTAACAGGTAAAGCAAGACGATATGCCAAGTTCCCAACCCTTTCCAGAATCTCAAAGGGTCCAACATACCTTGGTGCGAGTTTTCCCTTCTTACCAAATCTCACCACAGCTTTCATAGGTGGGACCTTCAAGAACACATGATAACCGTCTCAAACTCTAAAGATCTCCTCCTCAAGTCAGCATAACTCTTCTGTCTACTCTGAGCGGTTCGGATTCTGTCCCGAATAATAGTGACCTTCTCTATAGTCTCCTGTACAATCTCAGGACCGATAAACCCTTTATCCCCTGCTTCCGCCCAACAGATAGGAGTCCTACATGGCCCACTATAAATAGCCTCATATCTTACCATACCGATACTGGAGTGATAGCTGTTGTTATAGGCAAACTCTACCAATGGCAGATGGTCCGCCCAACTTCCCTTAAAACCCATAACACATGCCCTAAGCATATCTTCCATCACCTAATTCACTCTCTCGGTCTGCCCATCTGTCTGTGGGTGAAATGCAGTGCTCATGGCAAGAGATGTGCCAAATGCCTTATGGAACCTACGCTAGAATTCTGAAGTGAAACGAGCATCACGATCAGAGACAATCGTCACAGACACTCCATGAAGCCTCACTATTTCATTCACATACAACTTACACAACGCATCCCCTGAATACTTTTTTGCCACAGGAAGAAAATATGTTGACTTAGTCAACCGGTCAACAATCACCCAAATCAAATCATAACTTTGCCTGGACCTAGGCAATCCCGTCACAAAGTCCATGGAGATATCTTCCTATTTCCAAACAGGAATCGGCAAGGGATTCAACATTCCTGCGGGTCTCTGATGCTCTGCCTTCACCTGTTGACATGTAAGACACTTCGACACATGTTCTGCCACATCCCTCTTCATTCCATACCACCAAAACTGCCTTCGTAGATCCATATACATTTTAGTACCTCCTGGATGTATAGTGTATCGAGACCTATGTGCTTCCCGCATGATCTCCTCTCTTAGGTTATCAACACTTCGTAAATACAATCTCTCTCGAAATCTCAACCCTCCATCTGCCCCAATCATCCATTCGGAAGGACCCTCTATATCCGGATCAGCGGTCATCTCAGCAATCCTCGCCTGAGCAAACTCATCAAGTGTCTGACCCTGAATGATCCTGGAGATCAAGGTGGGCTGTAAGGTGATACTACCGAGAAAGATTCCATGTCCTGCTCCTGCGGGTATAAGGTCAAACTCTGATGCAACTTCTAACATGCGCCACTCTCGCACCATAATAGCTGCCATGATCACTCGAGGTTTCCTACTCAAAGCATCCGCCACTACATTCGTCTTTCCGGGATGATACTCCAAGGTGAAATCATAGTCCTTGATGAGCTAATCCATCTTCTCTGCCTCATGTTCAATTCTTTCTGGGAGAATAGATACTTCAAACTCTTATGATCAGAAAAGAGTTCAAATTTCTCACCATAAAGATAGTGTCTCCAAATTTTCAAGGCAAACACCACTGCTGCTAGGTCTAGATCATGAGTGGGGTAATTCCGCTCATGTACCTTCAACTGTCTAGAACCATAAGCAACGACACTACCATTCTGCATCAACACACACCCCAAACCCTAATGAGATGCATCGCTGTAAATGACTAACCCACCACCACTAGTAGGAATAGTCATCACCGGAGCTGTAGTCAATCTAGTCTTCAGCTCATTGAAAGCCTTCTCACACTCATCCGACCACACGAACTGAGTGTCTTTCCTTGTCAATTTGGTCAAAGCCGAAACAATACCAGAAAACCCTTCAATGAAACGCCTGTAATACTCTGCCAATCCAAGGACGCTACAGATTTTTGTAACTGTAATAGGGCGACTCCAACTCATCACTGCTTTAACCTTCAAAGGATCCACAGAAACTTCATTATTCGAGACCACATGACCAAGGAACTTGACTTCACTCTGCCAAAAATCGCACTTCTCAAACTTGGCAAATAATTTCTTCTTTATCAATGTTTGCAGCACAATCCGCAAATGCTTCTCATGCTCATCCGACGACCTTGAATAAATCAAGATGTCGTCAACGAACACTACCATAAATTGATCCAAGTAGGGACTGAACGTGCGGTTCATCAAGTCCATAAATGTTGCAGGTGCATTCGTGAGACCAAAAGGCATGACAAGAAACTCAAAATGTCCATACCTGGTCCTGAACGCCATCTTAGGAATATCTTCATCCTTTACCCTTAACTGGTGATATCCAGATCTCAAATCAATCTTCGAGAACACAGTAGCTTCTATAAGCTGATCGAACAAGTCATTAATCCTAGGTAAAAGGTACCTGTTCTTGATGGTCACTTTGTTCAGCTGTTGATAATCCACACATAACCGAAGTGAATTATCCTTCTTCTTCACTAACAACACTGGTGCGCCCCAAGGAGATACACTAGCCTGAATGAACCCTTGTGCAAGTAAGCCCTCAATCTGCACCTTTAACTCCTGAAGTTCAGCTGGAGCCATTCGATAGGGTGCTTTCAATACAGGTGAAGTACCTGGTATCACATAAATGGAGAAGTCCATTACCCTTTTCGGAGGTAACCCAGGGATCTCCTGAAACACGTCAGCATACTTTGAAACTATAGGAATCTCTGTAATCTTTAAAGTACTACTCCTTGATTCAATATGGGCCAAAATCCCTACCCTCATGGCGATGTCAGACTTCAGGCAATGGTAATGAAATGACACAATCATCATAAAGCAATGAATAACAGCACGGTTCGGGCTCAACCAATCCATACCCAAAATCACATCATACGTGTGATCTAGAATCACAATCAAAGATGCAGAGAACTCTTTGCCACCAATCCCAATAGGGAAATCATCACAAAACATGCTAAGCTCAAGAGATACACCGAGAGGTGATGTAACACATAATGATCTAGTTAGAGGCATAGCAATCAAACCCAATAAATCCACAACCGAACTAGATATGAAGGAGTGTGAGGCTCCCATATCAAACAGTACTCTAGCAAGATAATGATAAACATATAAGGTACCTTCCACTCCCGTGCCTGCCTTTCCCTTGCTCTAGAAGTCTCTCTCAGCAGAATCCTTCTCTCTACGAGTCAGGTTCTGCTGCTCAATAATCTGTGCCTTAGCCAAGATCTCCCTCTTGGTCTTCAGCTCTAAGATGGCCACATCACGCTCAATCGAAGGACTCAACCCTCTCTGAAACTTCTTGGCCAAGTCTTCATCATCTATCTGCCTCACATACTTGTACAGTCTGGAGAACTCCGCATCATACTCGATCACAGTCATATTCCCCTGTACAAGTGCGAGGAATTCTCGTTCCAACCTTTCCTTCACAGCTGGTGGAAAGTACTTCTCCCTGAACAGTCTCTCGAAGCCATCCCATGTCAAAGTAGACACCTCAATACTCCTCTGTGTGATGTTCCACCACACCCTAGCCTCATCCTTCAGCATGAAAGTGGCTAGCTTCCTCTTATCGATCTCATTGCAATCAAGCAGATCAAAATAGGTCTGCAAATCCTCAATCTATCGATCCGCCACCATATGCTCAGTGCCTCCTCCAAATTTGGTTGCTCCCAAGCGGGTAATTTCCCTTGCTTACACCAGCAAGCGAGCAGGATCATCAACCATGGGCGCGGGTGGAATATGCTGATCTCATAAGGTGTTTCTACCTCTGCCTCATAAGCATCATCGATTGGAGGGGCCCTACCCCTACCTCGGCCTCTACCCCTACCACGAGGTCTGCCTCTACCTCGACCTCTAGCTTCGTTCTCCTCAATCTCCATTACCTAATAAGCAGGGTATACTTGATTAATACATGCATAACACTTAAACAAGGCATAAGTCAAATGCAAGTCCATATTAACCGAGTAACTAAGCATACAAGACAACACCTAACGTTCTTATGACATGCTAACGTTCCTAGCCAACCTAACGCTCTCACATACCCATTGTCAATACCAAAGAGCACACGATGGGGATCCGCTGCAGACGGGCCATCACTTGGAAAGTATTGACATATCACCAAATATGTACCTTACGCTCTGATACCAAACTGTCACGCCCCGAATTTTAGAATAAAAATTCAAAATCCGAAATATGAATTACTACAACTTAAAATAACCATCCTGAAAATTTCTTTTCCTTAACAACCTCACCACACAAAATTCAAAAACCGAATTTAGTCTAGGGAAATTATTACAACTCACTCACAAAATAAATTGTATTGCTCTAAATGAGCATACAAACCTCTCAACTCAAATGAAGTAAAATAAATGCTATAACACCTAAGCAGCTCGGTCACCTCCCTGGTTATCCTGACTTGCAGGAATATCTGCTACACCATTTGAATAGTGTACCGGGATTGCAACAACACAAAACCCTGTAAGCTTATGAAAGCTCGTATGAGTAAAAAGAGAGAACTGTTGATTAATTAAATCATAATTATTTCCACTCAAATCAACACTCAACAATTTCCACATCCACAAGGAACCAACAATCTAAATCAATCAACAAATCAACACCAAACCCTAACTCACATCTTTCTTCACAAAACCTCAACATATTTGACAGACTAAAGCTCTAACTGAATCGTAGCCCGTCACGTGGCCTAGGTTATGGCATCCAACATATTTATCTTTATCATATTTCATCAATATGTATACGTATATACATATTTAGAACGTCCAATAATTGTACATACTCAACCAATGGTATCCCATCATCCACCTAGGATTAGAGCATCCGATTCCCCCATTTTGGTCACTACGTTGACCCTAAATCCATAAAAAGTGCAACAATATGTTTTCACACAATTAAATCAACTCATCCAACATACATAATATTATTATGAAATTTAAGCATTTGAAATAAAATCCAAATCATCATATCATCACTCAAAATCATACCAATCAATATATATATTCCACGTAAATATATATATACGTAATCATGCACTCAGGAATGACTACTAATACCATCTATAGTTCACACAATAAAATCGTGAAATTCATTTGTATAATTAAAAATTCATTTTTACTTACCTATAGACCGTATTGATCAAGTCCATGTGATTGGTGGTAGAGCAGCTCGAGATGAAGGCCTGAGACTTGGTCTGAGGTCGATTGGTGGTCTGTGGAGGGAGAACAAGCTTGGAGAACTTAGCTCTCTCTCTCTCGGTTGATTTCGGACGAAGAGGACGAAGAGGAAGATGATGAATAGTGAATTCTGAAAATGGAAAGGAGGTCGGACCAAAAAGGAAGCTTTCTGAAAATGTTCTAGGGTTTTTTTTCTATTTATACCAAAATAGAAATAATTTCTAAATTCCATAACTAATTCAAAAAAAATTCGGACAATGTGTTTCGCATACGCACGGACTCGTATCGACGAGCTCTACAACTTTCATGAATGACATTTTCCCAAATTTTGCACGTATAAAAATTCGATTTCTCAAATCGAGCATTCGAGCTTTTCGTTACACTAATTGTTTCGAACCTTCGATAATTCAAAAAAATGAAATATTATCGAGCAACATTCATGAAATCGTACAATAATCGTTCAACACAAATACACGAATTTAAAATGAAAATTGCGGTTCTTACATACTTCATGTTTACAAGCTCCTTGATTAGAAATGCTTTCTTCGCAGCAGTCTTCTTCTCGAACAAGGACGCCAATTTCAACCATAATTCATGTGCGTTGGTTTCATTAAACACATGGTGGAATACATTGTCATCCACCCATTCGCGAATATGACCGATGTCTTTGCGGTTCATCTTTGTCCAGGTTGCAGGCAAAGTTCCTTCTGGCTTGGCCTCCTTTCCTTCAACTGGCTCATGCAAATCTTTGCAATAGAGAATATCCTTCATTCTTGGCTTCCATGTAATCCAATTAGAGTGGTTGAGTCGAATCATGGTACTCCTTAAACTTTCCATTCTAACGCTTCACAAACCTAGCTCTGATACCACTGTTGGGAAAATTAATATAATGGAAATAATAACTCCAACCACAAAAGGATAATAAACAAAGAAATAAAAGGAGTAAAGAAAAGTGAACACCAGATATAATGTGGTTCGGCAAGGTGTATACGTCCACGGGGCAGCAACAACAAGAACTTCCACTATGGCAATGTGGGTATAGGCCTTATCATTTAGCCCTTCGGGGCCGAAGCCTGACCTGGCCCTACCCTTTCTCCAATAGAGTATGGTAAGGGTCATGCAAATAAAGCCCGGCCCTACCCTACGGCCCTGCCCGATTTAACCCGTAAGGGCTAAGCCCGGCCTGACCCTAAAAGCCCTACCTGGCCCGGCCCTATAATTTATATATTATTTTCATTATTTTCTATAACATAGAAATAAAAATATAAAATCTGTATATGTATCTATTATATTAGAAAATGGGTATAAACCCAATTACCCCTATACCCAATTAGTGTTTGAGGCCCAATGACCCATTTTTGCCCAAGCCAGTTGAATCCAAGACGTATAGGGCATCTGAATATCAATTGAGTTTTCTATAATTCGACCCACCCAAGCTCCCAAATCCAAATCTAGCCGTTTGGAGACTGCGCGGTGCACGCTCGCACGCCGTCGACGATCGAAGGCAAGAAGGCCAAGCCTAGGCTTTCTTCTTCTTCTCTATTCCACTTCCCCATTCTCCTCCAATCCGGCTAGGACGACTTGGCCGCCGCTCTTTTCTTCTCCAATCTTCAGCGTTGATGCCGCCTCTGCCTCCTCCAGCTTCGATGCTGCCTCCGCCTCCTCCAGCATCAAGTACTCGATTCCTCAACAGTTTCGGGGGATCGCGTGTCCAGATCGCCGCTGTCTCTCAGTCTCGCGGCCAAAGACTGAGCCTTCACCTCCAGTCCAAACCCTTGGACTCCATGTCTCCATTCAACTGTTCATGAAGGTGGAGGTGACGTTGGTGATTGAGTGGAGGTTTTGGGTGATGAGCTGGGCTTGGATTTGATTGATGTGAGTGATGGAGGAATTTATTTGCTTCATCTTCCTCTATTATCAGTAGCTGTTATCATTAGTTACGGTTCAAATTTGAGGTTTTGAGTGATGTTTGTGGTTTTCTCATTGGGTTGAGAGAGAGAAGGACCAAATGGTTGGTTTTCTAGTTGGGTTTTCTGAGTTTTTGAGGAAACACTTATTTCTTTTCCTGGCATATTTCTTGTGAATTAATGAAGTCATGATCGATTTTTGGATTAAAGTGTCAAACATTGCTTCATTTTTCTGTAGCCTCAGTGGTTCAGTGGCATTGTGCAATCTCAATTCAATTTCAAGCTTACTACTTGATTAGTTTTAGTTTATGTAAGTTAAACGAAGGCCCGGGCCCTGCCCTATTTGAAAAGGGCTGGCCCGGCCCCTTGTTGAAAGGGCCTTAAGGGTGGGTAAGGGCTTACGTATTGAAGCCAGCCTTGCTCGGTCCGACCCTAAGTTTCGTTGACTTGGTCAAAGCCTTACCCTAAGCACTAAAATTTAGGGTAGGGCTGACCCTAGCCCGACCCATGATGAGGCCTATGTGGGTACAAGAGATACACAACTTCAAGAACACTATTTGAAGGAAACTCTCTCTCTCTCACTTGTTTTGCTACCTAACTACTACCACACTCTCAACAATAAGTGGACACTCTTCACTCTTTACTTGGATGAAGATGATTATTACTTGAATGATTTTGTTCTTGCATTTATTGCCTTTATATAGGCATTGCTCTTTATGAAGTTCAACATTCAATGTATCATGCATGGAAGCAAAGTCAAGCTTCCTCCTTGTTTTATGTTCAATGTTGGCATGTTAATTGAGCATATTTCCTTCCAACATTCAAAAATTGCTGCACCTACCTTAGTTATTCAAAGATGGCAGCAGCAGCCCCAAATCATTCAAAGAAGGTAGCTCTCTTTCAAAGAAGGCAACTACCATTTTTCTTCCTTCCTATTGCAGTAGCCCCATTTTTCTGTCAACATTTGCTGCTGCATGAATCACTCTCCTCCAGATAAGGAGGGACTAATTCAACAATAAACATGTAAGCCCTTCCTCACCTGTGTTTTGAGTTTTTTGGGATGTGATGGCTAATTGTTGTTTAACGTTATGACCTATATAGAAAGAGCTGGGGAGCTTTTGGTAGGATAAAGTTTCGAGACTAAAGATATAGGACAGTATAAAAATGGTTTGCGGTGGTGAAGCTACTTGGGAATATTAGATCTGCTGGCTCATCAATATTGGCTGGTAGATGCTCTAAATATTGTCCACCATCATTCTCCATACTCGAATAGTTTGCACAAGAAGGATAAAGATACCAAAGTACACAAAAACGACAACCGTGGTGGTGGAGATCGACCATCGAGCAACACAATGCCATTGGTCTGGTGACGTGAACAAACATCGGTGGAGTACCGGTTCGATAGCTATTCTAGGCATAGAATTAGGTGTATATACCCAGATGGAAAAAAGAGAAAAAGATGGGATATAACAAAGAGGTGGAGCTCTATGAGGATGAGTGAAGTGAAAGTAAACATGGGCATTTGGAGAAGAATTGGCCTGGAGCAAAAAAAACGATATGAAAATGAGACATAAAGCCTAAGATTTGAGACAAAGTTCAGGAAAAACTCACCATAAAGGGTGAAGACACCCTAAACTATTGGATATGAAAACCCCAAGTCCTAAAGCTCAAGCGTCCATTTGGTGTTACAAGTTTCACCACAACTTGAATTGCTCAAAATATTTATAAATTATAAAATTAAAAATCTTAATAAAATCATCTATAAATTGAAAAGGTGTGTGACAATTGAATGATGAGTTTAAAAGATTGCTAATTTTGCACGTGCATAATGTTAAGTACATTTATAATGACAATCGTATTTACAAGATTGTGCATTGAAATATTTTTCTATTAATAATGACAATCTTATCACAGAAATAACAAAACATAAAACATTTATTTTGCCCCAGGCAAGAAATTGGTTCCCCCATACGGAACGAAAAAAGGAAAGACACAAAATGGTTGACCGGCGCTTCTCTAATTCCGAATTACCGAAGCCCCTTTACCAGAGCGAGACAAGTTACCAAACCCAGAGCTAAACTATAAACCTCACAGTTTTCCCTGAATCGTGGGATAGTAAAAAGTAAAAAAACCCATTCTCCCACTAAACCCTGTAAAGACAAGACGAGAGTCTCTGAAGTCCCGTGTAACTGCTACCGCTGACGGAATACCAAAGTACAAGAACAACCCAAAACAACCAAACTCTTGTCTCTGTTGCGTTCAACTTTGTTTCACCTTCAAATTTTGTGGGCAACCAACCAAATTGGTGTTGCCCTTGTTTGTCTTAGTGGGGAGCCAGAATGGTATGGTGTACTTTCTGTGTCAAAAATGTTGAAGGAACCAGCGATGCTGGTAGGCTGTGAGTAGTCTCACTCACCCTTTTTCTTTCTCCATCTCCATTTAACTTGATTGCTTTATTGTTGTTTGCAGTTGTAATTGTTTGATTGTTTTTGTAGATGGTGTTCCGGATGTGGCAAGGTTTTAGAGGATCACATTTTCTCTGAGGAACCCACTTTCGTTAAGAATGCGGCGGGCCAGGTATTATTGGGTCTTCTTCTACATATCTGTTGTTCTTGATTATCACTGGGTTGATATTGTTGCGTGTATTCTGCAGAGCCAATTGGCTGGAAGATACGTGCGCTCCAGGGAAAGCGAAATCTCAGCTTCTCGTGAAAGGATACTCGAAAATGGTCTGTTTTCTTGCGTTTTTGCTCTTTCAATGTTTGGCTTGTTCAAGCTTTTCTTGGAGTAACCTTATGCAATTAGCCTGGGATTCCTTGGAGATATGTACCGTCTTCCGAAAAAGGATAATTGAAATTTTGCACTAGGTGTTTGGGTCAGTGGATAAGTAAAGTCAGGGTCTGGTGTTAGAGGTGCAACTTGAAAGTAGACGAGTTGAAGGGATTATGCAGTAGAGTTTTATGGTGAAATAAACTAGAGTTGAGTATGTACTTTTTTTACGTTTGGATTCATGCTTTTACCCAATTGTTCACAAACTTGACATCCAGGCACGAGGATACAAGGGAGGCAACTACTTTGCATTTGTTTACAGACCTTAGAATCGTACCACACTTCGTGGTACTTGTTCTTTTGAAATAGGCGCTCTGTTCCTATTGGTTGCTTACTTGCTCTTCAGAGTTACTCAATTTTTCACAAGTTTAGATGGTTAAATTACAGATTTAACCTCTGAAATCTTAATGAAGTTTATCATGTTCAAATGGTATCATAGTTACATAAGAAATGACGGTCAGGAGTTACTGAAGAATGAAGATGACGATGAATTGGCATATTAACGATCTATCGTTTTTATTTTTATGCTTTTGCAGCCGAATATGAATTGAGATGTATGAGAAATGCTTTAGATATGGGAGACAATGAAGAAATTATTGACATAGCTAAACGCTTTTATAGAGTATGTGTACTATTACTTGAATTTAAGATTCAATACGGTTCTTTATACAGAACTTGTGAACTGTTCAGTTTCTGAATCTGCTTTGCTTTTGTGAAGATTGCGATTGAGCGGAATTTCACAAGGGGCCGTAAGTCAGAGCAAGTACAGGCTGCATGTCTTTACATTGCATGTCGGTAAGACTCTCTTTGTTATCTTGTACATCAATTTTTTGTTCTGCAAATTCTTGTGTAAAATGACCTTAATAAGTTCCCTAGAATGCAGAGGAAATTTGAGAATTTCAGTTATATCCCTTTAGTTTTATAGTATACTTTGATCTTATTCCTTAAAAAATTCATCCATTATAAGAGGAAATATTAAAAGCACAATTATAACATAATTATAAGGCAAGAATCTTAGACTGAATTTCTATGAGCTTGGTGTTTTTTGATCCATAATCTTGCATGGGGTTGATTACCGGACTTCTCTTTGGTTTCAGTGTCATCGGAGTTCAATTTCTGCAATCTTTTTGGATTGGAATACTCTTGTTACTTCTTTCAGTTGATGTTGTGGAGAGTTATCATATATGATTATTTTAGAGATAAACTATGGACTACTTATAGTCCTGTTTTTTTTCCTTCATAGGACATTATGAAGCACATATACGTCAAAACTTGTTGTATCCCGTTGTGGATACTCAGGATACTCTGATACTGTCATACTGCATATACCATTATCCAGTACTTCAAATCTGTTTAGGTTGACTTTTTGCATCTTTGACTCTAGGATACTTCTAATCCACCGGTACTTGCAGATACCTGCTAGCATCTAAGAAAAAAATTTCTGATACAGAATTAATAAAGTTTGTTTATTACAAACTGCAGTTGATAACTTTGTTTTTTTTTTTTTTTCCCATTGAGGTGAAGATCTTGTTCACAGTGCTGTACTGTGTATCTTGATCAAACAATATTGGGGGAATGGGCATTCTACTGGTGTTGGGATAAATGCTACACCAGTTTGAATTTTTTAAACAAGAAGTTTCTTTCTTTTCAGGAAAAAAATGAAAAATCTTCCAGTTAGAGTTCGCTCATGAAGGTTAAATTTCTAATATGCTCAGTCCATCCATTTGACAAAAAGAGAGAGGTTAAATTTTTATAGATGAACTGAGCATATTAGAAATGCTGCAAGACCTGCTGTACTTGGATGTATTTGGCTGAAGCAAATAAAAACAACATATAAGAAGGGTTTTAGACATATTCTTAATAGAAGGAAACTCAAATTCGCTTCTCTTTTATTTATATGTTTTCTTTCCAAAACCTATGATCACCAAGGATGAGAGATATACTGTATGAAGCATAGTAAATCCCAACATTATTAGAGAAGACAGACAATCTGTGCATTATCTTTACTTGGACATTATGAAATTGGTGGCTTTTTCCAGTTAAATTAGTTTGACCAGTATTAAGATCGATTGCGATTTTGGTCTGCTTTATGGTCATTCAGTGGTACTGCTGGTTTTCCCTTTCTTATATTGTGCTAAATTTGGTAGCTGTTGTGAAGAGTCTTGCTTCTCATATTCAGCTGTTCGTTGGTCTCAGAGTTTTAAAGATCCTTTCTTTCAGCTGTCTTCTGTGGATTCCTTATCCACCATTATTCTAATAAATTGTCATTTCTTCACAAAAGTAAAAGGAAAACTTGTGCCATACCGGTGTTATTTAGTTTTTATAATTAATTTTGTTTGCTCTTAATTTAATTTTCTTATCCATATCCAAATACAGCCATAATGTTTCCAAGAAAATATCCAAATATAGCCAAAAAAAATGAGAACTGATTATGAACTTGAATCTTGTATTGCAGGGAAAAGAAGAAGCCGTATCTTCTCATTGATTTTTCGAACTACTTGAAGATAAATGTGTGAGAAAGTCTTTCTTATTTGTTCCCCTTCTCCTTTCTCCATGTTCTCATGCTTCTTAGTAATGACATTCTGATTGATTTTATTTTATTAACCCTCGATAGCTGTGGTTTGGATCTAATATTCCTTAAGTATATTAAACCAAAACTTTATCTGATTGATTTTTCTTATATGCTTTCTCCTTTGATTCTCTGATGCTTCTCAGTAATGACACTTTGACTGATTTGATTGTGATTTAACCCTCAAGAAATGAGTTTTGGGTTTTTATAATCTCATATGATTTTATTTGCAGCTATGTGCTGGGAGCTGTGTTTTTACAACTTTGCAAGGCTCTGAGGCTTGATGAGCACCCAATTGTTCAAAAACTTGTTGATCCTTCCTGGTTTATTCATAGATTTGCTGAGAGTAAGTGCTTGCTACTGTAACATCACATTGCTTTCTCATCCTAATATATATGGAATAAAAAACTCCATATGTATTTGCTTTAGTCAATTTCCAACACAAGGTTATCTCTTAAGCAGTGTGACATCATTTTAAATGAATTTTTCAATATTTCTAAATAGTGTTGGTTCTCTCTCTGCGACAGAAGTATGAACTCCAAAAACTTGAGGTTTCCTTCTGATTGCATCAGATTGAAATTGTGCGAAGCGGAAATTAATGTCACTTTGATGCAAGAATCTTGGCAGATTCTGTTGATCGATTTGCTATTGACTAATGGTGCAAGAATCTTGGCAGATTCTGTTGATAGATTTGCTATTGACTAATGGTGCAAGAATCTTGGCAGAAGTAGTTGGTAGATTTGTTGTTTGCTTTGGCAGATTTGCTGTTTGACTTTAATGTCTTCATTAAATGTGGTAGTTGTCTGTTTGCTTTAATAATTGTTGTCTAGAAGGGTCTAAGGGATAGCTGAAAGTAGTATAAAAAGGGGTTTCGCCCAGACTTGTAGAATCAGTTTTAAGTTCAGTTCTAAAGCACTATCAAAGTGTTCTCTTATTGAGATATTTCAAGGCTTTTCCCAGATTTTCCTTAGAAATCTAGGCTCCAACGGTGTTTGGAGTAAACTTACCTAGCTTTAAGTGTTCAGTTCCACACTTATTGCTGTGTTTCTATTTTCATTTACATCAAGTGGTATCAGAGCTGCTCTAGGTCTGTGATTATTGCGGATCTATGGCTACTGGGCGAGGACGTGCTGCTCAAGGAGGCAACAATGCCACAGAAACCAATCAAGTAGCTGCTGGAAATGCTGCTGGGCGAGGAGGTTCTGTTCAGGGAGTCAACAACGCCTCAGAGACCAATCAAATAGCTGCTGGAAATGTGGCAACAAGGGAGGATCTGGAAAACTTGCAGCAGCAACAAAGGCAACTGCAAGATCAGATTACTCAACTGTGTACGAGGCTAGAGCAGTCAGGTGTTCTTGCTTCTCAAGACCAGAATCTAGAGAGACAAAGAGGTCCCCAAGTGAATGTATACCAAAGAAGGAACGTGAGAAATCAACCAGCATTGGAAAGGTACCAACAGAAACCTTTAGAGGGTGACTTCGGATGAAGAAGAAGCTGGAAATTTCCGAATGGGATGTCCACCGGTATTCAATAGGCAGGTTGATCAAGATCCATGGCTGAAGGTAGAAATTTCTCATTTTTCGGGTGAGGAACAACCAGAGGAAGTCTTGGACTAGTTGAATGAAGTGGAAAGGGTCTTTGAGTACCTGGAGATGCCGGAACACAAGAAGGTCAAGGCTGTAGCTGTCAAATTGAAGGGTTATGCTTCTTCTTGGAATTGGTGCTGTGCTAAGTCAAGAAGGAAGGCCAACAGCATTCTATAGCGAGAATTTTATACCATCATTCAAGCTTTACGCTATTGGCAGCACTACTTGATTCAATGTGAATTTGTCTTATTCACAGATCACGAGGCCTTGAAGCACGTCAATAGCCAGAAAAGGTTAAACAGGAGACATGCTAAGTGGGTCTCTTTCCTCCAGCAGTTCAGTTTTGTATTGAAGCACAAATCTGGAGTAAGCAACAAAGTGGCTGATGCTCTTAGTCGAAAGACCTTACTATTGAACACCATGTCAACTACTATTGAAGGATTTGAATCTTTCAAAGAATTGTACCCAGCTGATCCATACTGCGGTTCGATTTGGAGCAGATGCAATGATGGCCAACATGGGGTATTTGTGCTGCATAGTGGATTTCTCTTCAAAGGGAATCAGCTTTGTATTCCAGATTGTTCCCTACGAGAACTGATCATTGAGGATATGCATGCTGGTGGCTTGGGTGGTCATTTTGGAAGAGTCAAGACATACGCCATGATTGAGCAAAAATATTTTTGGCCCAAAATGCGGCGTGATGTTTATAGATTTGTCGACAGATGCCAAATCTGTCAGGAATCCAAAGGAGGTGTGCAGAACATTGGTCTTTATACACCATTACCCGTTCCATCAGCACCATGGGAGGATGTAAGCATGGATTTCGTGGTGGGGCTGCCTAGGAGTCAAAGAGGGATGGATTCAATCTTCGTGGTGGTTGATCGGTTCTCAAAAATGGCACATTTTATTAGCTGTAAAAAGACGATGGATGCTTCAAATATTGCTAATATATACTTTCGAGAAATCATCCGTCTACATGGAGTGCCTAAATCAATCACTTCTGATTGAGATTCCAAGTTTTTGTCTCATTTCTGGAAAGCTTTATGGAAGAGGCTTGGAGCAAAGTTACAATACAGCAGCGCCTACCATCCTCAAACTGACGGGCAAACAGAAGTTATTAATAGAAGTTTGGGCAGTTTGCTGCGAAGTTTAGTTAGAGAAAACCCGAAGCAATGGGAGGCAGTTATTGCACAAGCAGAATTTGCTTACAACTATTCGAGAAATCACACTACAGACAGGAGCCCTTTTGAAATAGTGTATGGGAAACAGCCAATGCACTTTCATGACTTAATCCCTATACCAGAAGTTGGAAAGGGGAGCATAAAGGGGGAAACAGTGGCTGCAAAAATGCAAGAGCTGCATGATGACATAAGGCTGAAAATTGAAGAGTCAAATGCTAAATACAAGGAGTATGCAGATAAGAAACGACATCCCTGCAGTTTCCAAGAAGGAGATATGGTCATGGTTCATTTGCGTAGAGAAGGCACCCAGCTGGTTCCTACTCTAAGCTAAGTAAACGAAAGATTGGGCCTTATAGGATTATCAAGAAGTTTGGAGACAATGCTTATGAGGTTGATTTACCAAAGCACTTGGGTATCCACTCTACATTCAATGTTTCGGATCTATACCCACTCAACAGCGGGGATGTTAAGGAAAGCTTTGATCAGCCGTAAACTCGAGGACGAGTTTTTTTCTGAGTTTTTTTTCTGGGGAAAGGGAGAATGATGCAAGAATCTTGGCAGATTCTGTTGATAGATTTGCTATTGACTAATGGTGCAAGAATCTTGGCAGAAGTAGTTGGTAGATTTGTTGTTTGCTTTGGCAGATTTGCTGTTTGACTTTAAATGTCTTCATTAAATGTGGTAGTTGTCTGTTTGTTTTAATAATTGTTGTCTAGAAGGGTCTAAGGGATAGCTGAAAGTAGTATAAAAAGGGGTTTAGCCCAGACTTGTAGAATCAGTTTTAAGTTCTAAAGCACTATCAAAGTGTTCTCTTATTGAGATATTTCAAGGCTTTTCCCAGATTTCCCTTAGAAATCTAGGCTCCAATGGTGTTTGGAGTAAACTTACCTAGCTCTAAGTGTTCAGTTCCACACTTATTGCTGTGTTTCTATTTTCATTTACATCGCACTTCAATTAATAGTTTACATTTGCAAATATGCTTTGTAGGTTTACCAGGAGGAAGGGATAAAGGGGTTATGCAAACTGCACAAAGGATTATCACAAGCATGAAACGGGATTGGATGCAGGTGAGAACTCACTTTTAGTGTTTTATCTTGATATATTTTTGGTGTCAGGTGCTTTGATGGTCGTCCTAGGAGGTTGAATGTATCATATGACAAATCTTTAATTGTTTCCAGACAGGCAGAAAACCCAGTGGACTATGTGGTGCTGCATTATATATATCAGCACTTTCACATGGTCTCAAGTGCTCCAAATCTGATATTGTAAGTCAGATTCAGTTGCTACTCTCTGCTTTGTCAAAGAAGAAATTATTATTACATGCCTTTGTCATACCTGTTGGAATGGTTACGATACTGTTTTATTTTACCATCTTTTGAACTTCATTTTTTTTTTTTGGGTAAAGAGCTGTCGACATGAATATGATTTTAATTTTTAGTTAATGAAAAAGTCTGAATGAGTTCATATTGTTTTATAGTGCGACATCTTGTTTCTTTTGAAGCTCCTGCTTTTGCTATATATATGACAACTCTTTTTTCCTGTTCCTTTACGCTTTGAAAGAGACTTCAAAAGTTCCAGTATTCCTTTTTCCATTTTATTTGATGTATATCATATATTTTTTTCCAGATCAAAATTGTACATGTTTGTGATGCTACATTGACTAAGCGGCTGGTTGAATTTGAGAATACAGAATCTGGGAGCTTGACGGTATGCTTTCATTAATCCCTACATTGATAATTGCGACTTTTCCATTTTTGGCCATTTTACTACAATATGTGAGTACAGCGATAGATGCACATTTTGATAGGCAATGGTTTGAAACAGGGTTGGAAAGTTGGTAGAAGGTTTATCTTTATAGAGGAGGCATCTTACCTTTATTATTCGTCTTGATTTAAAAATTCAGAAAGGGGTTTCTAGGAAGGTGGAGAATCTTTGAGGGATATGCTTTCAAACACGGGAGGAAAGGAATAAGGCTTTGCAGGCTAAGTGGTTTTGGAGATTCCCGATATGAGGGAGTCACTGTGGCATGCTAATATTAGAAGCAAGGATGTATCTTATGAAATGGGTGTGATTCAAATATGATTGAGAGGGGTGATGTCAAAGACCTTGAAAGGATCTTTCATAGGGTATGAAGGTTTTCTAGATTGTTGCAAAATGGTGGTGGGGAGGATTGTGGGTCGGAGAGGAAGCGTTCATAGGTCTTTTGACTAGGTTATAGAACTTGTCGAATTTCCTCGGTGACAAGTAGCTGATGTGGCAGAGGGTTTGAGTTTCAGATTGATTTGTTACATGTGGTTTAGAAGGAATTTATATGACCTAGAGATGGAAGAGCTGATTTTACTGTTATGGAAATGGGAAGATGTTTGATAGGTCACATTAATGTTGACATTCAAGGTTGTGGAGTCTAGAATCTGCACGAGTATGTGTGTGTGTGTGTCTATATATATATACAGCTTCTAAAAGTAACCTTTGGGTTGCTTCTAAAATCTGCTGCAAGTGACTCATAATTTTCAATTAAAGCTGCTTTTTATTTATTTACCAAACACAATATAATCTAAAATTTTAGACAAAAGCTGATTTTTTTTAAAAGCAAAACAATCCCAAACGGGGCCTTAGTCTGTAGACTAGTAGATCAGTGGCCCATAGTGATCTCAATTTTTGATAGGACTAAAAGGTGGGTGGATAGACTCAGGTGTCCCACTTGCAATTTGCAGATACCACTAATATTTTTGTTTTTGTTTTTGTTTTCATTTGAGGGAATGAGGTCAGGTTTATTCACCTGGTTCACATTCTTGAGTTAGGCCGATTTTGGGTCTAGAGAAAATATGTCTGAGAGTGTGTAGTGGTCTTAACATTGAGTGGTCCTAATAACTTTTAGGTCATAAGATTGTTGTTATTTATCTTTTACCTGCAGTTGTACAATAGGAATGGACTCCTTCTCTGCTATTTGTAATAATAGCAGGTTTACTTTTCTTGGAAAAAATTAAAAATAGTGGTGGAGATCACTTTTGGTGAAAGTTTATCAAGCTGGTCATGTCAGCTTACTTTTTAACAAGAAGTTAAGGATCATGAATGTGATTTCATATTTGCTTGATTATCTTGTAAACCTAAAAGTTGTTTCTTCTCTAAAATTTTCCTTTCAATGCATTTGTTTGTGAAATTACGAGTACTGAATCGATTTGTTCCAATTTGGAATCTGCTTTTTTTAGATTGAAGAGTTCCTCGTGAAGGCAAAGGAACTGGATGAATTAAGCAAACAACCAATAATGGCTGATAAAATGGATAACACAGATGGTGGCCTGTGTGAACACAAGATCCTTTGTGAACATAAGGATAGTGGAAAACCTTTTGCGTATGGACTTTGTCAAACCTGTTATGATGATGTGAGTCCATATTTCTTCTCTCATGCTCCAACGATAATTTAAATCCCTACTCTATTTTACTTTAACAGGTTGGTGTAGTTTATGACAATTTCAGGTGGACTTGACGGAGGGTCTAATCCTCCAGCTTTCCAGCGTGCCGAAATAGAGAGATTGAAAAAAGCATCTGCGGAGCTTAATGCTAATGACTCTGGCATCGATACCATTGCTTGTCAAAGCCTTGACAACAGTGATCAGTCATCCAAGGTAACTGTTTAATTTAATTGTTATATTAGCTGCTACCTCTACAGTAATTATAAGTAAAGTTACAATAAGGATGATTCTTATAAAAAAACTGACCATATACAATCATTTTGGCTGGAATCGTATACAGTAATTTATGCAAAGTGCGGGGAGTCATGATTGAACTTTTATTCTGCTTTTCATTTCTATGAATTAGTAGTTTAATAGTCATGGAATTGCTTGGCTTTTCTTTTATTTTTATCTGCAAGGGTATTGGTTTTTATAAATAAGAACTGGACCATGTAAAGTATGGGGAGTCATGATTGAACTACAAATACTGAGGCAGCAATGATTCTGCTTTCTATTTCTAAGAATTATTAATTTAACAGGCAAGAAATTATGTGACTATTCTTTTTCTTTGTCTCTCCAAGAGTAGTGGTATAAATAAGAACTGGACTATGTAACTGACTTGTAATGGTAGCCAAATGGTTTAGAATTCGGCATAACTATGTCATAGTCTGGCCTCTTGTGTATCCTTATCAGTTGAAAAGCATTGTGCCATCGGGTGAAAGATTAAAAAAAAAAAAAGGGTGAAAGCTTAGTAGCAGTGTTGTGTGATGTTTTAGGTGATCTAATACTGGATAGAAAAAGGCGTGTTTCAAAGAAAAGTCCGAGGAGTGAGGCTTATGTGATAGAGTCAGGTTTTGGGTTCTTTGTGGGCTTTGGTAGCTGCTGAAGTTAGAGACATTTATTGTTTTTTGTTAAATAAGAAATCCTTCATTTGGATTGAAAAGCATAGCTTGTTGATTTTTGGGGACCTGTTTTTGGTTAGATGGGTTGAGTTGTACACTGTAGCTAATTAAACTGATATATGATGTGCAGTACCCTCCCCCAATATTGTTAGATTGGAAGCATACTGTGCAAGTGTTTTTGAAAATAAACAGTTGGTGAGTTTGGTGATTGTTAATTCATTTGCATGCGGAAGAACTAAGCCCTCAATGAGTTGATTTGTTTCAAATTGGCTCTTTGGTTTTGGAATTGAAGGGTCTTGATTTCTCCGCATGTAGGGTTTACTTGTGTTGTGGCACTTTCTTAAGATGTTAGTCGGATGTTATTGAAGGTTTTGTACGTGTTAAGCATGTTTCCTTGATTTCTGTTATGTTTGATATAGGTCTTATGAATGGGTGGGGCATTTTCTCTAAAGCTGGTTTTCTACATTGAAGCATGCCCTTAAGATAATTTTTTTCCAGAACTTTTGTTGCTTGTTGGTTATTAATGGTACTTGTTGTACATTATAAGCCATAATTGTTGTTCACTGACTTATCAAATTGTGTCTGATTTTCTTTTGCTCATTTCATTTGTAGTTTGAGAAAGAGAACTACACAAAATCAGGAAGTGAGAATGAAGGACTGCTGTTTATGGAGCCTGAAAGTGACGGTTGGTTTCTCTATCTCTCTCTACCCGTCCTCTCCTTTTCATTCTCCATTTGGTTTCTCTAATTCTCATAGATTACATCCCCAATGAATTCCAACGAGGTTTTAGGGGATGGGTCAGGCCCATTGTTTTCTCTCATGTGGTCTGGGGCCTGAACCCCTTTAATGTACATCCCTAGCTATTTGCTAGAATTTCCTTCCTCCTAAAGATTATATGATTCTGCAGGGGGCCTTGGTTTTGAACCTCGGCCCAGGAAGTTGTCTGAGGCATTTTTTTTTTCAGGAGAAAAAATAAAAAAAATCGTCAAATGGTATAGTATAGTATAGTGTGGTGTCTTGGCTGAAAATGTAATGTTTTAGTGTGTGTGGTGTGATGTGTGTCTAACTTTGTTCTGCTGGACGTCTTAGCTGAAAATGTAATGTTTTAGGGGCAGCTATGGAGAATACAGCTGTTGAGACCGGAACTGAAGCCTGTGATGATGAGTCTGACAACTTTTCAGATATTGATGATCTGGAGGTGCATAACTACTGGACTGAATTCCGTAATATCTTTTCTAGTCTTGATAATCCCATACTGATCATATAAAAAAAAATTGATAATTAGAGATTAGAGATTCTATACTCCATATTTGCACAAACTTCTGGTGGTACCAAAAATATGTTCCCCATAGACCCATATAACTACTGCTCACGTTATATTTGTATGTACTATTTAAGATAACTTGTACTGTTGGATCACTACTCTAAATTTAGGATCTTGCGCAGGTTGACGGCTACCTTCTTAATGAAGAGGGGAAACGCTACAAAAAGATGATTTGGGAAGAAATGAATCGTGAGTACATTGAGGTACTCTAATTGATTATGCCCTTAATTACCATTTATTGTGTTTCTAAAATTAGTAGTTTTGCATTCCAAATATGATAAATGATGATGTATATTTAGTATATTGCCATCAACTCTAAATCTGGATTTCTAGATCTAGAGTTTAAATTATTTCTGGTCAACGTGGTGATATCATGTGGAAGATGTATTTTTGCTGAATTTAATTATTTCTGGTCAACGTGGTGATATCATGTGGAAGATGTATTTTTGCTATAGATTAAATTCAGTGGTTGGACAACTAAAGAAACTTTATTGGGCAATAACAAATGCAAATTCTTTTAATATTTAGTGATTGTTAATTGATTTTAGCGCTTCTAGGTTTAGCATGATAAGTTAAATGTAGTAAACTAAATAGTTGTGGATATTCAATGCTTTGCACTTAAATTAGCTATGTATTGGATAAGATCCCAAAGTGTTTGATGAATGCATGACCTGTGGTAAACTCAGTCTCAGTGTTTTAGCTTATAGGAAATGAGGATTTTACATTAAGAAGTGCAAACGCTATGGATAACAGGATAAGTAGTCGACTTGGGGAAAAGCATGACACACTGAACATAGTGAGATACACTCCTTCAAGACCTCTTCTTTCCTAGCTTGGCAGCTTATTCTTTTCCTCTCCAACCATACCTAAATAAATGCTAGTTGCCAAAGAGTAACAAGTAACAACTCTCTCTTGGCTTCCACTCTCATGAAACCCTCACTCAACTAGGAATAATAATCCATGGAACGGTCCACTTCAAACCAAAACCAAGCCATATCTATTCCAAACAATAGAGCAATATATACAGTCAATTCATGATTCATGTGCTGGGTACACACCACGCCTGAATGAGTCAATGACGCTATGAAATCCTTTTTCCAAAGCATCTTATAAGTATGACTTTTACTATGAGTCACTACCTAAGCTAGAAGTCGACCCCTGAAAGTAGTCAGGTCAAGTAGTCTTCCAACTTACTTTACAATGAGCACAATGGAGTTTCTTTTATGATCTAACATCAAAAGAAAAAGGTATCCGGAAGAAACAATGTCGGACCCATTAATAGACCAATGTATAGGATCAAGTTGAGTAGAAGTGAAGGCAATTTTACATTTACATTATATGTATTGTATTATTAGAAGTTTGTACCATAGGTTTGGCTAGTGAGTTTCATTTGTCTACCAAGGCTGGAACTCTGGAAGTGATACGAGTTTACAAGAATGCAAAGTTTAGTTAGAGAAGGCATTGTATAGGGAAGTGACCCAATCTTTCCAAGGATTTTCAGAAGCTTGCAACACGTGTACATATGCATGTATGTACACATATGCATTGCATTCATACTCGGAACTGATGTGCAACAGATCTGCATGGTCCCTACGCAAAAGTGAAGAAGAAAATAGTTCATTGCAATGGCCTCAGTTGGGGTATAGTGGTAGACATGACTCACATAGTCACATGAGATGCAGCCATTTCTAACATTCTAAAGCTTAGTTGATTCATGGATTATGTGTATATTGGTTGTGTCATCCCATTTTATTATCCTTTTATATTGATCTGTTGTATAACTCATTCCTCTAGTGAACTTTTACAGGAGCAAGCAGCGAAGGAGGAAGCAGCTAAGGCTGCTATGGATATCAATTGTCCAGAAGGTGCAAAGAAACTTGCGCAAAATACTGAAGCAGCTGTTGCCAAGAGAAAAAAGGTCTTTTATTTCATATCTTTCTTATCTTTCAATTTTTTTGGATGTGTTTTCAAGTTTACTAGATAAAGCGTGTTATTATTATAATTACGAGAAGGAAAGTAACTGGCCCCATATACTGGCCTTGTGGCACGTGCGTGTCAATTTACTTTTTTTCTTTATATATATATACACACACACACACAGAGTCCAGCTACACTAAAGACGTCCTTATCTAGCCTTATATACGGATTTCCGGTTTTCACCCACTTTCCGATCACATGTTCATAGTTTTTAGGTCCTAATGTATAGATCACATCTGCAAAATTTCAGTCAATTTGGTGATCGTTAAGGCATCTAAAACTGCAAATTACAACAATGTAAACGAACGGTTCCGGTTCGACAGATTCGGTTCGTTCGTGTAAATTGCAGTTTTGGACGCCTTAACGATCACCAAATTGGCTGAAATTTTGCAGAGGTGATCTATACATTAGGACCTAAAAACAGAACGGTTAAAATGTGAAAATGTGATTTGAAAGTGGGTGAAAACACCGAATCCGTACCTAAACCTTAGGTAAGTACATCCTTATCTGAGAAAAATCATATATATATATATATATATATATATATATATATATATGGAGCGGTCCCAAAGAGAACGTCTGCACTCTAGCGAAAGTGCGGACGGCGACGCTGCAGCTAAGATCTGGGTGCGACGGAGCGGCGGGGCTTGCCGGACGGAGGCCAGGGGTAGGGCGGACCGGTCTGCAGTCGAAGGAGTCGCCGGTGACGTGGTTGCAGTGCTGCCCAGAAACCTGCAGTTGCAGGTGACGTTGTTGCCCAGAACCTACAACCTCGATCTCCTCCGACCTCGATCACTGCCCAGAGCCATTTGGGATGCCTTCGGCCTCCGTCCGTCAAGTCTGGAGCCACTGTTGCCTCTTGAAACGCTGCTGTGTCGCCGTCCACACTTTAGCGAAGTGCGGACGTCCGCTTCAGAACGGCCCATATATATATATATATATATATATATATATATATACAGCGCTTCTCCACTGCAGACGTCCGCAGTTTTTCTTAGGTATGGATTTTAGGTTTTGACCCACTTTTCGATCATATTTTCACATCTTAACCGTTCGGTTTTTAGGTCCTAATGTATAGATCACCTCTGTAAAATTTCAGCCAAATTGGTGATCGTTAAGACATCTAAAACTGCAATTTACAACAATGTACACGAACGGTTCCGGTTCGGCAGATTCGGTTCGTTCGTGTAAATTGCAGTTTTGGATGCCTTAACGATCACCAATTTGGCTGAAATTTTACAGAGGTGATCTATATATTAGGACCTAAAAACTAAACGGTTAATATGTAAAAATATGATCGAAAAGTGGGTCAAAACTGGAAATCCGTACTTTTTTTCTTAGGTGCGGATATCCGCACCTGAGCGAGAGATATATATATATATATATATACACACAAATATATAGATCTTATTCAGAGCGGAGCTCCGCTTTGAAATTATAGTGCGCATTTAGAGTTTATAGTCACTTTTCGGTCGCATATCCACATCTTGATTGTTCAATTTTTAGGTACTAATGAATAGATCATCTTTGCAAATTTTCAGCCAAATTAATGATTGTTAAGACATTGATAACTGTCTTAAAGCTAGTATGGTTCAGGTTGGACAGATTCAGTTCGTCCATTGGTTTAAGTGAGTTAGATACCGTAAACATGATCAATTTGACTGAAAATTTATAGAGATGGTCTATATATTAGTACCTAAAAACTGAACGGATATATAATTTTATCATTAAGTTTTTCTGTTCAAACAATTTAATCAATGATAGAAAATTGTAGGGATTTCAAAAAGTCAACCTCAAGGCATATTTGCTTAATTAATATTATTATTCTAATAATAAAATGATATTGAGTTCTCCATATTAGTGCTGCAGCCAAGGCTGCACACGGTAGAAAGACCTTGTAAATATTAGGGCTGAAAAATCCCCTACTTACAGAAAAGCAAGAGTAAATACAAGCTAACTGGAAGAAACAGAAATAACATGTCTATCTACTCCTACATTTGCTAAAACGAAACAGATACTAAGTACAGAAAACCCTGAAGAAAAATGAATAGCAATCTATAACTGAAAACAAATTAATATGCCTAGTTACAAAGAGCACTAAAATCAAGGAAACTGATTCTGCTTCATTAAAAATGAAAGTTTTGAGAACTGTCTTCTCTTTCTGAAGCTTGGTGGTGCCCAACTTTATCGACTCGTTTTCTTCTAACAGTTTATTTCTTTGATCTTTATTTTTTATACAGAACCTACTCATAAAAGTCTTGAAGGCCACAAATTTTGCGAAATCATTTCTTTTCCATCCAAAATTTCCAAATATTAAATGACATGCTCCTTTTATTTTCTTGAGAAGAATATTACATGATTTTCCCAAGTTTTATTTTAACAGCTGGTGTAGAAATTGAGAAATTTTTTCGGACAGTTGTGGCGGAGATAAAAGTGCATTTATAGTTATGATGATGGTCCTAATGTGAGAATACTGGAATGTAATTGCCCTCATATAGCTTGCATGATATGGAGGATAAGTTTTGCAATATTGCATATATCACTCTCACAGACCATAATTTGTCAATTTTATAAACCTTAACTTTATGATTTGTAATTTTCAGGAGAGGCAACTAGCTAGAGCAGCTGAAGCGAAAAACTCTACTCCAGCTCAGACTGCTGCAGAAGCTGTCCACCAAATGCTAACTAAGAAGGTAATGGTAACTTTCTATAAGGGAAAAATAAATGTTGAACAGACTGGTGATCAATATTTTTCATCCACCGCTGCATGCATTTTCTTTTATTCATATATTTTTTTCATTGTGCGTTTCTAAACCATAGTACCAAGTTCTGATCGATTCTAACCTGGTTTCCTTGCAGAGACTAAGCTCAAAAATCAACTTTGATGTCCTGGAGAATATGTTCGAAACATCTGTATGCATCTCTCCTTATTGGTTTCTCTTATTAATTGACAATGAATTACTTTTTCATTTCTTCGCATGCGTGCCCATGACAAGTTCCATAGATGCCAGAAATGAAAGTAGTAACAGATTGTTGATCCCTCATACCTATTTCACTTATTCAACTTTGGTACATTTTCTCTTTTAGTGCTAAGAAATGAGAATTCCATCAATATTTATGGAAAAACAGTGAGGAACAAAACCAATCCTAATCAACTCCCAGAAAACTAATATGAAAGGAACCTATCTATTTCTCATGCATATGTGGATTCGTGTACTTATTTATTATTTTGCTTGTGTATGCAGGAGGCTCCTGATGTCTCCCAGAAAAGAAAATTTGATTCACATCTTGATAATGACGATAAGATGCCCCATGACAGTGAAGAGCTTGAATTTGATGCATACAAAGATGATGACTTGGGTATGGAACATGAATATGGGGATGAAGAAGGAATTGAAGGAACAGGCTTCAACAATTACGGTTATGTTGATGAAGTAGACGAGTACAATGATCGTGATTATGATGATTTCTGAGATAGCTGTTCGTCACCATGTTTTCAGCGTCCTAAAATTTTGAAGTTGCTTTGATTTAGTTGGCGGTGGCATGGCCGACCCTTGGGGTAGGCCAAAATGGCGGCAGCCTCAACCCCAAATTTTGACTCCCGGCGGTGACTTACGCTCCAACCATGCATGTATCATTTCAGAGATGGTATAGGAAAATTTTCATTGTTTGTAAATAAAGTTGTATTTTTTTTTTGATGAGAAAATAAATAATAAATAAATATTATTTACTACCCCAATAAATGACCTTAATCAAATACTCCAAATTTTAGTGAAGTGTGAATAAGACTGGAGAATTTCCTGTTTTGTATTATAACAATATTTTCTTTGGTACCCAATAAAACTTTGTATTTTATATTGTGTTATTTTATACAGTTGAAAGATTAAGGTCTGCAATTTTTTTTCTATTTTATACTTTCCACCCCTTGTGCCTTTCTCATCTTCATCTATATGGCTTTAACTCTCATACAGTAAAATCTCGATAAGTGGTATTTATTAAATTAATAATCTCGATTTTGGGGAGAGCTTGTAATAAGAACCATTAAAATGAGGATTTCATGAGGACTTTATAATTAACGGTTGGGAGACTTACTTTTCAATTACATTACAGCAAATTAACCGGTAGATGTTTATGTATGCATAAGTAGATCATTTATGAAAATTTTATTCCAAATTGCTAGCTATTAATGTATCAGACTAGAAAAATTTTATTCCAAATTGCTAGCCATTAATGTATCAAACTAGATCAAATCAATGGATGAACCAAATCTGTCAAACTTGAACCATTCACGTTCATAATTGATAAATCACAATTATGAATGCCTTAACGATTTTCAATTTTGTTGAAAAATTGCATAAATGATTTGCACATGAATATTTAAACATCTAACAGTTGATTTGTGGAAATGTGATTGAAAAATTGGTCTCCCAAGAAAGTCCTCATTTTAGTGTTCTCATCAGAAGCTCTCCCCCTCAATTAGGGGGGGTGCATTGTATTTGGATTTGTGTGGAGTTTTTTTTACATGACAGACTTTTTCAAAAGTCCATAGACTCCATAAAAAGTTCAAACTTTTTTGATTTCTTAAAACCATTGACTTTTAACACAGATTTTTTACTGATTTATAAAATCTACAGATTTTATATGAATGACTTCTATAGATTTCACAATACTTATAAAAAAGAAAAACCAAGCTAGTTTATTAGTCAGAGAATAAAATACGATGCGGTAGCTATGTTAACTAATGTCCCTTAGCATAGAAATCAGAGAAGCTCAAATAATGTCATGATACAAACATATAAGAAAATAAAGGAAAAACCTCCAAATATAATCAACCAAACCAAAAGGTACCAAAAAAAGAGAAGAAAAAAAAACATTGATGAAGTTCCATGCTAAAGAAGCAGACGCTTCTGAAACAATGATATGATTTATTCTTCTCCTTCATTTTCACTTACTCGATTGTTGGCATTTGGTTGGACATTTGTCCACATATGAGTAGCAATACTCATTCTCCATTCATTAGCATTCTCTTTTTGCTGATGTTGGGTTTGAAAATCATCCCATTCAAAATTATCTTCGTGATTATCTATCAGATCTTCTTCTGGTTCAGGAGGAAATTCATCTGAAAGGAATTCCTGTCGAAGAAAATTGTGCAGTCCTGCACAAGCCAATACTAGTTCTGCTTGTGTCTTATATGGAACTTGTGGTGTTGATTTGAAGATTGTAAAACGCGACTTAAATATTCCAAATATTCTCTCAATTACGTTCCTCAAGGAAGCATGGCAAAAATTGAATAACTCAATTGCATTGACAGGATGGTTTCCTTCACCACCAAAATCATTGAGATGATATCGAGTACCTCGAAATAGAGCTAAAAACCGGCGTCGGTTTGGAAATCCGCAGTCCCCTATGTAATATTTACTTAATAATAAAAAACATGGGCAATTAGTATGTTATATATATATATATGTGTGTTATATGACGTAAATTGTAATAAATATTCTGAAATTTTTTTATGCACCTAAAACTATACCTGGTGGCACTTTGAGACCATTTCGTCTAGAAATCGCAACATTCAACACTTTTGAATCATGAGCGGAACCCTTCCATCAACTAATCACATATATGAACTGTAAATCAAAGTTACAAGCTGCTAATACATTCTGTAATATCTTCCCATGACGATTTCAATATCTGCTTACCTCACGTCCAACTACCATTGCTAGAATATGTGTACCATTTATAGCTCCGATGCAATCCTGAAACAATGAAAAAAGATATACAATAGCTGAAAAGAAAAAATGGAATAATATCTTCATTACTGTACAATGAAATAAATAACCATCCATATAAGTTGCATTGCTTACCTTAAAGTAAGGATAGAATCTTGTACAAAAGTAACAATTGGGTACATAGACAAAAATAGCAAATTTTGATACATTTTTCATAGCGATTATTACCTTAGACAGCTTCTCTCTGACGTTGTTTCATAATTTATTCAATTATGTTTTGATCCACACTAGTTTGTTTTTTTATATCATGCCATACAATATGACTGTAAACAGTACTCATGATATGATGATAAATTACACGAATCAAACTCTCCCATAACCCCAAAACCTGATCACGATCTGTTTCCATGGGAGGTAATTATAATTCCCTTAGCTATATAACCTTATCAATCTCGTTTGTGACCAAAAGTTTGATCATCATTGATATTTTGCAACTGCAGAGTCACATCATAAATGTCCACAAGAACATCAAAATCCAAATAGTAAGAAAAAAAAAAAGAAATATACAAAGTTCAGCAAAATAAAAAGCACAATCCTAAAATTATTTGAATCAAGTAAATTATCCTCTGTGTCAAGCTACTATTCTCATGAGTAATTAAGAACATGTAACTGGTGTTGAACTACTAATAGCTCACATAGTAGTTGAGTTGAAAAGAGAGATGTGGAGACACAAACTAGTGTAATCCTTTATGTTTAGTGTAGTACTTGGACTTGAGGAATAACAGAATAGTGAGGAGCATAGAGATTTCTGACACTTAAGTCCCACAAGTTTCATTAATTGTTCATGAATGAGCAGGATAAAATCACACACACTATTTTAGTTATAGAAAAGAAGGTCTGGCATGAAAAAAAAAAAAAAAAAAACCACCATTTGGCTTATCCACCCAAACTTAAGAGCCACAAGGGCAAAGCAGTAGCAAAACAAAGAGAACTAGGTCCATATAGGATGGCAACAAATACAAAAGAAACAGAAAACCTAGAGAGAAAAATAAATAAGAAGAAGAAAGAGACGCAGCAAACAATTAGGACGACAATAGCAATAACAACAATAGTTCAAGATGCAGGACTATGATCGAACCGTAAAACCATTAGGCATATACGTATAGACGACAAATTTTCCTTTTAGGGTTTTAGGAGTAGATGATAATATTTGGATTATTAGGGTTTCAAGCATCACAATTGAAAAACAAAAAAAACTAAATTCAACAACAACAATGAATATGTTAGGTATTAGAAGTTGATACCACAAAATATTAGAGAAAAGACAAAAAAAAAAAATCATGAAAGAGAGAAGAAGTTTGATAGACTTTTCCACGCTCAAAATCTTTGCTCTGGTGGCTGGAAAAATATTGTAATTTGCTATTTATACTGAACACTATAAAGTCCATGATTTTCTATGATTTTCTAATTCTGTATGTATGAATGGTATTTTGAATACCCCTAAACTTTTATTCATTTTTAAAAATCCTAATTGAATACATCTAGACTTTGGTGGAATTCATAAAGATTTTCTAAAATCCTAATTGAATACACTCAGACTTTATAGACTGTTAAAAGTCTTTATTGAATACACCCAGACTTTTAAATTCCATGGATTTCTTTAAAAGTGCAAGTAATTTCATAAACAATACACTCCTCTTAACTAATAAATTTCTTCGGTTCCAACTTGGACAAGTGTATAAAAATAATAATCATTTTTGTTTTTTGTTTAGGGTATTTACACTGGTCCAAGTTGCAAGTGCAAATACTCAAAAGTCCAGCATCGTAGAAAAAGAATAAGAGAAGTGATACCTCTCCCTACGACAGAATGACAACCCTAAGTCCATCACCACTAGTACCCTCATCACCTACTCTCGATCAAGGAGGTGATGTTCCACCTGTAGAGACTTGCCCAGTGTCTCACCAATCCTATAAGCCCAATATGCCGTCATAAAAATCAGAGGGGTACCATGAACCTCCACCCACACTAGCAATCAATCAAGCTGAACATGTTGAACATCACTAAAACCATGAAAATCTTCAAGCACCACCATGGCCGTTTTGTAGAACCACGGCTCCTTGAAGAGAACTCGCTACTTGTCCTCAAGATCCTTCCAAAAACACAGAAATTGGCCATTGGGACAATGCTGGAGTGTCACCATCCCCTTGACCGTCTAGAGTTTTGCCATGGCTGCCATGAAGCGATCCAGGTCAAGCGCTGCCAAATTCGAGGAGGCAAGTAGCTCAACTAGGAATACTCCAGCGCGACTCTCATTTGATTTCGACTTGCCCGACATAGCCGACCTCTGCATCCTCCACCTCGCTCGCCGCCAAGAGCCAACGACTCACTAAGCCTGGAGGTGATGGCATCAACAATTGCTATTTGGATTACAAGAGAAAGCACCACCACGAAGGAAAACCAGTAGCGAGAAAGAGAAAACCACCCAATTCGTTGGAGAGAGATCGAAATCAAGTGGGAAGGAGAATAAAAGGAAGAAAATCAATGGAAGATTAAGTGTGGGAGTGCTCTAGAAAGAGGGAATTGGGATGGAAGCCTTTGCGGCTAGGTAATAATAGTAAAGAGAAAGTGGCAGAAATTTAAGGATTCATACTTCCCAAATGCTTATGAATTGCAAATTGACTAGGCAGTTCACTCGCGTGATGCTAGGGTTTAGGCAGTTCACTCGCGTGATGCTACGAGTTATATTATTTGTCTTAAATTATTCATATATGCAGTAGGGTAGCAATGAAAATATAAGAAATATTAACTGAATATGTTATCATTTTGCATATTATAAAAGCCAGTATTTTAACCTATATATGTATTTCAAAAATGGAAGTGTTGAGTAGGAGCTGAAACTTTAACCAAACTTTGGTATATACATTTTTCAAAGAAAGAGATATTTTAACAAAAGATATTCTTTACATACAAATTAATAAAGTGGTTAAATATTATACATTTCAAGTTGGAACTAATCATCCTCTGATGTATCATTTATTGGTTCATATGTTGTTGAAGACTTTTCATCTGCTTTTGGATATGATGGGTATCGCTGAAACAAAAAACATGATATAAGGAGTAGCATGTGAAATTTAGCAGTGAAACTTTTAAAAATCTGTACAACAATTCAGTGATATGTTATAAACATATAAAGTTCTAAATTAAAATTTAAGAATTATCCAAGACACCCATCTATATAATACCATGTTTATTGAATTTTTCCATTTCTATTTTAAAAATCAACTTGAATCAAGCATCATGTTATTTCACATTTGACAAACCTAAGCTATATATAAAGACTGATCAAAAGTCTGTATAATCCTATTAAGCTAAAATCATGGATTTAAGAACAAATAAATTTTAAAATCATAATCATCTTTCACTTCTATTTGCAAAGATCAAATTGAGCGTGTTTTTTTTCTTCAACAGTCATATTCTCCCATCTATGATACTAAAATATTGAGGGACCCTTTAAAAAAAAAAAAACGACAAAGATCAAAGAAAATAAGGGGCAAAATGGGAAGGTCACTATTGAATGAATAGTATAATTCTCATTTTGCTTTAGTATATACTAGTTGTTAAGCCCCCGCAGCAATGAGAGAGAGAGAGAGAGGGGGGTAAATCTTGCAACATGTAGGAGAAAATTATCCAATCACTATTCATTAAATAGTAATGAACAGTGATTTTGGGTGTGGGTTTTACTATAGAGTATAATAATTAAAGCCAACCTAAAACCAAAGCCTAAAGCTTTTTCAACTTGAACAACAGCAATGATGGTAACAACCGTAACAACTTGAACAAAGTTAAGACATTAATTTTGTATAATTAATTGGGGTATTAGTTTACCACCACCATGGAAAGCGACGTCACTTCTCTATTGGCCAGTAATGAATTAGTATTTAATTGGTTCATTATCACAAGACTTCGACCTTGACCTCACACGTATATCTCAAATCCGGTGACTGAAAGTTAGATCACTCACATCGATCTTCGATACCGCCTCGATCACAGTGACCTTAGGCTTCTTCAGTTTCGATTCATTCTCCTCCTCTGCATTGGCGTTCTGCGGCACAGCTACGTCATCAGATTTCTTTGGAGGAGAGAGAGAAAACATTTTCTGATTATATGAATAATTTATAAGGATTAAATTCAGTTTGTCCCCTCTTTGGTTTTACTTATGGTCGTCCATTCGTCCTTGCACTTCTAATTTCCATCACCTGTGTCCAAATTTCAAAATTTACTCTAATCATAAAGTCACTTGCTGAGTTGGAGCCGATATAGGACCCTACTTTTCAGACTTTAAACTTCTAAGTAAGGCAAAATGAACATTTCTAATTTAATCGAATTTATAAATTAATTTCTTTATTTTTTTCTCTGTATTTTCTGTTTTCAGGCTCACTCAACCTCTCTCTCATCTGAAACCTCCCTTCTATCTTTCTCTGTTTTGGCTCACAAGACACTAATATGATTTTTTTTTAATCCAAGCACCAACCCTATTCCTCCCCTCAACCAAACTCTATCTCTCTCTCTATTTCTGTAAACCGATAAAACCCAGATGAGCCCAGAAATTCACACCCAAAGAAAAAAAAAAACCAGAAATTCACACCAAAAACGATAAAGTGAAGCTCTGAGTGGTTTTCAAGCCCCAGTGTGGTTGAATGGAAGGTTGAGTGTTGATTTTCGTCTCTGTTTTATGGATACCAGCAAAATTGATCCCCAATTAACTTTAGATTTTGACATTGCCTTGGGCTTCGCCACAATTTTGGAAGCTTCCAGCTTGGTCTTCTCGGTGGGGGAGCTTCCATGTCTGCTTGGTGGGGGAGCTTTTGTGTTCCTACCTCGGGGTGGTAATACCAAGCGGGGTTGAACGAGGGATCGCCAACATTCAAGATTATATCTGAGTTCCAGCCTATTCGAGGTTGTTGCTAGCTTCCGCTGACCAGAGTTTGCCGTTTTTGCCTGCACTATACGCGATTATACTTTGTTCTAATAATTGCTTCTTTTTTTTGTAGCGGGCTTGCATTTCGTCTGCTCACCGGTTGGGAGTTGTTGGTCGATCTGAAGTTGACGCGCTCTTATGGTAAGCTTTTCTTGGTGCCTTTTGTGCTTTGATCTTTGATTTGTCCCATGTTAACTAGCGTTGTGTTTGTTTTGATACACCGCTGGGTAACAAAGCGAGCCGTGACGCATTTGATAAAACCATGGAACGCACAAACACGCAAAAGTACCTAAAGGAATTGTATGCCGCCGTGCTTACGGCTCAGCGGACTGTTTTCGATCCGCAAACATTGGCGCTGAGCCAATCTGAGACTCCGGTGGTGATGCCGATGCCTCATCACTCACACCTCGATCTCGCTGGCCAGAATGTGGTGCCCACCGGGGGTTGCACCGAGCAAGGGGTAGGTGGCGGGAGCCATGTAACCGTCGCTCAGCGGTTAGCCGATGAGAGAGTTCCCTCAATACAGTGGGGACCTTAGAAGGAGAGAGCGGTGCAGAGGAGAGAAGCCGTGGTTATTGCTGGGTTGGAGCCTCAAGGGCCGCCGAGGTCTGTCGTTGGGGGTACCGCTCAAGGGGGCAACGTTTGGAGGAGGCGTCAGAATGACGCTGGTGATGTTGAGAGGTCGTCGACGACGTGCCAATCGAAGCCCGCCAGTAAAGGCAGAAGAAATCCAAGCGGACTCCGCGACTAGTGACTGTTGGTGTCGCTGGGGAGGGGTCCAGTGGAGGGTTGGATTCCTTAGCCGCCTATGTGGAGTTTCTAATTGAAATAGAGTGGGAGTTCCTCTTCCACCTCTACGAGTGACTCGGGTTCGGCGGGCTAGATGAGACCTTTGCTTTAGGCTGAATGAGTTGTTCCTAGCGGTATTGAACCAGCCTCAGGTTGAGCGGCTGCTGAGGGAGGAGGTTGAAGGTCTCCGGAGGGAGTTGGGGGAGAGACAAGACAGGCTGGCGGATGTTGAGAGGTGCTTGACCAAGGTAGAGTGTGATGCAGGGGATGCTCGTGGCAAACTGGCTGCCGGCGTTGATCGGGATGTTGAGTGGAATGAGCAAGTGTCTAAGCTGGAGCAAGACATCTCTTTGTTGCATAAGAAACTGGCAGCCAAGGTCAAGCGGACTGATATCCTTCAGCGGGAAACTGCCGCCCAGTCTGCTGAGTTAAAGAGGTTGGAGGGTGAAGTTGCCCACCTTGGAGCTGAGAGGAGCCTCGCTGAAGTTGCCGCTGTGGAGTTGTTCAAGCAGTCTTTGGCGTATCTAGAAGGCCTAGACGAGGCGATAAAGGCTGGCGCGGTTGAAAACCTGGAGCTGCTGAACAAGAAAGCCGCCATTAACTAGGTTAAAGCAGCCCAGCCTGTCCAGATGTCAAGCAAGCCAACTGTAGCGGCAGACGGGTCGGATGCCGGTCAATCTGAGGGTGCGCGCTCTGGTAGCGGTGAAAGTGATCATTGTCCGGCGGGCAACGCTCAGCGGACGCCATTGCCTACCCCTTCTGAGGTGTCGCGTGCGGGTTTCCTAGCGGCCCACACTCGCGCTGATGGTACAATGCCAACGCCAAGTCCTACTGCCCCCTCTTCATACCAGACAAGTCGTATGGCGGTACATCAGCCGGCGATGTAGCTCCCAACGATCTTTAAAGATGGTGACCGTCTCTAGTTTTTGTTGTTGCCGCTGAGGCACTTTTTTCTTTGTACTAGGATATTTTGTTTTGTAAGACTATTTTTTGGGTGGTGAATGCTGACCCTAGATATATCAAGTGTTGGTTCTTTATTTCCTGATATGTTTGCTAAGTGTGATTGCTTCGTATGTTGTTACGCCGCTAAGAGTTTTGACGTGCTTTAGGTAATCAAGGAAACATTAAAGAAATTACAATTGCTCAAGTGCACAACGTAGCGAACGTGGTCCGCCGAATGTTTATTGGTGTTGCCAGTTAAGAATTGTGCTGGTCTTGATGACAACGGTTTGAATAATTCCTCGTTTCATTGATAACCACCAGATTAGTGTTTACAAAAGCGGGTTATACTCGTTGGGTAGCTTCCCTTAGCTAAATATGGAACAAAAATTTAGCTAAGTCAAAGTGCTCTTGGGTAGCAGCATATTTATTTTTAATAATACCGAAGGTGTTTGATATTCTAAGGGTGGGTCATTGTAACACCATCCTTGTCCATTAAGTAGAAGGCGCTGGGGCTAACGACTTGCACTAGCTTGTATGGGCCTTTCCATATTGGGCGGAGTGCGATTGACGGTAGAATGACTTCTTTCATTACCCAGTCCCCTTATTGGAGGTTCCGGGCTTTGACCCGGGCGTTGTAGAAACGCGATACTCGCTGCTTATTTTGCAAGTTGTGCAGATGGGCCTTGTTGCGTTTCTCCTCGAGAAGGTCTTTGTCGAGGTTGACGCCTTCACCGTTGCTTTTGGTGTAGTGGCCCTTAACCTTAACGATAGGTTGGGTGACTCAATTGGTAGGACAACCTATGTTCCGAACATCATGCAGAATGGTGTTTCACCAATGGAGGACGTTGGGATGGTCCTGATGGCCCACAGATTTTCGGGGAGTTTTTCCGCCCATAAACCTTTAGCGTGGTCGAGCTTCTTTTTGAGCAGTTTCTTGATTATCTTGTTTGCTGCTTCGACTTGACCGTTAGTTTAGGGGTGAGTTACTGACGCAAAAAGCATCTGGGTGCCCAGGTTATCGATGAAAGTTATGAGTTCCTTGTTATTGAACTGCGTCTCGTTCTCTGTGATGATTATGTGGGGAACGCCGTAGCGGTAGTAGATATTCTTCTAGAGAAAATGAATGACCTTGGAGGTAGTTATTGCAGTAAGTGGCTCTGCCTCTATGCACTTGCTGTTGTAATCAATAGCACAATGATATACTTGAACTGGCCCTTGGCAGTTGGGAATTTGCCAATTACGTCCAAACCCCACGTGGAGTGGATCCATAGGCCAATGATGACTGACAAGGGTTCCGTTGGGGCTTGGGGGAGGTCAGTGTATTGTTGACACTTATGGAAAGACCTGGATATTACCCTGGCATCGTCGCCGAGTGTGGGCCAGAAGTAGCCTTATCGCATTGTGCGATTGACAAGATACCTAGCGCCGGAGTGAATACCGCATTCCCCGGCGTGTATCCTTGCAATAACAATTTTTCCCTCTTTTGGGGTCAGACATCGGAGGTTGGGATGGGTGAAAACTTGGCGGTAGAGCTTGCCATTCTGGATATTATAGCGGGTTGCTCTCCGTTTGAGTTGTCTTGCCTGATTCCTGTCGGGTGGGAGTGTTCCGTTGCCCTTGTACTCGATTATCTCATCCGTCCAGCTTGGGTTTACCTCAATGTTGAAGATTTCTACTAGAGTTTTGGTGAAACTTGGTTTGTCAAGACATTCCACCTTTGTGTCCATTGGACATGACATGCCAATCTCGCAAGTGAATCGGCCTTGGCATTCTTTTCCCTGGGGATCTGTGTGATGGTATGAAATTTGAATTTCCTGAGTAGTGTTTTGATATATCCCAAGTATGCCGCTAACTATTTATCTTTGGCCTGGAAGGTATCGTTGACTTGGTTGAAGACTAGCTGGGAGTCACTGAAAATGTTAACATTGTCAGCTCCTGAGTCGATGGCAAGGAAGAGGCCAGCGATGAGTGCTTCATATTCCACATTCAGTCCCACTGGTCCTGTCAAAATGACTCCGGCGTCGCAAGCCTTGGCGCAGGCGGAACCGTCCACGTGGAGGTTCCAGTCTGATTGTTGATGAGGAGATGGCTCTTTAGCCGTTACCATTTCTGCGTTTGTCTCTTATGCCCTTAGGTTGCATTCATCCTGTCACTCTGTGAGCTCGACGATGAAGTCTGCCATCGCCTGGCCCTTTATAGCCGTTGGTGGCTTGTAGTCAATGTCGAACTCCGTGAGTTCGATGGCCTACTTTCTGAGGCGCCCAGAGTGTTCAGGGTTCTGTATGACTTGCTTGAGAGGTTGGTATGTTAGGACAGGAATTGTGTGGGCTCGGAAGTATTGGTAGAGGTGCCTAGCGGCTACCATAAGTGCAAGAGCGAGCTGTTCCAAGGGTGAATACCTCGTTTATGCCCCATTCATGCCTCGTGTAGCGTAGAACACTTGTAGTTCTTCTCTAAAATGCTGCCTCACAGTCTGGGGTCCAGTTGATTTCTTTCTCGTGTGTCATCTTTATGGCTTTGAAGAATGGGAGACATCTGTCGGTGAGTCTAGATATGAACCGAGAGAGAGCGGCGAGTTTGCCTTGGAGGCTCTGTACGTGCACCTTCCGGTGATTTTAAGTTGAGGATGGCCTGTACCTTCTCAGGGTTAGCCTCTATGCCCCACTTGTTGACAATGTATCCTAAGAACTTGCTGGTTGTGACACCAAAGAAGCATTTCTCAGGGTTGAGGCGCATACCATAGGTCATTAGGATGGAAAATATGATGCGGAGGATTGCAACGTGTCCGCTGGCCTTGATGCTTTTCACCTACATGTCATCCATGTAAACCTCTATTGTTTTGCCCAGGTGTTCCGCGAACATGGAGTGCATTAACCGCTGGTATGTTGCCCCAGCTTTCTTCAAACCAAAAGGCATGACATTGTAGCAATATAGGCCCTTGTCGGTTGTGAAAGTGGTGTATTCCTGGTCGTCGAGGCACATCTTGATTTGGTTGTATCCTGAGAAAGCGTCCATCATGCTGAGCAGCTCATATCCCACCGTAGCGTCAATTAGTTGGTCGATCCGTGAGAGTGGGAAACTATCCTTAGGGCATGCTTTGTTGAGATCCTTGAAGTCCACACATATCTGCCACTTTCCGCTAGGTTTCTTGACCATGACTAAGTTGGAAATCCACTTAAGATAATGGACCTGGCGGATGAACCCAATGTCTTGGCAACCTCTTCCTCTATGGCACGGTATCTTTTGTCATCAAAGGCCCTTTGCCGATGCTTGATCAGGTAGAAGGACGGTTTGATGGTTAACTTGTGCGTGATTATCTTAGGGGAGATGCCAGGCATATCGGCGTAGGACCATGCAAAGACGACGACATTATCTCTTAGAAATTAAGTGTTCTACCGCTATTTCTGGGGCTAGCTGAGTGCCGATCTGGACTATTTTCTCAAAGTGCTCGTCGGAGATGCCGATAACCCTCAAGGATGTTTTTAGGTTGACGGGCTCTTTTTCACATACTTCTCCTCGTCATCCCTAGGATCTTCAAAAATGTTTGTCGACGGCATATGGTTTCCCACTGTTAGGATCTCATGGCGGTGTGTTGACCGGGCCACGGTTGTTGAGTAACATTCTCGTGCCAGCTACTGACTTCCCTTCACAGAGCCTGTCCCGTTAGGTGTAGGGAACTTCATGAGGAGCATGTGTCCGGCCATTATGCATTTGAGCTTGTTAAGTGCCAGTCAACCGATGATGGCATTATATGCTCTAAAGCAGTCAACGATTATGAACTCCGTATGAATCTCCGCTTTAGTTGGGCTGGCGCCGATGGCCAGGAGCATGTAGTCAGAACCGAGCGGTTGTGTGATATCACCGGAGAAGCTGAGCTAAGGCTCGTGATCTTGGAGCAACTTCCTGTGCTGCTGGAGTTGGCTGTAGCAGTCATTGAAGATAACTTTCACAGCGGATCCACTATCAACGAGCACCCTTTCGGCGGACCATTCGTCGAGCACAAAGTCAATCAAGAATGGGTCATCGTGGGGCAAATGTACATCACGCTCCTCCTCTTCTGAGAAGGTAATAGGTTCCCAACCAGATTTTAGGAGTTTTGCGGATCACTTGTAGCGGATGTTGCAAATTTCTTTAGGGTGGTTTGCACGTGCATAGCGCTTTTTAGCCCTGTGAGACATGTTGGTGATTTGGGCACCTCCGTCGATGGTGTTGATGTGGCGTATGGGCTCGATGTTAGCGACCACTGGCGGTGGTTGACGCGCCTTGGATTGTTCCATCTTGCCGTCACTATACAAAGTTTCAACTGCTGTCTTGAGAGCGTTGCAGTTGTTTGTGTTATGACTGCAGTTTTCGTGGTACTTGCCGGTGTTTCTTAGTTTTCCCACCCTTGGGTAGTTTCTCAGGGGAGGTGGCTGAATCTGGTCTTTGCACTGGTCGTATATTTCTTCATACGAGGCTGTCAGGACTGTAAACAATGTGTACTGCTTGGACAACTCTGTCTCCTTGCCATGGATGTCCCCATGGGATGGGCGGTTGCCCTTGGTGTAGTGTTGGTCCTTTTGTCGGTTGCTTTGATAGTTGTGTTATTGCCATTCTCACTTTTTATCTGTTGACGGTGTTGCAAAAATCTTGCTAGCGGTCTCCTGATGGCTCGAGGAGGGTTGAGTGGACCTTGTTGGCATTGGCAGCAAGGGTGGGGTTTCTCCATATGTGATGAACTCCGCCTGTGCCTGGATGACGGCTTCGCTCATGACGTGATCATACGCAGCATTTGGTTGATTGTAGTTGAGATGATAGAGAAATGGTCCCTTTAGCAGTCCTTGCTTGAAAGCTGCCAACGCCATTGTTTTATCAAGATCGCGATACTGAGATGCTACTGTTCGCCATCTGGTGACAAATGCCTTCAGTGTTTCCTCTACGCCCTGTTTAATGTTGAACACTGGGTTGTGTTGTGGCTTCCGACGGCCAACAGGATGAATCGACAGAGGAAAGCATTTGATAATACATGGAATGGGTCGATGGATCCTGGTGGACACTCAAAGAACCATCCTATTGCCTCACTCTCTAGTGTTTCGCTGAACAAGTGGTAGAGAGTGGTGTCATCAAACCCCTTGTTGTTGGTGACCTTTTTGAAGGTGTCCATATGGACAAAGGGTCAGCCATACCATTGTAGTGTGGCATCTTTGGTGTTTTCGCATGTGCCGGCCGGATGGCATGCAGGATCCTGGTCTGGATGGAAATGGGGGATGTGGAGTTGACGCTTGGGCGCCTGCCTCTGTCAGCCTAAACCTCTGCTCCAACTGTTGCACACTTTCTAGGATTAGGGGGTTGAGTCATCAGCGGGACCTGCCTTATGGTTCCGCTGCACTATCATCCTCTTGGGTGCAGGTGGGTTACCTTCGGTTCTAGCCCTAGCTACCGAGCGGTTGGTGAGCGGTTGTGATTCCGCTTCCTGCTCCAACATCAGTTGGGGCGGTGGAGGTGGGACCATTCCCAATAATTCTAGTGGGTTCAGCAGTATTTGCATTTGCAAAGTCACTGTTTGTACCAATCTCCCAATGTTGGGTCGACTACTCTTGGTGCTCTGTGATTGCTCGCTTTACGTAGTGTTAGCGTTTGTCTCCAATGCCTTTTTTAGGCTGTCAAACCTGGACATCAGCAAGGCCACTTGTTTCTGGGCGTCGACCTTTTCCTTGCGCTCCTGTTCGGGTTCCCTATTGCCTTTGTGGAGGTCCGCTAGGGCTAGTTCATACATGGCGGCGAGGTCATGGCCTGGAGGTTAGCAGCTACTACCTGGATGAGTCTCTGCTATGGTTGCAGTTTGTAGTACTTGGGGCTCCACGCTGGGATTGACTGGTGTGGCGAATAACGCGAGTTGGACGTTAGCCGTTGGATTGATGTCAACCGCTGGGTTGGCGGGATGGAGGTTAGCAGATTGGTTGACCTGCTCTTCACTGTTTCCCCACTACCATTAGTCATGGTGATTGTTTTGGTGGGATGGCCTCTTTGTTCAAGGGTTTTCCACAAATGGCGCCAATGTTAATGTCTGTATTTGTGCGGTGGTGGCCGGTTCGATTAACAATGATTGTATGGGCGGACCGCTGATTGTAATGCAATGAAAACTTCCTCCTAGCTGCCAGATAAGATACATAAAGCGTGAGACGGAGACCGTGTCGGGCGGCCTTCTCTTCTCTGATGCCTAAGTTAGTTGATGTATCTATGTAGACAACATAACAATAGGTAGGCAGTTGATGCATGATTAATGAGGAGAGAGGAGAGAACCTTTTATAGGTGGGAAAGAGGCTAACCTCTTTCATGCTTTCGATGTGGGACTGATGTGCTTCAGTTCCCAGCTTCTGGAGCTTCTGATGTCTAGCTTGGAACGTCACGTGGCGGCGCGTTAGTGATTATCTAAGGGTGAGACGGGGCTCAATAGATGACCTGCTTGGTGGGGTTTCTTTAGGTTATCCCATTGCTGGTCATTGGTGCCGCTGATAGTAGCGTGAGCGTGGCTCATTATAGTTAATTATGCTTGGAAAATACCATGTTAGTACACTACTCTTATTGCCAAATCAAAATACGCAGTAGCTACCTATATGTCTACTAGGAGGTTGTCTACGTCATATGAATCATTTGTGAATCAAATATCTACTGTATCAGTACCTAACAAAGTGCAGGATGCGTTGGGGAATCCAAAGTGGAGGAAGGCAATGGGGAAGAGATGAAGGCGCTATAGAAGAATAATACTTGGCAACTTGTGCCTCCACTACAAGGCAAGAAGGCTGTAGGTTGTCGTTGGGTGTTTACTTACTGTGAAGTATAATGCAGATGGATCAGTGAATCGGTACTAAGCACGCCTTGTAGCAAAAGGGTTTACTCAGACGTATGGTATAGACTATGATGAAACGTTTGCTCCTGTTGCCAAGATGAATAGTATTCGGGTTCTGCTCTCGTTCGTTGCTAGTTTAAACTGGCCACTCCGATAGTTTGATGTCAAGAATGCATTTCTTCATGGAGAGTTAGCCGAGTGTACATGAGCCTTCCACTAGGGTATGTAGTTGCTTCTTTTGGTGATTTTGTATGCAAATTGAGAAAATCTTTGTATGGTCTCAAATAGTCACCTTGTGCTTGGTTTGGAAGATTTTCACACTTCATTCATACGGATGGTTGGTTACAGATAGAGCAACTCAGACCATACCTTGTTCCTCAAGCATTTGGGAAGGTAACAGCTCTAATTATTTTTGTGGATGATATGGTAATCACTGGCAATGATACTGTTGAGATTAATAGACTGCAGAGACAGCTAGCCTCTGAGTTTGAGATGGACTTGGGTGAACTTAAGTACTTCTTAGGAATTAAGGTAGCCAGGGGAGAGAAGGAATCTATCTATGCCAGAGGAAGTACGTTCTTGACTTGCTGACAGAGACAAGTTTGTTGGATTGCAGACCTATTGATACTCCTATTGAGCAGAACCATTGTTTTGTTGAGTATCCAGATCAGGTACCTGCTGATCGAGCTCATTATCAGAGGTTAGTTGAGTACTTGATCTATTTGGCTCATACTAGACCAGATATTGCATATGCAGTGAGTGTAGTGGTGAGTCAGTTCATGCATAACCCGAGTAAGAGTCACATGGATGCTGTTATGCGAATTTTGAAGTACTTGAAGTCAGTCCATGAAGGGGAGTACTGTTTTCTAAACACAGCAACATTCTTAAGGTTTATGGCTTCACAGATGCAGATTGGCCTGGAAATATTACAGACATGAGGTCGACATCAGGTTACTTTACCTTTGTGGGAGGTAATTCGGTTACATAGAAGAGTAAGAAATAGAAAGTTGTGGCACGTTCTAGTGCTGAGGCTGAGTATAGGGATAAGTCTCATGGAGTGTGTGAATTGCTGTGGCTGAGAATCTGTTACGTGATCTGGGTTTTAAACTCAAAAATACTATGCAGTTGTATTGTGACAGAATCCAGTACAGCATGATCGTACTAAGCATGTGGAGGTTGATCGTCACTTTATAAAGGAGAAGCTAAATGCCAAAATTATTAGCTTTCCCTTCGTTCCAACTGAAGAGCAACTTGCAGATATACTTACCAAAGGAGTTTCGAGGAAGGCATTTTATGACTCACTAAGCAAGTTGGGCATGGTTGATGTGTGCACCTTAACTTGAGGGGGAGTGTTGGCGTGAGTCCTGGCATAACATTAGGAATTGAATATATTGTAATTATAACATAGTTAGTGCTTACCTATTTAATGTATGGTAAAGAATAGAGACATAAGTCATTTATATTCATGTAATCATCTTTATAAACTCGAACCACTGTGAGAGGAATAGATCATCAGAAAATTCATTCTCTCAACCTTGTTTTATTTGACTGGAAGGCACTAACTAAACACAATAAACAACTAAAAACACAAAGTGATCCAAACTCGCAAATTTTAGAATTTTAGGCACTTTAAAGGTTTTGGACCAAAATATAACTTAAAACAAAAAAAATGAAGTTTTCCTTCCCCTATACTTAAATCCATTGTCCTCAATGTTAAAATGATGCTCTTCATAGCTTTCAATGAAACATTCAAGCATGGATGGAGTAAAACTAAATAAATTTACATAATTACTAAAAACAAGTAAACACAAACTAAATGCAAGAGCTTAGAAAAGCTCCCTTTTGAAGACCATAATACTCTCTACAAGTCACCAATGTTCACTAACAAACAAGGCATCAAAGCCTTGCAATCCAAGCTCATGAACTTTGGTGTTGCCTCAAAAATGACATCTATCATTCATCATCATCATCATCTCTTATTCAAAAACTTTTTATTCATGCTTGGCTACCTCCAAGTAAGGCTTTGTTTTTTAGGACTTCTAGCCAGTCCTTAGAAGTTACCACCACTTGTTAGGGAGGATACTTCTTGTGGCTCAAATGCATAATGAAGTTTGAGTTGATCAATCTCTTCCTCCATTCTTACATTGGAAGCTTTCATCTCGGCAACGACTTCTTGAAGTAGAGATCTTAGAGACTCATCTTATTCTTCTTCTTGAGGATTTGCTTGGGATGCCATGGTCTCTTGATGCATGCTCATTTCGTATTCATACTCTTGCATGAACACCGGGTACTCAAATCTCAATTCACAATCAAGAGGTGAGTGTTTTGGAGATCCACACAAAGCACGAATTTGGTTGAAAGGCATGTGTCTTTGGGTGTAAGGCTCCCATTGTTGATAAAGTTCACCATTGTTATAGCTTTGTTGCTCAAACTCTTTTGTATCATTCCATCCTTGGTTCCATCCATCCACAGCTTGAAGAAATTATATATGTACCTATAGGTTCCCAAAGGATTAGTAACTAGAAATAAAATAAAATGCAAGGTCTATATAAAAATTGCAAATTGCGACTATTTTTTTTAATTTTTAATTTTTAACTTTTTAATTTCTTTCACTGAGTAAAGAGAAGAGGAATACGATCTTTAGGTATTGCCTATCGCCTAACATTTCGATAACTCCTTTCAATGTGACCAGGTAAGGAGGGACAATATTTTGGTGGAGCAATGCTTGCTTTTTAACCTTTCGGTTACCTTTCTCTTATTTAATCCTTGGCCTAGGTACCGCATTAATTGGATGGACTTAGTTGTGTTGAACGAGTAAGCTCGACTTTACAAAGATAAAATTCCTAATCCAATTTACATTAAATTTTTACAAATTTCTACCAACTTCTAATCTAGAAGAAATAAAGACTTAAATACTGGTTACTACCCTGTGGTTTAGGTCCAAAATCAATTCAGTCTCTGGACTTCTAATTTCATCAAAAACACCCCTGCACTTTCAATTTTGATCTAATAGGTCCAATTGGTTAATATTCTGTTATGGGTTCAAGATATAATTAGATTATTTGCTGAAAAACTATTTATTTTTAATAGTAGGGCACACTCCTAAATTGACTATGAAGGCCATCTCGACATGACACCATAAAACATAGGTCATATATGAGACACGTTAACAAGTTAAATAACTCAATTGTCAAAAAAATTAACAAATTGGACCTATTAGATCAAAATTGAAAGTGCAGAGATGTTTTTGAATAAATTAGAAGTTCAGAGACTGAATTGATTTTGGACCCAAACTACAGGGTAGTAATTGTATTTAGCCCAGAAATAAATCTAAGTACCAAATATTTAATTTTACAACTAGAAAGTGAAATTGCAACAAGTAATAAGCAAATAGCAAATAGGCAAGATTAATTCTTTTTTATTTTCAATAAGCTCACAATTCTTACCACAATTTACTAAATTTCAAAAATAAGGTGACTACCACAAAAACTAACAAAACAAAGAAAAGATAAAAGCACAAGTTGAAACACAAAACAAAAGTAAAATTTCTAGCTTCTCCGAAGGCAAACCAAGCTAGGAATCAGATTTTACTCCAATCCCTGGTAATGGCACTAAAAACTTGTCAGCCAAATAGCCACCCTCAAGCATAAGGGGTATAAGTAACAAGATAGAGATTTAAGAAAGGTTGTCGTACCCACGAGGATTGGATTCCTTTCATTAGGTAGGGTGTTAACCTAAGGAGAGCTAGAATTTGCAAATGTACAATCACAGACCTAAATTCACAAGGAAATCTAGACTTATGGTGAGTATGTACATTGTGGTGGTAGTGAAATTGTTTGTTGGATAGTGGTGAACTAAATTAAAATAAATGCACAAATGTAAATTAAACTACTCTAAACTAAATTAGTAATATAATGGATGAAGTTAGGGGTTGGATTGTCTACCACTAACCACCCTTGCCAGTATTAAAGTTCAAATATAAGTGATACTATTCTAATTTCTCAATTACTCTCTGTGCATCCAGATAAGATTACAAAGGCTTAAGCTCCTTTAAGAATATCAATTCCAACCGGATAAGTCTAGAATTAACTACCTAAGAACAAATTCTATTACCGGTTAAGTCTCCATTCATAAAGCTTTGAATTTAGATAATCATGCAAGCAAACCAACCCTAGATCTAGGTGATTTGAACTCACAACCTTCACATGCACATAGAGGATGCTATCATACTATCAATGCTCAAGGTTAACTACTCCCTAAATATTTTTTCATGAAATAACAATCACAACACATCCAAAGTAGTCAAGTTTGGATGAATGCATTCACTTCTTGAATTCGCAATATGAAGATGAAAATCACAAATAACATCAAATGTCAATTAAAATATCAATTCATACAAGTTTGGCTAGGGCATTCAACCGTAGCCGCAACAAAGTAACTGCTCACTCATAATCATATGAATTAACATCAAATCTATAAAGTACATCATGGTAAATTTAAAGAAATAGTTGAAGCTTGACAAATCAATGCGTAGCTTTTCCTTCATTTTCCTCCCTCAATGCTCCTTGAATCCTCTTCGCTGGTGGAATGGATGGATGATGAACTTCGTGTTGGTAGTTGATGAATGGAATGGTGATAAAGATATGATACTTATTTGGCTAACTTTAAGTGGTAGTGATGGAGTAGTAGTGGTGGAAGATGGTAATTGCGGTGGTGATGATGGAGGAGATGGAGTAGTAAAGAGAATATGGGTTTTATGGATTTGGATTTTGGGAGGAAGATATGAAGGTTTTATAAAGGAGATGAAGAGAGAAAGAAGATGTAATGGGGTGGAATGGGTGATGCCTCTTCCTTGTGAGAAGGGATGCTTATATAGAGAAAAGATAGAGAGGCCCAAAATGATGAATGGAAACAAAAGGAAGCAGCTCAAACCTTGTAAGAAGCATCGATGTGGAGTGTGAGAGTGGTAATAGATCCTAAAAACAAGAGAAAAGAGTATGAAAGAGATGGAGTAAAAATAGGGAAATAATGATGAGCTATTAGAGTGTAGAGTAGAAAAATATGGCTAAAGGAGTATAGAGGAGCAGCTAGCTCTTATTATGCAAGGGAAGCATGAAAATGAAGAGTGTTGGAGTGGGTTTGGGTAATATGGAGAGAACATGATGATTACACCGTCAAACATGGAAGGTTTTTGGGTGATGATGTTGGACTTTCTTCTCCTTTTTTTCCTTCACTGAGACTGTAGAATTGGCCTTCGACTTCTTTATGCCAAATGTTGCTTGATAAGTGTAGATCATCTTGATAAAATTTCAGAGCTCATTTCATCCTGGTTTGGTCAGAAATGCTGTAGGAATTCATACAAGTCCGTGTTTTGCCGTTTCGTCTTCTAGTTAGTAACTTGGACCAATCTTTTGAAGGCTTTCCACTTCGAACTATCTCTTGCACTCTTCATAAGAAATGATCTTTAGGATTTCTACAATTGATCTTGAAAGTTTCAACTTATTTAGAGTTAGCTTGTTCCGACTGCCGCCCCTCCTTTTTTATCTCACTACACCAATTTTTCAATCAGACGACAGTTTTTCACTGTCGTCTGAGTATAGATTCTGCTGTTGTCTATCTCAATGCCGTCTGATACATGAATTAGACAATACCAGAACACTGTCATCTGATAAAGTTTACTACAACAGCGACTACTATAATGTCTGTTGTCTGAATACCACGAAGAACAACAACAATTGGTACCTTAACTCTTGTGCAAAGTAATTTCAGTTGACAAACCCTGGAAGAATGTTGATGTGTAACGAACATTTAGTGAACATTGATTTGTAAAAAAACTGTTGTCTGAAGGAAGCTTGTAGATCAGCAAAATAATTGAACATTAGTGACTAGACTTTGACAAGACAACAGCAAAACTATTAAAACTATTGTGTGTCATTGCTTCAGACAACAGTTTTTTCTTTCTTTTTTCTTTATGTCCATTTGTTAGTCAATAGTTTTTGATTGGTATTGAATTGTCTGAGATAGGAGAGAAGACATACAGTCTGTAAAATTAAACAACACATCCTTGATTCCAAAAACCATTTCATTCCATCAGCAGTATTCATCCCAACATTTACACAGGAATTAACCTTGCCCAAGTGCCTAAATCTATTTCATTAGCTTAAAAGGCTTTCAAGTTTCATGAGCTTTACAAGATAATAAAAAAGAATACAATTTGTTCCATCTCCCAAGATGGTTGTAAGCAAAATCACTACAAGCTTGAAGCCCATTCCTTTGGTATTGTACCGCTAAGATAGTTGTAAGTAAAATCACTGCAAGGAAAGAAAAGTGGATGCAATTAATAAACTGTCAGGGTATTGAGAGCATCATGATCAAATACTAAAGATCTTATAAAAAGTAGATTGACACAAGCCAATCAAATAGTTTACGTACACTCGGGACTGATAAACTGGGGAAATCATATAAAAAAATAACACAAAAGCCCTTGATCGTAAAATGCTTATCAGTTTGTGCTAGTTGCCTGGCCATTTTGATAATCACTTCCTAGCCAGGTGCAAGCTTTGATACAGAAGGGATAACACCAGAACTGCTTGAACAGAATGGGCAAAAAGGGCAGTGTTTTTACACATTAGGAAACATAAGAAACATGAAAAGAAGCAAGTGGTGGTGCGGATTTCATCTTCTGAGGAAAAATTATTGAGATGCACCAATATTCACATAAGTTGACAGCCACAGACTGAAAAGGGAAATATTGAGGAAAAGAAGAGTGTACATGAAGGATAAAGAGAAAGCATAATTAAATCATTCATAGACTGGAGTACAAGTAGTTCCTAAACTCATCTTTTATAAAATACCCCAGAATTGGCTGGCTTTATAACTACCATAAATGGTAACTTCACACTTAGCATCCTGCAATGTTGCTAATTTTACCACCTAAACGAGGAAAGTTTACTTGTTTGTAATATATCTGAGTTGCCCTTAGTTAAACTGCTTACAGAATCAGTAAGACATGGCCAATAGATCCATGAAAATTTAGGTTTTTAGTCCAGTTGATGTCAAATGCAGCATGCAACTGTATCTTACATCATCCTATAAAAAGTATGACTTTCTTTAGAAGGATAAAACCAATAACCAACCGTTAGAAGATAATTATCAATTATACGGTGGACGAAAACACTATGCCAGCACAGAAAACAGATCCAAAGCATGACGGAAACAAACAACTGCGTACAGGATTCTATTACCTGTCAAAAGTTGCAAGGACTGCAACAGCTGGCAACCTGAATATATTGACCTTATTGTAAATAAACCAGATTAAAGAAAAAAAAAAAGAATCAATATTGAAAACAGAAAGCTTAACAGATACGGGAACAGAAAGCTTAACACTAGTACAAAATAAGAGAGAGCTTGGCAATACTCACCAAAAGTGCTTATCTAAGCTAGTTTGCCACAGCAATAAGCTTATCTACCTCTACCAGCCTCCTTAGTTCATCCGCGAGATTCCTTTTCAATCACCAAATTTACCTATGACAAATTGACAATACATACAAAAGTTATCTCAAAGTTCAAAAGTTTAACACTTTTGAAACAAAGAACCAACAGAAGAAGTTGCATCATTAAGATCCCATTTTTGACCCAATACCAAGATATATAAGTAATCATGTTACAGATGTATATATAAGTAATCATGTCACAGATGATAAGTAACCATCACTATTAATGGAAATAAAAAAATCTCAGCCTGCATGTTTTCTATTTGAATCAATATGTTTTAGGTCTGGAATGGAATCAACCATAACTCCATCAGTACTCTTTTGAAAAAAAAAAAAAAAAAACTCCATCAGTACTAACTAAGGACTGAAACTCTATTTCAGAAATTGTAGCATCAATGATCAAATCAATATTCGACAAATATGTCCTTTCTAGTCTTTTATTTACAACTGAAATTAATAATTGCATCATATTCTTATTAATACAGATACTGGCCTTTGCCACTGCTTTTTTTAGTTAGTCAAAGCGTTAGGCATTACTAGGTAGCCTTTGTAGGCAGCAACTTAAACCAAATGATCATGTTTTTAATTAGACATGGTCTCATTCCAGCAATTAAGACAAAAAAAAAGAAGCATAGAAGCATCCCAAAATTTCATGTGTACATTAATCCTAGGAAACCACTCACACAATCACACAGCAACTATGTCATTTTCTTTTTTTTTTGGTGGTCATGGCATAAAAAATAAAGGTACTTACCCATTAATTTGTGGTAGCATTCCAATACAGTAGCCATTACGGTATGAGCATGAATTTCTATCCTGAAAAATGAGGAAAACACACACACACACACGCAAATATCCAAAGACAAAACTGCATGTTAAGTTATTTACATAATCAACAAACATATAGAGTAATGATTTATTTGATCTGAGTGATATGCTTGTTTGAAACCTTACAGATCAGAAAATTTAGAAAGCCCAGTATCCAAAAGGTCAGATTAAGGTGCTGAAAGATCTCATCTAGCCATCCAGATTTCGAACAACTGGTAATGATAACACAACAATCATGACAAGCAAGTAGTATAGGCCACTATGCACATAAAGAGAAACCACAAAAGTTCCTTCAATTTGATAAAGCCAAATAAACCCTTTTTAAAAAAATAATATTAAAAAAGAAGAAGATAAAGCCAGATAAACATCTGGTACTTTATCTATTAACTGTTGACCTTTCCAACAGCAAAGACCCTTAGTATGGTGAGAGTGAAATAACTATATAGACACAGAAACAGGCAATGGACTAAAGCAACCTCAATGTGTGATCAGATCACAACTATCAAAATCATCAGTAAACGCTTAATTGAAAAGAGACAATAGAATTTCAAGGAAACCAAATAAGGAATTAGGATTTAAACAACCCTCTCACATGGAAAGACATATCTCACTGCTCTACAAATATCAGCTCATATTTTTGACTACTTGATGTCAAAATTACACACACACATAAAAATAAAATAAAATAACAAATCTAGTTTATCATTAACCTTGCATTCTGGCACTCAATTTGTTTAACACAAACCGTTGCTTGACACACACCAATACTAAATTATTCTTGCCACCCTATTTTGGCCACTTTTTTATACTCATTCACACACACGCATGTGCCGGTAGACATAGCTGTCAATACTCAATACTACCTAGCTTTGATGCTATTATGAGCAGCCAATTGTATATGTGTAAAATAACTTACATGACCAAAACATGGTCAGCCATGCATGCCATGTTCCGATCAGCATTGCAATTTAATTATAGAGGCATGTTCAATGCCTTGCCTTCTTGGAATTTAATCTCCTTGTTGGGTTTTTGTGTTCTCAAAATTTTGGTATCTGAGTTTTTATTGGTTTGTGGATCAATTGATTGTGTTTCCTGGGGATTTGATTTTTTTAGCTCTGAGTTGAGGAACCTGGATCCGTTTCTCATGCTAGATCAAAACAGGTTTTGAGTTTCAAATATTTTTATCCCCACTTCTGCTCGATCTGGTTGCTGAGAAAATGGAGGAAGGAGATCAAATTTTCAACCCTGACATACGTTTCATGACCGCAAGAATAAAAATCCAACCCCACTCACTATCAACTCTCAATACAAGTGCTCAGTGAAAAAAAAAAAAAAACAGATCTAACAATTCGCACTTCAAGCCTATTTGCCTGAAATCTCTTAACAACCTACTGGGACATGATATCGAAAAGGATTTCAGGATTCACACTAATTTAGCAAATAATAAACCAGATTGCAAAGATAGGCTTAATCATTGACAAAATCAATCACCAAATGGAAAGGCATAAACCTTGAGCAGCTAAGAAAGATAGAGAGAGAGAGAGAGGGAATGGAAACACATACATAAGTGTTCAACTGCCTCACAAAACTGGAGAAGTTATTGTGCTTGAAGTACTTGGGCAAAAGGTCCCTGACGAACTCCGGCAGGTTCCAGACCATGAAGCTGCCGTTGGTGGAGGTTAAATTTGAGAGGATCTGCCGTCAAACTTCTTAGTAGAGACGGGTTCGTGGTCTGAAAGCGGGGCTGAGGGCGGGGCGGAGAGCGGGACTGAGAGCGGGACTGAGGGATGAGAGAAAGATGGCTGAGATAAATGGGGTTAATTTCCTTGGTATTGACAGTGATTTGAGATGGAGGCGGGAGTGGGTGTTTTGCTCGATGGAATGGAGAGGGAAAGAGTTGAAAGTGTTAAAGTGTTAAAAGTATAATGTCAAACCCTAACTAAAGTCAGCTATTGTATCAAAAAAAAAAAATCTAAAACTCAGACGACATCAAATAAGGTGCATTGTCTGAAACTCATGTGACAACAGACAAATTAAAAACCATTGTCTGAACCACTCAAATCAGATAACATCTTTCAGCAGCCATTGATTTACAATATATCAATCAACAGACACCTAATAACAGTTGTGTGATTGAAAATAATCAGACAACAGCAAAAATCAACAATTGTATAAATGAACCTTGGACAACATCACATAATAACTATTGTCTGAATTAATTCATTCAGACAGCATTAAAAAAATCAATGTTGTCTGAAATGCTATTGCACAAGAGCCAAGAAAAAACTGTTGTCTGATTAGAAAACTTAGACCACATAATATTTCTTGTTGTCGTCTGATTAAATCAGACGACAGTTAAAATATTTGTTGTCGTCTAATATGTGTTGTCTAGCTTGCTTTCTTCTAGTCGAAGTAGAAAAATGTACTAAGGTTGACTTTTTAGTGTATTTCCATGCTTCTATATCATTTTCTATCATGATAAGGAAACCATAATAAATATATATAAGTAAATACAAAGGTTAAGCAAAAGTATAATAGTAGAGGAATAATTGTGGACCTAACAGAGACCAATCACATTAATAAAGCAAGAAATATAATTTTATCTCGATAAATGATAACTCCAAGGAGGATGCACAACCGAGAACTCGATATTGCAAGCACCTGATCTGTGAATCTTCTGTGTTCCCAGCAAGTCTTGGGGAAGGGGAGTTTGGATTAGGTGTAGAGGGTTATGAATCGGGAGGAAGTGTGATTTGAGAGAGAGAGAGAGGAGGCGAAGTTAAAAAAGGAAAAAATCTGAAGAAGTAAAAAAATATGTAATAAGGGGTAGTTTGGACATTTCGGCCTTTAAGGGGTAATTAGCCATCGATCCATCCCATCCAACCATTGATCTCGGCCTGCCGTCCACTGACTACCATGAGATACCACTCTGATGCTGCTAAGGTCCAATGCCACTCCAATTCCAGCCTACAGGCATGACGCAGCCACCCTTATCTATCGAGAGAGAAGAAGCAATACACCTATCGATCCCAGCCTCCGAACCTAAGACATGCCCAGGAAACAAACCTCATGTCCGGCCGAACACAATGTGTGCTAGCTGCGCCAGAGGCCAATACTAATGCTGAGGTGCAGCCGAATAGAAAGCCAATAGTGGCGGTTTATAGGATTTCAGCCTGTGGAAAACGTTCCTCTTTTCGAAATTACATCAAGAAATGATGAAATTGCCGTCGCAATAGAATGGAAATCTTACACAAATGAGCCTGTGAGTTGTCATTTCACCACATAATGGCAGGAGTTAAGGGTGAGGTATCACACGTTTAACAAATTAAAATATTGGATATGAAAACGATACAATTTAATGATTATGTATAAAATTGAAAAGGAGTACTTTTTTTTTTTGAATAGGGTTGATTTTGTTAGGGCTAAATACTGGTTACTACTTTGTGGTTTAGGTCCACAATCAATTCAGTCCCTAGACTTCTAATTTCATCCAAAAACACCCCTGCAATTTCAATTTTGATCTAATAGGTCCAATTCGTTAATATTTTGTTATGGGTTAAAGTTATAGTTGGATTATTTGTTAAAAAAAAATTATTTTTAATGGTAGGACTCACTTTTAAATTGACTAGAGGTGGCCTGCAGACACCACATCATAAAATATAGGCCATTTATGAGCCACGTTAACAAGTTAAATAACTCAATTATCGGAAAACTAACAAATTTGACCTATTAGATCAAAATTGAAAATGCAGGGGTGTTTTTGATGAATTTAGAAGTTCAGGGACTGAATTGATTTTGGACTCAAACTACATGGTAGTAATCTATATTTAGCCCATTTTATTAATAATTAATCCATGAAAATAGGCCAGAGTTTAACAGAACTTACATAAGGTTCCGGGACAATCTGGATAACCTATCTAAGCCACAACTAAACTCATTAAAATCTATGGGACGCTCACTGAACAACGAACCTAAAACTAAGCAAGAATAATCTCGCTCTCTAGGGAAAAAATATTCATCTAGTCTAATTTGCCAAGCATGCAATTGTGATACAAATATCAACTAGAAACGTCTTAGAAAAGCATATACAAATTACCCCTACTGCAAAGGCTTGGGTCTAGAATGTCTTCTTTGTTAAAACCTTAAACAAGTACTACCTCCTTCCCCGTAGTGTTGGAGCTAGTACCTGCCTCAGAGTTTTCAGCATCCAACAACCTTGGCATCAAGTTGGTCCTCTTGCTGTCCAATTGTCCATCATGAACCTTGGGCTTGTTCTTGCGAACCTTAGGGTGACTTTTTTTCTTCAGAATCTTCCTAACAGTAATTGGGACCTCCATAAGTTCACAAAGATGAAATTCACGAGGTATCACGGCCAAGCTAGGCTTTAGCCGCTTCTCCAAGCTCCACTAAACCTGGAGCCATTTGCGCACCCCCAAAATTGTGCCTCCTGCATTAGCAGGCCCATCTGCAATAGGAGACATAGGCCCCACTAGTCTAGCATCTACCACCACTGATCCAGGCCCAAGCTTTGGCCCAAACAACTCATCAGCGTGCCCATAAAGCTCCAGCTTAGCTCCACACGGCCCCACCTCTATCAGCCCCTCCAAAGCCACCTCAGGCCCACTACCCCCAGCCCGAGCAGGCAGCCCTAATTTTGAATTAGGGTTTTCCGCCGAAAAACTAGGAGATGAGTTCCCAGTCCTCCCAGCAGCAAATGCAAACCCAGATGCCTACCCCAAGGCCCCTTCCTTCCAGTCTAGACCCCGGCCTGCCACCGGAAGCACCCAGGATTGGCTGGGCTACCGATCGCTGACCATTTCCGCTGTCGCATGTGTTGTAGCCAACGCTGCACCTATCCCCTCCATCACCGCTGTCAAAACTCCATCACAACTACCTATCCTATGGTTGAAAAAACCACATCCCTGGCAGATACCATGGCATTTTTCATACCTCAGTTCCAAATCCATCACCACCGATGCCGGGAATGAGTACCTACATCGAGCCCATATGTGGCGACGTACGTCGTGCACAATCCGGATTGGTTGCACGGGATCTTTCCTTTACAACGCCCCTTGATCATACCTTACAAAGAGCCCCAAAGCATTCCCAAGTAGGGTTAGGGCAGGCTCATTGCACACAGCCATGCGCAACCCTTTCACCGCGACCCAAACAACCATGGAATTCAGCGGAACCTTCGCTACATCCCGGATTCCGTCATAATCCGCCAAGAGAAGCATGGAGTTGTTGAAAAACCACGGTCCATCGTTGAGAACATGATCCTTCGTCTCTTTTTCCTTGAACTAGAAAACAAATACCCCTTCTCCCTCCTCACGGATCAGAACGCCCTCTCTCGGACCCCAGATGTCGGATATCGCCGCTGAAAATGATGGAAGCAAAACCTGTTTCTGTAAAAGCAAATGACCACACACATAGAAAAAAGGAGCTTGTATTGCCTCCTCGCCCCCAACAAGATGCACGATAGTCTCTTCCACCGCCATGGTAAGTCGGTGCTCGATCAGTTTCCCCACTAGAGAGAAACCCTAGCAGAGAGAAAAGTCGACTTAAGGACTCGAGATCTTTTTTTTATAGAGTACGTTTTTTCTAATTAATCCTAAATTTTAGTTTATTTGTTAATTATGCTATGAAAAAACATGTTAACTGTAATGCATGGCCAATGCATTAAAGTGGATTCTTCTTTACTCTTGCTTGGAGAACCTTTTTGCCAATGGAACTTTATCAGGACTTAGCAGGTAGCGAAGTACAGGCAAGGGATTACATATGTAGAACGATAGTGAATTGCCGGTTGGAATTGAATTAAGGGCTAGATACAGATTACGACCCTGTAGTTTAGGTCCAAAATCAATTCAGTCCCTGAACTTCTAATTTCATCAAACGCACCCTTGCACTTTCAATTTTAATCTAATAGGTCCAATTTGTTAGTTTTCCGACAATTGAGTTATTTAACTTGTTAACGTGGCTCATATATGGTTTATGTTTTATGATGTGGTGTCGAGGTGGCCTGCATAGTCAATTTAAGAGTGAGTCCCATTATTAAAAATAAATAGTTTTTCAACAAATAATCCAACTATAACTTGAATCCATAACAGAATATTAACGAATTGGATCTATTAGATCAAAATTGAAAGTGTAGGGGTGTTTTTGATGAAATTAGAAGTCCAGAGACTGAACTGATTTTGGACCTAAACCATAAGGTAGGTAGTAACCCGTATTTGACCCTTGAATTAATGTAAACTTGACTACACTAGCCAATAATAGACTTTTATTTAAATATTAGCAGCTGCAACATCATGGATCATCCAACAGTTTAGTGGAACCAAATTGTTTATTTCACAATTACAATAATGTAACATTATTTCGGCAGCTTGGCCATTCACATCTTTGACTAGGAAAAATTAGATACTACTACAGTTCACACTACTTGGGACCAAGTTGCTAGCTCACTCCACTTGTGATCTACAAGTCTTAATTTGACACTTACATAATTAGGGGCGTTTATTTTCTAAAACTTCATCAAAAGTTCAACTCTTCAAAATGTTGATCAAATCAATCGGGAATATCTGTTTTTCGGTTTTTGTGTGCATCAAATAAATAGATAATTATGAAAATATGGTTGTTTATAACAAAGGTCTGTTCATACACTAATTTTGATTATCTTGATTTTGTATGATTGGGGAAAACTCTTGTTATTATTGGGGATGTTCTTTACGAAATTTTTTGTAATACTGCTAAAAGTCCAAGTATTACATCCCTCTCGATGCATATGTCTTTGAAAAAGAAAACAGAAAATTTCCAACAATTAGACGGATTGAAACCATGTGAAACAATTGAGCAAGACTTCTATTTTTTAAAGTACGTGGCCCTTGCTAGTCCAAGTTCCTGATCAAAGACTGAAGTTCAGTTTCTGGCACAAGACTAGTGGTGATATTATATCAACCTTCAAACTTTCTCCACAAGGCCACAGTCGTCGTCCCAATTCCATTTGCTGTATAAAGCAACAGCACTGAAAACTCTCAATACTCGCAACAAGTTCTTGAGAAAAATCACACCTTAAGCTCTCACCAAATGGATCACGAAGTGGTGCTTCTTGGGTTCTGGACTAGTCCTTATGGAGAGTGAAAATTGCTCTGGAGGAGAAAGGAGTCCACTACAAGTATTTGGAAGAATATCATTTCCCTCTTGTCCATAGTAAGAGCCTTTGCTTCTGAAAACAAACCCGGTGCATGAGAAAGTTACGGTTCTTATCCATAATGATAAATGTTGACATGAGCTGTATCAATTAACTTTATTATTATTTATCTTGTGTATAGATTAGATTTATTTTATGTATCAATTAGCAATAGTGCTATGGTTGAGTTAGATTAGGGTTGATTACTTTCCTTTGTGTACATGGATGTAACACTATATAAACCTCCTTGAGAGATGAATAGAATATCGCATTATTTCCATATACTTTCTAATATGGTATAAGAGCAAATACACTCTGGAGACCTAAATTTTTCATACCCAATTCTGCTGCAAAAATACCAAATACCCATACCCAATACCTGATTTAAACCAATTCTCTGGGTACCTCACACAGAATGCTATACCGGCAGGGGTACCAATCCTCCTCCCATATCCTGTATCAATAACACAGTGTTAGAGGGGTAAACCGTACCGGACGGTTTACGCCTCTCCGATGCCTAAGTGAGAGATCAATATATAAGTGGATCAAGTAAATAGTGGATAACGGAGTTATTCCCTCTAAAAGGTTGTTGTACTGATGCTTTTATTCTTTAGCATGAGAAAGGAGTTTCTTCTATCTTTGAAGTGGAACGCAGGCTATTCTTCTGATCTCTTATTAGCCTTCTGTCGTGTAATCAGATGCTCTCTGCTAGTCAAGGCCCGAGCCCTGGGTGTCCGGGGTGACATCCTACATGAATCCCGCCATAGTGGGTCGTGAACCCGGCCCATGGCATAGTACCTGAGTCCCGATGGGCCTGGGCCCCAGCCGATAGTGCCAAACCTAGTGAAGACTTCCCTAGTGTGTACAAGTCCCCCAAGTTCCCGTTGAAGATGTTTCTTGGGTGGTGACTTTGATATTTCTGGTCACAAGGTTTGGCACTAATGTGCCTATAGGGAGTCCCCCAAGTGCACATTCAAGGGATGTCTTGAGAGGGTTACTCTATAGGTAGCTAATCTACAGTGCTCCCCATTTAACCCTTGGGGTTGAGATTTGGAGGTATGGGACCTCTGATTCCCGATGGGATAATAAGAGGCATTGGAGGTATAGGGTCTATGATACCCGATGGGGTTCGAAGAGGGCTTTAGCCTCCGGTACATGATGGGGTTAGAGATTTGGAGGTACAAGACATTTGATTCCCGATGGAATTATAAGAGGGCAGGAGCCTCCGATACCCAATGGTTTGGAGATTTGGAGGTACGGGACCTCTGATTCCCGATGGGATTATAAGAGGGCATGAGCCTCCGGTGCCCGATGGGTTTGGAGGTACGGGGCCTCTGATACCCGATGGGGTTCTAAGAGGGCTTGAGCCTCCAGTACCCTATGGGTTTGGAGATTTGAAGGACGTCTGATTCCCGATGGGATTGTAAGAGGGAATGAGCCTCCGGTACCCGATGGGTTTGGAGGTACGGGGCCTCTGATACCTAGTGGGTTCTAAGAGGGCTTAATCCTCCGGTACCCGATGGGTTTGGAGATTTTGAGGTACAGGACCTCTGATTCCCGATGGGATTATAAGAGGGCATGAGCCTTCGGTACCCGATGGGTTTGGAGGTATGGGGCCTCTGATACCCGGTGGGGTTCTAAGAGGACTTGAGCCTCCGGTACCTGATGGGTTTGGAGATTTGAAGGACCTCTGATTCCCGATGGGATTGTAAGAGGGCATGAGCCTCCTGTACCTGATGGGTTTGGAGGTACGGGGCCTCTGATACTCGGTGGCGTTCTAAGAGGGCTTGAGCCTCTGGTACCCGATGGGTTTGAAGATTTTGAGGTACAGGACCTCTGATTCCCGATGGGATTATAAGAAGACATAAGCCTCTGGTACCCGATGGGTTTGGAGGTACGGGGCCTCTGATACCCAGTGGGGTTCTAAGAGGGCTTGAGCCTCCGGTGCCTGATGGGTTTGGAGATTTGAATGACCTCTCATTCCCGATGGGATTGTAAGAGGGCATGAGCCTCCGGTACCCAATGGGTTTGGAGGTACGGGGCCTCTGATACATGATGAGGATGAGATCGTGATACCCGATAGGGTATACCTAACCTTGGTCCCTTGATATCTGGTAAGGTTATCTATGCATGTCAGCCACGTGGGGCTAAAATAGTGGGGGGGGGGGGGGGTGCAATAAGTGCCCCTCTCTTTGATCTAGGATTTTGGGAAGTGGGGAGACGCGTGGGACACGTGTAGTGATCCTACGGTTAAAGGCCTTTCGTCTTCAAGGGCTGTGATTTCTCAGAGATTGAATTTAAGAGGGAAACCGACTGTTTCTCTTCACTTTTCGTAAGATTTCTTAGAGAGAGAGAGAGAGACAGACCCTGTGGATTTGCAGAGACGAAGCGAGGAGGAGATCGATTGTTTACTGAAGAAAAAGGTCAGCTATCCTTGTTTGAGCAATCCTTGTTTTTCTTCTTCTTCTCTCTTTGGTTCTGTTGTGAATTTGTGTGTAATGAAAAAAGGAATAGGAATAATGCTATTTGGAGACAGCATTGGGTTTTGGCTTATGATGGATTTTGCACCTTTATGTGGTATTCTGGGCTTTTCTCAGGTTTTTGGGTTTTTGCTTGAGTTTTTGGGTTTTATTTTGTTTCTGGGTTTTGGAAGTGCGGAGTGATCTGCGCTTTAACCAAGGCACAGATCTAGTTAGGCTAACCCTAGTGTTTCTGATTCAAGATAGCGAATCGGGGCTCTATTTGATGTAGTTCTAGGATGGAATCAGAAACTAAGGCTGGGGATACGGGATCGTCATATCAATCTTCCGCGAGACAAGCTGAAGCGGATATTGACCGGTACTTGGTTTGTAGCGGTACTCGTCCGTTGTTAGCAGAGAATACCGGATTATCGATTGGGGTATTTTCATAATGTAGCGAGGATACCGATGTGGTTGAGAGTGAGGACGATCCCGGGGAGTAAGTGGTCACGGTGGCTATTCCCGAGGGCATCCCAAAACCTAGGTATAGGTTAGTGGACGGACCGTGTGCAACGAGCCCGGGAGATGTATGATCATGCAGGAGATCACCGCTATGAGATTGAGGTGGGGAATACCGGACGAGGTAGATCTCAGGCCTCTCGAGGCTGGAGAGATGGCTGTAAATCCTCCTCCGGGGTAGGTGGCTCTGCATGAGAACCAGCTTTACCAAGGGCTATCACTACCGCTGCCCCGGTGCCTATAGTATCTCCTGCAGATGCTGAACCTATCATCGGGGCAGTTGACCCCAAATGCCTGGCGATAAATTTTGAGTATGATGGCAATGTGGGACTTATGCGAGCAAGGGTGGCCCACCATCAACGAATTCAGAGCTGTGTACTAGGTCCTTTATTCAAGGAAGCAGTCATGTCTAGGTATCATGACATTTGCCGGCCAGGACTACGAGCCCCTTGTTACCGATATGCCTACCTCAATGAGTAAGAGGTGGAGGAATAAAGTCTTTCTCGTTGGGGGTCATTGGTAGATTAGGAATAAGAAATGGTACATAACGAGAACGTATTAGGCTATCGGGGACCAGTCTTACTCGTTATCCGAGATTGAAAGAAAACAGATAGCTCGAGTATATGCTGTATGGAGCGAAGAGGAAAGAAGCTCCTATAGTTTCATCCGGTACTCTATGCTAGATAGGTTAGGCCTAGGGAGACTTCCTGGTGAGGCATGTTTCTTGTGAATATATATATAAATTCATTTTTTTTGTTTTATTTTTTTTGTAACTGAGTATTTACTTTCCGCATTATTTGCAATGAAAGTGCGGCAGAGAAAACCCCAGAAAGGTAAGGAGGAAGATAGGATGAATGACAATAAGTTGATGGATATGCTTATGAGCCAGGGAGAGGATGCGCTTCATATTGATGTTGACATAGGGTCGAAGGCTACGAGTCACTCGATGGAAGAATTTCTTCTTGAGATGCCTGATGAAGGGTACGATAACCCTGACCCCAAGGCCCCCATCACCCAAAGCGAGCAGCTAACTGCCCGGGATGTTATTACGATTGTTGAGCTGGGGAGAGGGAAGGCGCCTGTAACTGGCTCCATTTCCTCCCGTTCGGCCAGGTCAGGGGGAAGCTCGTGCAGTCTATGTTGGCCGAATTGAGGGATATAAACCTGGACTGGGTACGGGCAAAGGACAACACCCCCCAAGAGTATAGGTGAATGGCTCGGGAATAGATGATGCGGGTACTTAGCTTTTATGTTCGTGTGTTTGCCGAGTGCGACATTATTCGTGTGTACTAACATGGTGTTAACATGCATTATTTAATGTGTATGTGATCGACGTTAGTGAGGAAGATACGCACCTGAAGGAAGAGGTTAGCAGCCTCTCTGGGCAAGTGAAGTATATGCATGGGGAGAAAGCCAAGCTAGAGAAGGAGCGGGACTCCTTGAAGGGGAAGGTTCAGTCCTTGAGTCCCTTGGTGATCGAGCTGGAGGCAACGAAGAAAAGGGTCACGGAGCTCGAAGGTGAAGTGTCGGAGATAAAGTATGAGGTGAGGAATGCCCGGGACTCTGAGAAAGAAGTGCGGAGTCCACCACGTCCTAGAAGGCTAGGGCAGAGCATCTGGAGGAGTGACTTCCCGTGGAGAGGCACGAGGCTGTGGAGGAGTACAAGGGCTCCCAAGAGCTCCTTAATATGCTACTTGCTGCCTAAGACAAGGTCGTGATTATGAAGTTCAAGGAGTGGGTGGCAGCCGAGTCCCTAGATAAGGCCAAATTCAGGTGGGGTCTTCTTAAGAAGAAGAAGAAAGAACAAGAGGCTGCGGCTAAGTCGAGTGCCGGTGGGTCTCAAAGTACCGCTCAGTGACAGTAGTGTTTAGGAATTATTTTTTTTTTTTGTGTGGAAATGATCCTTGCCTTGAACAATGGCTTAACTCCTTTGCCTGGTGGTCTAGGTTTTTTGTGAATGGTAATTAAAAAAAATAAAAAATTTCTTATTATTTTTTTTTTGTGACTTGAATGGGAATTTTAAAGGAATTACAATTTCTATGATTTTATACTTCAGTTTAGGCATTTGCCCTTGTGTTACTTATTACTGGAATTGAGTAACTGACAATAGCTGCGTCCAAGGAACGCCCAGTAACTAAAGCAAAAGGCAAGAAATGGTCTGAATAGTTCATTTTTCCATTCAAGTACCACATGGTGACCAATACAACATAAGTACCCGATGGGTAGCTTGCCATAGCTGTATGATCAAAAAGCAAAAAGCTAGGACAAGATGCTCCGGGAACTACTTGTAATAGTACCGGAGACGCTGGGTATTCCACGAGTGCCGAGAAATAGCTTTGTCCATGTCTCGGATGTAAAAGGTTGCGAGACCAACCTCTTCGACGGTTTTGTAGGGGCCTGTCCTAGATGGATCCAGCCCCCGGGGCTCTAGGTAAACCTGTTTTATGACCCAGTCCCCCAACTTAAGTGTCCGGGTTTGTACCTTGGCATCATAATAACGAGCTATCTTTCGCTTATTTGCCAAGTTATGCATGTGTGCCACATCCCTTTGTTCCTCGAGTAAATCAGCATCGAGCTGTAGGCCCTCTGAGTTGGTAGCCGCATCGAAGGATTCGATCCTGGGGCTATGGATTTGCGTTTTAATAGGGAGAACCGCCTCAGACCCAAAAGCCATGCAGAAACGGGTCTCTCTGGTAGCCTCAGTCATCGTGGTCTTGATAGCCCACAGTACTTCCGGGAGCTTAGCAGCCCAAAGACCCTTGGCGTCATCAAGCTTCTTCTTCAATATCTTCTGATTATCTTGTTGACAGCCTCAACTTGACTGTTGGTCTGGGGATGAGCTGAGGATGCATAAAGGATTCTAGTGCCCAAGTTCTCAGTGTAAGCTCTAAGTTCATCATTGTCAAACTGGGTGCCGTTGTCCGTGACTATGGTGTCTGGGACTCCAAACCTGCAATAGATATTTTTCCATAGGAAGCTTTTGACTTTCTCTGTGGTGATAGCGACAAGAGGTTCTGCTTATACCCACTTGGTTTGGTAGTCAACGGCTATAATGGCTTACTTGAATTGTCCTACAGATGTGGGAAGCTTACCGATTATATCTAGACCCCACTGGCAGAATGGCCAAGGTGCAATGAGTATAGAGAGAGCTATGGGCGGTGCTCTTGGGATGTTGGCATACATCTGGCATTTGTGGCAAGAACTTGACATTGTTTGGGCCAGGGCCGACATGGTTGGCCAGAAGTATCCTGCTCTCAGGGTCTTGTGTGCTAGGGACCGGGCCCCTGCATGGTTACCGCATACACCCGCGTGTATGTCCTCCATTATTTTGTGGTCGTCCTCCGGTGTCACACACTTAAGGTTAGGGAAGCAGTGACCTCTCCTGTATAACTTTCCATTCATGATCGTATATCGAGCTGACCTTAACTGGAGTCGCCATGCCTCTACCTTGTCGTCCAGAGTCAGACTATCCACCATGTATTTCAAGATTGGATCTATCCAGTAGGCAGTGTGGTCCATAGTGAATATTTCTGACACCGTTTTAGAAGTACTCGGCTTTTCTAGTATCTCAACTTTGGTAGCCCCGTAGGCATAACTTGGGGAAGCCGCTGCGATCTTAGTAAGGGCACCTGCCTTGTCATTTTGTGCTCTTGGTATTTGAGTGATGACGTACGAGGCAAATCTCTGAACCAGTGCCCGGGCTAAGGCCTGGTAAGAGGACTTGTGAGTCTCCTTTGCTTCAAATTTGCCACTGACCTGGTTCACAACTAACTGGGAATCACTGAAGATATGAAGGTGTTGGATGCCTAGTTCCCGGGCGATTTGGAAACCTGCTACGAGTGCCTTGTATTTTACGACATTGTTGGATGCCTTGAAGGCAAACTTGAGGGCGTCCGGGCTGATTAGCAAGATACCGGCGCCACTTGTCTTTTTGTTAGATGAGCCATCAACATATAATCGCCAAGTGCTTGGCGGAGATGGGTCAGGGGCAGGTGGTTCAGGAGATCCCGGGGGTTGATCATCAGAGGGAATCAAATCAGAAATAAAATCTGCCACTGTCCGGGGTTGGTACTTGATGTCGAATTCTCCCAACTCGATGGCCCATTTAATTAATCTGCCCGATGTCTCTGGCTTCTGCAGAACCTGCATCAATGGGTGATTAGTGAAAACAGTGATTGAGTGTGCCTGGAAGTAATGTCTTCGCTTCCGGGCCGATACCAGGAAGGCTAATGCTATTTTTTCAATGTCCGAGTATCTGGATTCTGCACCAGTATAACCCTTTCTAACGTAGTACACCAGGTACTCGTAATCAACATCTTTCCTAATCAGAGCGGAGCTCACAGCTGTTGAAGATGCCCCAAGATATATGTAGAGCATTTCTCCTGGGACAGGTTTGTAAAGTAGGGGTACCTCTGCCAAGTATGCCTTCAGGCCAAGAAAAGCAGCCTCATGCTCGGTGGTCCAAGCTATTACCTCGACGTGCTGGGTTTTCAACAGCCTGAAGAAAGGAGTATATTTGTCCGTTAACCTGGAAATGAATCCTGAGAGGGCGACTACCTTACCTGTAAGGGACTGGACCTCATTCCGGTAGGTTAGGGATACATGTCTAATATAGCCTGCACCTTCTCTGGGTTCACCTCAATTCCTCTATGGCTAATGATGTACCTGAGGAACTTTCTTATCTCAACCTCGAAGATGCACTTCATAAGTTGGCTACGTAGTCCTCCGAAGTTAAGCTTTTCACCAACATATCGTCCACGTATACCTCCATGATAATACCGATGACTTCTACAAACATGGAGTTGACGAGTCATTGATAAGTGGCACCTGCAATCTTTAATCCAAAGGGCATGAAGTGGTAGTAATAGAGACCTTTGTCTATGGTGAAGGCGGTATGCTTCTCAGCTACAGGGTTCATTAGAATTTGGTTGTACCCACTGAATGCATCCATGAAGCTGAGCAATCGGTACCCAGCAGTGGAGTCGATTAGTTGGTCAAGATGTGGGAGCGGGAAGCTATCCTTAGGGCATGCTCGGTTGAGATTTGTGTAGTCTACACACATGCGCCATGAACCCGGAGACTTCTTTGGTACCATGACCACGGTTGCTAACCACCGGGGATGCGTAACTTCCCTCACAAAGTTGATGGCCATCAATTTCTTTACTTCGCTTTTACTTTACTGGTGCTGAGTGGGGAATGATGCTAAGGTTGTGCATGGCTATGTTAGTAGGTGTACCGGGCATGTCTTCGTATGACCAGCCGAAAGCGGATGCGTTAGAGCAGAGGAACGAGATTAGGTCTTCCCTGATAGCCGGAGCCAACTTGGTGCCTATCTTGATAATCCTGTCTGGGAATTGTTCGGATAGCATGATTTCTTCAATGTCTTCCACGGCACAGGGCCGTTCTTCATCAGAGTTAGTATCATCTTCGGGGTCTTAATACATGTTTGTGAGGAGATCGGTGGCTACGGGCAACATTTCTGACTTACCCTTGCCACCGCCTGGTCACCCCGGACGGTTGCTATTCTAACCGGGGTTGGTACTTTCATCATGACCATGTGGCCTGCAACGAAAGTCTTCAGTCCCAAGAGTGCCGGTCGACCCAGGATGGCATTATAAGATAAGGCATAGTCGATCACGATGAACTCTGTTTTGATAGTTGAACACTTTGGACTCTCCCCCACCGTGATGGATAAGTAATCTGATCCCAGTGGCTGGACTATATCTCCTGAAAAGCTGATAAAAGGTTCATTATCCTGTGAAAGTTTGGCCCTTCCCCTGTTCAGAGCCTTGTAGGCATCTCTAAACAGTACATTAACGGAGGCTCCAATATCCACGAGTACCCAGGAGACTATATAATGGTCCATTTGAAGCATGATCAGGAAGGGATAATCATGAGGCCTTTTGAGGTTGGCTTCTTCCTCCTCCCAAAAGGGTACCGACTTCCAGCTGGTGTTCCCGTCTTACTGCGAGGCCTTGTGGAAATTGAAAACTTCCTTGTGCCCGAAACTGGAATTCCTCTTCCTCCTCAGGGGAGGTAGTTCCTTTGGGCCCCCACCATGGATCGTGAAGATCTGGCCGTATACGTCGCCCCTACCTCTTTAGCAGGCAGGTATCGCTGAAGCTTTCCTTTTTGAATAAGAGATTTGATGGTATTTTTTAAAGCTACACAGAGGTTGGTATTGTGCCCGGCATCTTCATGATATGTGCAGAACCGTCTGGTCTCCAGTTGGGTAAGTTTACTCTTCGGGAATTTCCTCGGTGGTGGCCTAGGTATCTCATCCCTATACGTGTTCGCGGGTTCTGCTGTGCCCTTTCCTCCCGGCGATGCTGAGGGCTTGGATAACCGCTAGATATGGGCGATGACTTTTGCTTCTCTTTTTAGAGTTATAGGGTGACCGATCCTGGTTATGGATCCAGCCCCTTTTTCGTGGCTCATCCCTGACCACCGGGGCCGGGGTGGAGACCCTTAGCTCTGGTATGACGTTATCTCCATACGTTTCGAATTCGGCCTGAGCGTGTCTGATGGTCGTAGCCATCAGCTCATCGTAGCTAGTCGGGGGGTGATGGTTAATCCCGTAGAGGGACTCTCCACGCCTTAAGCCCCTCCTGAAAGCCAACTCGGCCAGTTCCTCATTAAGGTCCCGGCACTTAGCAGTAGCCGCCTGCCACCTGTTCACAAAAGACTTTAAAGTTTCATTCTCCCCTTATTGAATCTTTAGCAGCCCCTTTGGAGTATGTATCCCATCTGTACGTATGACGAATCGAGCAACGATTTGTCCGCAAGTTCCTTGAAATTCCCTGGAGAACCGACCGGGAGTTCGTAGAACCAACTCAAAGCTTCCCCTGACAATGTCTCCTGGAACATATTAAAACACACCTTATCCGTGTACCCCTTGGCGCTAGTTTGTGAGCAGAAAGACTGCAGGTGTTGGTACGGGTCCCCAACTCCCATATAGTCAATCTTTAGTGGCTTTGATATGTTTGCTCGAATTGCGCCTCTGACCTATTGGGTGAAAGGACCCGGGCGGTCTTCGTAAGTGGTCAGATGTCGGCAGGTGTCTCTATTCTCTGCCGCCTCCACCCTTGCCTGTAGGGCATGCAAGGAGTTGCTTATTTGTAAGAGTAACACCGTGTTTGGATCAGTTGCCAGTGGATCCGAGGCGGGTTGCGATAATGGCAGTGGTGGTAAATGCCTCAGGCATTCCAGGTATAAGTCTACCGGTACTTGAGTCATTCGATGACCACTTCCCGTGGGAGAGTTTAGGGCAAGGCTGGTACCTCCCGTTACCGGGGCAACATTCATACCTGTTGCTACTTGTGATGCTCGAGCCAGAGCTTGAGAGAGAGCCTTGTTATGGTGGTGCCTTCTATCCAGTGCTCGAGCTAGCGCAGTATTTTCATCCTCCAGCTCATGTAGTCTCTGTTGTGAAAGGAGGTTCGTCTCCCTTTCGATTCTTTGCTGTTCCTGATTGATCCTGGCTTGTTCCTTGAAGGCCGCGATCTTTGCTCGCATTGACTCAAGTTCCGAGACCTGGGCTACTTGGTCCGGGGCCGGTGGGTTTTTTATGTCTTATCTGTCTGGGCATCCAAGACCATGGTCCCCTCCGGTACTTGATGGCATTATTCATGATGTACCCGGAGAGTTCCCGGGCGACATTTCTACCCTCACCTGCCGTTTCTTCCGATTCGGTCATAGATGTCCTTCTGTTTCCCCTATCTGGCATGCTAATGTATCTGCTGACTTTCTTTGGGTACCTCACACAGAATGCTATACCGGCAGGAGTACCAATCATTCTCTCGTTAGGGCTGGATTCGATACTAAACCGATCCATTTTTCCCGAAACCACTGCCGAACCGACCTCTGTCGGTATCAAGATTTTCAAACAGCCGCCGATCCGACATAGTCGGTATGCCGACTGTCAGCAAGCCAAGATTTTGGTTGGCATAGTTCAGTTTTGAGTGGATTTGTAGTCGGAGATTCATGTCTGAAATCTGACGATTTTGAGACTTATTTCTTCCTCCTCCACCGGAGATTCATGATGTTGGAGATGAGGATGATTAGATGATGGAAGATATGGTAATTACTAATTAGACGAGGATGATCAGATGATGAATTTGATGTTGATCTGATCTTGATCTGATGGGGATTGTAGAGGAAGGGAAAAAAAAAAGATGAGAAGATCTGATCTGATCTTGTTCTGAGGGGGATTGTAGAGGAAGGCAAAAAAAAAAAGATGAGAAGATCTTACCTGATCTTGATCTGATGGGGACTGTGGAGGAAGGTGGAAAAAAAAGATGAGAAGATGAAGTATAACTTGAGCAAAGCCACAGGTCTGTGAAGAAGAAGAAGGGAGAAGATAGAAGAGACGGAAAAGAGCTTTTGTTTTGTTTAATCTTTAATCTATCCTTTAAGAAACGATAAATATAAAGTTTGTACATTATATATTAAAAGCAGCTTCTGCTCAAGTGGTTGGGAGTTGGGTTGGTGTATAAGAGGTGAGGGGTTCGAAGCCCGCCTCTTGTAAAGTTTTATATATTTTGTATATAATTCGGTATGTATACGTGTATATGGTCGGTATGGTATACCGACGGTATGCAATATCTCATACCGTAGCCGAGCCGAATACAAGCCATCGATTATGAGTTTTTGGGCTGGTTCAAATTCTGGCTGGTTCGATTGCTTCGGTCCAATTTCCTTGCCCTACCTCCCGTATCCTGTATCAATAACACAGCGTTAGAGGGGTAAACTGTACCAGACGGTTTACGCCTCTCCGATGACTAAGTGAGAGATCAATATATAAGTGGATCAAGTAAATAGTGGATAAAGGAGTTATTACCTCTAAAAGATTGTTGTACTAATGCTTTTATTCTTTAGCATGACAAAGGAGTTTCTCCTATCTTCGATGTGGAACGCAGGCTATTCTTCTGATGTCTTATTAGCATTCTGTCGTGTAATCAGATGCTTCGTGTTAGTCATAGCCCGAGCCTTGGGTATCCGGGGCGACATCCTACATGAATCCCGCCATGGTGGGTCGTGAACCCGGCCCATGGCATAGTACCTGAGTCCCGATGGGCCCCAGCCGAGTGCCAAACATAGTGAAGACTTCCCTAGTGTGTACACATACCAATACCAGAAAAGTATATCAATACTACCATACCCAATACCACATTCAAACACCAAATAACCGTATCCAAATACCCATACCATACCTAAGGATCCATCTTCGATTCAAGGCTCCATTTCTGATAATAGACCAGATCGAATACTTTAACTAGGCTTGATCGATGACGACGTTAGTTTCAACATTTGAAACCGGCACCAACGCTCAAGACCCCATTCTGGCATAGATCAGATTCGAAGGACCTGCTGACTTGCCTTGCAGAACCAGACATTGACGAGTGGGACTAGCAGCCCCATGGCGTCGCCTTACACCGTCGTCGCACCCAGGCTTGGATCGAAGCCCCGCCGAGCCGAGCAATTGACCCGGTCGGATCTTGGCCGTGCCGGCGTTGCATTGGCCAATTCTTTCCATTTTTGTGAACTCTTCCTCCTGCTGATCATCCTCATATCCAACTTGCGTGACGAATTGGAGTGTAGAGCGATAGATCAAGGTTTGAAGTTTTTGATGGCCCAGAAAAGATCTAGGATCTGATCAGATGTACGAGATTAATCCAACTTCAAAGCTCGAACTAGGACCATCTAGACCAAATCTTGCTTAGGTCTAGGTATGAAAATTGCTCACCTCGTCATTTTGAATAAGTTTGTAGTTGACAACTTTTGTACCGAAAGTGGTTGGCCGGCATTGACAGCGGTGGCATCGGACCTTATATTGAGTTTTTATTATCCAGGCGATGATCTATGCATCCATACGAGCGCTTTGCTTTATTACAATGTTATTTTAGAAAAAGTTGATAAATAGTGGATTTACGTTTTGACGTTACAATTTAAGGTTTTTACATTTTATCTTCGATTTACGATCTGCTATCGATTTTGCTTCAAATTTTGATATATATGTTGATCGTATGACTGTCCGGATGACTTTGTGAGGTCACGGGCGAAGATCGGACCATTGGATCTTCGTATAATTGTAAAACAGTAATTTGGGAGGCGATTCGTGAGAATCTGCCCATTGGATTTACGTATAATTTTGTTAGGATGTTTCCATGGGCTATCCTTGAGGGTTCGACCATTTGATCATGGTTTAAATTCGATCCAACTGTTGGATAGTCTTTATTTTAGAATCCAACCGTTGGATCTTCGTTTAAGACCGTACATGATTAGGTACTTGACGGTTTGAGATGACGATCGTTTGGATTATTGTGATTTTGATTGATAGAAGACGTAGCTGGATTAGAGGTGAGTAATCTCACATTGTTCATTTGCGAACGAAGTTACTTTTATAGTTTTTCAGGTTATATTTAACTGCAAACTATAGTTAGTATTAATAGGCATTCCTGCTTGAATGTTTATGTATATATATTATTTACATAAAATATATATGTATTGATGGATTGTGTTGAGAAAATAATATGCATGATTGTGTTGCTATTATCGTTTAAATGTTACTTTTTGAGAAACAATATATTGAGAAATGTGTTGAGTTTTATTATTTGAAAAGTATCGAGAGTTGAGTAACAATTGTGATGTCAAAAGTGATTTCTTTAAGTTGTTTTGATCTGTGGAGATCAATAGGTCATGAGTGTAACCATGGCATACTACCAGTGAACCATGCTGTTGTACTGGGCTGATGGTTGCTGATAGCATTATTATCGTGAACCATGCTCTTGCACCGGGCTGATGGTTGCAATCAGTTAGAGCTTTAGTCTGTCTACCAAATGTTGAGTGGTCTTATGAGGGTAACGTTGGGGTTACTTGAGATTCATAAGTATAAGATTTAAAAGAAAGTCTTGAGAGTATTCGTTCTTTTGTTTCTATGTCTTTTGGAATTTCTTGTGTGTGTTGATTTACTATTGTTTTGAGTTACTCATACAAGCTTTCATAAAGCTTATCGGGTTTGTTGTGTGAGAACCTGATGCACTATTCCAAGGTGTAGGGGTTAATCCTGCAGGTCCGGCTTATCGTGGCTAAAGCAGAGATAGCTTGCGTACAGCGGTACGGTTAGGAAACTAATTTTATTGGCCTTGTCATGATTATGACTTTCGCTATGTTATGGACTCTGAGGAGCCTCTTACGTTTATTTTGTTGACAATTTAATTCATGAGGTGTGTAATATATAACTCTGTAAGTGAATGTGTATTGTAGTATTTGTTTCAGGACATCAGTATGTACTTATTTTAAAACGGAAAAAGTTTTCCAGTTATTTGGTATTAAGGATTGAATATTCACGCATGTATAATTATGGGATTACATATATTGATTTTTATTTGCTTATAAATCAGGGCGTGACAGTTTGGTATCAGAGCATAGGGTATATATTTAGTGATAATCAGTACCCCTCGAGTGATGGCCTGTCTGCAGCGGATCCCCATCATATGCTCTTAGGGATTGGTATAATCATTGGGTATGTAGGAAGGGTTAGTGTCCTGAGTCGTGAGAGTGGTGTAGACTCGATAAATGAAGTATAGAAACTTTGTATAGTTTCTTGAGTTGGTTTATTGTAAGGAAAACGAGCCTTTACATTTACTTGGATTAGGTATTAGGAATGGAATCGAATCCTTTGAAGAGAATTATGATTATTTGGTTAACGTGACTAACGTATACTTGTGCTGAGGGTTATACGAGTATTAACCAATATATTGCTATGCTTCTCAGGTAATGGACTTGGTTGGAGGTAGAGATAGGGTCGAGGGAGACCCAGAGGTAGGTAGGGCCAGAGGTAGAAGTAGGGCCAGGGCCCCTCCTGTCGAGATGTACGAGGATAAAGTGGAGGCACCAGAGTTTGAGCTGCCAGTCCCACCTGTGATTAATGTGAGGGATGCCACTCGCTTGTCGAAATTGGCAAAGGAAATTTCTAGTCTGGGAGCAGTTCCATTTAAGAGTGGCACAGACTACATGTTGGCAGATCAGTGGATTGAAAATATGAAGGGCTAATTCTAGATGGTGATTTGTGATGAGCTGGAGAAGAGGAAGATAGCGTCATTCATGTTCAGGAGGATGCACAGTGGTAGTGGAGTGGCACCGAGAGAATGATAGATGTGACCACTCTAACCTGGGATGGGTTCGTGGAACTATTCAGGAACAAATACATTCCAGTTGCAGTGAGACACTAGTTGGAGAGACAGTTCCATTCACTAACTCAGGGGAAGTTGAGTCTGAGGAATTATGAAGCAGAGTTCAACAGGTTGTATCAGTTTGTGAGGTAGTTAGATCCTGAGAGTTTGGCCATGAAGTTTCAATTAGGGTTGAACCCTTCGATTCGATGGGACGTAGCCATTTTGGAATTGACGGAACTAGGACGCGTTGTGGCTAAGGCATTAACCATCGAGCAGGAAAACCAGATTCTCCTAGAAGAGTAGACAACGGAGAGAGATTTTCAGAGAAATGGAAAGGTAGTTGCTGAGAGCAGCCATACAACGGGCAGTCGAGGTAACTTCTGGAAGAGGCAAAGGACTAACCATCAGGCACCAGTAAGGGCCATGGTTATTGCACCTGCTAGGGCAGTACATATTAGACAGGTGGCGCCTTTGAAATGTTTTAATTTCCATGAGTTGGGGCACATTTCTTAGAAGTACCCGAAACTAAAGAACTTGGTGTGCTTTACTTGTGGCCAGGCAGGACTTGTCTCCTAGGTTTGTCCACAACAGCAGGATAAGGCCTAAAGGAATCAACATAGGCAACAACCTCAAGGTCAGGCTAGAGTCTTCGCCATTGGTTAGGGAGGCACTGGGTTGGAAGGTACCATATCTATTTATAGTTATCTTGCTAGAGTATTGTTTGATATAGGAGCTTCCCACTCTTTTATATCTAGTTTTGTGGTAGATGTGTTGGGTTTGACTACTATGCCTCTTGTTAGATCTTTGTGTGTCACGTCGCCATTTGGCGTCTCACTCGAGCTTGATGTGTTTTGTGATAATTGCCCTATTGGGATATGTAGTAGAGAGTTCTCTGCATTGTTGATTGTGATTCCGGATCACACATATGATGTGATTTTGGGTATGGATTAATTGAGCCCAAACTATGCAGTGATTGATTGCTTTAGGATGATTGTGTCCTTCCATGTTCCTGGACAACAAATGTTTCATTACCACTGTCTGAAGTACGACATCACCATGAAGGCAGGGATCTTGGCACATATTGAAACAGGGAGTAGTACATCAGTGATTGCTGGGATTCCTATAGTCTCAGAGTATGCTGAGGTGTTTCAGGAGATACCAGGGTTGCCTCCGAAAAGAGTAATGGACTTCTCCATTGATGTCATACCAAGTACTTCTCCTATATCGAAAGCATCCTATCAGATGGCACCGGCTGAACTCCAAGAGTTGAAGGTTCAGAATGAGGCTAGTGTTTCTACTTGGGGGGCACCAATGCTATTCGTAAAGAAGAATGACGATTCGCTTCGGTTATGTGTAGATTATCGGTAGCTGAACAAGGTGACCATGAAGAATAGGTACCCTTTACCTCGGATTGATGACTTGTTCAATCGGCTTAGGGAGGTTACTGTATTCTCTAAGATTGATTTGAGATCCAGATATCATCAACTGAGGGTGAAGGAGTTTGATGTCCCTAAGACAACATTCAGGACCAGGTATGGGCATTATGAGTTTCTGGTCATGCCATTTGGTCTAACTAATGCACTTGCAACATTCATGGAGTTGATGAACCGCACATTCAGTCCTTAATTAGATCAATTTGTGGTGGTATTCGTTGATGACATCTTGATTTATTCAAAGTCGTCAGATGAGCATGAGAGACACTTATGGATTGTGCTGGAGATGTTGAGAGAGAGGATATTGTATGCCAAGTTTGAGAAGGCGACTTTTGGCAGAAAGAGGTCAAGTTCCTTGGTCATGTGGTTTCGAAGGATGGAGTTTCCGTTAATCCATCAAAAGTTAAAGCAGTGATGAGTTGGAGTCCCCCCACTACTGCTACAGAGATCCATAGTTTCCTTGGATTGGCAGGGTACTACAGGCGATTCATTGAAGGATTTTCTAGTATTGCTTCGCCTTTAACCAAGTTGATAAGGAAAGATACTCAGTTCGTGTGGACGGATGAATGTGAGAAGGCCTTTAGTGAACTAAAGACCACATTGACTACAACTACAGTGTTAACTATTCCATCTGGGTTTTAATTATTTACAGTGATGCTTCACATCAAGGTTTGGGATGTGTGTTGATGCAGCATGGTAAGGTTTTTGCATATGGCTCTAGAGAGTTGAAGGTGCTTGAGCAGAACTATCCCATTCATTATCTAGAGCTAGCTGCAGAAGTTTTCACCTTGAAGATTTGGAGGCACTGTCATTATGGTGAGAAATTCGAACTCTTTTCTGATCATAAGAGTTTGAAGTACCTATTCTCCTAGAAGAAGTTGAACATGAGGCAGAGAGGATGGATAGAGCTCATCAAAGACTATGATTTCACTTTGGAGCATCATCCCGGAAAGGCCAATGTAGTGGCGGATGCTTTGAGTAGGAAACTCCAAATAATCATGGCATCGCTTATGGTGTAGGAGTGGCTCATGTTGGAAGCTGCATCCAAGTTTGATCTTATGGTCGTAAGAGAAGGACAAGGAATCTTTCTCAGTAGTATCACCTTACAGTCCACCTTGATTTCCAGGATCATACAGGGTCAGACACTTGATGAGTTTGCTCAGGTGAGCATTACTGAGATGACTTTCTTCCTATGGCAAAGACTTACTCAAGTGATGCTTTGTGTAAGTTGTATCTGAATGAGATAGTAAAGCTTTATGGTGTGCCCGTAACAATTGTGTCTGATCGGGATGCTCGTTTCACTTTAGAATTCTGGCGTAGGTTCTATTAGGCATTCAGCAAGTCTTTAGCTATGATCACTGCATTTCATCCATAGACAGGTGGGTAGAATGAGAGAGTGAATCACGTAATGAAGGATATGCTTAGAGCTTGTGTTCTGGACTTTAAGGGAAGTTGCACAGATCATCTGCCTTTGGTAGAGTTTGCCTACAACAACAGCTATCACTCAAGTATCAGTATGGCTCCATATGAGGCTTTTTATGGTAGACCATGTAGGACTCCTATCTACTGGGCAGAAGTTGGAGAGAAAGGACTCTTGAGTCCTGCACTTGTTCAAGAAACTACTAGGAAGATCACTACAATTCGGGATAGGATCCGAACAGCACAGAGTAGATAGAAGAGTTATGGAGACTTAAAGAGAAGACTGGTTGAGTTTGGCGTGGGTGATCATCTATTTTTGAATGTCTCACCTATAAAAGGTGTGGTGAGATTTGACAAGAAGGAGAAGTTAGCACCAAGATATGTTGGACCTTTTGAGATTCTGGAAAGAGTAGGAGACTTAGCATATAGGCTGGCTTTACTTATTAGCATGTCTGGTGTACACAATGTCTTTCATGTGTCTATGCTCATGAAGAATATTCGAGAAGAGTCCCACGTGATTGATCATAGTACGATCGAGGTGAACACAGATGTAATCTTCGTAGTTGAACCTGTTCGTATCCTGGATAAGTCTACAAAGAGGCTTCGTAGGAAGAAGGTTGACTTAGTAAAGGTGTTGTGGAACCATCATGATGAGGGTGATGCATCATGGGAATTGGAGTCTAACATGAAGGCGAAGTACCCACAGCTTTTTGGCGATGAGCGTACTTGAATTTCGTGATGAAATTCTTTTAAGGAGGGTAAACTGTGAATACCTGAAATTTCGTTGGATAAATTTTTGTAATTCAATCATTGTTCGGATATTTGAATTATTAATATTGAGACTATTTCGTAAGTCGTTGTAAGAAATTCGGTTTCAAATCAATTTTATTTCCGAAACGAACGTTATTTAGGGGGTCTTGAAAATTGACTTTTTATACGTACAAAATTTGAAAAAACTTCCTTCATGAAAGTTGTAGAGCTCGTCGATACGAGTCCGTGCATATGTGTAACGCGAAAATCGGAGTTCGTATGAAAACATTATTGATGATTGAAATTTGGGAAATTTCTATAAATATAGGAAAATTTCAGATTTTTTCATAAATCCTAAAATTTTCCTTTTCTCTATTTTCCTCCCCCATTCTCTCTCCTCCCTCCCAGCGCGACCCGCCAACCGACCCGGAAATTTCTTCCTCCTCCGGAGTCCTCCTCTTTCACTACTCGGGCATCCACGAGCTCGCCTTGCACCGCCGCCACACCCAGGACTGGATCGAAGCCCCCCCTTCAAGCAGAGCAACCGACCCGGCTGGATCTTGGCCGTGCTGGAGTTGCACTGGCATATCATTTCCATTTTCGTGATGTCCTCCTCCAGCTGATCATCCTCATATCCTCCTTGCATGATGATTTGGAGTGTAGAGCGATAGATCAAGGTTTGAAGTTTTTGACGGCCCAGAATAGATCTAGGATCTGATCAGATGCACCAGATTAATCTAACTTCAAAGTTCGATCTAGGACCATTTAGACCAAATCTCGCTTAGCTCTAGGTATGAAAATTGCTCACCTCATCATTTTGAATAAGTTTGTAGTCGAAAACTTTTGCATCGGAGGTGGTTGGCCGGCATTGACCGCCGACTGACCGCCTGATGTGGCGGCGCGACAGACCTTATATTGAGTTTTTATTATCTGAGCGATGATCTATGCATCCATACGAGTGTTTTGATATATTACAAAGCTATTTTAGAAAAAGTTGATAAATAGTGGATTTACATTTTGACGTTACTATTTACGGTTTTTACATTTTATCTTCGGTTTACCATCTGTGAAGATCAGACCATCGGTTTTAATTCAAATTTTGATATGTTGATCGTATGACTGTCCCGATGATTTTATAAGGTTACGAGCAAAGATCCTACTGTTGGATCTTCGTATAATTGTAAAACTGTGATTCGGGAGATGGTTCGTGAGAATTCGTCCGTTAGATTTACGTATAATTTTGATAAGATGTTTCCAAGGGCGATCCGTGAGTGTCCGACCGTTAGATCGTATTTATTTTATAATTCGACCGTTGGATCGTCGTTTAAGTTTATTTCGTGTTTCGTTTGCTAAGCAAAGACCGTACTTGATTAGATACTTGACGGTTTGAGTTGACGAGCGTTTAGATTATTGTGATTTTGATTGATAGAAGACGCAGCTGGATTAGAGGTGAGTAATCTCATATTGTTCATTTACGAACGAAGTTACTTTTATAGTTTTTAGGTTATATTTGACTACAAACTATAGTTGATATTAATAGGCAATCCTGCATGAATGTTTATGTATAGATCACAAGTGTGACCATGGCATACTACCAGTGAACCATCCTCTTGTACCGGGCTGATGGTTCCGATCAGTTAGAGCTCTAGTCTGTCAACCAAATGTTGAGTGGTCTTATGTGGGTAACGTTGAGGTTACTTGAGACTCATAAGTATGAGATTTAAAACAGAGTCTTAAGAGTATTCTTTGTTTTGTTTCTATGTGTTTTGGAATTTCTTGTGTGTGTTGATTTACCATTGTTTTGAGTTACTCATACAAGCTTTGATAAAGCTTACGGGGTTTGTTGTGTGACAACTTGGTGCACTATTCCACGATACAGGGGTTAATCCTTTAGGTCAGGCATCAGTGGCTGAAGTAGAGGTAGCTTGCGTACAGCTGTACGGTTAGGAAGCTAATTTTATTAGCTTTGCCATGATTATGACTTCCGCTATGTTATGGACTCTGAGGAGCCTCTTACGTTTATTTTGTTGACAATTTAATTCGTGAGGTGTGTAATATATAACTCTGTAAGTGAGTGTATATCATAGTATTTGTTTCAGGACATCAGTATGTACTTGGTTTTAAAAGGAAAAAGTTTTTCACGTATTTGGTATTGATGATTGATTATTCACGTACGTATAATTATGAGATTATATATACTGATTTTTATTTGCTTATAAATCAGGGCATGGCAAAGATCTTGGTGGATTGAAGTACTTCCTAGGCATTGAGGTGGCCAGATCAAAGGAAGGCATTTTCCTATCTCAAAGAAAATATGTCTTAGACCAACTCATTGAAACGGGCATGTTGGCTTGCAAACTTGCATGTACACCCATGGAGCAAAATCACAAGTTAGCAGAATATCCTGATCAAGTGCCTACTAACCGAGAGAGATATCAAAGACTAGTTGGTAGACTTATCTATCTCTCTCACGCTCGTCCTGACATTGCATATGCTGTGAATGTGGTGAGCCAATTCATGCATGCTCCAAGTGCAAACCATATGAATGCAGTATATTGTATTCTTAGTTATTTGAAGTCTGCTCCAAGCAAAGGGAACATGTTTTCTAAAAATAATCATTTGGAGGTGGCTGGATATAATGATGCAGATTGGGCTGGATGTATCATTGATAGAAGATCAACCTGAGGATACTTCGCATTCGTGGGAGGTAACCTTGTGACATGGAGGAGCAAGAAACAGAAAGTAGTTGCCAGATCTAGTGTAGAGGCAGAGTACAGAGGAATGGCCCAAGGTGTTTGCGAAATGTTATGGCTACATAACTTATTGAAGGACTTAGGGTTCAAGCCTAAACAGGCTATGAATCTTAGTTATTTGTAGTCTGCTCCAAGCAAAGGGATCATGTTTTCTAAAAATAATCATTTGGAGGTGGCTGGATATAATGATGCAGATTAGGCTGGATGTATCACTGATAGAAGATCAACCTCAGGATGCTTCACATTTATGGGTGACATGGAGGAGCAAGAAACAGAAAGTAGTTGTCCGATCTAGTGCAGAGGTAGAGTGCAGAGGAATGGCCCAAGGTGTTTACAAAATGTTATGGCTATGTAACTTATTGAAGGACTTAGGGTTCAAGCCTAAACAGGCTATGAATCTTAGTTATTTGTAGTCTGCTCCAAGCAAAGGGATCATGTTTTCTAAAAATAATCATTTGGAGGTGACTGGATATAATGGTGCAGATTGGGCTGGATGTATCACTGATAGAAGATCAACCTCAGGATACTTCACATTTGTGGGAGGTAACCTTGTGACATGGAGGTGCTAGAAACAAAAAGTAGTTGCCAGATCTAGTGCGGAGGCAGATTACAGAGGATTGGCCCAAGGTGTTTGCGAAATGTTATGGCTACGTAACTTATTGAAGGACTTAGGGTTCAAGTCTAAACAGGCTATAAATCTCTTTTGTGACAACAAGGCAGCCATAGACATTGCACATAATCTAGTTCAACATAATAGAACAAAACATGTTGAAGTGGATAGACACTTTATCAAGGAAAAGCTAGAATCAGAGATTATTAATGTACCCCATGTGAAGACTGGAGATGAACTTGTAGATGTTCTGACAAGAGCTGCTTCTGGTAAGGTATTCCACAACTCACTTGATAAGTTGGGCATTCGAGACATCTATGCACCAACTTGAGGGGGAGTGTTGACATGAGCCGTATCAACTAACTTTATTATGATTTATCTTGTCTATCGATTAGATTTATTTTGTATATCAATTAGCATTTGTGTTAGAGTTAACGTAGATTAGGATTGATTACTTTCCTTTGTGTACATGGATGTAGCACTATATACACCTCCTTGAGAGATGAATAGAAACATCACATTATTCCCATATACTTTCTAATAATAAACCCATATGTGAATCCTTTATTATTCTTCAATACAATGATCATGTTTGGAATGACAAAGCAACTACAAAATTACTTACTGAGGATCCTTATCACAGAGCTAAAGCTACATTTTTGGGTTGATTTTTTCTACAAGAATGTATATGTATATAGACTATTACATTGAGAATCATTTCTTTTTTACCTTTGTCGTACATTAATTTGTTATATTTTTCTAAAATATTTAAACGTGCTGAAGAGGCCATCAGTAATCACTCTCCCAGTTATATATGTAGTAATTCTGATTAGTGAATGAAGTTATTTTCTCAAAAAAGATAAACCAAATTGACTCTTAGATAAGATATTCATTTTTCTTTTCTCATGCAGATAATCGATTGTAATAACCACAATTTCCATTTTAATTTTGTGTAATTGTGTTGAACGATTATTGTACGATTCCACGAATGTTGCTCGATAATATTTCATTTTTTGAATTATCGAAGATTCGAAATGATTATTTTAACGAAAAGCTCGAAATGCTCGATTCGAGAAATTGACTTTTTATACGTGCAAAATTTGGGAAAATTTCCTTCATGAAAGTTGTAGAGCTTGCCGATACGAGTCCGTGCGTACGCGGAACACATTGTTCGAATTTTTTTTGAATTAGTTATGGAATTTAGAAAATATTTTATTTTGGTATAACTATAAAAAACCCTAGTTATTTTCAGAAAGTTTCCATTTTGGTCCGGCCTCCCTTTTATTTTCGGAAGTCACTGTTCATCGTCTTCCTCCTTCGTCCGAAACCTATCGAGAAAGAGAGCAAACTTCTCCTAGCTTGTTCTCCCTCCACAGACCATTAATCAACCTCAGACCACGTCCCACGCCTTCGTCTCGAGCTGCTCTACCTGCTAGACAGTTTTGCTCCCACCGTCACGGCCTCCAGGTCCGGCAAAATCACCCGAACCAGTCGGACCCGAAAACGAACCAAAATGAGCTCCTCGTGTTTTCGACCACCAAACCAAGTGAAACTCCTCCCTCTACATCGACTCGACCTCCTGAAGCTCCCAGAGGCAGTTTTACATGGCGGCGTGGCCTGTAGTGGCCGCTGGAACCCAGCCCAGATAGGATCGAACGAAACTTTCGATCCGAATATCTTGAGCTGTAGACATCCGTTTTTTATGATTCTTAGCCTGGTGAGTTCACAATAAAGTTCTGAACAAGTTTCAAGAAGAGATCGAGGCATGAGGCTGCTGTTTTTACGTCGGTTTCAAGCTCGTCGGTTTTTAGATAAATTCTGGCTGCCCACTGTGTTTGGTGAATTTTGATCCCTTCCCGTTATCTTCTGGTCTTGTGCTAGTTATGAAAGTTGTTCAAAACGATGAAATGAAGGGGAGAAGCTCAGCCCCGACACCATTGTTGATGGTCGGCGGCGGCTCTGCCCCAAACTCCGGCAGCCCTTTCCGGCCACCTCCAGAGGTCTAAAATATAGTTTCTGTACATTTTATAATTCTACGTTTCAATACGCATTTTTCGGATATCGTATGATTTAGTTATGAATTTTGAGATATCCTTACATTTATGATCTGTGAAATTACGACCGTCCGATGGACTTGTAGTTTTGATATGATGATCATATGACTGCCCCAGTGGCTTTGTGTGGTCCTGGGTGAATATCCGACTGTTGGATCTTCGTATAAGTGCAAAACGGTGATTAGGGAAGCGATTCGTGAGAATCCGTCCGTCGGATTTCTTATAAATTAGAATCCGGCCGTCTAATGGAGTATAGTTATGTTTTGAATTTATTGGCTAAATTCAAATCACGTTTGATTAGGTGATTGACGGGTTATACTTGGTTGAGCTGTTTCGGTGTGATTTGTATTTTAATTGAAGACGCAGAGGGAATTTCGAGGTGAGTAAAACTCACGTGGTTCATATTACGAACCGAGTACTTTAAATTATTTATTTTTGTAATTGTGTGAAAAATATTTGTGGATTAAATATTTGTTTTTAAAATTACATGGACTTGATCATTACGGTTCATAGGTAAGTAAAATGAATTTTTATTATACAAATGAATTTCACGATTTTATTGTGTGAATTATAAATGGTATTGTTGGTCATTCCTGAGTAGTTGATTATGTATATATATATTTACGTGGAATATATATATTGATTGACGTGTTATTGAGTGGTGATATGAGTGAGTTGGACTGATAATTTGGATTATATTTCAAATGCTTAAATTTCATAATAATATTATGTATGTTGGATGAGCTGATTTCATTGTGTGGAAACATACTGTTGTACTTATTGTGGATTTAGGGTCAACGTAGTGACCGGTATGGGAGAATCGGACGCTCTATCTTAGGTGGACGATGGGATCCGATTGGTGAGTATGTACAATTATCATACGTTCTAAATATGTATATAAGTATACATATTGATGAAATACGATAAAGAAAAATATGTCGGATGCCATAACCTAGGCCAGGTGGCGGGTTACGATTCAGTTAGAGCTCTAATCTGTCAAATAACGTATTTTTATAAATACGTTGTTGGGGTTTTGAGAAGAAAGATGTGAGTTAGGTTTTGTGTTAATTTGTTGATTGATTGAGATTGTTGGTACTTCATGGATGTGGAAATTGTGGAGTGTTGATATGGGTGAAAAATAATTACGATTTAATTAAACAATCGTTCTTTCTTTTACTAATACGAGCTTTCATAAGCTTACCGGGTTTTGTGTTGTTGCAATCCCGGTACACTATTCAAATGGTGTAGCGGATATTCTTGCAGGTCAGGATAACCAGGAAGGTGACCGAGCTGCTTAGGTGTTGCAGCATTTATTTTTATTTCATTTGAGTTGTGAGGTTTGTATGCTCATTTAGAGTTTTACAGTTTATTTTGTGAGTGAGTTGTATTAATTAACCGAGATTAAATTCGGTTTTGAAATTAAATTGTGTGGTGAGGTTGTTAAGGAAAAGAAATTTTCAGGATGGTTATTTTGAGTTGTAGTAATTCATGTTCCGGATTTTTGAATTTTTATTCTAAAATTCGGGACGTGACAGTTTGGTATCAGAGCGTAAGGTACATATTTGGTGATATGTCAATACTTACCAAGTGATGGCCCGTCTGTAGCGGATCCCCATCGTGTGCTCTTCGGTATTAACAATGTCATTGGGTATGTGAGAGCGTTAGGTTTGCTCAGAACGTTAGCATGTCTTAAGAACTTTAGGCGATTTCTTGTATGCTTAGTTACTTGGTTAATATGGACTTGCATTTGACTTATGCCATGTTTAAGTGATATGCGTGTATTAATCAAGTATACCCTGCTTATTAGGTAATGGAGATTGAGGGGAACGAAGCTAGAGGTTGAGGTAGAGGCAGATCTGGTGGTAGGGGTAGAGGCCGAGGTAGGGGTAGGGCCCCTCCGGTCAATGATGCATATGAGGCGGAAGTAGAGGCACCTTATGAGGATCAACATATCCCGCCCGTAGGCATGGTTGATGATCCTGCTCGCTTGTTAGTATTGGCGAAGGAAATTACCCGCTTGGGAGCAACCAAATTTGGAGGAGGCACTAATCATATGGTGGCGGATCGATGGATTGAGGATTTACAGACCTATTTTGATCTGTTTGATTGTAGTGAGATTGATAAGAGGAAACTAGCCGCTTTCATGTTGAAGGATGAAGCTAGGGTGTGGTGGAACGTCACACAGAGGAGTATTGAGGTGTCTACTTTGACATGGGAGACTTCAAGAGGCTGTTCAGGGAGAAGTACTTTCCAGCAGCTGTGAAGGAAAGGTTGGAACGAGAATTCCTCCCACTTGTACCAGGGAAGATGACCGTGATAGAGTACGATGCGGAGTTCTCCAGACTATACAAGTATGTGAAGTAGATGGATGACAAGGCCTTGGCCAAGAAGATTCAGAGAGGGTTGAGCCCTTCGATTGAGCGTGATGTGGCCATCTTAGAGCTGAAGACTAAGAGAGAGATCTTAGCTAAGGCACAGATCATTGAGCAGCAGAACCTGATTTGTAGAGAGAATGAGTCTGCTGAGTGAGACTTCCAGGGCAAGGGAAAGACCATAGCAGGAAGCAATAGGTCCAAAGACTTCAGGGATGATTTCTAGAAGAAACAGAGAACTCAGTTCCAGCATCACACTCCAGCTAGGGCAGCAATAGCTCCTCCCATTCAGGCTATGCCTATTAGGTAGATAGCACCAGCAGCTCCGGTGAATTGCTTTAACTGTGGCAAACCAGGCCACATCTCTCGTGTGTGCACGAAACCACGGGGTAGGATATGCTACAGCTGTGGACAGACAGGGCATCAGGCCAGGGAGTGTCCTGGAAATCAGGGTAGAGTGCAGGGCATCAGGCCTGCAGCTGCTATAGTCTTTGCCATCAGTCAGGCAGGCATAGGGTGGAAGGCACTTTATCTATTTATCACTATCTTGCTAGAGTACTGTTTGATACAGGAGTCTCATACTCCTTCATATCTAGTTCGGTTGTGGATGTATTAGGTGTGATTGCTATGCCTCTGACTAGATCATTATGTGTTACATCACCTCTAGGTGTGTCTCTTGAGATTAGCATGTTTTGTGATGATTGCCCTATTGGGATTGGTGGCAGAGAGTTCTCTACATATTTGATTGTGATTCCGGATCACACATATGATGTGATTTTGGGTATGGATTAGTTGAGCCCGAACCATGCTGTTATTGATTGCTTTAGGATGACTGTGCCCTTCCATGTTCCAGGACAACCGGTGTTTAATTACCGTTGTCTGAAGTTTGACATCGCCATGAGGGCAGGGATTTTGGCCTATATTGAATCAGGGGGTAGTACTTCAAAGATTACAGGGATTCCTGTAGTTTCCGAGTATGCTGACGGGTTCCAGGAGATCCTTGGGTTACCTCTGAAAAGGGTAATGGACTTCTCCATTGATGTGATACCAGGTACTTCACCTGTATCAAAAGCACCCTATCGAATGGCTCTAGCTGTACTTCAGGAGTTGAAGGTTCAGATTGAGGGCTTACTTGCACAGGGGTTCATTCAAGCTAGTGTATCTCCTTGGGGCGCACCAGTGTTGTTCATGAAGAAGAAGGATAATTCACTTCGGTTATATGTGGATTATCGACAGCAGAACAAAGTGACCATCAAGAACAGGTACCCTTTGCCTAGGATTGATGACTTGTTCGATCAGCTTAGGGAGGCTACTGTGTTCTCAAAGATTGATTTGAGATCTGGATATCACCAGTTAAGGGTGAAGGATGAAGATATTCCAAAGACGGCTTTCAGGACCAGGTATGGACATTTTGAGTTCCTTGTCATGCCTTTTGGTCTCACGAATGCACCGGCAGTATTTATGGACTTGATGAACCGCACATTCAGTCCCTACTTAGATAAGTTTGTGGTAGTGTTCGTTGACGACATCTTGATTTATTCAAGGTCGTCGGATGAGCATAAGAAGCATTTGCGGATAGTGCTGCAGACATTGAGAAAGGAGAAACTATTTGCCAAGTTTGAGAAGTGCGATTTCTGGTAAAGTGAAGTCAAGTTCCTTGGTCATGTGGTCTCGAAGGATGGAGTTTCTGTGGATCCTTGGTTTGGCAGGGTATTACAGGCGTTTCATTGAAGGGTTTTCTGGTATTGCTTCGGCTTTAACCAAATTGACAAGGAAGGACACTCAGTTCATGTGGTCGGATGAGTGTGAGAAGGCTTTCAATGAGCTGAAGACTAGATTGACTACAGCTCCGGTGTTGACTATTCCTACTAGTGGTGGTGGATTAGTCATTTACAGTGATGCATCTCATCAGGGTTTAGGGTGTGTGTTGATGCAGAATGGTAGGGTTGTTACTTACAGTTCTAGACAGTTGAAGGTACATGAGCGGAATTACCCCACTAATGATCTAGAGCTAGCAGCAATGGTGTTTACCTTGAAGATTTGGAGGCACTATCTTTATGGTGAGAAATTTGAACTCTTTTCTGATCATAAGAGTTTGAAGTATCTATTCTCCCAGAAAGAATTGAACATGAGGCAGAGAAGATGGATGGAGCTCATCAAGGACTATGATTTCACCTTGGAGTACCATCCCGAAAAGGCGAATGTAGTGGCGGATGCTTTGAGTAGGAAACCTCGGGTAATCATGACATCGATTATGGTGCGAGAGTGACGCATATTAGAAGCTGCATTAGAGTTTGACCTTATGCCCGCAGGAGTAAGACATGGAATCTTTCTCGATAGTATCACCTTACAGCCCACCTTGATCTCCAGGATCATTCAGGATCAGACACTTCTGATCCGGATGTGGAGGGTCCTTCCGAGTGGATGATTGGGGTAGATGGAGGGTTGAGATTTCAAGGGAGATTGTATGTACCGAGTGTTGATAACCTGAGAGAGGAGATCATGCGGGAAGCACATAGGTCTCGATACACTATACATCCAAGAGGTACTAAAATGTATATGGATCTACGAAGGTAGTTTTGGTGGTATGGAATGAAGAGGGATGTGGTAGAACATGTGTCGAAGTGTCTTACATGTCAACAGGTGAAGGCAGAGCATCAGAGACCCGCAGGAATGTTGAATCCCTTGCCGATTCTTGTTTGGAAATGGGAAGATATCTCCATGGACTTTGTGACTGGATTGCCTAGGTCCAGGTAAAGTTATGACTCAATTTGGGTGATTGTTGATTGGTTGACTAAGTCAGCACATTTTCTTCCCGTGGTAAAAATGTACTCGGGGGATGCGTTGTGTAAATTGTATGTGAATGAAATAATGAGGCTTGGAGTGCCTGTGACAATTGTCTCTGATCGTGATGCTCGTTTCACTTCAAAATTCTGGCGTAGGTTCCATAAGGCATTTGGTACATCTCTTGCCATGAGCACTGCATTTCACCCACAAACAGATGGGCAGACCGAGAGAGTGAATCAGGTGATAGAGGATATGCTTAGAGCTTGTGTTCTAGATTTTTAGAGAAGTTGGGCGGATCATCTGCCATTGGTAGAGTTTGCCTACAACAACAGCTATCACTCCAGTATCGGTATGGCTCCATATGAGGCTCTATGTGGTAGGCCATGTAGGACTCCTATCTGTTGGGTGGAAGCAGGAGATAAAGGGTTCATCAGTCCTGAGATTGTACATAAAACTACAGAGAAGGTCACTACTATTCGAGACAGAATCCGAACTGCTCAGAGTAGACAGAAGAGTTATGCTGACTTGAAGAGGAGACCCTTGGAGTTTGAGACAGGCGATCGTGTATTCTTGAAGGTCTTACCTATGAAAGGTGTGGTGAGATTTGGCAAGAAGGGAAAACTCGCACCGAGATATGTTGGACCCTTTGAGATTCTGGAAAGGGTTGGAAACTTAGCATATCGACTTGCTTTACCTGTTAGCATGTCAGGTGTGCACAATGTCTTCCATGTGTCTATGCTCAGGAAGTATGTCCGAGATGAGTCCCACCATAATTGATCATGGTACGATCTAAGTAAACACAGATGTGACATTTGTAGTTGAACCTATTCGTATCTTGCATAGGTCTACGAAGAAGCTTGGTAGGAAGGAGGTTAATCTTGTGAATGTGTTGTGGAGTCATCATGACTAGGTGATGCGTCATGGGAGTTAGAATCTGATATGAGAGTGAAGTATCCACAGTTCTTTGGGGAATTGGATACTTAAATTTTGGGACAAATTCCTTTAAGGGGGATAGATTATAATAACCGCAATTTCCATTTTAATTTTGTGTAATTGTGTTAAACGATTATTGTACGATTCCACGAATGTTGCTCGATAATATTTCATTTTTTGAATTATCGAAGGTTCGAAACGATTATTTTAATGAAAATCTCAAAATGCTCGATTTGAAAAATCGACTTTTTATATGTGTAAATTTTGGGAAAATTTCCTTCATGAAAGTTGTAGAGCTTGTCGATACGAGTCCGTGCGTATGTGGAACACATTGTTCGGATTTTTTTTGAATTAGTTATGGAATTTAGAATATATTTCTATTTTGGTATAAATAGAAAAAACCCTAGTTATTTTCAGAAAGTTTCCATTTTGGTCCGGCCTCCCTTTTATTTTCGGAAAGTCACTGTTCATCGTCTTCCTCCTCCGTCCTCTTCGTCCGAAACCGACCGAGAAAGAGAGCAAATTTCTCCAAGCTTGTTCTCCCTCTACAGACCATCAGTCGACCTCAGAACACGTCCCACGCCTTCGTCTCGAGCTGTTCTACCTGCTGGACGGCGTCGCTCCCACCATCACGGCCTCTAGGTCTGGCAAAATCGCCCAAACCAGTCGGACCCGAAAACGAACCAAAACGAGCTCCTCATGTTTTCGGCCGCCAAACCAAGTGAAACTCCTCCCTCTACATCGACTCAACCTCCTGAAGCTCCCAGAGGCAGTTTTACACAGCGGCGTGGCCTGTGATGGCAGCTGGAAGCCAGCCCCGATCGGATCGAACGAAACTTTCGATCCGAATATCTCGAGCTGTAGACCTCCGTTTTTTATGATTCTTGGCCTGGTGAGTTCGCAATGAAGTTCTGAACAAGTTTCCAGAAGAGATCTAGGCGTGTGGCTTAAATATTTGTTTTTAATAAACATTATTATTTATCTATTTTATATCATAAAAATAATTAAAAATTTAAAAAATATATAAAAAAAGTATTGTCTAGTTCCCGCCTAGACTCCCCGCCTAGGTCTCTAGGCATTAGTCCTCGGATCACTGTCCGACTAGCGCCTAGCATTTTTTAGAACCTTGTTATTAATGAAAAACTAAGTGTGTGTAATTTTTTTCTTTATTATATATATACTTAAACTAAGAATAGAGGACAGAAAAAATGACTTGTTTTCTCTATTTTTTTTCTTCAACTTCTACTCTCGCTTGAGAGGCTTGGGTTGGCGGCAGTGGGGAGCTCCTCCTCACCTCTGGTCAAGCTTGCAACTGCAGCTGGGGCTGGGGAATTCTTCTCTCCTGATCGTGAAAGTTGAAACGATATATGTTGGTGGTGATTTGGGTAGAGATGATTTAGATCAGGAGTACGTCTCCGATCTACAGTGGGTGGCGGCGGTGGACGCCCATGGTGCTGGTGACTGTCCTAGTGGTCGAGGTTGGTTTGTGGACGTCGAGGACAGAGATCAAGTTAGGATTGGAGTCGCCATTCAGGCTCTGGATGGTGTAGTATTGTGTTGCGGTGGTCAAAGGTTGGTTCGGCCACGATTGGTTATCCAGGTTGGGGGTCTGTAACATCCCGAACCCGATTTCAACGGATATGGTATGATTTCAAAGTGAATACAAAATTTCACTCTAACTTCAATGCTCCAAGTGAGTGTCTTCTTATTAATATTGTTTTGTTTTTACTGTCCACATATCAATTAAAAATGATACTAAACCACACGATCTACAAGATCGCTACCTAGGTCGATCTTACCACCTTTGAATCATCACCATCGAGGATCAGGACCCCAGCTTAAACCATCAACACATATGTCACCAAAAAGATCGCTTGCTAGTGAGCCTAAAGAGAGTGGGATCAAGAAACATCTCTCTCTCTCTATATATATATATACACACACACATATATATATATGAACGAAGATGATAGATCGATAACCAGAAAACTAGATCGCAAATGATGGAGAGAGCTAGATCTCTCCTTCTTTCCAGATTGATCTTGGCTTATATAGCCAAATCTGAAGGTGGAGATTAATCAACAATAAATGCAAAGTTCGAGGTTAAGCGGTGCGAGATCCATCAAAACGACTTCTATCAAGGTGATAAGGAACAAGGGCAAGGCCGTTCTTGAGAATTCAGAGACCTAGTCTGAAAATATGATCGAGTGCGAGAATCCATTGCATAATGACTTTAAAAAAAATGTATATAATGAAATAAAAAATGTATATAATGAAATAAATGTTATGACCTACTAAAAAAACACGACCTACTGAAAACTGAAAAGAAAGAAAGAAAACAAAAAAAAGAAACGGAGATAAAAGACGGAGAATAGGAGACTCAAACCAGTTACAAGGAATAGAAAAGCTCAGCGCGGCTCGGCGCCTTACCAACTTGCCTTCAAAGGCTCCTATGCATGTGCAGGTGAAAATAAGTAATTTATACGTGTGTCTACATATATATATATATGTGTATGTATGTACTCGAAACTCGGAGTACTCCGATTTTCGAAGGCCTTGTGAGACCGCATCAACCGACAACCGCACATTCTCGGGACCACCGCTGAACACAAGGGAGTCCTAGGAGGATTGCAGTTTCCGTCAAGGATGATTCAACTGGAAGCTATGGAGGTGTCAAACTTACTTGTCTGAATTACCGAACCTGGAAGAAGCTGATGGAAGCTCACTTGTATAAGCTTGACAAGGTGGGATTTGTTAATGGTTCTATTCCAAAACCACCAGTGACTCACACGGCCTATGCAAAGTGGAGGACGGCGGATGGATCGCGACATATCCTTTATAAATTTATGTCAGATGATGTTTTACAGATGATTATGGGATGTAATATGCTGACATTTGGGCTACTCTTGCAGAGACCCTCTAATTCTTTCACCGGCATTGGATTTACTTTTGTTAATTATGTTAAAAAAAATTGTTACTGTAATGCATGGCCAATTAATTAAAGTGGATTCTTCTTTCTTCCTTGTTAGAGAACCTTATTGCCAACGTTATCAGCACTCAGGAGGTAGCGCAGTAAACGTAAGGGATTACATATGTAAATCGACAGCTATATATGACTTGCCGGTTGGAATTGAATTAATGTAAACTTGACTACACTAGCCAATAAGGCAATAATAGACTTTTATTTAAATATTACCAGCTGCAACATCTATGAATGATCCAACAGTTTAGTGGAGATTTATATCCAAGTCTAATTTTTCTACTATAAACAAATTGTTTATTTCACAATTGCATTAATATAACATTATTCATACTTGTGCATAGGTTTGGCTGGGCAACTTGGCGATTCACAATTTTGAATAGGCAAAATTACATACTAGAAATTACATGGGACCAAGTTGCTAGCTCACCGCACTTGTGATCTACAAGTATATAATTGTAGTCGTTTATTTTCTAAATCGATCATCATCTAAAATTCATCAACTCCGCAAGATGTTGATCAAATGGTCAGAATATTTTTTTGTTTATTTGTGTGCATCAAATAAATTGATAGTTCATTACGAAGATCTTAATTGGTACCAAAACTTGCTCATTTTCTTAATCAAGTTAATTGATTAACAATATTTAATTTAACTGATTTAATTATTGTTGTGATGATCTTAATTTAGACAATAATTAGACGTACAGAACAGTTCTAATTATGAAATATGCCGTGAAAATTCGTTTATTAGAATTATGGTGAACCCAAAATTTCCAACAATTTGACGGATTGAAACCACGTCACATATGCTAATATTGAGCAAGACATTTAATTTTTTTTAAAGTATTTTTTGTAGCTAGTCCAAGTTCCTTGTCAAAGACTCAAGTTCAGTTCTTAGGATAAGACTAGAGGTGATATTATATTACTCCACAAGTTCATGGTCGTCGTCCCAATTCGTTCTGCTGTATAAAGCAAGAGCACTGAAAACTCTCAATACTCGCAACAAGTTCTTGGGAAAAATCACACCTTAAGCCTTCACCAAATGGATCACGAAGTGGTGCTTCTTGGGTTCTGGACTAGTCCTTATGTCATGAGAGTGAAAATTGCTCTGCAGGAGAAAGGAGTCCACTACAAGTATTTGGAGGAAGATCTTTTCCATAATAAGAGCCCCTTGCTTCTGAAAACGAACCCCGTGCATAAGCAATTCCATTTTTCATCCATAATGATAAGCCCATATGTGAATCCCTCAACATCCTTGAATACGTAGATCATGTTTGGAATGACAAAGCAGCTGGAAAGTTACTTTCTGAGGATCCTTATCACAGAGCTACAGCTAGATTTTTGGTTGATTTTTTCGACAAGAAGGTACATGTGTATATCGATTCTTTCATTGCAAATCATTTTTTTTATTTGGTATGGAATGATACAATAAATTTATGTTTTGTAAATCTTAAGTAATAGCCAGGGGAAAAAAAGTATCCCCCACTAGAAGAGTTATATATATATATATATATATATATATATATATATATATAATGTTAGAAATTCTTTTATTCACTGGGAGATAGGTGACTCAGTACTTATTAGGTGAACTTAGCCTTTAATATTTATAGTTTTTTTTTTTTTTAACAACAAAGTGTATTTAATGTTATTTAGCCGTAGATGCACGTTGGTACAAATGCACGTTAGTGCTCTAAATCCTCCCCTAATGTGCAATGAATCCTCCCCCATGATTATAATATTTATGTTGTGCATTTGTGATGTTCTGAAATATTATTTACACCGCAGTTTTAGTTTGAAAAATAATCTGTATTTTTCTCATGTATACATGCAGATAGTAGATTGTGGGAGAAGGATGTGGGCTAGCAAGGGAGCAGAGCAAGAAGCAGCAGCGACTGAATTTATAGAATGTTTGAAACTGTTAGAAGTTTAGCTTGGGGAGATGCCCTTTTTCGAAGGCGAGCATTTCGGCCTCTTGGATATTGCCCTTATACCATTCTCGGGCAGGTTTTATACATATGAGACGTGTTGCAATTTCAGCGTAGAGAAAGAATGCCCTAAGATAATGGAATGGGTGAAGAGGTGTCATCAGAGGGACAGTGTTTCCACTAGCATTCCAGACCCATATAAAGTCTATGACTTCGTTTTGGAAGTAAAGAAGATGTATGGAATTAGTTAGGATATATATAAGAGTGATTCGAAAAGTTAGAGTTTCAATGGGAGGCAAGGATGTGAGACAAACACACGTGTTATGTCGCTGCACACACACACATACTAACACGACTCACCCACTATGCATGTGGAGAGAAATTAAAGGTAGTGGAGAAGTTTTTCATATAACTACCATGTTTTCTACTTTTTTTATTCTTTTTATTTTCTGTTTTACAATTTACTGTATTATCTCAATTGATTAATTATATATCAGAGTTTTTTAATATATAAAGGTTAAATTGATAAAAAAAATTCAGTTCTGGAGAGCAAGCTCTCTTCTCTTAATAATAGTGTGTCTATATAGTATATATACTGGGTTTTCTTGGCTAAGGATGTCCTTACCTTAGCCTTAGGAACGGATTTCCAGTTTTTGATTACTTTTTGATCACATATTCACATCTTAGTCATTCAGTTCTTAGGTCCTAATGCATAGATCATTAATTTGGTTGAAGATTTGCAGAAATGATCTATGAATTTTGACCTAAGAACTGAACGGTTAAAATGTGAATATGTGATCGTAAAGTTGTCAAAAACTGGAAATCCATTCCTAAGGCTAAGGTAAGGACATCCTTAGCCAAAAAACCCTGTATATATATATATATATATATATATATATATCTCCATATATATGGCTCTTCAAGTGAGAGATTTATTTTTTGTCCATCACATATCGGTATATCGATAGTTCAGTTTTTAGGTCTCCATGAGTAGGTTGCGTTTGCAAATTTTCAACTAAATGCATAATCATCAACGTACCGAATTTATCAAATCAATGGACGAACCGAATCTATCCAACTTAAACCGTTCATGGTCATTTTGGTAAATCATGATTATGAACAACTTAATGATCATTAATTCGGCTAAAAATTTGCATAACTGATGTACTCATGGAGATCTAAATATTGAATGGTCGAGATGCCAATATTTAATTGAAAAATGGATCCCACAATAAATATCTTAAAAGGATGGTTCTAGTTAGATTTCTACATTTACTATTTGGACCTCATGTTCAATATTTCTCCCTTAATCTTCCAGTTCTGTCCTTATATTTTATTTTCTTCTTGTTGACCTCCACACCACTTCTCTGGCCTCTGGCTATATGCCTATAACGTAATCGCACATCTGCTGCCTTACCTACATACTTATAGCCCATTGTTTAATCGTTTGCAGGAAGGACATATAGTACTATATTCCAAGAATCCAAGCTTAGATGTTTAATTCATGCTTTGGGTATGAAGTTCAAGGGGAGTAAGATTTTTTCGAAACTCAATTGCAATAGATTAATGACTAATTGAGCTACATCCTTATAGCCCATTGTTTAATCGTTTGCAGGAAGGACATATAGTACTATATTCCAAGAATCTAAGCTTAGATATTTAATTCATGCTTTGGGTATGAATTTCAAGGGGAGTAAGATTTTTTCGAAACTCAATTGCAATAGATTAATGACTAATTGTCTAAATGAAAGGAATTCCTTGAATTTGAATGGTAGCATAGATAAAGAGAAAAACTTGGACTAGATCACACACGTTAATAAGAAGCTTGGTGTAATAACCGCAATTTTCATTTTAAATTCGTGTAATTGTGTTGAATGATTATTGTACAATTTCACGAATGTTACTCGATAATATATATATATATATTTTTTAATTATCGAAGATTCGAAAAGATTATTTTAACGAAAAGCTCGAAATACTCGATTTGAGAAATCGACTTTTTATACGTACAAAATTTTGGAAAACTTCCTTCATGAAAGTTGTAGAGCTCATCGATACGAGTCCGTACATATGCGGAACACAAAGATCGGATTTTTTCTGAATTAGTTATCGCATTTAGAAGAAAATTCTGAAACGAGTATATAGGGAAAAAAACCCTAATTTTTTTTTTGATACCCTCTTTTTTTCTCCCGGCCTCCCTTTCCTCTTTGGGAAACTGTAGCTCAGTTTCTCTCTTTCTCTCTCTCTCCACGCGGCCGAAACCCAGAAAAACAGAGCACGGAGAAGCCGTGCTCTCTCTTACTCCTCCGTCCACCTTAAGGTCTCAAATCTCTTCCATTGGCTTCGCCTCGACCTTGCGTAGCTGCCAGAGGCAGCCTTGCGCCTCAACACCACCGGCAGCGGCAAGGCCCGAACGGATAAAGCTCGATTTTGATATCTCGAGCTATAGGTCACCGTTTCACGTGATTCTTGGCTCATTGAACTCGCCTCAACTTCCTTAACAAGCACCAAGAAGGACCGGACCTGGGTAGATCGTTTTCACCTTCGTTGGAGTTCGACATCTTTAGATGGAAAAACAACCTTTGGATCCGGATATCTCGAGTTACAGACGATCGTTTCTTATGATTCTTGGCCTAGTGAGTTCGCAATGAAGTTCTAAACAAGTTTCCAGAAGAGACCGAAGCTAGTTGCATTTTTACGTCGGATTCAAGCTCGTCGGTTTCTGGAAAAATTCCGACCACCCGACTGTTTTTGGTACTTTTCAACCTCTTCCCGTCATTTTCTGGTTTTGTGGTAGTTATGGAAGTTGCTCAAAATGATGTAATGAAGGGGAGAAGCTCGGCCCCGACACCATTGGTGGTGGTCGATGGCGGCTCTGCCTAACTCCGGCGGCCCTTTTCGGCCACTTCCGGAGGTCTAAAATATAGTTTCTATACATTTTATGATTCTACATTTCAATACGATCATTTCAGAATATTATACGCATTTTTCGGATATCGTATGATTTAGTTATGAATTTTGAGATTTCTATCGATTTCGATCGTTAGATTTATGATCTGTGAAATTAGGACCGTTCGATGGACTTGTAATTTTAATATGATGATCATATGACTGTCCCAGTGGCTTTGTGTGGTCATGGGCAAAGATTCGACAGTTGGATCTTCGTATAAGTGCAAAACGGTGATTAGGGAGGCGATTCGTGAGAATCCGTCCGTCGGATTTTTTTATAAATTAGAATACGGTCGTTAAATGGTAGTTTAGTTATGTGTTGGAATTATTGGCTAAATTCAAATCACATTTGATTAGGTGATTGACGGGTTGTACTTGGGTGAGCTATTTCGGTGTGATTTATATTTTAATTGAAGACGCAGCGGGAGTCTCGAGGTGAGTAAAACTCACGTGGTTTATATTACGAACTGAGTACTTTAAATTATTTATTTTTTTAATTGTGTGAAAAATAATTGTGGATTAAATATTTGTTTTTAAAATCACATGGACTTGATCACTACGGTCCATAGGTAAGTAAAATAAATTTTAATTATACAAATGAATTTCACGATTTTATTGTGTGACCTATAGATGGTATTAGTGGTCATTTTTGAGTGGATGATTACGTATATATATATTTACGTGGAATATATATATTGATTGGCGTGTTATTGAGTGGTGATATGAGTGAGTTGGATTGATAATTTGGATTATATTTCAAATGCTTAAATAGTATTGTGTATCTTGGATGAGTTGATTTCATTATATGATAATACATGTTGTGCTCATTTAGGGATTTAGGGTCAACGTAGTGACCGGTATGGGGGAATCAGACGCTCTAATCCTAGGTGGATGATGGGATACGATTGGTTGAGTATGTACAATTATCGGACGTTCTAAATATGTATACAGGTATACATATTGATGAAATACGATAAAGTTAAATATGTCGGATGCCATAACCTAGGTCAGGTGACGGGCTACGATCCAGTTAGAGCTCTAGTCTGTCAAATATCATATTTTTTATAAATACGATGTTGGGGTTTTGAGAAGAAAAATGTGAGTTAGAGTTTGTGTTGATTGGTTGATTGATTGAGATTGTTGATACTTCGTGGATGTGGAAATTGTGGAGTGTTGTCTTGGGTGAAAAATAATTACTATTTAATTAAACAACAGTTCCTTCTTTTTACTCATACGAGCTTCAAAAGCTTACTGGGTTTTGTGTTGTTGCAATCCCGGTACACTATTTAAATGGTGTAGCGGATATTCCTGTAGGTCAGGATAACCAGGGAGGTGACCGAGCTGCTTAAGTGTTGCAGCATTTATTTTCATTTCATTTGAGTTGTGAGGTTTGTTTGCTCATTAAGAGCATTACATTTTATTTGGTGAGTGAGTTGTAATAATTAACCGAGACTAAATTCGGTTTTTGAAATTAAATTGTGTGGTGAGGTTGTTATGGAAAAGAAATTTTCAGGATGGTTATTTTAAGTTGTAGTAATTCATGTTCCGGATTTTGAATATTTATTCTAAAATTCGGGGCGTGACACTTGGTAGAGCTGAAACTTTTAGGAATGGTGCAAACTCTTGGGAAGAGTTATCAGTGACATATATATCAAATTACTAATCAATAATTAAATTCTAACAACTTGGTCTTGATTATGAATATGTAACAATAGACATACCAAGAATTTGATAGCTAATAAGAAACTCAGGTGAGAGAAGGAGTGAGGGAGAAGAAGATGCAGATAGAATTGGTTGTGGTTTTTCTATATTTTTTTTGATTTAGTTCTATAGGGGTAAATTAGGAATTAAATTTTTACAAAAATTAGTGGAGGTCCATATAGTAAATGTGGAGGTCTGAATAGAACCACCCATCTTAAAATGGTCAGAAAAAGAGATCCCTTTGGAATGGTAGGATCTTCTAATATACTTTCCTGATTTATTCTAGCTTGTTGTATGAATAACAGAGAAATTAAATAATAAGACCAAGTTTGAAATTGTAATATATAGTGTCTTTGTTGTTTACCTTTTGAGTAGAAAATGGTGCCTCTGTGTTTTTGCATTTAGTCTTTCCAGTAAATTTCAAATAAAATTTTAAAAATCGGTTGTTTTTTAGACCAATGTTAGAAATGCTAAAAGAAATCACTTTTCCTTCTAACATCATTGGGTTTTGTGACCGATTTCTTTGAGGCAGTGTCTATTAAACATATTCTAATAAGAGGATATGGGCCTGGAAGGAAGCAGACCAACAGAATTTCTCAAATGGTTGAAACTGTTAGAGGTGGAGCTAGGGGAGAAGCTTTATTTCGAAGGCAAGCATTTCGGCCTCTTAGATATTGCCCTTATACGTACCATTCTCGAGCTGTGTGTATATATATATATATATATATATATATAGGGCCCTTCTAGTGAGGGATCCATTTTTTTGGTCTTTTATAGGGATAGGCATTATACCAACTTTTCGATCATATTTTCACATCTTAATCATTCAGTTTTTAGGTCCTAATGTATAGATCACTTCTATAAATTTTCAGCCAATTTGATGATCGTTACGGCATCCAAAACTGCAATTTACCATTATAAACATGAACGGTTCCGAGTCGACAGATTCTGTCCGTTCGTGTAAGTTGCAGTTTTGGATGCCTTAACGATCATCAATTTGGCTGAAATTTGCAGAAGTGATCTATACATTAGGACCTAAAAACTAAACGGTTAAGATGTGAAAATATGATCTAAAAGTTGGTCTAATGTCTATCCCTATAAAAAACCAAAAAAAGGGATCCATTAGCGGAAGCCCTATATATATATATATATATATATATATATATATATATATATATGACTAGCTGCAATTTAAGCATAGAGAAAGAATGCCCTATGATATGGAATGGGTGAAAAGGTGTTGTCAGAGGGAGAGTGTTTCAAAGTGCGATCCTGACCCATATAAAACCTATTTTTAGAATACGAGATGTAAAGAGAGAATTTGGAGAATAGTTGTATCTTTTATTGATAACAGGAGCCTCTATATATAGAGAGTACAAATACATAACCTTGGAGTACAAGGAATCCTATTCTAATTAGAATTCTAAAAACATTCTCTCCTATTTCAACTATAGAAAGTAATCATAATTTGACAAGGTACATTAAAGTCAAATATTCTTCAACACCTATGACTCTGCCTTGGAACTAAGGAAAATCCGTGGAATTAGTTAGAATTGGAGACTTGTTCGAAAATTTATAGTTTCAGAGGAAGCCAAGGATGTGATGAGTTATTGGATCCAAGTAACATACAGTATAAAATATATAAGAGTTGAGTTTGGACTTTTTTGTTTTCTTCTTGTTGCATGTAATAAGAGAGAGAGAGAAATGAAACAACTAGATCACATTGATTTGTCCGCCATGGGGCTCTGAATTGTGGGTGCTTGATTTAGGGCGAAGACCCTTTTAGACTTCAGCAGTATTCGAATAACAACATTGACAGAGAAGTGTGTAAAAGTTTATGGATTTCCAAAGGCATAAGATAACTGGTGGTGTATTTTGGCAATGTAGCCTTATCTTAGTGCTCCAACTTCTCTCACTTGCTGATATTGGGAGATTTTAATGAAGTTGTGAACAATGAGGATTGGGTCCGGGAATGGTGGGGTTGGAAGGTAGCTTGACATTCTCATACCACAGTTAGCGGATTGGATTTTGAGAATGGCGAGGTTGAGGGTAGCTCGACAATCTTATTCCCCTCTTAGCAGATTGAATTCTAGGATTGACAAGGTTTATTAAGACTCTTCTTATTCCCATAAATTTTATTTTCTTTCAGTAAACATAATATTGTGTTATCCAAGTATCCAAATTTTTCAATCATAATCTTCATTTGATTTTTTGTGGGTCGCCAGGAGCAGAGAATACTTGGAATGTGTTCGGTGCCCATATTAGTCAATATTATGTATGATTTCAATGAAGTTTTATTTCTTCTATTCTCGTATGTGTTTCGAACTTTCATTTTAGTTTTTATAAGAGATTTTTTAGGATCATTTGATGCTGCAGTTGTCCCTTGTGTAAGTAGGTATATATATATATATAAGGTTGCTCAGGTGCGGATATTCGCACCTAAGAAAAAAGGTACGGATTTCCAGTTTTGACCCAATTTTCGATCATATTTTCACATCTTAACCGTTCCGTTTTTAGGTCATAATGTATAGATCACCTCTGTAAAATTTCAGCCAAATTGGTGATCGTTAAGGCATCTAAAACTGTAATTTACACGAATGAACCGAATCTTCCGAACCGGAATGGTTCGTGTACATTGTTGTAAATTGCAGTTTTGGATGCCATAACGATCACCGATTTGGATGAAATTTTGTAGAGGTGATCTATACATTAAGACCTAAAAACTGAATGGTTAAGATGTGAAAATATGATCGAAAAATGCGCCAAAACTGGAAATCCGTACCTAAGAAAAACTGTGGACGTCCGCAGTGGAGAAGAGCTATATATATATATACATATATATAACCTTGCTCAGGTGCAGATATCCGTACCTAAGCAAAAACTTATGGATTTTGTGTTTTTCCTAACTTTTCGATCACACATTCACATCTTAACCGTTCAGTTTTTAGGTCCTAATGTATAGATCACCTCTGCAAAATTTCAACCAATTTGGTGATCGTTAAGGCATCCAAATTGCAATTTACACGAACTAACCGAATCTGTCGAACAGGAACAGTTTGTATATATTGTTGTAATTTGCAGTTTTGAATGACTTAATGATTACCAAATTGGCTGAAATTTTGCAGAGGTGATCTATACATTAGGACCTAAAAACTGAACGGTTGAGATGTGAAAATGTGATCGAAAAGTGGGTCAAAACTGGAAATCCGTACGGATTGAAAAACTGCGGACGTCCAGAGTGAAGAACCGTTGTACATATATATCTCTTCTCAAAATTAAGCTAGGTTTTTCTTCTTTTCCTCCATTCTCGTTCGACGGCTCCTCTCATGGAGGTAGGCCTCTGGCCTTCCCGGATTGCAGTGAATGCTGCCAGACGGGTTGTCTGCTTGCTGAAGGTGATGGTCTCATCAAGTGTGCCTGGTCTATGTGGAGATCGGGTGGTGCCGATTTTGGGTTTTATTTCGCGTGGATACATCAGGGACTGTGGGGTAGATTGGTTGTGGCTGGTGGCTTGGCGGATGTGGCAGCGGTCTCTGGGGTTAGATCACGAAGCCAACCGGGAGGCGTCGGTGGAGATAGATCTAGACATAGGGAGGCAGCGATGTGGGATTTCGACACCGGCATGGATTCATTCTCTACTGGATTGATCAGTTGTCGGGTTGTGCAAGCGGTTTCAGGTCTATCTTCCCCAAATCGGAGTGGGGTTGTTTGTCTCAGGTGGCAGACGATGGTGGTAGGGGTGTTGATGGTGGAAGAACGACGGCGGTGGAAAACCAGGCGAAGATCCGGGTCTGTGCATCTCCCAGACCTAAGCATGAGCCTAGGCTAGGTGGCTTATGGGCTTGGAATCGTTTTCTGGGCCCAGATTACTTCAAAATTTATTTATGCTATTTTTTACTTTTAGTTAATTGTGGCTCAATGCCGGTAATAAGTCCCTATCGTTATGCGATAGGGCGACGTGGGCTCTGTCCCGGTTTGTGCCTCTTGTGTGCCTTCTCTACCCTAGTTAGGCGGCGAGTTCCTTGCCTCGTCAAATGGTCGCAACCTCCTAGTGGTAGAATGAAACTAAGTGTTGTCGGATTTGTTCCTATGCGGCAACATAGTGAGAAAGCTGTGTTATTAGTAATGATGCTTCATTGTGATAGAGTTATCTTTTGGGTATGTCACCGCTATGTCAAAGCAAATAGAGTAGCCAGTAGTGCACTTTTTGCTAATTGGTGCATGTTAGAATACATAGATTTTGTAGAGACTCTTGTTATTATCTCGGGACGTTCTCTTAATGCTTATTGTATTATGGGGTTCAGGCTCTATGCCCCTCCCTTGTATTCTACAGTTTCATTAATTAAGACGTGAGGGCAGCCGCACCGGTCCTTTTTTCAAAAAAAAAAAAAGTATATTTTTTAGATTGAACTTAATTGCAACTAGAATTTTCTATCTTCTAACTTGTTTTTGATCATTTGTCCCGAAAAAAAGTTGCTTCTTTGGGAACTTAAAAAAATGAGAGGGAGAACAAAACGATATCATAAAATAAAGTTCGGTAGACATGTTCATAAAATCTAAAATAGCATACAACAAGAAATCCTAAAATAAAATTAATAAAAGAAGACAAGGAGGAGATCACAACATATTCCTAGAAGAAATCTGTTCTTTTTTTTTTTTTTATAGGGAAGTGAAATTCACACTCTCCATTATATAATTCACACTGGCACACTCCATGTTTCTTTTTTCAGTACTTAATATCACATATCTTACAATGCACATTATAAAAAGACATAATTTAAGATTCTAAAAAAAAACACGTACCCTCTTTTGATAAACTCCTAATACAAAATTGTTGAATGTTTTATCTTCTACCTCCTCTTTGTGATAGAAGTTCAGAAAAAAAAATCATAAAAAAGCTTTAAGGGAAGACACCTTTGCTTCACCATCCTCCCTTACAGCTCCTCTTATCTTCTCCATAATCTCACCAGCTCTTCTCCTCATCTCACCTCCTCCCCCACTCTTAACCACCACCAATTCAATCACTCTCCTCACCTCCTCCCCATCCACATTACTCTTCACACCATCTCCTCTGTCAACAACTTTGAGTTAAACGCATGCTCCACAGCCAGCGGCCACCTGATCATTGGCACCCCTTTGCTCAAGCTCTCCACCACTGAGTTCTACCCGTAGCTTTGCCGTGTGCGACAGGATCTCCGGCTGCGGGGTCCAGTTGTGCACCAACAACCTAACAACCCTTACTTCGTCCCCCTCATTCACTCCTCAAAAAGCTTCGGAAGCCATTCCGATCGGAACTTGCCCTTCAAGTTGTGCTTCACCGGCGGCCTTAAGACCCAGACAAAAGGCTTCCCACTGTTTTCCAAACCATTAGCCAATTCTATCATCTGGGAGAATCACAATTTTTTCGTTCGTCTGGGGCCGCGAAATCTCAAGGCCAGCCTCTGGTCAAGATTCGAGCGCTTCAACTAATTTGGCTTTCAAAACTCCTGCACCATGTGATCAATTAATCCAAGGCCTCGAAATTTACATTATAATTAGCTTTCAAATTCTGAAAATAGTAGGAAATGAGGCAGAAAGGTGCGGAATAGAGTTGCAATCTACTAAAGTATTCGATATTTCCTCTGATTTCTTGTTGAGCAAGGAAACGGCATGCCCCAATCCCAAAGCTCACAAGCACTCAATCTATCTGTTTTCTATACATGGACTTCCTTTTTTATTGTTTGTCATCGAAGAACCTCAAAAATAAGATTTGGGTACAAACGTACAGCAAACCAGTGAATGGAACAAAGTAATGAAACAAATTAAAGACAGAGAAATCTGCCCAGTAAATTAATGAGGTTTTCATTAAGCTTGTGAACTTGATTGCAGGCTTTGCAGCCTTCACATTGGCAGCTTTCACGTTGGCAACGGTAAAAGAAATTTACAGTTAAATAAAGAACTTGATTGATCAAGGACCACTTCTACAAAACAGCCCTAAGGGGATATAAATCATCTGTGCCAATGTCCTTATTGATCTGAGGCCCCGTTTGGATGCTAGGAAATCATGGTATGGAATGGGAATTAATTTCATTTTTCATTTAGAGGTGTCGTTTGGTTGTAATAGGAGATTAGAAAGGAAATAAAAAATGAGATTTGACTGGAAATTGACTCCCTCATAAATCCTGAATAGAATTGCCTATTATAGATATGAGATATGTACCTATTATAGGTGTTCTTGACTTCTTATTGCTAAATGGAACACATAACTCTTCTATCCGTAAAATAAGACTCTGACCCACCAACTGAACGTTTCTTACTTCACCTATTTAATGTATGATACTGCTCACCCAATTAATTTATGATACTGTTCTTCTCTTTGTTACTGCCCAATCTTTTTTTTATTACTGCCCTATATGGGTTCTGTTGAGAATGTCATTGACAACACTGAGGCCCCATTTGGATGGCAGGAAATCATCTATGGAATGTGAATTAATCTCATTTTCCATTCAGATGTGTTGTTTGGTTAATTGTAATTAAAGGTTTGAAAGGAAATCAAAAATGAGATCTGATTGGAAATTGACTCCCTTATAAAGCTTGAATAGAATTACCTAATCAGGGCTGGTATTCTAATTCTATTTTTCACTATCAAAGGTATTATTACATTAATTATCCCTCTAAAGTTTTATATTCCCCCACCAATATTCCTTATAAGTTGATGTCATATATGTACTTTAATTAGTAAAAGAGCGTTATTGAAAATTATAATTTTATATTTCATTCTTATGACTTACCAAACATTACAATAGGAATAATACCACAACTTATACTTTCACGTTCCTTTGCTCTTCTAGGGTTAGGGTTTTGTGAGTTTTCAAGTTGTGCGGCGTCCCATTTTTCATAGCCACTGCTATTGCCCCCATGACTGCCAAACTTGCGACCAGGTTGTCGCTTAGGGGATTTGGAGAATCTGAGAGTTCTGGGGAAAGAGTTTTTGGCCCGAAACTTCTACTTGGTGGGAAGGCTAAACATTGGTTGTGCGGTGGTGCCGGATTCATTCAGGATTGCTGTGCGGTCGATGTGGAGATTGAGAGGGACTGTTGATGTCCAACTGAGGGTTGATCATTATCTTTTTACGTTCACCCATGAATGTGATATCACTAGCCATGATCCTCTTTAATGACTACGACATGAAATTGGATTTCATTTGGATCTAGGGTGTGCTGCAGGGCCTTCCTCCGGGCATACTGACTAAGCCTACTATCAAACTAGTGCGTGGGACAATCAGAGAGGTTTTGGAGGTGGATCAAATTGAGCTGTGTCGGGGAGTTGCTCATGTTTGACTTGTGCTGTCTATCAACGAGCATGTGCGTCTAGATCGAAGGGTTACATATTCTCCTATTGATGTCCTAACGCTTCACTTCAAGAATGAGCGGCTTTTAGATCGCTATCGGCTGGTACAATGCTGAATCATGGAGGACAGCACTGCCCTTGGGAAGAGGAGCTAGAAACGGAGCTTTTGGCTGATTCAGGTCATCATTAGATGGCGGGTCCGGTCAATCCAACCCTAATCTTTAGGGAGGATGTCCAACCTTCCATTTCCCCCCTCTGTTGTCTGCTTTCAGGGTTCCAAATATGCTGAAGAAGCGAACGGCGCAAATCTGACCTCTGCCGGAGATGGTGATGACGCCGGTGTTTGAAAGGACCTCGACTCGTCCTCTGGTTGCTTGTGCACGTCGTCAATGAGAGGAGGAGGATCCGAAAGATGAGAAGAGAGCTAAGCACAGTGTTGCTTAGTTCTGGTAGGTCTATAGCCGGAAAATCTAGGCTTGGAGTTCTCTGTTAAGGGGTTGGTTGATGTGGTTATAACCTCGGCCCCAAAGGTTTACAAGAAAAGAGGCAAACCCCGTGGCTGGAGAAATAATCCCAAAATCTTGCCCACGACGTCAGTTTGTGCTGGCTCTGAGTCGATGGTGTTGACTTCAACTGAGGGAGGGTCTGTAGGTTGGAATCCCTTTCCCATCACGGTTAGGAGAAGCTTCCCTATGTTGTCCTTAGTCGAGGCAGGTCTTCATTGATTGTTGCGACGTACACCATGATGGTCTTAGGCGACAAAATGATCAAGCGAGTGCTTCAACACAGGATTCGTAGGGATAGGTTTTTATTTTTATGCATTTCTTTCATTGCAGTTTCCTTTTGGATATTAGTTTCGGTTTTTCCTTTTGGGTTTTAGTCCTATTAATTAAGTGAGCATTGGTTTGTAATATGAGGGGTCTATAGATCTTTCATGCTTGATGGAGTGAGGTCGTATGATTTTATATCAATAGATCAGTTTTCCGTTGCCCTAAAAAAAAAATACTACAATATGAAAGGAAAATCAATTCCATAATTTAAATTTCAGTAATGTTCCAAATACCCACATGGAATGCAGACCCAAAAAAAAAAACACACGCATGAAAATACCAAAATATATTACATTCCATATCGGTCTGGAAAGGAAAATAAATCATTTTCTTATTTTGACATTCATGCTAACCAAACGGGCCTGAATGAGAATGCATGATACTAGATAAAAACAAAAACTTAAGACATAAAGACAGAAGAACAAATCTATATCTTCATTAAAACCCCAAAATCCATCTATGTGCTGAAGAGAGAAAATGCACCAGTCCCAGAGACTCACTCACAAAGTGACCACCAATCGACAGCCGGAGGAGAATCTACAAATAGTGAAGGTGCAAATATGACCCAAGGGGACAGATAAAATGGGCATACTTGAGTTTGCGCCATATTTGTGGTAGTAGAGAAAATGGAAATATAGGTTCTGAAAGGCATAGATTCGAGTTTGAGCTACTTCTGTTACTGTACAAATACTCATATATTGTAGGGGCACAAACTACTAGATTCTTAAGAACGCTGAGGTACTACATATCAATTTGACAGGAGTTATAGCACCTCAAGAACTCCACATCTCTCCAAAGAATTCAGGATTCCAGATGGTTAAGAGATTTTCACTACTACAAAACCATTAATAGACATCACTTAAGACACATCAGATTAGTATAGAACAGATGTTGTAAGTTCTTTAACATCATATTCTCGTAATTCCGATGTCTTACAGTATTATAAACATCATGCCCTATAGAGACTAATGTAAAATGTGTTTTTCAAAATTACGGGAAATTTTAGAAATGCGGAGAGCTCTCTTAAAATTCCGGCATATCACGACCCTAAATTAAAAGGGAAAAAACTGCTCCCACTTACCACACTATGCTTCTCTCCCAATTCCTCTAAAAGACACCCGTAATCTCTCCCTCCATCTACTTCCTTTCCATCTTCCACTCTCAAATCATAGAAAATCTAGATGCAATCCAATGGTTACTGGTTCAAGCTGTCACCCTCTGACATCTCTCTCTCTCTCTCTCTTAATCTGTCTCGAATCTATTTGCCCAGACTCTTCGACTCCATCTTGTAAAATGGACACTTCTTGTGGGTGTTTCACTCTTCGCTATTGTATGGACAACAAGGTTTGTATTTGCGGTAAAGGCCATCGGGGTCGACTTGGTTTTGGGCATGAGAACTCTGCATTTCTGCCCAACTTTAATCCCTATTTGGATTTGATACAGTGCGTTTCACTTGGTGGGGTGAATTATTCTATTTCACTCACCCTACTTCACATTTCTAGCTATTCTTTTGGTAAAGCTCGCACTAGCATTTCATCCATTGATTTCTCTTATTTGCTTTTAGTTTGATAAGATCTATCACATTAACTTCATATTGCATGAAGATGGTTGCATTGAGCAGAATCTGCAAATGTATGTCAACCTATTACCTCGAACTTGATCGCCCAGACATAATGGGTCACCATCACTCCAATTTAGAGTTTGCATCTCAGGTAGTTTTTAATCTTTTTCTCAAATTTTTCTCATTTAATAGACGTTGATGTTTATTAAGCCTTGACCTCTTAATTGTTAGGTAATGGTTTATCTGTTCCTCTCAAATGCCATTTTCAATTGGAACCCTAAGCTATGATTTCTCTTCGATTATCGATTATAGGTAATTTCTTTTCCTATGAGTTTAAATTTACATTATTTTTTGAATATGTGACTGTAATTGTTTAGTTTATGGTGAACTTATATCCTTAATTAATTTGGCAATTTGCTCTACTAGTATGATAAATTGAAAAACGGAAATATGTTTGCTTCTAATCTGCAAATGCTTCACACTTTTTAACTTTTTGTCTCGATAAATTGGCCAATGTGCTAGATTTCATATTTTTGTTTTGTTTGTATTTTGTGTTGCTTGGATTATTGCTATTTCTGCAACAAATTAATACTCGGTCTTTTTGTTTTATATATGGTTAGATTGGTAAGAGGGCGTTCATATTCTCATTTGTTTACTTTTTGTAGGTTCAAATCATGAACATATCGAACAAGATGTATATCATCCATCCTCACAACTGCGAACTCTTAGATAATCTGAATTATTTCTATTACAGAGGCATTGAACTGTTTGGTAATGTTATACTTTACTCAGTAGTTGTGCTCTTATGATTAGTTCTTCATTGACTCTAACAAGCTAGATTGGTTGGAAGGCAATAAGATGATGACGTTTGGGTGCTATTTATCCCCCTAGTTTTCACAGTGAAGAATATTGGGGTTAGTTGCAGACACTTTATTGGGTAGCTAGTTAACCATATTTGGTATGTATGGACTTAACTGATTTACTTTTGGTATGCACATAATCTTATTGATCAGCAGCATATATTAAGGATACTATAGATTATTAACATATTGCATAACTAGCAGCAAGTAGCAATAAAATTGAGGATAGATTGTTACAAGGATGGCAATTAAAAGTTCTATAGAGGACAATATGGATTTGACTTTTGAACCCAAACAAAGTGAAACTGCAGTAAGTTGGTGAGTTTTATAATGTCCTTTCTAACTTGCTGAAGGACAGTAATTTGTGACTTATTTTTTCCAGTTCAAGTTACTTTGTACATGTAATTTGTTTGGGCTCTTTGATTCAGTGTTAGTGCAATGCTCTGGAGTTGGAGATTTCCTTTACTTCTTTTGCTTCATTTTTTGTATTTTTATTTAATCAATACAGACTAATGTTTCAATTACTACTTTCTTAAGGATAAAAATTGTAGTATGTTTTCTTCATAATATATGATTTTTTTTCTTGCAGATGGCTTGATCAATATCTATGAACTTATGACTCCATGTACTAATTATTATAAACATCTACTTTGAAGCATGTTCTAAATTTTAATCTAATCTTTGGAGTTGCAAGGCCAAACTAGATTGATATTAAAATAACTAATATTTGTCTGTCTTAGAGCTTTTTCAGTTCCATCAATTGTATATGTTAAAAATGATATTTATAACATTTACTATGAGCTCAGTTGTCATCATTGGCATGCTCAATGGTCTTTTTTTGTTTTGTCAGAATTCAATTTTGCCTATTTTCCTTTTTTACCTCTTTGCTGACCATTCTTGTCCATTTTCATAAGTTGCACACATTGATGAACTACTTTTGAATAGTTGCAGAATTAGAAAGAAGACATCTTTGTGCAATCCCCAAAAGATCAGCAGATTTGATGGAAAGAACTACTGTTTCATCATAGAATTAGTCAATAAATATTCAGTGATTTCCATTATGCTTGTTCTTGTAGTTGTAGTTCTTGTTTATATGTTGTTGTACTAGGAGGTCAGGCCTTATGTCCCCCTCTATAGTTTTTTTTATATTTGGTGTTAATAAAGTATGTTGCTTTTCAATTTCAGGTACAAAAAATGTTCTTTTGTTAGTCTCTTATGTTATATGAGCAATAACAATAATATGTAAAACTATATCACATCACATTTCAAGTCATTTTGTGATGTGTAAATTTATATTCATAAACACGAACTAACAAAAAACTGATGTTGAATTCATCTCAAAGATCATATGCAACTAGGAAACCGATCTTTTTTTTACTTTTTACATTAGGTCTACACAAAGCACTGATGTTGAAGTTGTGTTTAGACATCGAAATAACATATATGCGTCATCGGTTTCTCTCAAAATTTCGGTGTCTAGGTATGCTAGTGACATCAGTTTTGCACAGATGCCTAATATTATCACATTAGACATCACTTAACGAGACATCGGTTGCTAAATGAAATAGACATCAATATTTAACTGATGTCTATCAACTGTTATGGACTAGTGTTTGCTCCACATCACTTATCTCGATCAGTTGATTGACATTCATACTTCGCCGACAAGTTTCTTTATTTTCTGAGAAAGTGCTTCAGGAAAAAGAAAATAGCAGATTCAGAACAATAAATGAGAATCGAATAGCAAAATTGTTAGTATTCTTGCTTGTAATGTTCTAGACTTGCTCAACTTAAATAATAACAGTTCTGCATTACTTCGAATCATTTGTGTTTCGAGACTTAAGATTATTGGTACTGGAAATCTGAAATTGATGCTTAACTTCGATGTAAATATTTGTCACGGCTACCTTTCATTTACAGGTTAGGAGATAAGGAATAACCTTTTCGGCTTCGGGTGGTGAAGGCTTTGCATCAATCACATGGTCCTTTCCTTATAATTGGTTATGAGAATGGTTATTGATATTTTCTTGGTCATTGTAAGTCAAAAAATATTTCAAAACTTAGACTAAGAGTAGAGGTGGCAAACGGGTCGCTAAGCACGAGCACATCACGAGCCCGGCACGCTTAAAAGAGACCCGGCCCGAGCACATCACGAGCCCGGCACGCTTAAAAGAGCCCGGCACGTTAGTGGCCCTACACGACCCGAGCACGTTAGAATAACGGGTCTGGTTGGGCCTAGGAATGTTAGCCCATTGGCCCGACCCGGCCCGAGCTCTTAATGGGCCCGACACAGGCCGAGCACGACATATTATGAGCCGGCCCGTTACAAACACAAAATTTTATTTTGTTTTTAAAAATATTAAAAAACCACAATGATGAGATTTGAATATTAGACCTCTTCATTTAAAATCTCATGACAATTCCACCAATACTATTTCTTATATGTTGTTAAAATAGTGAAATAAAACATCATATCCTTGTTTTGACATAAAGTATTTTTTCTAATCTCATAATAATACAACTATAGAATGAAGGAAAGAATAATATGATACTAAATCTTCATTATATTAATAAAGATTAATCTTTGTTGATATCCGAAAAATCATACGATAAATTAGTATGTTTTTATGACATAAATTAGTATAAACACACAATCCGAATAAAGTTCTATGGTATTCAGGAACTTTATATTCATTTCCCGATTTGAATTTTCCAAGCAAACACATCCTAGATGTGGACCCAAGCCACATCCACGTAGTTTTGGGGCTTGCAGAAGTGGGTATGGTGTGGAAGGTTACAGAAACACATGATGTTCGTCTGCTGATTTAGTGTCGTTGGTGATTTCGGTCTTAGGTCCGAAATCTAAGCCCAAAAGACTTAAATCAAAGACGAAATGATGAAATAAGAAAATTGGCTAGTCCCTCTTTTAAAACCCAAAGCCCATGCCATAAAAAGTCCAACTTCCCTTTTCTTCTTTGTTATTCCTTTCCCTGCAGCAATCCATATCTCACGTTGTTTCCCTGCAGCAATCTATAATCGCACATTTTGTCCTCATAACAACCCAATACACGAATAGTTAAACCAAAATGAGCTTCTTTTCTCCAGATTTTAAGGCAGGAAAACTGTATGTGTGGAAGGAAAATCATTCTTTGCCCTAAGTGCTCTGAGCCACCACAACATCCCAACTGAAGTTATAAAATGAGATTTGAAGTAGAGGGGAAAGGATCGAACAAAAACCCAGAGAAATCAAGGCCTTCTTTCAAGCATAATCCCAGTCTTCAGCTACTACCTTCTAAATTGTCCTTCAAACCTTCCCAGAAACTCCCAAATCCAAAAAAACCCAAGATTCTTTCACTGCAGTGTGTTTCTAGCTCCCACACTGTCCTCACGCTATCAAGCTTCACACAATATCTGAATCACGCACAAAATTCCCTCATTATCATCAGGTTATTGAGTTAATTTTGGCATAGTCCTGCTTAATTCAAAAAGAACCCCTACAATCTCATGATAATATAAAACCAATATATTTTGAGTTGTTTTTTCTTTCTTTCTTTCTTTCTTTCTTGTAGTGGAATATAAAAAATTATTAGAAAACTAATCTTAAAAAGCTGAGATTAAGTAAAACATTGTAAAACTTAATTTATTTTAATTTTCATATCGTGCTTTATAGTGAGTAGGCACGAGCACGGCCCATTTATTGACTAGATACGAGCACGGCCTGGCACCATATGGGCTCGGACTATGGGCCAGACTGGGTTTAATGTTTAAGTAAATGAGCCGGCACGAGCCTGACATGATACTAAATGGGCTGGCCCAGTACGGCACGAAGCACGACTAGGCCCGCTTAAAATAGGTCGGGTCGGGCTGGGCCCGTCCGTTTGCCACCTCTAATGTCTAAGAGTATTTACCACATAATTTCTGCTTAATTGAGATTTAAGCTACAACTATGGAATACAAGTAAAGGACATATATGCTCAGTGGTTAGAGCACCCACTACCTAGGTACGAAGTCATGAGTTCGAGTCACCATTGGGGTAAAAGTGAAACCCTTTGATCATCTTTTAAAAAATTAAAAATGACATATATATTGAAATGTTTATCCATTCTAGTAACTAAACCTTTGTTTTGTCTAGTGACTAGATGGAAATGTACGATGTGATTGTTAGGGTAAAATTCATGTATATATCACCATAAACTTAAATGAAATGAATTCAGAGCCATCCATGTAGCTAGGGGAAAGCCAATGAGAGTACCTGAACTCGGTCTGCACCTAATAGAGTTCAGTTATTCACTAGTAGAGTTCAGTTATTCCATTTGAGCAGGATACAGCCTAGTGGAAATTTACAAATTATGCCAAAGCAACTATGAAATCAGCCAAGTAAATATATAGCCTATCAAGCACAGATAAGAGCAGAGAGTACAATGCATTTGAAAACTGGCTAAATCTAATGAAAGATGAAAGGGAAGAGGAGGAGGTTGTGGTTTGAAAAGCTTACAATTAATGAATTTAGGACTAGGTTGTAATCATGCGCAATTGCAAGTAATCATGCGCAATTGCAATTTCGAAGGCTCCTGAATGGACATGTTTGTCCTGATCATTGATCCCAAAAAAAAAAAACTATTCCTAGTTTTTGGAGGCGTCTCATAGCTTCAATGCAGATCTAGTTTTAAAAATGATATTTGAAAGAAGTATAATTGATTAATGCATTGGAAATTTAAAACTGGTTAAGTTAAATGAAAGAAGAAAATTGATAGAGGAGAAGATGGTGCCATGGTGGTTTGAAAATCTTACCCTGCTTTAAGGAGAGATTCCAGGCAAATTAGGATTTGTAACTTGAATGAAATTTATCTACCAGACTACTGGCATTACATAGCTTCAATCTTCTACTGAGTTAAGAAAGATAGAAAAATTCAAATCATCTAGAGACGTGGCTAGCAAGTAATATGTAACAAAATGAGAACATGAAAACTTCAAGAAAAGATTTATTTTGATGAAAAGTTACCCTTGACTTTTGGGATGTGAGAAATCTTAGGCCATTCCGGACCGGTCTCCTTAGTTCATCTTTCCTTGGGCATGGGACATCGAAAGGCGTAGAACTCATTTGATTTGGTAAGGTTTTGCATAGCTTGTAGTGGGGGTAGACACTTGAGATTCTTACAATCCAAAACAACCAGCTCCTCAAGACATGTAAGATTACCCAACCACTCAGGTAAAGCCTCCAGTTCACTAAAATCTCGTATGTACAGACTTGTTAAACAAGTAGTCAACTGCTGAATTTGTTGCTGGGGAAGAGACTTGAGCTTAGGCCACCACTTCAACGTCAACATTTCAAGTTGCGGTGGAAGCTGAAAATCGGGGAAGGAATGGAGCTCTTACCAGAACCCACCAATTTTCAATTCCTTCAATCCAGTGAGGCAGTGTAACCCTGTGGGTAAATATTTTAATTTTCCACAACCATATATTAGCAACTGAGTAAGACATGTGTAGCCCTGCAAATTAGCTGGAATATTTTCTAGACTATCGCAATGCTCCATACACAACTTCTCAAGAAGCCTCGGAAATGGTTGACTCTGATGATGGGTCGGCGTAGATGATATGGAAATGGATGTTAGACTAGAGCAACCACTTATGTGCAATACCTCAAGAGAGTTGCAGTGATTGAGCCCACTTGGTAGGCTTGATAATCCACCACACTCCAATTCTCTCTCATGGAGAGATGGGATGCCATGTGCGATTGGAATATATTGATGTTAGAAGAGGACAATTCCATATATACAATTCCTGGAGAGAGGTCCAGTAACTGAGGCCACTTGGTAGACTTGGTAATCGCTCACAACAAATATTCTTCATCCTTCCGAGAGAAGACATGCCCTGTGTGACTGGAATTGGAATTGATGTTAAATTTAGACAATGCCTTATCACCAAATGTTGAAGAGAAGTGCAGTGATCTAGCCTGATCAGTAGGCTTGATAATCGGCAACAATCAATTATGAATTATTTGCAAGTCATGGAGAGATGTTATGCCATGTGTAATGTCAATTAACTCTAAGCTGGGACAACCCTCTATAATCAACTTCTCAAGAACAGGGAGTGTGTCCAGCCCATCAGGTAACTGCGTCAGCTTTTCACAATGTCGGACAATCAGAGATCGAAGAGATGTGCAGCAGCCAAATACATCATCACCAAGACAAGTTAACTCATCACAATCACTTATCTCCAATGATGTAAGGTTCATATTCTGCTTCAACATTCCTTCACGGAGACAGGTAAGTCCCATGTACATCATGTATATGGAGATAAGTGAGAGTGGTAAGTTTAGTTCTTATATTTTATCTGTGAGTTCAACATCCCAACCTGGAGAGTGACCGTCTATTTTATCTGTTGAAATCTTGTGAATAACATATTTTGTCAAGGATATTTTGGTCAAATTATTCAAACTTCTTATTCTATTGTTCCTTTCCTTTTTCTTTTCTTTAATTGTTTCTTGAGTTAATGACCATTAGCTACAAAATCCTACATTTTTTCCCCATGCGCAAGGGACACAAACGCGGTCTCCATGCGGTCAAATAAAACCTAGCTACAGTAACGATTCTATACATTAAGGACAAAAAGGACAGAACAATTTTTCTGAAATTACAATAATTTCCATCGTATATCACGACAGGGCTCGCTCTCTCTCATTTCTCCCCAAAATCAAAACCTCTCTTCCATTTTGGCGGCGAAGCAACAAATCAAAGCTGAAATCGAGGCTCCGGTGGCGAAGTAACCGGCGAAGCAATAAAGGCGGCAAAGGGAGGCGGCGAAGCAGCCGACGAAGCGAAGCGGCGAAACAACAAAGGCGGCGAAGTAACCGACGAAGCAAGGCTACGAAGCGAGGTACGAAGTGAGGTGGCGTGCTAGGGCGCGACCCCAGTTTTGTATTGAGGGTCAATAGCTTTAGTTTTGTGTTTATGTTAGGTTTCTTATGGGATTAGTCATTAGGATTTTTTATGAGTTTGATTTGATAAGTATTGCTTTTGAACTGGTTTGATCTGTTCTTTCAGTGCGAAAGTGATCGAAATTTTTTTTAGTTTCATAATTTACGAAGAATTTCATGCCTGGTGGATGTGATATGTGTCTATTGTTTTTTGGAGCGGAGTGGTTTCGCTGCATTAGTTTCTTTATCAGTTTTGTATTTAGGGTCAGTAGCTTTGGTTTTGTGTTTATGTTAGTTTCTTATGGGATTGGTACTACTGAGGGCCAGTAACCTACTGACGATCAGTACTCATATTTGCATTTATCATATACACAGATAGCAATGGCAAAGAGGAAGAATGAGGATGTACCGGTTGGAACAAAGAAGATGAGAGCACAGAGACCGGATTACATACAGTATAAAATGTAATCTGCATGCGTTCTGGGCTACCATCGACACCCACCGAACAGCGATTAGAAAAGAGGCTTGGGGGAAGCTAAAACATACACCATTTTGGGGGTTCATTAAGCCATTTTATGAAGAGGAGATCAAGAAGGATCATATTTACAAATCAGATGACCTTACACAACGTTTGCTGCAGTTTTATGATTCGAAAAACATGGTGTTCCGGTTTGGAGACAGTGAGTTCAAAATCACAGAAGCTGATGTAGAGGTTATATTCGGGATTCCAAACAAAGGAGAAGAGATAGCTATGGCAGCACGACAGTCAAAGTGTGACACAGAAATGATCAAAAGGCACTTCAACAAATGTGATAGTTGTGTAAGAAATAGCGACATAGATGCTTCATTACAAAAGCTCTTCCTAATCGATCCAAAAATAATGCAGATGAAGTGGCAAGGTTGCTGATCTTGAGCCTTTTGGCCTCGTTCTTAGTATGTGCATCAGGACACACACACTTGCATGGAAACTTGTGAACATTGTTTGTTCAGATTTGAAAGAGTTGAAGAAGTACAATTGGGCAAAAGCAGTTGCTGATGCACTAGAAAGAGGGTTAGCAAAGGTGGAGAAAGACAAACCATGTGCATTGTCAGGATGCCTACTATTGATAATGGTTAGCATTCTGTCAATAATGTTATTGTGCCTCAGTACTCTTTTTATTTTCTTTCACTGAATTGTATTTTTTTTTCTTTTGGCAGTATTAGGTGTGCGACAAGACTGAAATAATGCCACCCATCCCCAAGAGAGAAGAGTACAAGCCAACATTTGCAAAATGGGGGCTCCTGAAGCTACATGCTTCGATGTTGGAAATCATCGACAAGTATTTTGTGGTAAAATAATACTACTGAACGTCAATACATTAATTTTTTTTTTCTTTTGACATTCATTCTCAAATTTATTCATTGTGTCTGTTGGACTTTTTGAAATAGAGCTTGTTTGACAAGAGCAAAAACAGTGAAGAAGAGAATGAAATGGAAGTGGGTGATGAAGAAGTGAGGGAGGAGACGGATGAAGAAGAGGATGACATGGTAAGGGAGGAGACGGCAAGCACACCAACATTTGGTGAATGGGTAAGTCCAAACATATTGTGGTTCAATACTTTTATGCATTTTTATTGGAGATATGACTAACATTAGAAAACAAAATTATCAGATGCCTCCTAGCAGCCAAGAGATGAAAGATAAACTGGAGAAAAGCAATGAAAACATGAAGGAAATGCTGGACAGCCTCAACACAGCTTTAAAATCAAAATGAATGAGGAGAATTGGGAAGGAGCTCCAAAAATGGTAAAAAGGCTGAGAAGGATTCAAAAGAGATTGAAGAAGAGGATCAGCATGCTTCGACAGCAGATAAAGGAATTGGAGGATGAGAAATTTGAACAATATGAGGATGAAAGCGATAATCCTATTGAGGGGCAGCAGCATGCAAACGAGTCAGATGACCAAGAGCAACTACAGGCTGGAAAAGGTGGAAAGCAGAAGGATGATAATCCTATTGAGGGGCAGCAGCTACACATGGTTATTTACCAAAAGCAAAAGAAAAAGGAAATGTGAACACTGATGCACAGATCGGTAAGGGTGAGATTCTTACTCTCTTTCAATTGAATTTCAATCCCTCCAATAATTTCACTTTTTAAATGGTAATCTTACTAAATTTTTTAGTTTCAACATGTTTGTAATTGAGGGTCCTTTAAGTTTAGGCAATTTATGTTTGTTTGGTGTAGAAAGGGACGAGGCAACTTCAGTGATTATTGAGTGCCTTGAAGACTTGAAGAAAGGGGAAGAGAAAGGAAAGAAAGTAGAAAATCCAGTGATAATGAAACTGAGAGGGGAGAACAGAAAGGACACAAAGGACTCCAGCAAATACACGTACGACACTCCTCCAGAAATAAAAGGGAAAAATGCTCTTAAGAAATCTCCATCGAAAGTTGCATATAAGCTGCATGGAGTCAAGTGCACCAGAATACATTGGAAAAACTTATCTCCGAAAGAACAAGAAATGATACAAAAGTTCTGGGAAGAAGCTGAAGAAGGGTAAGAACATAAACCGATCCTTACTAAGGGTCAGTAGCATTGAATTTTTATGTTTTATATTGACCTCAAACTAATGCTTGCTATTATAAAAAAAATGCAGTGAACAGTTTTGGGACGGAGGACAGTTTGGGAGTGTCTCAAAGTCTGATGTGAAAGCTCTGCTTGAAGGATCGTCAATAAATTCCAATTTAAGCCCTATTAACTTTACCGAGAGACTTCCCCCCTCCTTTAATTTATCAAACATAAACTAAATTGACAATTCTTCTAAAATGTTGTTTTGAAGGTGGTCAATGCTTACATAGACATAATCAAAGGCGATTTAGAGAAATCCGGCATTAGAAACCAAGGAATCATGATGACATATGTGTTGGTAAGTATAAATTTACGCATTCCTACTTACCGTCAATAGAATTGATTACAAAGCGTAGAAAACATAAATAAAATTTTGTTTTGTGTTGGATTCAGGATTCAGTGAGAGATACTTCACTGAGATTGAAGCATAATAATGTCTTTGAACCCATGATGACTCTCTTAGGACACTACGACAACATCTTCATCCCGTTGATCACGACCGAAGACTACCACTACACAATGCTTAGGTTGAACAGGAAGGCAAAAGAATGGATTCATTACAATCCAATGCGCAAAAGAACAAATCCTGAAAAAAGCAAAGGCTACGAGAATGCCAAAGAAGTGGTAAGTTTGATGGGTTATTTGATATTTGTTATGTGTATTGACCCTCAGTAGCTTGATGCATTGTTTGAGATTCGTTCACTCCAATGGGTTAATTACACTTTTATATACAGGTAGAAGCAGTGACAATGTGGATGCTTGATCTGAAAAAGTTCCACAAGCAGAACAAGGAGAGGAGGCGCAAATTTGTAAGGGAGAAAGGAAAGAAGATGGTATATGAGGAAATACAGATTGATGAAAATGCAGAGAAAACAATCGCTTGGATTGTAAAAACTGATGTGGATAACTTAAAGCTGGTTGAAGACATGTATTGTGCGTAGCAACCTGATAATTCGTAAGTGAAACAGTAACATTACTGAGTGTCAGTACTGTTAAGTACATTGAGAATGTCTCTTTCATTTCTTTTTTCATTTTGTAGGTTGGATTGTGGGCCTTATATCCTACACTATATAGAGAATATGGCAAAGAACAGGCTGGAGATAAGCAAAGCAGATAGAGGCATTTTAATTGACAAGGTGTTAGGATTAGAAAGAGAGATCAAAGAAAGCTTGAAGAACATGAGAAGAACCATGGTGGAAAGGTTTCTTAACCATGATGATGGCTGGTATTCAAAAGTAGGTTACACTCAGTAAATTGACAGATGAGGATTAGGATTTTTGGGGATATTCCAATTGGGGATATTCAAAAGTATGTGCATTTCTCATGCACAAGATCAATTTCATCATTTTTTGTCACTTGTAGATTGAGGTGCAGTTGGTTTGCACATGAAATGTATCATACATATTGGTCAGGTCGATGAATGAAAATAATAAAGTTCAACACACAATCAGTGAAATTGCAATTGACAAAGATCATAGGACCAAGAATGAAATTGTGGCATATGCAAATATTGGAAGCTAACTAGTTGAACCAACTCCTAAACATACTCAACCTCGAAGTATTTTAGTCAAGCTTATAAAGTTCAACACATTCAGAATAAATCGCAAAGCCTCTTTTTTTCTTTTGACAATGTCAATAGGTTACACTCAGTAGGTTACCCAGTAATAAATCTGCGATCCTTCAGAATGATACTGAAGCTCAGTATATTAAAACTATTGTACCTCAGCATGTAATCCTACATATGTTCTTCAACTATTGCTTTTAACGAAATCAATATTACAACTGGAGAATAATAATAAGAAAGCATAAAATGGATTAAAACCGGCAAAAAAAATTCCTTCACATAATTTTTAAGAAAGCTACTGAACATCAGTAGATAGTCAATAGTCGTAAAATCATGTCGTATCTTAGCAGAAAATGAAAGAAAAGTAAAGTTACTTCATAATAGAAGTTCAATGAATCAAAAAGCAGCAATAATTGCACCTATTTTCGACAAAATCATATTGGAACATTGCATGTCTTCCTATTATGCCTCCCCAATTGGCCACAACGACCACAAGTCCTCTCCTTTGAAGACGCCTCGCCAACAGACTTGATACATTTGGTCTTGGGCCTTCCTCGAGGTCTTCTGGTCAGTGGAGGTTTGACTGATGTGCTATCAGAGCATTGAACATAGCTCTGCTCAATATTGGGAATGAGCTTAATACCAAATGAATAACTCTTGAAATACTCCTGTTTAAAGTAATATCGTTCAATATATGGGTAAACCACATATCCCGCTCACTGGATAGCAGCAAGAGCGTGAAAGCAAGGAAATGATTTAATCTGCCACTGACGACATGCACAAGTCTGGGCCATTATATCAACAGATGTCGAACATTCGGAGTGAACCTCATAAACAAACTGATCCGACCTACTAACTGTCCAATCTCTCCCTATTTCCATATTTTTAACAAGTTCAGCTTGCATTACCGGACAAAGAGGAAAAGTCCACTTCCTTATCAAGAGCTTCCTCTCCACCATCTTCCCCATCATCATCACACGGATCTTTTCCAACATAGGAAAAATTGGGAGTTCCCGAGCCTTGACAGTCCAACTATTAAAAGATTCCGCTGTACTATTGACCATCTCACCAAATCTATTACCTCGAAAGAAGGCATTACACCATTTTTCAACAGGTAGTCCTGTAAGGAATTGCACAACAAGATCCTTACCCTCATCAAGAAGCTCCCTCAGGTTATGATGATACTGACGCTTAATAGATGAGTATGCAACCTTGTAAAACTTATCAACAATTGTGACGCGGAGTGCACTATTATTATTACCCTTAAACAAGTTTTGTTTGGAGATTATTCTTCAAGTGATAAAGGTAAAAGCAATGAGGAGACTCTGGAAAAACTCTAGCCAAGGAATTCATCAACCCTTGTTGTCGATCAGAAACAAAAGTAATAATTCTGCCTTGCGGGTCTAGAATTGTCTTCAAGATCCCAAAATACCAATTCCAATTGGCATCAGTTTCAGCAACAACAACGGCAATGGCAAGAGGGAAAAAACCTGAGGGAAAAAGAAGACAATATACCTCATCAAAAAACAAAACTACTGAACTTTAGTAACAAACTGAACCTCCATATATGCATCATTTTTCCTAAACCCTAAATCCTAAACAGAAGACAAAACTACTGAACCTCAATAACACACTGAACCTCCATAACAAAACAGATATGCATTATTTTTCCGAAACCCTAAATCCTAAATAAAACCCTAAACCCTAAACCCTAAACCCTAAACAGAAGACAAAACTACTGAACCTCAGTAACACACTGAACCTCTATAACAAAACAGATATGCATCATTTTTCTGAAACCCTAAACCCTAATAAACCATAAACCCTAAAGCATGAACAAAATTATGGAGGACAAAGAAAGCAGGAACAGAAGACAAAACTACTGAACCTCAGTAACACACTAAACCTCCATAACAAAACTTAGATATGCATCATTTTTCACTATTATTAGTAGCGTGCCGCTGCACAATAAGCGACTCAAATCCTTTCCATAGTACCATCAATTCAACAACTATTGAAAAGGAAAAATAAAGCATCAAAGACAAAAGTATTGTTCCACAATAACATTAATCTACCATCCCTTCCATAATATGAATCAAAAAAATAAAACAAAAATCATAATAATACCTTGATTACCATCCTTTCCTGTAGTAGAAAGAAGCTGACCCTTATACTTGCTCTTCAGATGTGCACCATCCACAAATAATAGAGGTATGCAAGACTTGAAACCCTCAATAACTCCACCAGAACAAAGAAAACGCCTCTGAAAACGACCAGTGGATTCATCACACTCCAAAATAAAACAAGATCCTGGATTACTCTCCATCACGTCATCACGATACCAAGTCAACATTGAATAGAAGTCCTCATCTGAATCGTGCAACTCTTTCATTGGTTTTTCTTTACCTTTCCATGCAACACGGTATGTAATATCAAGACCATAGTTGTTCTTTAACCTATCCATAATATCATGTGGCTTGAGAGAGAGATTTCCACGAAATTCATCATTAATTAGTGTCTTCACAAGAGTAGAACTCAAAAGCTTATGCTTCTGCTGCCTCAGAACACCAGAACAAGTATGCACATTATTAAGCTGCCTAATATAGAAGAAATTATTAGCAGGGCATTGTGACGCATTGATGTACCATTCGCATCCCTCAAAAAGCTTGTTAAAACATTCAGCAACTACCCTCCATTTGTCATTTCTCACATAGACAAAGACAAACTCAACCTCAATTGCATACATAGACATTTTTTGCCAAAACTTCACAGCCCCACCTCTAAATTTTTGGTCCACACACTTAATATACTCTATCCACTGCCTACACATGTAAGCTTTGGGATCTTCAGGCCTAAAATCACCCAAATAATCAGTCTCATCAATCATCGTCGATACTGTTGACCCAAACGATGAGGAAGCAGCAGCGGCAGTACATTGAACTCCATCAGCAACACAATTAGTACCAAAATTACAAATCCTCACCAAAATGTCAACAGAAGTTCTCTTAAACTCAGCTAAAGACCTAAACATCAACCTCATATCTAAATCAGAATCGAGAGCACAAGACGGGTAATCCGGTAGGGTATACTTCAACTCAAACAAGCCTGGCTTCAAACCCTTAAACCGCATGCAAATTTCATTGAAAAAATCAGCGAACCTTGTCGTACCATCAATGATGACCATCACAGTCTCTGACATGTAAGTACACCTAGCAACCACCTCTGAATACATAGTTCCTAGCATAAATGAACTCCAAAAAGTAAGAACAGCTACACACACATATAATCAAGACAAACTACTGAACGTTAATAACATTACGCACCTAACCATCCCTATACCTAATCTGCTGAATGAAACTAATCGAAATAATATTTACAAGTAATTGAACAAAACCTAACCAGATTAGTTGAAGAACAAAGCTATTAATAACCATATCAAAACGTGTAAAAACCAAAAAAGACGCTGTAAACAAATTGAAACTGATCAAATAAAAGGAAAGTCATCAAATTGAAACATATACAACTAATTGAAGCAAATTCAAAAAACGAATCGAAGAAGACGGAAGCTAATCATTAAACCAAGAAGATAGAAATTCACAATTAAGCTAGAACCTGAGCTTGTGTTTGGATTCCAATTCTCTATGATGAACGGCGGTTTCGATCACATTCAGACTCACTGTGCACTCAGAACTCCACCAGATGGGCTTCAATGACGCAGTGGTTGACGGAGCTTTGGGAATCACGATCGCTTTGTGGGCGCAAGCCATCGTATCTGATTAGATATCAGTTGAGGTTATTTTTGTAATTTCTCATTTACAGAACAATTCAAAAAATTGGTAGGAAAATGGCCGCACGGGATATGGGCCTTGCGCATGGGTCAAGAACAGTACCGCAAGGGAAATTTAGAAAACAGGCCTGTTACTTATAAGTATTGGATGAAAAGTGTAGTAAGTGGTAATTTGCTATTGTTTCTTTCTTTTCCCGTGTCTTTGATCTGCCCATGGAGACATGGACCCAAATTTGATAAACCCATGCAATGATAAGTGAATCAAATTCCAGATCCAGATAATCCGAAAGCTCAACCAAAATTAGAACATAAGCTAATCTCGTCTTGGTCTTGGAACCCGAGGTAAGCGAATCAAGTTGCTGATCTGGTAGCTTCGCTGTCGTCGCAGAGAATTCAGAGAGAGTATGGAAGGCCAGGTGAAGAAGTCTTGGTCTCAGTAACTATGGGTGAGATGGTAATTGAGGTTATTGTGAATTGTGGTTAGTTGTAATTAATCATCTACTTTATCTTTTTGTTGGGAGAGACAAGAAGAGGTCCGGACAGAGATGGACTTGTGGAGAGAGGAGGTGGAAATCAATCATATCAGCCGTGATGATAACTATGAGATGATAGAGAGGGTGAGTGCAGAAAGAAGGAAAAAAAAAATGCTTGAAGAAAAATAGACGCACTTCTCTCCAAAAAAGAAAAATCAAAGAAAGCCAGAGCAGACAACCCTAAAAACAAAACATGCACCGTATACTTGGACTCCCTGTCTGGCGGCGCGTCCTTGGGACGTCGTCGTTGGACGGGCGACCTGGTCATGAGGTTCTACCGGTAAGGGACAATGGGTATGGGGCCGGAGCAGGAGTTTGGGAATGCTTTGGTCGCGGTCGGAAAGGATACGGCAAGCGAGAGTGGGACTCCATGATCGTGTCCTTTTTGTGGGGTGGAGGATTCAAGTAAGGGCGGAGCGGCGAAAGGGTTCTGGTGTTCGGTGGGGACTTGGCATTCGAGATCGGCGGATTATCATCGCTGTTTTCCCTGTTTTGGGATTGAGGAAAGCCGACGGAGGTTGTGATGATCGATCTTGTTTTGGATCAGACTTCGGTTTCAAATCAGGATCTAAGGTGATCCAGCCAGCGATGTCAATTAGCGGCCAAGTTTCAGTGAGACGACGTGATCCATTGGAGGTCGAGGTGCTGTTCCGGCGACACTGTTGGGCAAACTCCGGCCTGTGGGACAATCTTGCTGGACTTTTGGGCCCACTCTAGGCTATTGGCCCTTTTCTGGTAGGCTGAAATTTTATTTTATTTATGGATTAAGTTTTCTACTTTTTATTTGTGTTGTTTTGTCATTTTAATTAGACTTGTGTTTATGCCGGCAATCAGTCCCTATCCTATGGCATTAGGACACGTGGGCTCTGTCTTTGACTGCACACTTGGTGTGCCTTGTTTGCCCTAGTTAGGCGGCAAGTTTCTTGTTTTGTCAAATGGTCTCACCCTTCTAGTGATATGATGAAACTAAGTGGCACTTGATGCACTCTTTGGTGGCAACATAGTGGAAAAACTGATCTTATTATATATTATGGCTTCGAGTAAGTATTTACTTTCCGGTATGTCACCATCATTAGAAAGCGAATTGAGTAACCAGATGTGCACTCTTCGCTAATTGGTGTATGTTAGAATACATACTTTCTTTTGAGACTCTCGTTATTGTCTCAGAACGTTCTCGCTATGCTGATTGTAATTTGGGGTTTATGTTTCATGCCCTCCCCCCCCCCCCCCCCCCCCCCCTCAAATGTATTCTACAGTTTCATTAATGATCAAGGTTTAAGGGCAGCCGTATTAACTCTCTTTCCAAAAAAATAAATAAAAAAAAAACAAGAAGAAGAAGAAGAAGAGATATATATATATATATATATATATATATATATATATATATATGAAGATGATGGAATTAATCAAAATTGATGCCCAAATTAAAGAAATGAATAAAAAATGAAATAACCTTCTTATTTCATTGAGAAGCAAATCAAGATTATGTTCAAAGGGAGAGAAGAGAAGAGTGGTAATGAGAGAAAAACAAAAAATAGTGATTAGATAAAAGTACCCTGATTTAACAGCGATGACTAAAATGATAAACGATATATAATGAAGTGACTAAATTGATAAATTCAGAAGTTGAATGACCAAAGTGTTGAGTAAGCTATAGTTTAAGGACAATTTCTTATATTTATCCAACTTTTTAATTCCAAACTCTAGGTCCTGTTTTTTCAAAGCTCTATCTTTCTCTAATCATTTGGAAGGCTTAATCCAATCTATGGTCAGGAGTTTGATCCCCTATATTGTAATAAAAATAAAAAGCTAAAATTACATTTAATGATTATACTAAAAATAGTTTTATTCTATGTGAGATTTTCTTTATGGCTAAATACTTGTTATTCCCTGTACTTTGCTCCATAAAACAGTTTGGTTCAAATTTTAAATTAACCAGGTTGGTCCTTATTCTCTCTAATTCTCGCGCAATAGGTCCAAAATGACTATTTTACCCCCCATTTTTTGTTTTTGTTTTTTTACATTTTAATTGTTTTTTTTCTCTCTTTTTATTTTTATTTATTTCTTCTTCTTCTTCTTCTTCCTCTCTCTCTACCGAGCCAACCTTCGCTGCCTCTGCACCTCCTGCGTCTTTCGCCTTCAGCCGGCCAGATTCTACCCTATCTGCTTCCTCTTTTCCAGGACGTCCAGCAACAAAATAGCTACAAACCCAAAAAGAACAAGCAGAATCCATTGAACCCATCAAAACAAAACTTCAAATTTTCAAATTCACCTAATTACATAAACAATTAGGAGACCCTAAAACTCAGATCCGTGAATCGGAACCAAGATCCAATCATGAAACCAATGCAAATTCCCAGATCAAAATAATTGATAATTGAAATATGAAATTGAAGGTTTCATGGCATAGACGAGAAATTGTCCATGTCCAAAGCCGCTACCATCTCATGCATCGAGACCGAGCCATTTTTTCAGTCAAATTCATCATCTGGGTATTCAATTTCGCCTTCTTTCACACATTACCAATCCCTAATTTCACTAGCTCGCTACTCCCAAACTTCCTCTTCTTGTTCTTCTTATTATCCAGCAATCTCACAAACTCATTCCCATCCACGTATCTCTTCAACCTTGACGGCCTTCGGCTGTGCCTTAGCGATGAGAGTGTCGAAGGAGGAGAAGCGAGGCCTTTTTTGGCTGTGGCGCGAGTAGACGTGTAGGAGCCATTGGCAGTGTTTCAGAGGAAATGCCATGGAAAGACAGAAATTGAGAAAAATAAATTAAAAAAAGAGCTGAGAGAGAGAAGTAGGAAAATCTATAAAAAAAATATTAATTAAAAAATAATAAAAAAGAGAAAGTGAGGAGTAAAATAATCATTTTAGACATATTGTGTAAGAATTAAAGAGAATAAAGATTAAACTGTTTAATTTAAATTTTTGGACTGAACTGTTTTATGGAGCAAAATACATAAGAGTAGCAATTTTATTTAGTCATTTTCTTTATTTGAAAATGACTCTATAAATGAGATTTTTGAATAAGATGAAATATATATATATATATATATATATATATATATATATCAATTTCCACACCAACTGTTTAGAATTGGATTTAGTACGTACCATACTCATGATACTAGTGCAAACTCCAATATCTTGTTTCCCCTCCGGCCAAGGTAACAGCTAATTAAAAATACAGATTTAATTGATTTTTGATCCTCTTGCTTTTCTCTGTAATAAAAGTTCAGTAACAAAATCATCCATAGCCTTAACGGAAGATCCCTTTGCTTCACCTTCCTCTCTTACAGCTCCTCTTATCTTCTCCATAATCTCACCAGCTCTTCTCCTCATCTCACAACCTTCGTCAGTCTTATCCACCACCAACTCAATCACTCTCCTCACCTCATTCGCATCTACATCACTGTTCACACCCCTCGTCAGCTCCACACTCACACCCATCTCCTCCGCCAACATCTTAGAGTTATACGCCTGTTCCGCCGCCAGCGGCCACCCGATGATCGGCACCCCTCTGCTCAAGCTCTCCACCACCGAGTTCCACCCGCAGTGGCTCACAAACGCGCGCGTCGCCACGTGCGATAGTATCTCCAGCTGCGGGGCCCAGTTGTGCACCAATAACCCTCGCTTCTTCTCCCTTATTCGCTCCTCGAAACGCTCCGGCAGCCATTCCGATCGGAACTCACCCTTCATGTCATGCCCCACCGGTGGCCTTATGACCCAGACAAAAGGCTTCCCGCTCTTTTCCAAACCTTCGGCAAATTCCATCATCTGGGAGGCGCTGATCGTGTTCTGAGAACCAAACGAGATGTACACCACCGAGTCGGCACTGTGCGAGTCAAGCCACTCGGTGCATTTCTCTGCCGAAATTCCTCATTTCTTGCTGGAATATTTTTTGCTGGAAATGTTGGAAGCCAAAACGGACCAAACAGGGAGCTTGATGTAATTTCGTAATACTTTCAATCCGAACGTCTCGATTTCTTCAACGGTGTTGCAAATCCAACCAAAAGACTTCATCGAGAGGCGACGTCTGCGTCCGAAAAAATCTCGACCAAGAATCCGTACCATCGGCAGCTCTGAGAAACTGGTGCAAGTGAGAAGGTGTCAGACGACACCGTTCTGGGAACCCCGGAATGTGGAACTCCTCATCGTCTGGAGACACACTACAATGTGGGAGATGTTGCCACATGGACATAAACGCCGTCGTGCCGTAAGCCCCTGCGGTGGTGATAGCGACGTTGACAGTGCCAGAGCTTTTTGCTACATTCACAGCCCACCCAAAAAACAAGACGGAGATTAAGCAAAGCGGTGGCTTGCCTTCCTTTTCGGTGATGTCCGAGACCAGACGGCGAGTCGGAGCTTCGAGATGTTCCGATGCAGTGAGTAGGGTTCCTTTTAAGTCGAGAGGTATATTTTCTGAGTTCTCCGTGTTTGGTGGGAGGCCATAATCTTCACTGCGGAAGGGAAACTCGGCCAAGTGGATGTTGCTGTTAGGTTGGGGAGAACGAAGGTATTGCACATTGAGTGGGGTGGTGGCGATGGTGATGGTGAAGCTTGTTCTTTGCTGGATTTGCTTGGCTAGGGCTAGGAATGGGATCAGATGGCCTTGAGCCAGTATGGTAGCATCACTATATGCTCCTCATCAAAACCCATTCTCTCAACTTCTTTGATTTTTTTGCTTTTGGTTCTGTATGGGTTTTGGGGTTACCATATATATGAATGGACTGGTCATATATGGTTTTAGAAGGCTACTAGTTTAGTGAGAGTTGGGAGTATGATAATGAATATGCTCGTCAATGACGTCCAGGGTTTAGTTAGGCATTTAAGATTTGTTGCTTTCGTTTTGGCAAAAATTATGTTTTGTTCATTGATGCGGTTTGTTGTTGGTATATTATGTGGTTGAAAATCCTCCGTGGAATGTCGATCAAATGGTTACACGCTGACTCAGCTATTGCCACATGCAGGGAAATGCGGTTTGTTGCTGGTATATTAGGTGATTGAAAATCCTTCATGGAATGTCGGTAAGGAATGTAATGGTTTCCTCTTGAGATTGTGTCACCTTCTGAGTCTGTTTATATTTTTTTATTTTTATCTCTTTTTGTTGATCGGAAGTTCTTGTTTACTTTTGAGTCTTTGATCTATATATATGACTCTAAGAGCGACAATTTATGAGTGAAATTGTAGGCAGTGGCACAGTGTCATGCCCAGTTTTTACTGTGAGAAAATAGTATTTTTAGTTCGATATCGAGAAAACGCCAAGAATAAATGGCATTTATGTTATAATAAAATTTTCCGACATGCCACTGGTTTCCTAAAGTACGATAGCTCTATCTCCTAGCTCTTGCACTGTTCATCACTATTTACAAAATGAAGTGACAATTTTACTTCTGAATTTTCACTCAAATTACAATTTGGTCATAACCAGTATTTTTTTTAATGCAATTCTGTCATATTTTTTTCCTGAACTAATACACACACACACACATATTTTAACAGAGAACAATTCTGTTTTATATTTGTAAATTTCTACAAATCATGGAAAACATTTATTTGTTGTGTCTGTTTAAGGAAATCTCTATTTTGTGTTTGGCCCAAACCATAGGTTACTTGACCTAGTGGTAATAGGGTTACATTAGAATGATCTAGATTCCTATTCAATGTACGATTACTTTCCTTGTATGATTTGGATTCTATAAATTGTAATCCTCTATATAAAGAGGCTCCTATTATCAATGAGAATATACAGCAAATTCCTCTCAATTTCAGTTTCTCTACAACACGTTATCAGTACGATCCCTAACCCAACGCTTTAGAAACCAAAACCCCAGAAATTAATCAAGCTTCACCGGATAACCCTCACCTACTTGCCTTCTGCACCCGCGTCGCAACTCAACGCTAACCCTACCAGGTTAGCCTCGATGCCCCCGCAAGCCCTGCTTGCGCTCTGCCTTCCTGCGCGCTCGCCTACCCTTGCGGCCTGCGACCCTAGTGTCACATAACTCGCCCACTACCCCGCAACCCCCGCTACCCCGTGACTTCGCAACCACCGCGACCTCTCGAACCCGCGACGTAGCGAACCCCGCGACCCAGCGTACCCCGCAACGCTAGCGACTCTGCATACCCACGACACCGCGGACCTACGTACCCCGCAACACTAGCGACGTCTGCCCCGCGAATGCTTACAAAGCACCGCATCCATCATTCTGCAATCCTAAGAGGTATGTTTTACTAAAGGATCCCGCTTTTGAAGTTTTTCTTCTTTTCTCATATTTCCTCGGGGACTTCCAACATCCCTTCTTCTACCCCCCCCCTTTCTTCTTCATGGGGGGGGGGACCAAAAAGCTGAACTGTGGGGATTCATGCTCACTCCAAGCTTGGAGCTTGTAGAGTCCTCCAAACTTAGCGTTTGCTGAGAAGAAAACGATCGATCACATACATCGTTGTTTTGATCTAATCCAAAACCCCTCTTGGAATCGGATTTTCTGGTAAGTGTCTATGCTCGAAAACCCCCAATTTCTTGGGAGCGACTACGCTTAGAAATTTATATTGCTTTCGTGGTGGTCTTTCTTGCTCTGAAACTAACTCTATTTTCTTGTTGCTTTTCAAGATGAATCTGAACAAGTTGAGCTTTGCTCCACTAGAGACAACATGCGAAGGATACCATAAGTGGGTCCGTGATGTGCACCGGCATCTTAAGGCTGATGGGATCCTGAGTACGATCCAAGAGCCAAGTTAGAACGTGCTTACTCCTCAACAAGCTGCTGCTTTTGAATCAAATAGAGCTACGAGAGTGGCTAATGAAGCAAAAGCCATTATTCTCATGACAAGGCACATGAATGACGCGCTACAATATGAGTACCTCAATGAGGAAGACCCAAGAAAGCTGTGGGAGGAACTCGAACAGTGCTTTGGCAACGTTCGTGACTCCCTGCTTCCAGATTTAGAAGTGAGATGGCATTGCCTCTGCTTCTGTGATTTCAAGTCTGTACTTGACTATAATTCGGAAGTACTTCGTATCAAGTCTTTGATGGAATTTTGTGAAGACAAAATCACTGATACTATGTTGATCGAGAAGACTCTCTCCACCTTCCCCTTCTCTGCATTGATGATAGCCAAGAACTATCAGATTGATGTCAATGCTAGACGCATCACAAGATTTCATGAGCTAATTTGTGCCATAAACTTAGCTGAAAAACACGACAACATACTTGTGAAGAACTATAACTCTAAACCTGTGGGAACCAAGTCAATTCCGGAGTCTAATGCAAGGAGCGAAACCCTAAGAGTAGGGATAATTCTAGCCGTTCTGGTCCATATTCTCGCCCTAAAGAGGAAGGAAATAGCTAAGATAGGCATGCACGAAACTGAGGAGGTAAATGTGTGAAGAGAGAGAGAGGCCAAGCCTCCAGTTATGGTGGTGACGCCACCAAAGGGAATAGCCATCAACAAAGCGATCCTAAGGCACCTCGAGCAAGGGAGCCTTACCATAATGATGCTTGTCTCAGGTGTGGACTACCAAGACATTGGGCAAGAGCGTGTAAGCATCCCAGAATGTTGCAAACGCATACAAGATGTATCATGAAGCAAGGAAGGCAAATTACATGGAACAAGAAGATCAAGATGGCGATCTCAATCTAAGGGTGGAAGACTTCAAGGATCAAGACCCAGAAACTGGCGATTTTGATTAATTTTTTTTTTCCCAAGAGATGTAGGCAATTGCTATATTATTTTTAATAGATGCCAATGGTTTAATCTTTCTTCAAAGTAGGCATACTCAATATAAGTGTGATGTCTAGGAAGGTTTTGAGATAAGTGGTACTTAAGCGAGCTTTGTTCCACCGACATCTCTCTGCTTACCTGGTCACATTTGCATTGGAATTACCGAACGAAGTTGGATGCCGCCATTGTTTTGCGTTAGCTAGTCTATTGGATTAGATTTTTTTAGTTAAAGAAATGATGATGTAATTCTGTTTGGCTTCTTAATAAAAGTTAAGTTCTTTTCTTTATGACTCCTTTTTAATTACGAGATTTTCTTTTAGGAATAGATAAGCTACAATGTCTTGCGGATAGTGCGACTACGCACACCATTCTACGCCACAGGCAATTACTCTTAGAGATGTTGCCTACCTTTTCCTTTGTGACTACGATGGCTGGGCCATCAGGTTTAGTTCATGGACATGGAATGGCCCAATTCTTATTGCCAAATGGCACCTTGATTAAAGTCACTGAAGCGCTCTACGCTCCTAAAAAAAATCAAACTTTATTGAGCTTTAAAGATATAAGAGCCAACAGATTCCACATAGAAATACATAATGAGAACGGAAAAGAGTTCCTTTGCATTACCTCTAATGATTGCGGACGGAAGCGTATCTTAGAGTGAGAAGAGGCAAGAATGAAAATTGATTCCCGGACTTAGCGTGACTGCCACTACCGCCACATCTTGCGCTGCCGCTGTCCTTAGCCGCTGAAGACCAGTAAAAGCCACATTTGGCGCTGCCGCTACCCTTTGTGACAATGCCGTAAATGGCGCCAACTGTGGCCATGACGCCATGGATACCACTTTCCATGGTTCCAACTCCATGATGGGTGATGTGGTCACACAATTTGCTTCTAATAGGGCTACAGGCGATCAGGCCCAAGCAAAATCCTCATTGGTTACTTCTAAGGCCCCTTACTCGTTTTGCAAAGCCTGTTCCTTCGGGAAATTAGGACCGAGACTATCCTACGCAAAGGATCCTAAAATACTCATTCCGTTCTTACAGAGAATCCAAGGGGATATCTGTGGACCAATTCAACCATCATGCGAACCTTTTAAATACTTTATGGTATTGGTTGATGCGTCGACACGCTGGTCACATGTCGTGTTGTTGTCCACTCAAAATGCTTCTTATGCTAAACTCCTTGCCCAGATTATCCGTCTACGGGCTAACTACCCTGACCTTCCAATTAAGTCAATTCGACTTGATAATATTGGGGAGTTTACATCAAAAACATTCGATGAGTATTGCATGTTACTAGGGATTGATGTAGAGCATCTAGTTCCCTATGTTCATACCCAAAAATGGTCTCGCAGAAGCAGCTATCAAACGACTACAGATGATAGCATGGACATTGGTTATGCGCACCAGTCTCCTTGTTTCTGCTAGGGGATATGCAATAATGCACGCAACGACGCTAATTCGTCTACGACCCACTACAACCTAATTTTATTCTGCGTTACAGCTAGTGATTGGGTACGAGTTTGATATCTCGCACTTACGCATTTTTGGGTGTTAATTTATGTGTCTATTACGCCGCCACAGCGTACTAAGATGGGTCCTCAACGATGAATTGACATCTATGTTGGATATGGATCTCCAACTATCGTCCGCTATCCTGAACCCTGGACAGGCAATCTCTTTATCACTTGATTTGTGGATTGTAACTTTGATGAGACAGTCTTCCCATCATTAGGGTGAGATAAGAACACAGATGTTCAACAGGAAATACAGGAATTGTCGTGGTCTATCCCCACTATGTCTCATCTCAATCCCTGTACCGCACAGTCCAAACTTGAAGTGCGACGAATAATCGAGATCCACAATGTAGCAGACACTCTGCTTGATGCCATTTCTGATGTTGCCAAAGTGATAAGATCAAATATACCTGCTGCAAACATGTCTGCAAGGACTGACTTCCCAAATAATGGACGTAACGTCGCTCCTGAGATACCAGAAGTTGGCGCTGCTACCCTTATAGGCAGTGATGTGCATCTATGGCTCCAGGTCCTGCAAGGAAGTGCGGTAGACTGATTGGTTCGAAGGATACTCAGCCTAGAAAGAGAGCGAACGAGGCACAAACAAATCCTTTGATCATCGATACTCAAAATCCGTCCCATGAGAATGTTCAGAATTATGGCTATGTCCAAGAGACATCATTAAGGGATGCCTTAATATCAGAACCTATCCCTGAGAACGTAAAGATCTCTGTGAATTACACTAGTGTACATGAGACATGGGAAAGAAGCTCCATCATCATCGATGATGTATTCAAGTATTTCGTAGAGCGTGAGATTATTGAGACCGATGACATCGAACCGCGCTCCATGGATGAATGCCAACGTAGAGCTGATTGGCTAAAATCTAAAGATGCGATCCAAGCAGAACTTGATTCTCAAACGAAAAGAAGGTATTTGGAAAAGTTGTGCCAATACCGCCCAACACCAAACTAGTTGGTCACAAATGGGTATTCGTTAGAAAGCGTAATAAGGGAAACGAGATTGTAAGATACAAAGCTCACCTTGTGGCGCAAGACTTCTCACAACGCCCTAGAATCGACTACGATGAGACTTATTTTCCCATAATGGACGTCATTAAATTCCGCTACCTTATCAGTTTGGTAGTTTCCGAAAAACTAAACATGCAGCTTGTAGATGTGGTTACAGCGTATCTATATGGGGATCTAGATACAAAAATATACATGGAGATTCCAGATGGAATTCAGTTACCCAAATCAAGTGGCTCTAAACCACAGAGCGCGTTTGCTATAAGATTGAAACATTCACTATATGGATTTAAACAATCCGGACGAAAATGGTATAACCATCTAAGTGACTACTTGATTGGGAAGGGATATATCAACAATGAACTATGCCTATGTGTGTTCATAAAAAAGGACAAGTTCCGAATTTGCAATAGTAGCAGTTTATGTCGATGACATGAACATAATTGGCACCCTTATAGAGTTGAGGGAAACCGCTGACCACTTGAAATCCTAGTTTAAGATGAAAGAGATTGGGAAAACACGGTTTTGCCTTGGTTTGGAACTTGAGCACAGTGAAGATGGTTTCCTGATTCATCAATCAGCTTATACCCAAAAGATGCTTAGGCGTTTTAATACTGACAAGTTTAAGCCTTCAAGCACCCCAATGGTCATCTATAGTCTTGATCCAAAGAACGATCCATTTCGTCCAAAAGATGAGGACGAAGAAGTGCTAGAGGTAGAAGTGCCATATCTAAGTGCAATAGGCGCATTATTGTACTTGGCACAATGCACAAGACCGGACATCTCTTTCACTGTGAACTTGTTAGCTAGATATAGCTCTGCACCAACACGACGCAATTATACTGGTGATAAGGATATCTTTCGATACCTAAGTGGTACGATTGATATGAGCTTATTCTATCCCTATAGAGAGAAGATGGATTCAGACCTATCAAATGCCAGAGACGCCACACGTAGTGGATTCCATTCCCTCTCCCCATCCCAAAACGATATAACTGTTTTGGAAGGTTTTGCTGATGCTGGGTACTTCTCTAACTCGCACAAAGGTCGTTCCCAAACTGGTTATGTGTTCACCATGGGAAACATCGTGATATCTTGGAGGTCTACAAAGCAGACCTTAGTCGTTACCTCTTCGAATCATGTAGAGATTATTGCTCTTCACGAAGCAGTTCATGAACATAAATGGTTATGATCCATAGTTACGCATATTTGATGTAATTTTGGTTTGAAGTATACCATAGATGAGACAACGAGCATTTATGAGGATAATGCTGCTTGCATTGAGCAAATGAAGCAAGACTACATCAAAGGCGATGACACAAAGCATATATCACCCAAGTTCTTCTATAATGAGCAACAACAGAAGCTCCTCAAGATCAAAGTAAACCAGGTTCGATCTAAGGAAAATGTGGCAGACTTGTTTACTAACTCATTATCTAAATCCACGTTCGAGAAACATGTGGCAAGAATTGGCTTGCGGAAATTATCTGAACTCCCATGATTCTAGTCTACAACTGTATCCTATTTGTTGCTAATCTATTAAGTAAAACTACATATAACCCCTTGATAGGATTTCAAAACACAAAAAACTCCATAACATTTGGTTTTGAACATTTAAGGACAAAAGTTTACACTTAAGGACAATATGCTCTCCACTTGCCACATGTCATGAGTTAATTTACTTTTTTACCTTTAACTACTTATTTTGACTTGTAATCCCTTTATAAGGATTAAATCTTACAAATAAGGACAATCTACTCTCCACTTGCCACATGTCATGAGTTAAGTTATTTTTTACCATTAACTACTCCTTTCGACTTCTAATCCATTTAGATTACTTTTTTTTTTTCCAAGAATAATCCGTTTATGTTACTACTTTTTTTTTTCCCTTGAAAATAATCCGTTTATGTTACTTTTTCCCCCTTTAACTACTCATTTTGACTTCTAATCAATATATATTAATTTTTTTTTTCTGAGAATAATCCCTTTATTTTTTCTTCTAAGATTAATATGTTTATATTGCTTTTTTTTTTTAAAGTATAATCCATTTATGTTACTTCTCAAAAGCAAAAACAAAAAAAAAAAATTCTTCTACACGTTGCTAAGAGAAAGAATCTCAGACCTCACTCTCCTACTACTTTCATCTCATTGCCTAATCCTACAATTGCACTCGTCCAATCCTGCTACTACACTCGCTGTACCCATACTCATCAAGTTCTGCTACTGCCCTTGTACTCGTGTCTAGTTCTGCTACTCATGTTCTACTAATGCACTCATTATCACCTAATCCTGCTACTGCACTCGATGCACTCATACTCATCAAGTTCTGCTACTGCACTTGTACTTGTGTCTAGTTCTGCTACTCAAGTTCTGCTAATGAACTCATTATCACCTAATCCTGCTACAGCAGTCCTCCAATCCTGCTACTGCACTCGATGCACTCATACTCGTCAAGGTCTACTACTGCACTTGTACTCGTGTCCAGTTCTACTACTCATGTTTTGCTACTGCATTCGTCATCACCTAATCCTGCTACTGCACTCATTATCACCTAATCCTGCTACTGCACTCGATGCACTCATACTCATCAAGTTCTGCTACTGCACTTGTACTTGTGTCTAGTTCTGTTACTCATGTTCTGCTAATGCACTCATTATCACATAATCCTGCTACAGCAGTCCTCCAATCCTGCTACTGCACTCGACGCACTCATACTCGTCAAGGTCTACTACTGCACTTGTACTCGTGTCCAGTTCTACTACTCATGTTTTGCTACTGCACTCGTCATCACCTAATCCTGCTACTGCACTTGTCCAATCCCGCTACTACACTCGCTGTACTCATCCTCATCTAATTCTGCTACTGCACTTGTACTCTTGTCTTGCTACTACAGTCGTCATCGCTTAATCCTGCTTTTACACTCGTCCAATCCTGCTACTGCACTCGCTACACTTATACTCGTCCCGTTCTGTTACCACACATTTTCGCTACACTCATACGACCCGCCGCCACTCAACCTACCTCTGCGTTACAGCTTGTGATTAGGTACAAGTATCGTACTTACGCATATTTGAGTGTGCCTTCATGTGCCAATTGCGCCGCTACAGCACTTTATGATTGTCCTCACAGATGAATGGGCAACTACGTTGGATTTAAGACTCCAACAATCATCCACCACTTCATGCCCTTGTTAGGAGATCTCTTTATCGCTAGATTTGAGGGTTGTCACTTTGCTGATATAGTCTTCCCGTCGTTAGGGGGAGATAAGAACATGGATGTTCAACAGGAAGGACAGGATTTGTCGTGGTCTGTCCCCATTATATTTCATCTCGATCCCTATTAAAGTGACGAGATCACATAAATATGCTGCAAACATGCCTGCAAGGAAGGACGTCCCTACGAGAGGACGTAGCGCCACCCAACACGGAGGTAGGCATGGCGCCAATGCCAAAGAGAGTGGCACTCTGGCGTTACAGGCCATGACTCCAGCTAGGATGCGTGGGATACTCGTGGGTTCGAAGGATACTTTGGCACAACTCAATCCTTTGATCATCAAGACTCAAAATCCGTCTCATGAGTATCTTCCGGGTTATGGTTATCGTTGGGGGACGCCTCGACGTCAGAACCTATTCCTGAGAATATAGAGCTCTATGAAACTTACACTAGTGTACATGAGACGTGGGATAGAAACTCCATCATAATTGATGATGTAGTTGCGCATTTCGTTGCGCATGAGTTGTTAAGTCCGATGATATCGAACCACGCTCTATTGATGAATGAATGCCGACGTAGAGAGATTTGGCCTAAATGGAAAGATGTGATCTAGGTTAAGTTGGATTCTCTAACGAAGAGGAAGGTTTTTGAGCCAGTGATGCCAACACCTCCTATCATAAAACCTGTTGACTAATGGGTCTTCGTTAGAAAGCGTGTTGAGAAAAAGAGATGGTAATCTCGACTAATGGCGCAAGGCTTCTCACAAAAAACGCCCTGGAATTGACTACGATGAGACATATTCTCTCGTAATGGATGTCATTGCACTCCACTACCCTGTCAGTTTGATAGTTTCCAAATAATTGCTCATGCAGCTTACAAATGTGGTCACTACGTATCTATAAGGGGATCTAGATACAGAATATACATGAAGGTTCATGGTGAACTTCATCTACCTAAGTCAAGTGGCTCTAGACCACGGAGCGCGTTTACAATAAGGTTGAAAAGCTCACTAAAGTGACTACTTGATTGGGAAGGGATATGCCCGCGTGTTTCCATAACAAGTTTCAGATTCTATCGCGGTTCATGTTGGACATGACCTTCATTGGAAGCTCTTAAAGAGTTTAAGGGAAACTGCTGAACATGATTTTGGGATGAAAGATTTTGGGAGAACACGATTATGTCTCGGTTTGGAACTTGAGCATCGTGTCGATGGATGCTTAGGTATTTTGACAAGGTCAAGCCTTCAAGCACCCCCATAATCGTATGTAGTCTTGATTTTGAAAGGATCCTCTTCGTTCAAAGGATGATGGCGAAGATGTGCTAGAGGCAAAAGTGCCTCACTTAAGTGCAATACGCGCATTATTGTACTTAGCTCAATGCACCAGACCGGACATCTCATATGTTGTAAACTTGTTAGCTAGGTATAGATCTGTGCCAATGCGACGCCATTGGATTGGTGTAAAAGATATGTTTTGGTACTTGGGATGTACGATCGATATGGGATTGTTCTATCCCTATAGAGAGATGATGGATTCGGGCCCATCACACACTAGAAACGCCTCCAACGCTGGCCTGCGTTTCCTATCCCCACCCTAAAACAACATGTGTTTTGGATGGTTTTGCTGATATTGGGTATCTCTCTGACCCACACAAAGGTCATTCCCAAACTGGTTAAGTGTTCACCATAGGTAAAGACCGTGATATCTTGAAGGTCTACAGAACAGACCCTAGTTGCTATATCTTCGAACAATGCAGAAATTATTGCTCTTCACAAAGTGGTTCGTGAATGAATATGGATTGGATCCATAATTACGCATGTTCGAATAGTTGTGGTTTGAAGTCTACCACATATGAGCCTACAAGCATTTAGGATAATGCTGATTGTTTTGAACAAATGAGGCAAGGCTACATCAAAAGCGACAACACCAAGCATAATCAGCAACAACAAACTCTCCTTAAGATCAAAGTGAACTAGGTTCAATCTGAGGACAGAGCGGCAGGCTTGCTCACTAAGTCATTGCCTAAATTCCACTTTCGAGAAACATGTTGGTAGCATCATTTATGGAAGTCATCCGAATCCCCATGATCGTAGTCATCAGGGGGAGATGCAGACATCAGGAGGAGATGTCTACATGTATGGTCTCGAAACGTGAAGGGTGTGTTGTGCTCGTTTTCCCCTTCGACCGAGGTTATTTTTGTCCTATTGGGTTTTTGTTACTCGGCAAGGTTTTTAATGAGGCACCGAGAGAAGCACCACGTTTGGGTGACACAAGGGGGAGTGTTCAAGGAAATCCAGATTATGTGTCTGGTCCAAACTCTAGGTTACTTGACCTAGTGGTAATAGGGTTATAGAAGGATTTAGAATCCTATTCAATGTAGAATTACTTTCCTTCTATGTTCAGATTCTATGCATTGTAATTCTCTATATAAAGAGGCCCCTATTATCAATGAGAATACACAGCAATTCTCTCTCAATTCCATTTCTCTAAAACACCATTAAGTTATTTTTTAGGGGCTAAATACTATTTAGTCCTTGACCTTTTGATCATAAAACACTTCAGTCCCTGACCTTCTAATTTCACACGTTTAGTCCCTGTACTTCAAAATTTCAGACTAATAGGTCCTTGCCGTCTAAAAGTCGTTGCGAAATATCTATTATGCCCTTAGTTTTTTTCTTAACAAATTTATTCCTTTCTGTTTTTTTTAAAAATTCTTTTTTCTTTATTTTATTTATTCTGTTTTTTTCAGGGACTGAAATGTTTTATGGTCAAAAGCTTAAGGACTAAACAGTATTTTACCCTATTTTTTATTATTTTTTGGGACAATTCTGCCTTCTCTCCCTTTGTCACTTAGAGAGAGAGAGATTTCGTGGGAATCCAGTCACGGGACTCAGGTCACCAATCACCGGATCAGGTCATAGGCCGTCGGAATCTGACCACCGGTAACCTGAGTCAGGTGACCGGCTACCGAAGTTCTGTGACCGGAGTCCGGCATCCGATTATCTTGCCCCCTAATAATACCTAATAAACTTTCTAAAGCTTTCCCTTCTCATTAGTAACATAAAATTAAGCCACCTTTGATCAAACCTTGATTTCATGCAAAAGGCTACACGGTCGGTACTAATGTGAAGGCCAAATTTGCCACAAATAAGACCATAGCCCCTTTTGCCCTAGTACCATAAAAGCCACCTTTGCCAGTTGCCACAATTAATGAGCAAATTGAAGATAGCACAGAAAGAACAAAAGCAGTTGCAAACTATTTTCTAAGCTTAACAGATTGTCAGCAGAGATTGTACAAGAGTAGGCAGAAAACAAACGCTATCTCGACACTATGTACACCAGCTGAATAACTTGCCAGAAAACTAAAATAACAAATGCATGTATGTACGTAGATAACCATTAGATGCAGCCCTATTTTGCATGGAATAAGCCTATATGTTTAGGCAAATGAATCATAATCTTGCTGTGGCATGGATCATAGGCTTAATGAAGAAACTGTATTAAAACCCGGCCATAACAGAATCCAAGTTAACCTAACTTCATCACAGAAGAAACCTTAGCTATCACATCAACTAATGTTAACCAAGTAAGTCTAACTAATGGAGGCTTTACTCCTAAAGAGAGATATACATTCTATAGGTAACTAGATAGAGGTATAATAATTATATATCTCTTAATATTTATCTTAAGTTAAACCAATTATTATTTACTAAATAGTCCAAATATTCACTTATATTCTCCCAGTTGGTTATCATTGTCTATATGTGTGTGCGTGTGTCTATATATATATATATATACACAGGATATATACAAGACCCTTCTAGAGGGATCCCTTTTTTTGTTTTTTTTTTTAGCGATATGGCATTAGACCAACTTTGCGATCATATTTTGGCATCTCAATCGTTCAGTTTTTAGTTCCTAATGTGTATCTCACTTCTATAAATTTTTAGCCAAATTGATTATCGTTACGGCATTCAAAGTGACGATTTAAGATTATAGTATGAATGGTTCAAGTTTGACAGATTTGGTTTGTCCATTGATTTAGTCTAGTTTGATATCTTAACGATCACCGATTTGGCTGAAATTTGCAAAAGTGATCTATACATTAGGACCTAAAAACTAAACAGTTGAGATGCCGAAATGTGATCAAAAAGTTGGCCTAATGCTCTATCTCTAAAAAAGAACAAAAAAAAAAGGATCCCTTAGTGGAATGGCCCTATATATATGTGTGTGTGTGGGGCAGGTTTTGAAGCGGATGTCCACAACCTAGAAAAAGTGCGAAAATCACTCTTCCAGCCTCTATCAGGCAGCGACAGGGGCGTTTCTGTTGTCGGAAAGAACCAGGCCACGACGTGGAGCAGTTCAAAAGCGGCTGGACTCATCGGCGAAAGGTTTGAAGTCGAGCTCAATGGGCTTCCATGGTTTCCGGCGAGCACGCCGCACACCTCTAAGTTTCTGATCACCTTTGCCTTCGCCGCTTGATCGAGGCTATCCGAATATCCAGAGGGTGCATCCGGCACCCACAGTGCAGCGATTGCCGCCTTCCCAATGTCAAAGGAGGGACGTCCATGTTTTTCTAACGGTTGTGTGTATATATATAAATAAGGCCCTTCTAGTGATGGATCCCTGTTTTTGGTCTTTAGCATTAGACCAATTTTTCGATCATATTTTGGCATCTCAACCGTTCTGGTTTTAGATCCTGATGTGTAGATCACTTCTGCAAATTTTCAGCTAAATTGATTATCGTTAAGGCATTCAAAAGGGCGACTTAATATTATAAGTATGAACAGTTTAAGTTTAATAGATTTGGTTCGTCCATTGATTTAATCTAGTTTGATACCTTAACGATCACCGATTTGATTGAAAACTTGCATAAAACTTGCCAACAACCACTTCAGTGCGCGGCTTCCACTCATCCATTTATGGGAACGCCGCTTAAGTTGGCGAGTGAATTAAATCCTCAGATCTAGTAAGGAAATTTTAAAGATATATATATTTTTTTTTTTTGTTAGTGAGCGGCTTTCTGGGTTCGCTAGAGAAGATTAAGAGTCAAAAATCTAGGGTTTGAGATAGAAACAAGAGATTATGTGTGGTTTAGATTTAGGGTTTTCTCATTAACCGCGAAGACAAGGGTATGACGGGTGATAGGAGTATTTTATGCAACGTTTATAATGTTAATCTCTATATTAATCTTTGCTAATTATTCATTCTCTTTATTTATTTACTTTTGTGTTTAGAGAAGTTTTAAATACACACCCCTAATTACTTAATACACACTCCTTACTCAATGCACCTACCATTTAATTTCTCATTCTAATATTTTACAAAATACACAACCCAAATTACCTAAAATATCCTTAAACTAAAAAGAAATATACTATTATTTAACTACATTAAAACTACTATTTAATTTGATTAGTATATATTAACATATTAATTAGTGTTTTTATAATTGACCATATCAATTACTTGTGCTCGTTATTGGGAAATCCATAAGGATTCATTATTGTTCCCTTCTATAGATGCTTAGAAATAGGTTTTGTATTTTTTGAGTTCTCATCCACCAAACACCATATTGATCAAGTGTAAAATTTTGAGTCGAACATTTCACCAAAACTGTATCAGTAGTTTCTTCACATTGGCGGAACTATGAAATTATTGGATGGTCAAACAAATTAACAATTAGATTGCCAAAAAAAAAAAACAAATTAACAATTACAAAGTTTTATACATGTGATGTTTTATATTAGATAATAAATTGACTAATCATAACTTTTAGAAAAAAAAATATGAACTAAAAGTGGGAGTAAAGTGATTTATTTTAAAAAAATATTTATGCTGATTTTGAAATTCTAAATTATATGGTTTCTCACCCAGTCACCCCATTTAATTACAATTTATTTAAGGAAAATTTAATTTTGATGGTTTCTAACTTTATTCTAATTTTAAACGAGGATGCATATATAAAAATTTATTGTGTTTATAATTATAGAATCATAGAAGGAAGATATGATTATTATTATTTTTCTTCTGATACATAGATATCTATTTTGGTTATTTAATCTACCTATAAAATCTGATTTGAAATATAAAGTAATAGGGATGTGTATTAAGTAGTTTGGGGTGTGTATTTAAAGTTTCTCTTGTGTTTATTAGGTTTCTCAGAGCAAATATACAAAAAGGAGATTAAAAGGAGAAAATATGTTCAAATAAAGAAAAGCTTGAAGTCCTAGCCCAAGAGAGTGACTTTGATGGGTCGAGAAGCCCAATTCATAGAGATAACGCAGCAATAAAGGAGAAAATATTTAGAAATATTGATGATGACATGGCACATTCTCATTGGACAAAGTGATGTCGAGAATCCTAAATCAAATAGAGAATTAAAAAGTTGGCTAGCATTCTCTACAATTCAAAAAATCTCAAACCAAAAAGAAATGAAAGAGGACTCAAGAAGAATAGAAAAGGGCTGTGTAAATCTGAAAAAAAAAAAAAAAACTCTCTTTCATCCCTCTCGTGATTATTCTTTTCTTTGTTTTGTTTTTATTTATCATATGGATGAGAACCTAATTTCTATCTTTACATTGATGAAATCTTTGCATGTTTTCTTTGGTGCGCAACTTAGATTGCATGTTTAAGGTTCTATTGCAACGAACAATCATTTTCTACTACTTTTTAAGTCAGGTCTCTTTAAGAGTTCAAGAGTAGCAAAATATCTAAGCATAAGATATGTTTTTAGGTTCCTAGGTTAACTAAGACGCGTCATACTTGAGATGCCTTGTGATGTCTCCTTTTTTATAAATCATAATATTTCTTTGTGTACGTTAAATCTAGAGTTGCTTAACCTAGCGGTCTATGTTAGTGACATGAATTTGATTGATACTCCTGAAGAGATCAAGGAAACCGCAAAGCACCTGAAGTTGGAATTTGAGATGAAAGGCCTTGGGAGAACAAATTATTGTCCAGACCTGGAGCCCGAGCATAGTGTAGATACAATTTTGGTCCATCAACCAAATTACATCCAGAAGATGTTAAGACGCTTTAAGGAGGATAAAAGCAAGCACACCCATGGTCGTCCTAAGTCTAGAGAGAATCATATCGTCCTATAGATGATAACGAACACTCAAAGAGATATTGGTGCCAGAAGTTCCATATCTAAGTGCAATAGGCACATTATTATACTTGGCTCAATACCCTAGACAGGACATCTCATTTGATGTGAACTTGTTAGCTAGATATAGCTATGCGCTAACACGTTGCCACTGAATGGCATAAAAGACATTTTTCGCTACCTTAGAAGTACGGCGGATATGGGCTTATTCTATCCCTATGCATCAAGGAATGGATCAAACCCTCTTGATCCTTAGAATGATGCTTGCCTTGTTGGATATGCTGATACAAACTATCTATCAGACCCGCACAAGGTGCGTTCCCAAACTGATTATGTCTTTGCTATAGGGAATACTATAATTTCTTGGAGGTCTACGAAATAGACACTTACCACCTTTTTTGAATCATGCTAAGATACTAGCTCTTTACGAAATAGTATGTGAATGTACATGGCTAAAGCCGTTACAAAGCATGTTCGAACCATATGTGGACTGCATTCCACCACTGATGAACCAACCATTATCTACGAGGCTAATGCTGCATACATTGAGCAGACAAAGATGAGTTTCATCAAAAGGGACAACACCAAACAGGCTGCACTAAAGTTCTACTTCAATCAGCAACAGCAGGAGCGTCAAAAGATTGAAGTCAAGTAGATTCGATCTGAAGACAATCATGCAGACCACTTCACCAAGTTAGTACCAGAGTCTACATTCCAGAAGCATGTACAAGGTATTGGTCTACTAAATTATCTGAATTACCTAATATGTAATTTTAAGGGGGAGTATCCCGAAGCATACACACTTCACAATCGTGTACTCTTTTTGTCATTCGTCCAGGGTTATTTTGTCCTACTGGGTTTTGTTACCTTGCAAGGTTTTAGCGAGGCACATCTTTAGCATGGTCACCTCACTTATACTATATTCTGAAGATGCTTTGATTCGACCTATATATGCATTTGCTCATCTTTTCCCTTCGATCACGGGTTTCTTCCACTGGGTTTACTGGGCAAGGTTTTGGTGTAGCAACTCTAGTGCATCCCTCTCGTAGACATACTACATACTTATAATGCTGATAAGAAGACTTCATCTATCTCTATTATGATACGACTACTCCACATTCATGCACGTTGTGCTCTTTTTCTCCTTCGACCATGGTTGTTTTTCCCCCACAGGGTTTTTATTACTTGGCAAGGTTTTTTTGATGAGGCAACTTAGAAGTGCCCAGCCTAGGCAATACTATTGACATGAAATATCCAAGGGGGAGTGTTGTAAATAGTTATGGCTAAATCATGTAAACAGATGTAGAGTTATATGTGCCTTTTACTATAGATTAGTTATTGATAGAATTGTGTACATGAGTAATTGACGTTGCTATTAAACGTTACCTTTTTGTATACATCATCTACACCTATATAAACCTCCTCATAGTGAGATGAATATACACACATCTCATTTTCTCTTTTCTCAAATTATTTTATGTTCGTGTTACAACATATTGATCATTATAAAATGCATGATGTCATAGAGCATATAGAAGGCAAGAACCATCCAGAAACATGGCAATAGCAAGGCCAACCTAGTCCAAGAAATAAGCTTTACAGATAGAAAAATCCTACTCAAATAAGGGCAGTTTGGCTGGGAATCCTCTTGGGCAGTTTTGCTGTGCGTTTTTGGAAGGTATTACACTGAAATTATCAAGTGGAGTCCTAGAAGAATCCTACAAGATTATGACAAGATTTCAAAGGCTTGTAATTCATTAAATTGTGCACCAATCAAAGGAAACCTTAAACAACACGGCAAGCATATCACAAATAGAGTTGAAGAAGAAAACTAGGGTAGTGCATCCCCTATATAAAGAGCCTCTACAACACAATGCAAACACCACACCCTACCACACCCTTCACCTTCTCTTCTATCCCTCCTTCTTGTTCATCCGCCACCATTTTTTTTTTCCTTTTCTCTAGTTTTATTATTTTATATTTTATATTTTGGTTTTTAAAACAATGAGTAACTAACTTTCTTTATAGTTAGGGGCAGTTTTGAAGCCCCAATTATGTGCAATATATGATTAGTTTTCTCCTTATATTCGAGGCAATGTGATTTGCCATATTGATTTGTTTCATAGAAAGCTCTTGCATGTTTTATGCTCTTTAGTTCACACTTAGAATGTTTTGCATGTATCTATAGGTAGAATTAAGAGAGCATCTTTCTACATCTTATTTCACATGGAGACTACTATAGGACAATAATAAATCAATATGTGCTTAAGTTATTGACTAGACATGTAGTACCCTGAAAATTGGTTATTATTTTCCGGAATCTAAATTGTGGTTATAGGATGGTTTCATGGCTCGTGGACAGAGCAGTAATGTAACGAACTAATTAGTATTCAAAGAATATGGTTTTAGGGGTGGCGCAAAGATTGACCTTTTATACGTTGGGTTTTTCCGAAAACTTCCTTCATGAAAGTTGTACAGTACGTTGATACGAGCTTGTGGACATGTGGAACGCGAGAATCAGAATTCATATGAGAAAGTTATGAGTGATTGAAAATTGGAAAATTTCTATAAATATAAGAAAAAAAATGCTATAGCTTCTCCTATTCCTCCTCATGATGTCTGTGGTGGTAATCGAGCACGAGATGAGATGTAGACAGAGAAGCAAGGCTGAGAACCTCCGCGATGGAGTTGCAAATCGCCTCCATCGGTTCTTCCTCCTCCGGCCACCGTAGCTGGTGGTTCTTGAGGGATTTTGGAGCCCAGAGGATGTAGATGCTCCTCCCAAAGTAGCTTGGAATGATTTCACTTGTGGAGGACGAATCCACACTTTGAAGTTCTAGGGTTTCAATCAGTCCGATTTGTTCTAAGGTAAAATTCAATCGATTGGTTTATAATTGGACTTTGATGTCTTTATAAAAGTTGAAATTGGAGTTGAGATGAAGAACATTGCTGTTGGGAGTTTTAGCCAAATTCCGACTTTGGGCCAGCGGTGGCACCGCCACTGTGGTGATGTTTTCCGGCAGTTTTCGACCACCTCAGAGATAGTTTCCGTTCTTGATTTCGATCTACTCATCGATACGAGCATTTCAATATACAATACATAATTTTTGGAGATCGTATGAGTATGTTAGGGTTTTCAGGATTTTGATAGTTTTAGTTATCGATCCGTGAGGTTTTGAGCGTCCGATCGACTTGTGGTTTGGATATATCTATCGTGGAAGTATTCCAGAGACCTAAAGAGGTCTTGGATGTAGTTTTGATTGGCGTTACTTTTAGCGTTGTTGTTCAATTAGGGGATTCGAACTTTAATCGCTTATAATATGTGTACTAAGTTGAGACCATTGGTGATTAGGTGCTTCTCAAGGCGATTTGGATGAGTTGTTGGTGTGAGTGTTAGTTCCATTCTGTATAGAAGACGCAGCAAAATTTTGAGGTGAGTAATCTCACAATGTTCATTTACGAATGGATTAAGTGGTTAAATTTGAATAGTTTTCGAAATGAATATTGATTTGAAATAATATGAACTTGATCGACTATGGTTCATAGGACTGTGGTTCATAGGTAGAAAAATAAGTTTAAGTATAACGATGATTTTCTCAATTTTTCGATTGTGAACTATAGTTGGTATTAGTAGCATTCCTGAGTGAATGTCTACGTATATATATTTACGTGAAATATATATGTAGAGGTGGATTTGTATGATAAAACAATAATTGTAGGTGCATTCATTTTATTGTTTTGGGGTGTGACTTTTCATAAAACAATATTTTGTGAAATAATCAATTTCTATTTTGTTGAAAAGTGTGGTGTAATGTGGAACATTTTTAGTTCGGGGGTGACTTATTTAAATGTGGGTCTTGTACCGGGAGTAATTGATAGGGATCAATTACGGGGAATTTTTATTTTAGATTCGTGTAACATTTTGGGTCCAGTGCTGCCTGTTTAATGTTTTGGTCTTTGTACCAAGAGGTCATAAAATGTGATCGGGATTGTGTAACATTTTGAGTCCATTGCGACTTGCTTAATGTTTTGGTATTTATACCGTGGATCCAAAGACCTAAAGGTTGAGGATCGTGGATCACTCGATATGATTGTGGGTCTCAAATGTGACCGAGGGTGGGTTATCGGGACCATGCCTTTGGCCAGGTGTATAGTTACGATCAGTTAGAGCTCTAGTCTGTCCGCCGTGGTTTTGTGTGGGTTTATCCCGTGGTTTACGTGAGTTGTTTTCTTGATTGAAACAAGTGGGTTTATCCTGTGATTTGCATGAGTTGTTTTCTTGATTGAAATGTGTGGGTTTTTCCATGGTTTTTGTGAGTTATTTCTGCTGTTGTTTTGAGTTACTCATACGTGCTTAGCTTACCAGGTTTGTTGTATGGCATCAATATGTACTTGGTTTAAAAGAAAAAAGTTTTCAGGTATTTTGTATTGATGGTTGAATGTTCACGCATGTATAATTATGAGATTATATATATATATATATCAATTTTTATTTGTGTTAAAAATCGGGGTGTGACAAGACATGATTTATGTACTAGGATGAACTTAATCAGTAATCAAACTTCCTTTATTTTTAAAGATCTATGCATCCATTGAATGAACATGTTATATGCTCTCACTATATGTTTTGAGATCACATGCTTAAAATGTTTTTAATTTGAGTGCGTTCACTAAGTTAGATAATCTAAGGGAAGTAATAAGAACTTATGCATGCATTCATGGTTTGTTCTTGATTGTTGTCTTTCACAAGCATAGTACAGGAATTAGGAGTTACTAATCGGATTTGCATATGATTGGTGGTGGATTTACATGCTCTTAACTATCTTATCTCATTGATCTTTCTCAAACTATAAATCATCTTTTCTTTGTTTTCTTGTGTTTACAAAATTAAAACCCCCATTTTCTCTTCTTTTTCATCATCTTCTCTTTCTTCTTCTTATTTTCGATTATTTTAGATAGTTGATTTTTTTTTTGTGTTTTGTGCGTCTTGTGTGAATAGTTGTGTACTCTTAATCCCTGGCCTTGAACGATCCGTACTTATTCTATACTACAATCAGACATTTTATAGGGTTAAATTGCGCACCTTTTTTTAGCGTATCAATTTTTGGCGCCATTGTTGGGAATTAAAAATCACATATCTTTCACATTTTACTTTCAAGGATTTCTATTTTCTTTTTGTATACATTGCTAACTTCAATTTCTGTTTTGTTTTTCAATGTGGCATCAATCGTACGAGATGTGTTACATATGCTCCATGGTTGGTCATTCAACGTGTCAAAAAACAAGAGTGAAAGAACAAAACGATATCATAAAACCAAGTTAGGTAGATATTTTCATAAAATCAAAAATAGCATACAACAAGAAATCCTAAAACAAAATTAATAAAAGAAGATAAGAAAGAGATCACAACAAAGCTTAGAAGAAATTTACTCTTTTTTATATGGAAGTGAAATTCACATTTCCTATTTTACATCACATATTTTACAATGCACACTATATAGGGACGGAGCTACTCAAGGGCCTGAAGTGGCCATGGCAGCCCTAAGTTTTTGGCTACATGTGTAATTGATGTTTGTGATTTAGGTGAATTGAGTTTCTAATTGTGTGCATACTAATGTTGGCACCCCCACGTGGTTAGTATATGAATTGGTCCCATATACCTTATTTGATTGGTTAGAAACTTAGAATACAAGGATAATTATAAAATATTGTAGAAAGTAATTACAAAGATAATAACGATTGGGCTCTAGTAATTGAGTCCTACTACAATTATATAAAATGGCTCTTTAATTGTTTTCAGTTTTTTTTGTTTTTTTTTAATCGAAATCAATTCATTGAGTCCTACTACAATTATACAAAATGGCTTTTTAATTGTTTTAAGTTTTTTTTTTTAATCCAAATCAATTCAACCCCATTATGAATTTATGACGAAGAGAAGGGGAAAAAAATTTCAACTGCGAGTCTGCATTCTGATTAGAGTTTGATTCCTCCTTGGGTATTCGCATCAAAATTCGGTACAGTTAATATGAACTTCTATATGTTTTCTTATACTAACTCTTCAAATATATATATTGAAAAGAAAATCATTGAAAGTTTAGTATAGAGTCGATTATCGACTTTCGCGAAATGAAAGAGGGATGAGTCTCATTTTGATGTAAAGTTCAGTGTCACTATAGAAAGACATAATTTAAGATACTAAAAAGAACAACATACAGTGTGGATTGTAACCTTTAGAGGATAAATTTCACTCATCTTTCGATAAACTCCTAATCAATGTTTTAAAATGCTAAATCATATCCCGAAGCGTTTTTGAGAGAGCCTTGTTAAGGCGTAAGCCTTGCATCATAAAAGAATACACACATTTCTATATATAATAGGACTAATATACATTGTTCTTTGGTATTCAGCCTGATTTTACAGCTGTGGACTTTATACCAGATACTTTATATTAGAGATTGTGTTTTTTTTTTTAATTATTTTTTTTATTTTTATAACTTCACTAGTACAAATATGGAGTCATCCCACAACCTTTATGGCAACTATATATAAAAAAATTCCATTTATGCTTCACAGTATATCTCCTTGAAAATCTTAAAAGGTATGGCTATTACCACCCTACTAACTATTTTGTTCACACTACAAGTTTTTGATTTATTGAAAGATTAAAATATCCCCATATAAAATTAAAATAAAGGAAAATATCTTATTAAAAAAATCCTACAAAACACATACATAAACTTCATTTTGAATGAAAATTGTTAAACCATAATTCTTTCTTAGCATTCATCTTCTTCAATCGTTTTTGTGTTATGCTAATAATTTTATGCGTCATAAATATATCATATTAGCGCTTACTTGGAGCCTAGAAATAAGATAATTGTGTTTTTGTTTTCATCTTTCTTCGTTTATGATTGTAGAAACTGAAAATTACACATGGGCGTTATCCCTTCACTATCAATCTCACTTTGAAATTAATCACTTGCTGTCAAATTGACCTACCCTTTTCATTTATTACTCCTGAATTTGTGCCATGCAAACCGCGCCTTTTTCGGTATGTTTATTAGCTCCTGTTATAGGTTTAGGTGGGGTTTGGTTATAGCTTACAATGGCACCCGTTATGTGGGTTTGTGTTCTCTTACTAACTGCTTCCATTAAAGCTCGAAGTTTTGCCTCCTTTTCCCATCAAATTTTGTTGTGCTTTGCTTAGCTATCTATGGCTACTTTGGGTTTTGTTGATATAGATGTTTGCTTGAAAATTGGAACCAAATTCTTGATTCAGAGTGGTGCCCACATGTCACGCCCCGAATTTTAGAATAAATTTTAAAATCCGAAACATGAAATTACTACAAACTCAAAATAATCATCCTGAAAATTTCTTTTCTTAACATTCTCACCACACGAAACAAAATCAAAACAGAATTTAGTCTCGGTTAATTATTACAACTCAAATCCAAAATGAACTGTAAAGCTCTAAATGAGCATACCCACCTCACAACTAAATGAAATAACAAAACTGGTGTAACACCTAAGCAGCTCGGTCACCTCCCTGGTTATCCTGACCTGCAGGAATATCCACTACACCATTTGAATAGTGTACCGGCATTGCAACAACACAAAACCCGGTAAGCTTATGACAGCTCGTATGAGTAAAAGGAAAGAACTATTGTTTAATTTAATTCATAATTATTCCCACACACAACAACACTCAACAATTTCCACATCCGCAAGTACTAACAATCTCAATCAACACCAATTCAATATATCGAGACAAACTCCAACTCACATCTTTTTTCTCAACCCTGAACATCGTATTTATAAAAATACGGTACTTGACAGACTAGAGCTCTAACTGAATCGTAGCCCCTCACCTGGCCTAGGTTATGGCATCCGACATATTTATCATTATTGTATTTCATCAATATGTATACATATATACATATTTAGAACGTCCGATAATTTCACATCCTCAACCAATCGTATCCCATCATCCACCCAGGATTAGAGCGTCCGATTACCCCACACCGGTCACTACGTCGACCCTAAACCCATAAATGAGCACAACATGTAATATCACATACTGAAAACAACCCAACCAAGATACACCATATTATTATGGAATTACACAATTGAAATATAATCAATTCATCAATTCAACTCAATCATATCATCACTCAACAATCCACTCATCAATATATATTTTCCACGTAAATATATATATACGTAATCATCCACTCAGGAATGACCACTAATACCATCTATAGTTCACACAAGAAAATCATGAAATTCATTTGTATAATTAAAAATTCATTTTTACTTACCTATGGACCGTGGTGATTCAAGTCCATGAAATTTTAAAACAAATATTTAATCCACAAATATTTTTCACACAATTACCAAAAATAATTAAATATAAAACGCTCGGTTCGTAATATGAACCACGTGAGTTTTACACACCTCCAAATTCCCGCTGCGTCTTCAATACAATTATAATTAACGCCGAAATAGCCCACTCAAATAAAATCCGTCAATCACCTAATCAAATGTGATTCGAATTTAGCCAACAATTTCAACACATAATTTAACTACCATTTAACGGCCGGATTCTAATTTACAATAAAATCCAACGAGCGGATTCTCACGAATCGCTCCCCTAATTACCGTTTTGCACATATACGAAGATCCAACGGTCGGATCTTCGCCCATGACCACACAAAGCCTCTGGGACAGTCATATGATCATCATATCAAATTTACAAGTTCATCCGACAGTCCTAATTTCACAGATCAAAAAATCTAACGATCGAAATCGATCGAAATCACAAAATTCATAACTAATTCATACGATATCCGAATAATGCGTATAATACGCCGAAATGATCGTATTGAAAATAGAATCATAAAATGGACAGAAACCAAATTTTAGACCTCCGGAGGTGGCCGGAAAGGGCCGCCGGAGTTAGGGACAGAGCTGCCACCGACCACCGCCAATGGTGTCGGGGCCGAGCTTGTCCCCTTTGTTTCATCATTCTGAGCAACTTTCATAACTAGCACAAGACCAAAAAATGACGGGAAGGGATCGAAATGTACCAATTACAGTCGGCGGCTGGAAAAATTCCAGAAACCAGCGAGCTTGAAAATCGACGTGAAAACTGCAACCTCAAGCCTCGATCCCTTCTGGAAACTTGTTCAGAACTTCCTTGCGAACTCAACAAGCCAAGAATCACAAGAAACGATCGTGTATAGCTCGAGATATCTTGATCGAAAGTTGGTGGTTTCGATCCGTACGGGGTCGAGCTCCGACGAACGTGAAAACGTTCGACCCAGTTCCGGTCCTTCTTGGTACTTGTAGAGGAAGTTGAGGCGAGCTCAATGAGCCAAGAATCAAGTGAAATGGTGGTGTGTAGCTAGAGATATCAAGATCGAACCGAAAACTACCCTTTTCGGTTCGGGCCGTGCCGCCGCGACTACAGGCCGCGCCACCTTGTAAAACTGCCTCTGGAAGCTTCAGGAGGTTGAGTCGATGTAGAGCAACGAGTTTCACTTGGTTTGGTGGTCGAAAACGCAAGGAGCTAGGTTTGGTTCGTTTTCGGGTCCGGTTGTTTCAGGCTGTTTCGCCGGCGCTGGAGGCCTTGCCGGTGGAAGCGACGCCGTCCAGGAGGTAGAGCAGCTCGAGACGAACGCCTGGGACTTGGTTTGAGGCCGAGAGGTGGCCTGTGGAGGGAGAACGATTATGGTGAACTTTGCTCTCTTTCTCAGTCGTTTTTGGTCGAGGAACGGAGGTAGGGGACGATGAACAGTACCTTCTGAAAATGGAAGGAGGCCGGACCAAAATAGAAGGCTTCTGAAAAATTAGCTAGGGTTTTTTCCTATTTATACAAGTTTCAGAAAAACTTCTAAATTCGATAACTAATTCAGAAAAAATCCAATCTTCGTGTTCCGTACGTGTACGGACTCGTATCGACGAGCTCTACAACTTTCATGAAGGAAGTTTCTCCAAATTTTGTACGTAGAAAAAGTCGATCTCTAAAACCGAGCATTTCGAGCTTTTCGTTAAAAATGATCGTTTCGAAACTTCGATAATTCTAAAAGTGAATTATTATCGAACAATAATCGTGAAATCGCATAATAATCGTTCAATACAATTACTCGAATTTAAAATGAAAATTGCGGGTATTACACCACATGCTAATATTAAAGAAAAGTGGGTCTCTTTAATTTTGAGTCGTGATGGAAATTAGATCTGCTAGGAAATGTCCACAAAAGGTGTTTGATATAATGCCTCTATGAATGAGTATACAACTGAAGGTTGTTGCTACTATTGAAGGAAAGTGTGCTTTGTTTAGATATTTATGGTACTTTGGGTTTTGTTGATAAAGATGTTTACTTGAAAGTTGAAACCAAATTCTTGATTCAGAGTATTGCCCACTTGCTAATATTGAAGGAAAGTGAGTTTCTTTAATTTGAGTCATGATGGAAATTTGCTTTTTTAAGAAATGTGCATGAAGGGTGTTTGATATAATGCCCCTACGAATAAGCATACAACTGGAGATTGTTGCTAATATTGAATGACAGTAGGTTTCTTTAATTATAAGTTATGATGGAAATTAGATCTGCTAGGAAATGTGCATGAAAAGTATTTGATATAATGCCTCTATGCCTCTATGAATGAGTATGCAACTGGAGGTTGTTACTAATATTGAAGGAAAGTGTGCTTTGCTCAGTTAGCTATGGTACTTTGGAACCAAATTCTTGATTCAAAGTACCGCCCACTTGCTAAATATTGAAGGAAAGTGGGTTTCTTTAATTTTGAGTAATAATGGAAATTAGCTCTTTTGAGAAATGTGCATGAAGGGTGTTGATATAATGCCTATATGAATGAATATACAACTGGAAGTTGTTGCTCATATTAAAAGAAAGTGGGTTACTTTAAGGAGTGTACTTACATGATCATTTACCTAGCATAATTAGTTATAATGACCCACACTCATACTACTGCCAGCAATACCAACTCCCGCCATAAGAGTCACCTATGGGAACACAGTCAAGCAGGCTACCGCCTAGGCCCCGGCTTACCCCCAAATCACCACTGACTCGCTGCCACGTGCCTCACCAACATAGCATCAGAAGCTCCAGAAGCTGGGAACTGAAGCATATCAGTCCCACATCGAAAACATGGAGAAGATCAGCTCTCACCTCACCTATAAAAGGTTCTCTCCTTTCTCCTCATTAATTACGCATCTACTACTTGTCTATTGTTACCATGTCAACGCAAATACATTGACTAACTTAGGCATCGGAGAAGAGAAGACCGCCTGACGCGGTCTCCCTATGACGCCCCCTTTGTATTTCACTTGACAGGTAGCAGAAGCACTGAGAATATCAAGTAACGGTCTGCCCACCAGACTTATGTTGATCATAGTTTAGCTACTACTGAACTTTGAACATTAACATTGGCGCCTTCTGTGGGAATCTTTTGAACAAAAGGTCACCCCACCACCACCATCTCTAACGGTAGCGAGGGAAACGCCGAGGAGCAAGCGGACCAGTCCGCCAACCCCAACCCCGCCAACCCCGCCACTAGTGTTAACCGAGCACTATTTAACACTCCAACCAACCCTAGCATAGGTGCTTAGGGCTCATCCCGGGTCCAGTAGACCCAAACTGTAATGGAGGCCCTGCCGGGTAGCAGTTGCACACCGGTCCAGGACCTTGTAGCCATATACGAGCTGGCATTGACGGACCTCCACAAAGCAAACAGGGAGCGCGAGCAAGAGCGTCGGGAGAAGGTGAAAGCCCAAAAACAAGTGGCCACAACTAGTGTCGAGGTTCGACGAATTGAAAAGGGCGCCGGATGCAAACGCTAATACAGCACAGAGCGAACAATCATGGAGCACTATACACAGTCGACCCAACCCCGACGGAATTGTACCTGTACCAATCATACAGATGCAAGTACCGCTGAACCCACCAAAAATAATGGGCCCACCTCCTCCACCTCACCTAATGATGGAGCAGGAGGCGGAACCTCCAAGTAGGGCCAGCTGGCGATGCCACAGCCCTAATACTGGAAAGGATGCAGCAGTTAGAGCAAAGGCTGGCCCTGGCAGAGGCAGGCGCCCCAGCGCCAATACCAAATCCGCTTTTCACATCCAGACCAGGGTCATTCATCTCCAGTATCCTGCAGGCCGTCAGACCAGCACACGCAAAGACACCAAAGATATCACATTATAGCGGCACGTCTGACCCATTCGTCCACATGGACACCTTCAAAAAGGTCACCAACAACAAGGGATTTGATGATGCCATCTTCTACCACTTATTCAGCCAAACATTGGACAGTGAGGCAATGAACTGGTTCTTTGAATGCCCACCAGGATCCATCGACTCATTTCAAGGACTGTCAAATGCTTTCCTTGCTCGGTTCATCCTGTTGGCGGCAGGACATCATAACACAACTCAACTGTTCAACCTCAAGCAGGGGACAGAGAAAACATTAAAGGCGTTTGTCACCAGATGGAGGGCGGTAACGTCTCAGTGCCGCGATCTTGATAAGACAATGGCACCGGTAGCCTTCAAGCAGGGACTCCTCAAGGGGTCATTCCTCTATCACCTCAATTACAATCATCCAAATACCACTTATGACCATGTCATGAGCGAGGCTATCATCCATGCACAGGCAGAATTCATCATGTACAAAGAGAGCCCACCACCACCACCACCTGTAAAGTAAGCCCAGCCCTCCGCCAGCCATCGGGAAACCGCTAGCAAGACCACAGCTACGCCACCAATTGGCAAAAAGAGAGAGTGGCAACAAGGCAACTACCAGAGCAAGCGGCAGAGGGACCAACATTACAATAGGGGCAACCGCTCATCTCATGGGGATAACCGTAATAAACAGACGGAGTCCTCCCAACGGCATGTAGTGTTTACAGTCCTCATGGCATCATATGAGGATATATTCAACCAGTGCAAAGATCATATTCCTCCACCACCCCCAAGAAAGTGCCCAAGGGTAGGAAAGCCCAGAAACACTGGCAAATTGTGTAAATACCATGAGGACAGTGGATACAAAACCAACAACTGCCATGCTCTCAAAACAACAATCAAAGCTTTGTACCAAAATGGTAAGATGGAGCAATTCAAAGTGGGCTAACCGCCACCCGTGGTCATCAACATTGAACCAATGGGCCGCATCAACACCATTGACGGTGGTGCCCAATCACCAACATGTCTCATAGGGCAAATAAGCAATATGCACGTGCTAACCACCCCAACGAAATTTGCAACATCCGCTATGAGAGGTCCGCTAAACTTCCAAAGGCTAGTTGGGAACCCATTACCTTCTTGGAGGAAGAGGAGCGCGGAGTACATTTGCCCCACGATGATCCATTCTTAATCGAAGCCATACTCGGCAAATGATCAGTAGGAAGAGTCCTTGTTGACAGCAGTTCCGCTGTAAATGTCATCTTCAACGGTTGTTACAGCAAACTCCTACGGAATAAGAAATTACTATAGGATCATTAGTGATTACTTAGTTTCTCCATTGATGTCACACAACCATTGGGTTCTGACTGCATGCGACTGGTTATTGGCACTAGCCCACGTACGGCTGAAATCCACACGGAGTTCATCATTGTAGACTGCTTCAGCTCATATAATGCCATTATTGGTCGATCGACGCTCAACAAGCTCAAGTGCACCATTGCCGGATACATGCTACTTATGAAGTTTCCTACGCCCAACAGGATAGGCTGTGTCAAGGGAAGTCAACAACTGGCACGGGAATGTTATTCCACAACCGTGGCATGCTCGGCACGCCGCCATGAGATCTTAACGGTGGGAAACCATGCACCGACACCAAATATCTTTAAGAACCCTAGGGAGGACGAGAAGAAATATGTCAAAAAAAAGCCTGTCAACCCAGAAACTTCCTTAAGGGTCATCAGCATCTCAGGCGAACACCCTCAGCCTGAGTGGGAGTCATCTGCCCTGACGGCCTGGCGGGCTGGGACGCCTTCACCCAGTCGATATCACCCTTCTAGTTCAGCAGCTCCAAGTTAGGGTAGCGCCGGACTTTGCTACCTCTGCCACTGCTTGAAGGCCTCCACAACGGCGGCCTCCGTGCAGCTCCTATCCACTTCCCACTGGGCAACCTCACCCTCCAACCTCTTCACCTCAGCGGACTTGGTGGTAGAGTCCCGCTGAAGGATCTCAATCTTCTTGACCTTAACCACCAGCTGATCCTTCAGCAGAGCTATGTCCTGCTCCAGCTTGGAGATGTTGTCATTCCACTCAAGGTCACACTCAATGGTGACAGACAGCTTGCCACGGGCATCCGAAAGATCACACTCAGCCTTGGTCAGGCGTCGCTCAGCCTCCGCCAACTCCCCCTGGAGACTGCCAATCTCCTCCCTTAGTTGTCGCTCAGTACAGAGCTGACTTGATGCAGCCAGAAACAAGTGATGCAACCCAACAGAAAAGTGCCCAAAGGCAGAGTTAAAGGGCGATTGATCAAGGGCGGTGGAGCGAACAATCTCCTCTAGGCCGCTGAACCCAGCCTCTCACACTGGTGATATAAAAGCTCCCGCTCAAGGTCTGTCAGAAACTCGGCATAAGCGGCGAACGAATCTAGGTCACTCATTCGAGCCTTTCTACCAGCGGAGACGGTCGTCTCTGGCGGAGCCTGCTTTGACTTTTTCTGTTGACGGGCCCCTATGGTCTCCGCCTCTTCCTCCTCGTTATTCTGACGCCGCTTCCTCTGCAACATTTGCGTAGCACCAGCGGCGACAGGCCTTCAGGCTACTTACGGCTCCAACCCCGCAATTGTAACCGGTGCCTTTGTGGCCACCATTTTCTCCTTTTGGAACCCACGCCGGGTGGCGGCCACTCTCTCCTTCGTCTACACAGCGGATGCAGGGGCCACCCTCCCGCCAGCAACCCCACGACCGACTGTAGCCCCAGCCTAAACGGCTGGGAAATCATCGGCATCAAGATGGGAGTGATGAGGCATCGGCAACACCACAGGCACCTCGGACTGGCTCAACGCTAGTGTCTCCGGGTCGACCGCAGTCTTCTGGGCAGCCAGCCCATGAGCATACATGCTCTCCAAAAAATTGTTCATCTCTGCACGGTCCATTGCCTTGCCAAAGGCGTCTTGGCTCCTTCTATTTCCCGGCGGAGATTCTACACAAAAATAACAAGTTAGCCCGCAAACTGGACTAGAATACAAATCACAGAAAGTTACCTACAAAGGGCGTGAGTCAACTCTTGGGTGACCAACAATTCCCAACCAGTGAGAAGCCTAAGGTCAAGCAGGTTGCGGTTCTGCCAACACCCCCTAATCCTCGCCACGCAGCACTCCTCCTCGCGAGTCAAGTTGTAACACAAGCCCGCTACAAAAAAAAAAGTGAAGCGATTAGAATTATAAGAGTCAACAAGCAAGGCCAAAATCTAGAGTGGCGGAGGTCGACGACAACCTCTGATGGGCGGAAACTCCAACTTAATCTGAAAGGTCGGCGGCCCCACATTCGGCCCAGCTTGGTATTCCCACCCTTCGGTGGCAACGCAGAAGGTCCCCCGCGAGTGCGACATGGAATCCTTCATGTTCTCGATTAACTTGGGCGCCTCTTGCCGCCGACTCAAATTCACTGGACCGCTACAACCTCGGCGCCTCACGTACACCAACTCAAAGAAATGAAGCACCTCAGCCATGGTTGGACCCTCGCAACCTGACAAGCGCCATAGCTAGTTCAGCGCCATCAACAACCGCCATATGTTGGGACAAATCTGCCCAAAGGCGAGGCAAAACTCGAATACCAAAATCTGGAGATTGGAGAGTAGCAGAAGAGTCACACCTTGGCGGAAGATGGCCTCGTGAACAACAGCGTACCCCGCCTGTAAAATTGATGCCTTCTCATTAGCGGCTGGCGAGCGCAACTTCACCACTCCAGGTAAGCGGAACACCCGCTTCAGGCGGCTGACGGTGACCTCGGTCATCACCCTTCCCTCCTCATCAACCGCGGTTCTGTCATACAGGAACCAGGCAGACTCCATTTCCTCTCCGCTGACGTCTTCCCCATCGGCGGAACCACTAGCTGCGCTATTGCTCGCTAGCCTCTCCTCACACCGCTCGCATCAGCCATCATCCTCCTTGGTCCTAGAACTCTCCGGTCGCCCACCTCGGGCCATGGCCACGTCCCAGGGTATGGTTTGTAAGGGTTCGATGTCTAGCAGGTCCGATAGTGAGGTTCCTACAGGGGCAGATGAATGCAACGAATCAATAAATATCCTATCTGCCTCGCTGAACAACACCTAAGACCTAGAATCCTCACTGCTCGAGATCAATACGACGCTAGCCATCAGAAACCCTAAAACCCAAACCAGTTAGTTCACATAAAATCTAAGCTACCCCTATGATAATTTTCATCCAGGAACATCAAGAACTGTTACCCAGATTTGACCAAAACATGAACACCAACCCACACTAACCCAGGTTCGACCATCTAGCAATTCCTTAAACCTCATCTCCGTCAAAAATACCAGAAGAGACCACCCAAAACGCATGGTGCACCCTTAGAACACACCGGCGAGACACAAAAACCATTCGAATCGAAAACCCAGAAAGCAGCAAATCAAAAAAAAAAAAAAAACTGAAAAGGCTCAGAATCACTAACCTGCTGGTGTGGGAAATCAGGAGCGTTCGAACTTTACACCTTCACTTCCGGGGATCCCTTTCACCAAAACACTGATCTTTCGCTCGAGTGGCAGAGGTCACTTCTCCAATGCTAGAGGACAGAGCTTGAGGACGACGAGAAAGTTTGAAGTAGAGATAATGGCGACAACCTCTGGTTTTCCCCCCTTTTCATGTCAACATCAATCAAATCTAGGTCGTCCGCCAAAAAGCGACGTTACTCTCTAGCCGCATACGTGTCCCACGATCGCATTTAGTTTCCAGAATAACCGAAGTGTCGCCTCGGAGACTAAGTCGATAATTACTCACATTAATGACGAAGAGACAGGCTTGCTGAAGATTTACAATCCCAAACGCTAGACTCACGTATGACGGCCACATGGCAGAAGCCATCAAAGGGGGCTAGTCTGCCAATCGTCCAGGTTCAATGTCCCTACACCAGAGGTAACTTCTCCCCTTATGTTGCAAGCAAGAATCCGCTATGCACAACACCGCTAGCGGAACTTCTCCAACATATCTTGCAAGCGAGTCTCCGCTACGCGCAACACCGCTAGCGGAACTTCTCCTTATCTTGCAAGCGAGTCTCTGCTACGCTCAACACGGCTAGCGGAACTTCTCTCATTATCTTGCAAGTGAGTCTCCGCTACGCACAACACGGCTTGAGGAACTTCTCCCTCTTATTTTGCAAGCGAGTCTCCGCTACGTGCAACACTGCTAGCGGAACTTCTCCTTATCTTGCAAGCGAGTCTCCGATACGAGCAACACTGTTAGCGGAACTTCTCTCCATATCTTGCAAGCGAGTCTCCGCGACGCACAACCCCGCTAGCAGAACTTCTCCTATTCTTGCAAGCGAGTCTTCGCTACGCTCAACACCGCTAGCGGAACTTCTCTCCTTATCTTGCGAGCGAGTCTCCGCTACGCTCAATACCGCTAGCGGAAATTCTCCCTTACAAGTGAGTCTCCACTACGCGCAACATCGTTAGCGGAACTTCTCCCTCTCATGCGGGAGGCGACAGTCGCCGCTAAGTAAAACATCGCTAGCGGAATTTCTCCCTCCCCTTACGAGCGAGATAATCGCCGCTAAGCACAATACCGCTAGCAAATGTCTCGCAAACATCAGTCCCCTCGACTCTACCTCTCCCATACCCTCGGTGAAGGGATTCCCGCCACCTCTGATTCCTCACGCAAACATCAGTCCCCGCGACGCTACTGCTCCCATAACAACTGCCACGCGGCGTTGCATTAAAACCATGGTCCTCAGGCACATTGACCCCCGCCACTTGGGTATCAAAGTTTGGGCTCACTGCCCAACACCCTCTGTTCAATATAGATCCCCTCAACAAACAATACACAGACCAAACGGAGGTCTATCTTAGCCGGGGAGTGGGGCACTCCCTGGGGGACCTAGCAGGGGCCCACCCGAAAAGGGTATAAAGCGTTTGCTCAATAAGTCCATGGTTGACAACGCACTGACGCTAATTATGTTTTGCAAGTCTAGTGGGAGTAACGCTTCAAACCGCTAGGCAACTCCCCAACCAAGATTGCCCTCCTTGATTGGGGACTTGGGGGACTTGTACTTACATGAGCATTTGCCTAGCATAATTAGCTATAATGAGCCACGCTCATACCAGCGCCAGCAATACCAGCTCCCGCCATAAGAGTCACCTATAAGAACACAGCCAAGAAGGCAACCGACTAGGCCACGACTTACCCCCAGATCACCACTGATGCGCCACCACGTGTCGTGCCAACACAGCATTAGAAGCTCCAGAAGCTGGGAACTGAAGCATATCAGTCCCACATCGAAAACATAGAGAAGATCAGCTCTCTCCTAACCTATAAAAAGTTTTCTCCTCTCTCCTCCTTAATTACGCATCTACTACTTGTCTACTGTTACCATGTCAACGCAAATACATTGACTAACTTAGGCATCGGAGAAGAGAAGACTGCCCAACGCGGTCTCCCTCTGACGCCCCCTTTGTATTTCACTTGACAGGTAGCGGAAGCACTGAGAATATCAAGTAACGGTCCGCCCACTGGACCTGTGTTGATCATAGTTTAGCTACCCATGAGCTTTGAACATTAACAAGAAATTACTGATAACTCCCTATACTTTTAGGGCGTCGACAGTTCAGTCCCTGCTATCTTAATTTTAACAAGTTACTGCCCAGACATTTAAATCTTACACAATGTGGTCTAAAATGACTATTTTTGACAAGACCTGTCCTGAGAATTTCACCCTAAAATTCACGGTGGCCCTGTGGGGTCCATTTTTGAGAAAATTCAACAAAACTTTCCCTAAAAATGGACAACCCTAACCTGAAAAAAAAAAAAAAAAAAAAAAAAACCACACTTCTAAGCAACCATCTTTATACTCCTGGAGCCATCCTGCTCACCAAATACCAACAACTCTATTTCCACATTAAACAAAATTCGTAGGTTATCAGAGCAATTCTAAAACAAATGAAAAGAGGATAAAGGATCGATAGATCCTACATTGCGGAAGCAGTGACAACTATGCCTCAACTCCATGTATGCCCGACCTCAACTAATCTCGCTTGCAAATTGGACATTTGAAACCAAAAGGCCCAGGGGAAAGTAATTTAAAAACACGTTAGAGTGAGTGGACAAAAATAAATATTGAGATAGTTTACATTAAATAAATTTTTGTACTTTCCCACAAATCAAATTATTTCCAAAATCTCTATGCATGCTACACTTATAAAATATATTTCTCGTCATAGGAAAATTCATGAGAACATTCCAGCCCCGCTGGTTAAAAGAAATCGGACTAGCCCTTCTAGCCAAAAAATAATAATAAACTAATATGGGGAAGAATTTATCACCATACGACAAAGGAGCGTCCCAGGCTCAGGTCGGAGTGTCCCACACTCTAGAGCCCCCCAGGCTCTGGAGCATCCCATGCTTTACTCAACTCAGCTGCAAACACAAAGTAAACAGGGAGGAATAGGCTAGCTAGCAATAATATAATCAAATAATACGACCCAGGTATGGTGAAACAAAATCATATCATACTAAAATCGAAAATGTAAAGCTTCCCCAATATCTCACGAGAAAAATGTATATTCCAACGACGTGGCCCCGCATGCCAAAATAGTCTCGATTCATAAATAAATAGGCGAGAAATAATAGATAATGATAATTCCTCTGTGAAATCCCATTTCCGATAATATTCCAGAAAATCTCAAAATCGACGAATAAAATTATAATATATAATTCTGGAAATCACTTCGGCAAAATAATTTGTCAAAAATCACATAAATCGTAAGTTCAATTAATGATCATATATGGAGATACACACCGAAAGCTCAATATCCAAAAATAGTATCACTAATCCATTTCCCAAATCATAATCGAGATAAAACATAATAAATCTCCGAAAATCAATTTATATTCCCCGAAAACAATTCATAAATTCAAATTCGAGCATAGCAATTTCATATTATGAAAAATAAGTGAATATCAAAATTATAATCCAAAGCAAAATATTATGCTCGATAAATAAAAGATAAATAATTAAGTATATCAATCATTATTTTGGGAAAATAATTGCATGCATCAATATTTAAAACAAAAGTCCAGTCACACGTGGTGGTCCCATGTGATATTATTAACTTATGTGACTCGTAATAATTTCTGATTAATCTCTTAAATTAATTTTTCTTTTCTTTTTAACCCCTCTGCATGGTCTCCACCACATTCGAGTGATATTATTAGTTAGGATCACCACATAACAGTGTCACGTGGTACTTTAGGACCACAGAATAATAACTCGGTGGCAAGGGAATTGTTGAATTTTTTTTTTTTTTTTGGGGAAGGGAATTGTTGATATTGCAAATCCAATAATTGATGCAACTTCATTTAGTTGGCAATCAAGTTTTTCGTCTCTTACGTTTTAGCTATTACATTTTTTATTCTTTTTTTTTTACTACTTGTCGAATTATACACGTATAATTCAAACTTAAAAATTTTCCGTATTGCCTTTTTTTGACCGAATATTTGACCGTATCATTAGATAAGGTAAACTGAATAATACACACATGTATTTTTACCTAATTATACGCGTCCCATTTTTCACTAACTATGCTAGGCAATTTAGTTTGAACTTAAGATGGTGCCTGATCTCGAGTGTGTTTTTTGCCAAATTTCCATACAAGATGACATGCACGTATTTAAGAATTGTGGTGTAGTTGCTAGCTTCTGGGCTCTTAGTATTACGCTCCAAATTTTGAATAAAAAATTCAAATCCGAAACGTGAAAACTCAACAAGCACAAGAAAATGCTTAGAAATTTTTTCATTTAAATTAAGGAACTAAACAAATTGAGCTCACAATGTCAATACTGACTCGTTCTTTAGAGTCACGTATTACATTCCGAGAATTTACCTATTAAACTAAATAACAATTCAATAAATAAACGCGCCCATCACACACGCTACACATCATAAGACTAAAATCAAAGTACACTACTACGTCCAAGCTACGACAGCAACAATACCTCAGCTTCGATGACTGTTACTCTTACCTGCACAATAAATCCTACACCATGGAATAGTGCACAAGGTTGAAACAACAACCCGGTAAGCTTATGAAGCTCGTATGAGTAAACCTAAATAACCACAATTGTACTTGCAAGTAAACTAAATAAAAAAAGTAATACCTACATAGAAAATTCGTTCAGGAGATCACCCAAAGCACGCAATCATGGTAATCCCTGCGTGTATTTTAGTTCAGGAGATTACAATTAAATCAACAATCTCAGTTTAATCATTTTTTTAACCCAAAATCAAATTAAAGCAACAAACGTCACCTCCACAATTCATTCAAAATCAAAGTCCCACAAGGATAACCAAGAAAGCACAACCAAACTTTCTTTATATAAAAGTATACTTATGAGCACGATAACATAATATATCCCCCAAGCAGTATACTGTACTCAAGAGCACGATAATACAAAGTTATCCCCCAAACAGTACATTGCACTCAAGAGCATGATAACCCTAAAGTTATCCCTCAAGCAGTACAATTGGCAGACAGACTAGAGCTCTAACTAATTTGTGGCTTGTCACCTTGGCCAAGTTTCAAGCACACGACATAATTGCCTCGATCACCAATGTGATAAATGAGACTCAACCAAACATTTGAAAGTCCACTTGACTCAAATACTTTCCTCAAGAAAAACACACTTTTACACAATAATCAACACATCATGATAATTGTATGCTCGTAAGAGAAAAGCTTGAATTAACAGTTCAATCAACTCTCAATCATTACTTCAACAATGTCACACCATCCAACATATATATTCCATGTAAATATATATATATATATATATATACATAGTCATTCACACAGGAGTAACCACTAATACCAATTACAGTTCACACGTATCAAAACCAAGAAATTCATTTTATACTTAAATTCATTTTCTTACCAGTGAACCGTAGTCAATTGAGTTCAAATATTATGAAAACAAATCTCATTTGCATAAAACGATTTCAAAATTTAGTAATAAAACGTGCTAAAAGTAATTCGGTTTGTAAATGAACCACGTGAGATTTTCTCACCTCTAATCCAGCTGCGTCTTCTTAACAGCTCAAAATCACAATCACAACCGTTTGTCCAATATAAATCCGTCAATCACCTAACCAAATATGATCGCAACTTAGCAAACGATTCAAAAAACACACTTAAACGACGATCCCACGTTCGGATTCTAATTTATATGATGATCCAAAGGTCGGATTAAAATTAAACGATGATCCAACTGTCGGATCCTCATCCTTGACCACACAAAGTCATCGGAATAGTTCTACGATCAACATATCACAATTTGAAGTAAACCGAAGATAAAGCGTAAAACCGTAAATCTAGCATGCATCAACTTTTTCAACTTTTTCCACTATCATATTGATGCGTAGATGCATAAACTGAAAATAGAACCTAAAAATATGGTCTGACGCGCCACCACGAGCCATCGGCAGTGGGCGGTCAACGGAGGGTCAACGTGGCTAACCACCTCCAATGGAAAAGTCATCAACTACAAACATGTTCATATTGAAGAGATGAGCAACTTTCATACCTGGAGCTAAGCGAGATTCGGTCTAGATTGTCCAAAATCAAGCTTGAAAGTTGGATTAATCTCAACTGCACGATCAGATTTCTAGATTCAACACGGGCCATCAATCTTCAACGCTTGATGTAGCGTTATACACTCCAAATCGTGATGAAAGGCGAGTATGGGGATGATCCACAGGAGGAAAAATGGTTTTTCGGCCGGGTCCAATCGGCTCAACTGTGGTCTTCGATCTCGGTCTAGGGGGGTGGTTGGGCAGGGCGACACCTGGGGTTGGCTGCAGAAGGGAAGATGCCTCAGTCAAGACTGGGTCCTCAGTTGTAGGCCACTGGGAAGGCTGGCTTCCAGCCAGGTCAGGTCGAGGGCGACCCGTCGGGTATGAGGATAGAGAACAGAGAGTTTTCGGGGGCCAAAACACAAAAACTCAAGTTTTTCGTCCTTATGAAATAATCTGAAATTTTTGCTATTTATAGAAAATTCTCAAATTTCAATCGCTCATAACTTTCTTATACGAACTCCGATTTCTGCGTTCCACATATCTACAAACTCGTATCTATACACTCTACGACTTTCATGAAGGAAGTTTTCACAAAATCGTAATGTACAAACAGTCAACTCTTGAATCGAAACATTCCGCGTGAATAATTGTTCGAAATAATTTCCGCTTCACCCTTAAACCACGAAATCCCACTACGAACACTTTATTAATTCCTAGAAATTCCAAGAAATTAATAGCAAATCGAGTATTACACTAAGTGACTTTGGTCAAAAAGCCTACAGCGTGAGTGCTACAAGCTTGGATGATTGGATAAAAAAACGTGATTGATGCATACATGGAACAACAACGTGCCTTTTTCTTTGTCTACCTATAGGTACTCTGGACTGAACGAAACAATATAATTTGGAAGAATGGCTTCTTTAACGTGATTCATTGAATCTTGAATCTTGAATTCTTGTATTCTGGATGGCATAAACCATATAATTATAGTCAACATGATATAATTGAGGTTTATATAATTCAGATAACAACAAGAGTTAGAGGTGAGTAAATCTCACGTGGTTCATTTATGAACGGATTTACTTATTAGTAGAAATTGTGTGATAAATTTTAAATTGTTTTGTTTTCAAATGATATGAACTTGATCGACTACGGTTCATAGGACTGTTGTTCATATGTATAGTAAAATGCGTTTTTAAGTATATATAAAAATGATTTTCTCGATTTTTGATGCGTGCGAACTATAGTAGGTATTAGTGGTTATTTCTGAGTGAATGAGTACGTATATATATATATATATTTACATGAAATATATATGGTGATGGTGTGACATTGTGATCTGAGTGAATTGTGATTTATTCATAATATCGTTTTGAACTATTACTTATTGTGTTGATTGGGTAGTCGAGTTCAGTGACGTGCTGTGTCGCGTGGGACTTTAAATGTATACATTGGTGAAATTGTGTGTGTAGTATACTATTGTTGTGCAAGATGATGGTTTTCAATTGAGAAAACAATATTTGGGAAATGATTTCATTATTGTTTGAGGCTGTTGGAGATGAGGAAACAATATTATGTGATGATTTTGTGTAAATGATGTGGGTTGTTGTGAGTGATTAATGTTGTGGTGATTGGCGTTATAAATGGATGTTTTAGTTTTGGTTTATATTTATTTCTATGATTGAATTGTTTGTTTACTTGGTAATCTCCTGAACTAAGTTATATGCAGGAGAATTGTGTGCATTTGGTGTTTCCTTAACTAAATTTCTATGCAGTGATTACTAATTTTTATCTAGAGTGATTGGATGTTTGGTTGTGTTTGTGGAGTTAAATGTTGTTGCTTTAATTATCTCACGAGTTGAGAAATTATAAGCATGCATGACGTGAGTCATTTTATTTGAGTTTACTCATACGAGCTTAAAAAGTTTACCGGTTTGTTGTTTCAACGTGGTGCACTATTCTATGGTGTAGGGTTTATTGTGTAGGTAAAAATATCGATTAATCGTTGTCAAAGTTGAGGCGTACTTTCTGTAGCTTAGATGTAGAATGTTTTGGTTTTAGTCTTCCGCTTTGTGGAGAGTTGGTGAACATGTTTACTTATTGAATTGTAAATTCTTTGTAATATGTGACTCTAACGAATGAGTCTGTATTGGTGTCGGTGAGCTCGGATGCTTTATGGTTTAGTTTAAAATGAAAATTTCTCTATGTGTTTTCTTGTGATTGTTATGTTTCCGCGTTTCGGTTTTGAATTTATTTATTCAAAAATCGGGGCGTGATACTTATAGATTAGCACACCCTGCTAGTTCGCATTTTTTAGATGATGTTTGATTAGATGAGGCACCTGTGACTATCCAGGTTGTCCTCTATGAGGATTATTGTAATCTTACTCGAGATCAAGGCTCTATGTGCCCCTCGAGATATGTTCTCAATTCTAATGCAATAAGTCAGGCGTGGGGATTAGCCTCCCAGCTTGGTTAGGCTTTCAAACTCCTTTCTAAACACTTAAATGTTAAATTTATAAATAAATGTTAGGGATTGTGACCATTTACGCTGGAGTCTGGTGCCGGACTTCTCTTAAAACATAGCTGGAGGTCGTCGGAGATCTCATTGGTCACTAAAAAGGTTTCTTGCCCTCCCAATAAACATTTATTGTCCCCCCCCCCCCCCCCCAATAGACCTTTATTGGGGGGGGGAATAAAAGTTTATGAAACCTCGTCGGAGAGGTTTATTCCTGTCATGCCCCTGATTTTTTACAAAATTTAAAAATCGATATATAACCCCATAATTATATGTACATGATCGTCTAACCATCAATACCAAATACCTGGAAAACGTTTTTTGTTTATACAACATACGTATTGATGCCCTGAACCTATTATGTCAATATTGACCCGCCCACAGAGTCATATATTACATAAGTTTACGAATTAAATTGTCAACAAAAAAATAAAATGTAAATGCTTCTCAGAGCTTACTACAACGGAAGTCCAAATAACGGTAAAGTCACAAAACTACCTTCCTACCGTTAAGCTGCAAGTATGCTACTCCAACTTAACCCCTACACCGTTTGAATAGTGCACCGGGTTGTCACACAATAAACCCGGTAAGCTTATGAAAGCTCGTATGAGTAACTCAAAACAGTCAACGTAACTCACACCAGAAATAAGGAAAACAACTCACGCTTTGATTCCTTAAAATACGAAAATAAAGGAGAATAACTCACACTTTAATTTCCATTCAAACGAAATAAAAAAAAACAACTTACACCTTGATTTCCCGAAACATAGAAAACAACTCACTCATTGGTTTCTATCAATCGTACCATAACCGTACCATAGAAAACAACTCACACCTTGAATTCTATAAATCGTTAATAAGAAAAACAACTTGCACCTTGTCCCCATAAAAACCCTTAATAAGGAAGCAACTCACACCTTGTTCCCTAAAAATACATAATCTCATGAATTAGATATAACCAATTCTCGTTACCCCATGAAGCACCTATATGGCAGACAGACTAGAGCTCTAACTGGATTCGTAACTACTCGTCCGCCCAAAGACATGATCACCTAATATTCTGCCCAAGGTCATAGACCTTCGTTCCTTGGGCCTCTCTGTCCCTTAGAGCAAAATGTTAAAGCAATCGCACAGGACTGAAAAACATTACACAAATCTCAATGATTTCAAAATAATCAAAATCAACATTTCCACAATCATTGTTTTCAGAAAAGCCATAACACAAAATGATAAAAAGCATCAATCCATGCATATTGTTTTCATCAATCCACAATTCACCAATATATATATATATATATTTCACATAAATATATATGTATCTAGTCATCCGCTCAGGAATGCCTACTATAGTTCATAATCGAAAGCTCAGAAAATCAGAATTATACTTCAACTCCAAAAATTATTCGACCCGTTCATAAATGAACCTTGTGAGATTACTCACCTAGAAAATCCCGCTGCGTCTTCAATACGGAACAAAGTAGCCAAACCACCCAAAATAGCAGTCCAAATAATACTTCGTCACGTACTTAAGGAATTACAACCCTGTTTCAGTTAACGAATCGCAATTTAATAACGTTCGAATCCCCAAATCGAACCAAAATCTCATGATAATGCTAAATTGTGGCGAAACCACTTCAGAGACATCCCAAAGTCTCCGGAACACTTCCACGATTCATGTGTACAAACCACAAGTTGGTCCGATGCTCATAACAAATCCATACGAACTCTAAAATTTGCATATTACATATCGAAACGCTAGTATCAATGAGTAGATCGATATCAGAAACAGAAACTATTCCTGACGTGGTAGGAAGCCGCCGGAAAACATCACATACAGTGGTGGCACCGCCGCCGGACCAAAGTAGGAATTTGGAAAAACTCCCAACATCAAAGTCCTTCATCTCAATCGCAATTTCAATTTTTATAACTACATCAAAGTCTAATTATAAACCAATCGATCTAATTTTACCTTAGAACAAAACGGACCGATTGAACCCTAGCAGCTTTAGGAGGAGCATCAACATCCTATGGGCTTCAAAAACCCTCAAGAACCATCTGCTATGGTGGCCAGAAAAGGAAGACCTGATGGAGGCGATTTCGTCCCTGATGAGGATCTCTTCTCGGCCTTGTAGCGCCTCGTACAGCTCTTATTTCACTTTGATTTCTTCTACAAACTTATAAAGGGGGTCGAGATGAGAAAGCCCACTTTGTTTCACATCAATCGGTGGCCGGATGAGAGAGAAATCAGCCCGTGAATGGAGAATGGCGAAACTAGGCTCGGGAGAGAAAGGGAGAAAAAAGGGATTTTCGGGCAGAATTTGGAAATCTTCTGTCCGTCTTTGCAAAATCCAGATTTTTCCTATTTATAGAATTTTTCCAATTTTCAATCGCTCATAACTTTTTCATACGAACTCCGATCCTCGCGTTCCATATATCCACGAATTCGTATCGATGTGCTCTACAACTTTTGTAACGGAAGTTTTCCAAGATTCCCAACGTATAAAAAGTCAAACTTCACACGACCCTCTAAACTGTGAAATTCGAATAATTACACGTACGAAAATCATTCTGCTTCACATACAACCTACGAATAAAGTACGATAACAATTATTTGTACAAATGATTCATTATTAATTACCAAAATTACATAATGAAAATCCAGGTTATCACAATTCCCCCCAATAAATCTTTCAGACGGCGGAACGGAACTAATCTCGTAAAAATTAAACCAATAAAACTTTGATTAAGAAAAAAAACGAGGAGACTACATCAATTCAAAACATTTATTGCCCCCGAATAGATATTTATTACCCCCCAATATACCTTTATTGCCCCCAACAAAACCTTTTGTTTTTTCTTTCCTTCTGGCCCATTTTACCAAAAAAATATATATTGATTTAGGCACCCAGAAAATGCTCTGGGCACCCACGTCAAGAGTTGGTTATGTTTCTCGCTGGTGGGATCAGAGAGAGATAATTCTTATTCCTCGCCATGCCGGACTCGAGAACGACGACCTGCAGCGCCATCACGAGCGAGTACTCATCACAGCCTCCGTCGTGGAGCGAGCCGGGCTAGGAGGCATCGGGTTAGGAATTCGGGAGGAGAGAGAGAGAGAGCTGTGCATCGTGACTGGAGAAAAGAGAGGAGAAAGTGGCATGGCAGTGGCTATAGTTTATTAATTAGGTTGAGGGCATATTTGTCATTTAATCTTTAAATTGGGTTAGTGGGAATAAAAATCTATTGCTATGGTAAGTGGGACAATTTTGGCTAATTTTAGTGCTTTGGGTCAAGGACCCTAAAATTTAATTAAGTCAACATCTACTATCTATATAGGGTCAAACTAAATGTATCCAGCAAATATCTAACTATACCCAACCCTAATATGTTTTGCTATAAGTTTCCAATTTTACTCATAAAATTTCAATGTTAAATTTCATAAAAAATAAAAAATAAAAATTAAATCACCGCTAATTAGCCTGTTAATGCTAGCCGGACGGTGGCTCATCCTCCCCTAATCTGACTGCTCTCTCTCTCTCTACTCCTTAATTTGATCTGTAAGGTTTTGCTATAGTTTGTAGGACTGATGTTTTAAGAACAGACAAGTAATCTGCTGAGGAGTTGATTGTAGTTGGCTCTTCCTTCGGAATGAATTATTAGATCCATGAGAACCATTTAATCTTATTGAGACATGAGGATTTTGAATACATGGGTGATGGGTGTATCACTACTAGAAAAGGTACCCATCACTCACGGATGAGAATCTGATCATAGTATATACGGAAATCCGTGTGAAGACGTCAATACACACAGTGCAACGACGGATTAAAAATCCGTATGTATTACTGACTTTGCTACTACTACTTGCACATGGAATTGTCTGTCTGTATGGGTCCCAATTCCTTTCCCATCCTCTAATTAGTAGTTTGCGGAATAAATGTAATTCATCATTTTAAGTAATTCATAATTCAGATATTTATATTTAGTTCTTCCATTAATTTTTAATTTATAACAAATCATATATTTATCTATAGTAATTCATCTCTCTGAATCAGAGACATCAAACAACATGAGCGCCGGTCCGATGAACCACCTGATCCCGACCTGCTTCACCTCCATCTTCAAAGTCGACCTTTCCTTCTTCTCGCCGTGGGGTCACGCGTTGCTCTCGCCCTCCGCCTCCTCCACTGACTTTGCCTTCATGGTGAATCAGCAGATCTGTGTATGAACAATTCGATGTCAAGATCCCACCAGATTGAGTTATGAGTCTTGTTTGCATCTAATGAATTACTATAAGAACATCACAATAACGTTAGCAAATCAAGTGAAGAGGGATGCAAATTTCTGTGTTTAATAGATTCATGCCTTTACCTGCAGATCTACAATAACTATGTTGATTCAAAGTCATCTTCTTCATGTTTTTTCTTCTCTTAAACCTCTCTTTGGTTTCTCAGTCATAGATGTCTCTCCTTCAGATCAGCCTGTACTTGACAGCTTCTGTAAAGCTGTGATTGAAGGATTAATATCAGCAAGTCAAAGAGATAGCAAGAAAATCACAAGAAATAGCAAACTGATTATTGAAAACCATGCCTCAATTGTAGAGGATTTAGGATTTTAGAATAGGTTTGTTGGCGTCGGACTTGGGAGGACCTTGTGGTTATCAACTTAATAACCTCTCCGCACCCCTTTGTGAGAAAGAGAGAAATCAGAAGAGAATAGAGAGTAATTCAAAGTGAGATTTGTGTGTGTGTGAGAGAGAGAGAGAGAGAGAGAGAGAGACGTGTTTATGATAGTTTTTTTTTTTTTTTTTAGAATAAATAACCATTTATTGGATAGAATATAGTCAACCTCCCCAATTTCAAATAATACTGAAATTTGCAGAAATCAATTGAAAACTATTCACACGGAGGTATGTGTGAAGCTCACTTTTTGTTGAAAATAATGTGGAGAGGATTCCATGCACCGCGGGTCACTTGCACCAGCAGTGTGCAAGTCACGTGTGCTAACAGTTGAATACCAACGTTAGCTGGTCGTTGGTTAGTGAACAATAGTCAAACGCAGACAAAAAAAAGTGTAGCGCAGTAAAAGCCGAATTTACCACAAGCAGTAGGTGGTTTGGGCGATGGGATCCCAGAACTTCACAGCACATCGCCGACTCTACTGCGTTTCCATTTTTGGCGGGTCCTCTTCACAAATCACAATTGGTTCCCACCCAAATTGAATTTCAAGTTTTGGATTCGACCCGAATCCGATTGTAGTCTGATTTGATCGAAAGAAAAAGGCTTTGCGAGAATCAATGCCTAAAGATTTGTCGCCGGATCACGTGTGTTAAACAAAAATACACTTATTCAATTTTCTAAATATTCACACGAATATCCGTGTGAGTTTCTGACACATGTGCATATTTTTTTAAACAAAATGTGTGAATATAGTTTTCACACAAACATCTGTGTGTATGCAGTATTTCTCATATAGAATTTTATCTGTGTGAATCCTATGTGTGTGCATTGGCTAGTTTTTCAAGTAATGTATGTAAACAAATGTGTGTCATGTGTGTGGGCATATTGCCTAGCAAGTTCATAAGTCACCTCAAGAATCACAACTACTTTTATCTTCTAAAGCATTAGCCAACTAGCTACAACATCCAACAACTTCTTGAATCAATGTTTTTCTCTGACACATACAGTTTCAATTATGGCGGTGGTGAGGATTTGCGACTTTGCTTTGCTTTTTGAACTGGTGATAGGTGAAGGTTTTTTTTTTTGGTTTCTCTATTACAATGGGGATAGAACTGAAAATAATAAGATGTATGTCTAGGGCTAGGTACGGTGTAGTAAGATATTTTCTGGGTACATTCAGTTTGATCATTTAAACATTTTTCTTTCTGTTTTATTTTATGTCACTAATGTCGTCGAAACAAAAACAGTAACCAACACATCGGAAAAAGAAAACAAAACAAAAAATAAATAAATAAACAAAAATATAAAAGGGATGGAGGTGGCTCATCTTGAGATGCCCACCCTATTACTTTGTGCCTTTAGCCACCTCACGACCATTGTGAATTTGTTAATCTAGTCTTCACTTTTCTCTTAACCAAGGTTAAACTAGGTTCTTCTGAAGAGTTTTGTAAGAAGAAGTGAAGGAAATAGAATTCGGCAAATATGACCGTTGGATGTGATCAATGTGGGGAATATGACTATGCTAGACATGTTTTCATCATCATTTGGGCCTCAATCCACGTGGTCAATGCTAAACTCTATATACCTATCAAATTAAAAAGTTTGTACTCATTCCCTCGCAACTTCTTTTCTCGAATCGTTAGCGGTCACACTCTCGTGACAAGGTGTCAACCCATGTAAAAAATTTGAGAAGTTTATGACAGGAATTTTCACCCAGAAATCTGAACTGGCTCTATGGAGTCCACCTTAGAAAAAACTCTACAAAAAATTCAGCAGAATCACTCCTAAAATGGATTACCCAAAAGCTGTGGAATAACAAAATTTACACTTCTAAGAGTTCACAACCAACCTTAACGTACTTCTGGAGCCTACGTGATCCCCACAGTGACAACCAACTCCACATGCAGAAATAAGCAAATAACTCAATCTTCTTAAATTTACAATTTTATACATGAGATTGGTAATCAAAGCAATATAAATAATGGGACAGGATCAATGAAGATTTAAGACTTGTATAAGTGAATCCCACAATTCAAAAGCATTGTCAACTATGCCTCAATTGCAAGTACGCTCAACCTTAACTTGTCAACTGTGCAAACTGAGCATTTGAAACCTAAGGGCCCAGGGAAAGTATTGGAAAAACTAAAACTAAAGATTCGCAATAACTAAAACTAAAAGGAACTTTAATGCTTTCCCGCTTTATTCTTTAAATCATTTATGCATGCAAACATTTATAAAACACTTTTCTTAAAAACAAACCAGCCCAGCTAGTTAAGCAGAAATGTAGAGCATGGGGAAGGAAAGGTTACCATACAATAAAAAGACTCCTAGGCTCGGGTCAGATCCTCCTCATGCTCTTGTAATAGCCTCCTAGGCTAAATACTCGACTCTACTCAAAATGTATTGGGAGGAGGAGAAATGCGCTAGCTAGCAGTAAAATAATACATCCCATGTATGGTGAAGAAAAACAATATGAAAACCATTTTATAACACTTCCCCGAAAAATCTTGCATAGACAAATAATAATTAATCGGAAAGAAAGAAAGAGAAACACGAGTATGGTTCCCAACCGCACTCGAAAAATCAAGAAAAACATTATGATTGATAACATACAGTTCCAATGCTATTAAACAAGCTCGTAAAGGAAATGATGATCGATAACATAACTTGCAAGAAAAATAAAAGGAAAGTCAAAAATGACATTGAAAATCCCATTTCCAGAAAATCTTTCATAAAACTCACCATCGAAGAATAAAAATATATATTTTAATTCCAAAAATTACCTCAGAAAACAATTCATCGAAAACCATCATAAATTATGAATCGTACTTAATTTCAGAATACTCTTCAGAAAAAGATTCATAAAGTGCAAGTCATGACTTCAAATCTCAAATATAAATCAAAACCATAACTAATAACTAAAATCGAAATTTCAAATCCGAGCATAGAAAATTTATCAAGGTAATTCATATTCCGAAAACCCTGAAATTGATCATATATTGTGACAGGACCCGCCCAAGATTTCACCTTGAAATCTGAAATGACCTACAAGGCCCACCTTAGAAGTAACTTTATCGAAAATTTGGCAGAATTACCCCTAAAAATGAACTACCAACCTGTGATAAACTGAATACTTCTAATAGCCAACAAAACTTGCATCTCCAAGCCTACAAGCTCACCTCAACAATTCAACTTTCACAAGTGATATAAAATATGCTAAACTCAAAACTTGAATATCAGTTTATTTTGGTAATCAGAGAAAATCTAAATCAAAAAAGAAATAAAGTACAAGTAGGTTAAATGTAAAACCTACAATGAGATTGGGGGTGGTGGATATTATGCCTCAACGCCTACACACGCTAGACTTAACTAATCTGCAAACTGGGCAGAAGAAACCGAAAAGCCCAAGGAAAAGCATTCAGAAAAACTATGTAAGAACCGCAATTTTCATTTTAAATTCGTGTAATTGTGTTGAACGTTTATTGTACGATTTCACGAAGGTTGTTCGATAATATTTCATTTTTTGAATTATCGAAGGTTCGAAATGATTATTTTAACGAAAAGCTCAATTTGAGAAATCGACTTTTTATACGTGCAAAATTTGGGAAAACTTCTTTCATGAAAGTTGTAGAGCTCGTCAATATGAGTCCGTGCATATGTGGAACATATTATCCGGATTTGTTTTTGAATTAGTTATGGAATTTAGAAATTATTTCTATTTTGGTATAAATAGGAAAAAACCCTAGAACATTTCCGGAAGGTTTCTATTTTGGGCCGGCCTCCTTTTATTTTCGGAAAGGGTTCTATTCAACATCTTCCTCCTTCGTCTCTGCGTCCGAAACCGACCGAGAAGGAGAGCAAAGTTCTCCAAGTTGGTTCTCCCTCCACAGACCATCAATCAACCTCAGACCAAGTCCCACGCCTTCACCTCGAGCTGCTCTACCTGTTGGACGACGTCGCTTCCACCGTCACGGCCTCCAGCTCAGTGGAATCGCCCGAACCAGTCGAACCTAAAAACGAACCAAAACGAGCTCCTCGTGTTTTTGGCCACCAAACCAAGTGAAACTCCTCCCTCTACGTCGACTCAACCTCCTGAAGCTCCCAGAGGCAGTTTTACATGGCCACGCGGCCTGTGGTGGCGGCTGGAAGCCAGCCCCGATCGGATCGAACGGAACTTTCTATCCGAATATCTCGAGCTATAGACATTCGTTTTTTATGATTCTTGGCCTGGTGAATTCGCAATGAAGTTCTGAACAAGTTTTCAGAAGAAATCGAGGCGTGAGGTTGCAGTTTTTACATCGGTTTCAAGCTCGCCAGTTTCTAAAATTTCCGGCCGCCGACTGTGTTTGGTACTTTTCGATCCCTTCCCGTTATTTTCTGGTCTTGTGCTAGTCATAAAAGTTGCTCAGAATGATGAAACGAAGGAGAGAAGCTCGGCCCTGACACCATTAGTGGTGGTCGGCGGCGGCTCTGCCCCTAACTCCGGCGGCCCTTTTCGGCCACCTCCGGAGGTCTAAAATATATTTTTAATGCGTTTTATGATTATGTGTTTCAATACGATCATTTTGGCATATTATACGCATTTTTCGGTTATCGTATGATTTAGTTATGAATTTTGAGATTTCGATCGATTTCGGTTGTTAGATTTTTGATCTGTGAAATTAGGACCGTCCGATGGACTTGTAATTTTGATATAATGATCATATGACTGTCCCAGTGGCTTTGTGTGGTCATGAGTGAAGATCCGACCATTGGATCTTCGTATAAGTGCAAAACGGTGATTAGGGCGGCGATTCATGAGAATGTTTCCGTCGGATTTTCTTATAAATTAGAATCCGGCCGTTAAATGGTAGTTTAGTTATGTTTTGGAATTATTGGCTAAATTCAAATCACATTTGATTAGGTGATTGACAGGTTGTACTTGAGTGAGCTGTTTCGGTGTGGTTTATATTTTATTTGAAGACGCAGCGGGAGTCTCGAGGTGAGTAAAACTCACGTGGTTCATATTACGAATCGAGCGCTTTAAATTATTTATTTTTATAATTGTGTGAAAAATATTTGTGGATTAAATATTTGTTTTTAAAATCACATGGACTTGATCACTCCATAGGTAAGTAAAATGAATTTTAATTATACAAATGAATTTCACGATTTTCTTGTGTGAACTATAGATGGTATTACTGGTCATTCCTGATTGGATGATTATGTCTATATATAATTACGTGGAATATACATATTGATTGGTGGATTGTTGAGTGGTGATACGATTGAATTGGATTGGTGATTTGGATTATATTTCAAATGCTTCATTTCATAATAATATTGTGTATCTTGGATGAGTTGATTTCATTATGTGATAATACATGTTGTGCTCATTTATGGATTTAGGGTCAACGTAGTGACCGGTATGGGGTAATCGGATGCTCTAATCCTAGGCGGATGATGGGATACGATTGGTTGAGTATGTACAATTATCGGACGTTCTAAATATGTATATAGGTATACATACTGATGAAATACGATAAAGTTCAATATGTTGGATGCCATAACCTAGGCCAGGTGACGGGCTACGATCCAGTTAGAGCTCTAATCTGTCAAATACCGTATTTTCATAAATACGATGTTGGAGTTTTGAGAAGAAACATGTGAGTTAGTGTTTTGTGTTGATTGGTTGATTGATTGAGATTGTTGGTACTTTGTGGATGTGGAAATTATGGAGTGTTGATTTGGGTGATAAATAATTACTATTTAATTAGATAATAGTTCTTTCTTTTTACTCATACGAGCTTTCATAAACTTACCGGGTTTTGTATTGTTGCAATCCCGGTACACTATTCAAATGGTGTAGCGGATATTCCTGTAGGTCAGGATAACCAGGGAGGTGACCGAACTGCTTAGGTGTTACAACATTTATTTTTATTTCATTTGAGTTGTAAGGTTTGTATGCTCATTTAGAGCTTTACAATTTATTTTGTGAGTGAGTTATAATAATTAACCGAGACTAAATTCGATTTTTGAATTTAATTTGTGTGGTGAGGTTGTTAAGGAAAAGAAATTTTCAGGATGGTTATTTTAAGTTGTAGTAATTCATGTTTCGGATTTTGAATTTTTATTCTAAAATTCGGGGTGTGACAAACTAATAGAGTGAGTGGACGAAAAATAAGTTATTTCAAGAAACGAAATAAAATTAATGCTTTCCCAATTTTGTTTTCATATAAAACTAAGCTTGCAGTAAAGTCTCGTGAAAATACTCTTAACTAGCCTCTAGTATTGAAATCTCAAAGATTGTATAAATCAACTCAAAATCCTTTTAAATTCCTCTAATAAATATATATCGAAATATATTGATCTCTCAAATAAATTCAAAACCTCTATAAATCATCTTAAAACATGATCTAATACTGATATCTCAAGATTCACTATAAAAAAAAAACTCATGTAATATATGAATATCTCAAAAGCATCTCAAAAATCACAATTAAAACTCTCTCATAATGAAATAGGTGATGACTAGAGGAAACTCCTGACTAGTCATCTCTTGCCACCTGGAGGATACTGCCGACCATGTAACACATCGGAGGGTACTACTAATGGAATATGAGGAGACGATGGCTAGAGGGTATTGCTGACCAGATGACACATCGGAGGGTATTGCCGACCAGAATACTATGAGGCAATAACTAGAGGGAATTGCTCATGCCATCTGGAGAGTACTGTCGACCAGATAATGCATCAGATGGTACGGCCAACCAAAATATTATCTGGAGGATACTACCGACCATGTAATGCATGCATGCCCTAGCATTATCATCTTTCATAATTTACCTCCTCAATTCCATAACTCTGAACTCAAACTCATAATCTTTTCGAAAGAAACTCTTAATATGTGGATAAATGATATAATCATAAAATCTCAATAAAAACTACCATACTTAAATATCATGATAAAACGATGCTGAAAATTCAATTAACTTGATAATTAATAAAACCTTTCGGAATAACACTCAATAAACATAAAAATCTATCAAAAAATGGTCGATCCAACGATCGGATCTTCTCTAGTCAAAACCCAAAAGTTCTGAAACATTGGAAATTTCTATCGATCCAAAGTTCATCGTATGGCTACCGAACTATATCCACATGCTCATAAGGTTAAGCTCTGTCTAACAAGCAAAAACACGAGACCAATTGGCAGCACACGCCCCCACCGAAAATGATGGTACATGGGCCCCACACACCACCACCTCCACTTCCTATTCGGATAGTGAGACCTATGCCAAAATGATCAATGCAACAAGCCCAAAGACTCTTTTAGCTATCATATAGTTAGATTTCGAACGAAAGAGCCAGAAATTACCTTAAACAATTCGGAAATCCAAATTCTTTGATTACTTGATTCCCAAATAGTTTGGAGCTGGTTGGATGGATTGATGTACGTCGAACGAGATTCAAAATCCATGTGTGTGTCTAGAAAGATCGCAGGAAAATGAAGTTCTGACAGAGTCGGCCCACGCTAACTATTGACCTAAGTTTTGCTTCGTTTCTCCTTTATAGCTGCAAACTAGGGCACTAAAGGGTAGAGATTAAGTCCGCGTGGAAGGCAGCTTCAAACTCGACAGGTGCGGTGGCCTAAATTATCCTGACTGAGAACCCATTGGGTTCCTGTTTTGGGTCCGGTCTGGCGGCAGGTCGAGGTAAAGAGAAAATGAAAATTAGGTCTATGACTGAAAATGGTAAGTTCTGCTGTTTATAGTATGTTCCCGAAATAGTATTTTCTTCTTTTAGACCATAACTTCTTTATACAAACTCCTCACGAACTCGGTTTTACGTTCTTTACAACTTTTGTGAAGGAAGTTTCCTAAAACACTAAACTGAACAAAAAGTTTGGTCCTCTAAATGATCAAAACGAAGGTAAAAGTAAGATCCTTAATTATTTACCTTCTGAATGACCGATAAATAGGTAAGTTTATGTAAGAGGCACAACATATAGTAGCACCGTATCTGAAAATCATGACGAAAATTCAATCAATAAACCACATAGAATCCAAAACCAATTCATAATCTGAAACCAAATTATATGTTCGATTAATAAAATGATATATACAAAAAGTTCATTGCATGCATATTTATCTTAAAATTAAAGTGTCCACTCACAGTACAACTTATGCGGTCACTTTTAAGGATTTCCTCATCGAACAGTGGCTCAGTACATCGTCATGTACATAGCATTACATTGTCATAACCAACAGAAGATCCAAATTAAGTTGACGTTAAATAAACTAAAAGCTTGAAATCTTCGACCCACCGAAACCATAAAGATCAAATTCTCCTATACTTTACTATGTGTCAAAAGATGATGAGAGCAATAATATTTGCTATGTTCTTAATGTTATTCTTTCTACATTTTACTTAGTTCCTTAACATTATCATTTCTAACTTGGTTTATGTTTTTAGGTACTTTTGAGTCCATAAATGGAAGTCAAGGAGTAAATGGCTTAGAAAATGAACAAGAAATAGAGAAATGAATTTCCCAATCCTGCTAGGAGAAGGAATCCCAGTTGAAGTAGGAATCCTAAGTCAAGTAGGAGTGAGCTCGTGGAAATGATTACAGAATCCCAGTTAGACAAGGAAACTCATTCCTACTAGGAAAAGAAAACTTAACATGACTAGGAGTCCTTGTTGCACAAGAAGAGGTCAGGAAGGTTCCAGAACATCTCAGAAATGAAGAGTTCTAATTAGACTAGGAAACCTATTAGCATTAGGAGTCTTAATGATACTAAGATACCTGGGAAGATTAGAAGATGTTATGGCTCAAGATGACTCAAGATTGTGCAAGAATGTTCTAGAAGACACAAGTTGGCGTCTTAAATAGAAGATGGGCTCTGAAACGTCCAAGTTGAGAAGTCTGGCCCAAAGATTGAAGCATGTGACTTTCATGTGAGTTTCTTCACTGGTCTTGGCATAATTGAGAAATCCTAATCCCATAATTATTACTTTTTGCAGTGCAATATAAAGGAATATTCAAGAAGATTTCGGCAAAGGCTTGAAAAGGCAGAGTTTAATTGGAAGAATACATACTTCATGTGAATTATGAAAAAGAAAATAAAAGAGAATAAATATCAATTTAGCTTTCCTATTTACATACGAGTTGAGTGAAAACCAAATTGAGGGAAGATGCGCAGTGAATTTGGCAAAGAAGATATCAATGAAGAATCAAGATTGTTCTCTACTTCTCAGGCAATATTTTGATTGGTTAAGTGATGTCATTGAAGTAGAAATTAATCAAGACTCTTGGGGTAGCCGTACACTATATATAGGAGTCATTGTGAAGACTTTTTCACCAACACATAATTCAGAATCAAAGTCATAAACTCGTCCCCTTCTTCTCTCATTATTTCGGCAATTTTTCCAAGTTCCAAGTTCAAAACCGTGAAACATCATCCTCTCCATTTAAGCATCCTTGCCGTGAGCCGTTATCCATTCCACCACCTTTGAAGCTTCTTGCATTCTTGAAGAATTCAAAAGTGTAACCATGAACACCTTTTTATTGTTTTCGGTTTTGATACTTTAAAACAAATTCTATTTCAATTTTGATTTTAGTATTTGTTTTTTTCTTGGTTGTTGCTATTTCATGTGAAAATGAAGAGTTGATTTTAGATGTTTAGTGACCTAATACACATTTACGCAAGCGTACGTATCATTGTCAAGATTGGGAAGTATCAAAACCCAAAATTATCGTACCACGGAGATTAGTGGCTAACCCACAATCCTTGGGTAGTCAGAACAAAAGTCACTAAGCAAATAAAGGAAATAAAACAAATAAAAAGTCTAATCTAAGGCACAAAGCCTTAGCAATGCTCGGCTTTTGTGAATAATCAAAACTAAGAGCCTAGTGATGATTACTTACAATGAGTTGAAGTTCAAAATTTTGAGAGAGGATTTTAGATTAACAAAATGTAATGAAATGTAAAGCAATTAAAAAAATTAATAAAAGCATAAACCAAATAGATGGGAATGTCAGGTGTTAAGGAGGTTCCTTCACCCAGATTCTATGTGTCGGAAGCTAATCTAATGTAGATGCAAATTTTCTTTGGCAGTAGTCGTATCCAAAGCGGTTCAAGGCTCAATGACCGAAATTCCCTTTCATTGTATTCATACTCAGGTTCAAAGTTCGTAGGAACTCACTTGACATGAATTAGAGCCGGTTCAAGGGTCACTAAGTCACGTCAAGAGGCCTAGAGATCTAGGAATTAGAATACTAAGCGACCCGCCCGCCAATCACGCAACAGCTGTAAATCACCATGCTTATAACCCCTGAAATACAAAATTGAAGGTTTCTAGATTAGGAATTAGAGGTGGTCAAGTCTCTGATTCCGTCCTAGACATGCTCAAAATACACACCGTAGAGTTGACTAGACTCCTAGAGATAAAGTTGCATCATTACATTAAATTAAACATTTTTTACACAAAATTTGGGCTATGGTACACAACCCTAACCCCCAACAAGAAAATTACTCAAAACCCATAATCATGAACATCAAATATACAAAATTCAAAGAGAAAAGAGTATAGAAGTAGGAGAAAACAAGAATAGTCATAAATAACTAAAAAGCTAGCATGACTAGTCTTGAATCACAACTCTCACACTTACCCAAGTCTTTAATCTTGTAGAGTTAGAAGCCCTTGATGAATCCTTGAAGCTTTGAGTAAGAAATCCTTCAAATTTCTAAAAGAAAACTAAACCTACTACAAAAAATGGAGGAGGAGAGAGGAGACTCAGGAGAGGGCAGCGACCCTCCCCCCTTTGACAATTGGTAGTGCGGCACTGTGTGTGTCTCTAAGAATGTGGGAGAGTAATCAATATATGGGTGCTGATGAAAAGTGGGATATGAGATGGCTGGGGATCAGAGCAAGGAATGATCCCTACGGCTAGAAAAAAGATAAAAGGGTTTGGTTGCTTAATTGAATGAAGCCGCGTGCTAATAGGTTTTGGAAAGAGAATGATATGGAAAAAAATTGCCACTTGTCAAGTGAGCAATGGTCAATGGATAATTAAGCCACTCTTTGCATGCTGCACGTCTTTTTGAGATTAATTAACCAATTAAGGTTGATTGCATAATTAATCAATTAAACTTAATTGTTTAATTAAGATTTCCACAGTTTCGTCATTTTGCTAAAAACTTCGAATTTCTCCATTTTCGTGCCATTTGCTTTCGATTTTCGTGACTCCGCATATTTCCTACAAATCAAATAAAAAAGGATTAGTTACATATGAATTGACTTAGGGACTAGCTTAATTTAATTATTTTAGATACAATTACATGCATAGAATTGCGTCTAATCATTTAGTTTTCGAATACTATCAAGCATGTTTTAGGTTTTCAAAATTATGAATTGCGATTTCATATGTGTTATGCATGTTTATTGATTTTGTGCTTCCATCTCATTGTTTATGTTTTAATTGATCTTAGGATGCATACTTTGATTGACGAGCATGTAATTGAATCCATATAAAGATTGCTAGCGTTCTAGGTCTTAAAACTCGAAGTGGAAAATCTATAATTACTTAGGTAAATCAATAATGAGTTTTGCATGAAAAATTAGGGCTGAATTCGACCCAAGACCGAGCATAAATCGGCCAAACCGTTGCCGACCGAAGTGGGTCGGTAGGTCCAAATTCCTAACCGATACCGGGGCGAGCAAGGCCCAAACCGAATTTTCGACATACTGAGTATTTGGCTGGTTTGCTTCGGTAATGGGCTTCGCCGAACTAATTAGCCCATCTAAGTTTGTGGGTTTTGCAAGGCACATTTAAGTTTTCCAACTTTTACTTTTAGCAGCCCAATTTACAATATTTATCGCCTAATCATTTTTCAATTTTTGGGCTTTTGCAACACACTTTCAGCCTATTTATGAGTTTTAGTTTACTGCTCCTGCAGCCATTATTGACCCAATCATCCAAACATTAATCATTCAGTAAAAAGTCACCATCAAAGTGCAGTATTGAGTCTACTAAACAAATAAAATTGGAACGATACGGCTTTAGATTGTTAGAAGTGCAGTACTGAGTCTACTAAACCAAGTCAATCAAACAGGGAACTCAATCATATAATCACAATTATAAATAAGAGGAAGGAAAAGGATTAGAGAAGTCTGGCCTGTGAGAACAAAAAGAGGCACGGCAGTCGCTGTCCTAAAGCCGTAGAAGCCTGCCCTCGTGCAGGTATTGGCGGTCATCTACAAACTCCAAGATACAACCCTTATTCCTCACAGGTTGTCTAATCCGCTTCGCACGTTCACGGTAGAAGGGATGTCAAGCTTTTATCAAGTACCCAAGAATTGAGAGTATGAATTGGTATGGAAGGAAGTTTTGATAATGGAAGAAGATGAAGAATAGAGGAAAGAAGAGTGTTTATTCTCTGTTCGAGTTTATATAAACTCTTCATGCCTCTTCAAAAGAACATGACTCTTGAAAAACTAAAATAGATAACTTTTGATATTATTTAAAATAATATTAAGAATGAAAGCTTTGAATCTTTAAATATAAAAGAAAATAAGATAAAACCAACAATCCCCCACAAGATTCGAAACTTCAAAATTAACTCAAGATATGGGCAGATTAAAAGAAGGAATTTCTTGGACAACTTTTATACCATGTAATAGATGTAGGTGTCTTCCGGACTTGAACCTACACTTAGTGTAAACAACTTTCATTTGAAGGAATCATAGTGAACTATAAATGTCTTGAACTAGACCCCTTTTAGTCAAACTATACATTGTTACACACATGATATCGATACATACACTTGGCGCGGGTTAGCGCTATTTATGGCCGTGCGCTCTATCTTGATTATTATGAGAGTTAATAGAGAGCAGCCGATCTCTCATAGTTGCGGCCTCACAACTACTCTGACTTAGGTGAGTTCTCCAAGAGTACATGTGACTTATACTCCGCGGGAGTATGCCCGCCTCAAAGCTCATTCAAGGTATAACCATTCCTTAATTTCACATGTCAACAATACTAATGTCATAGGGATGAGCAGGAGAGTTTTTTTTTTTAATGTCATGCAATATGGATTGTTTCTACCCATTTGAACCTCCTTCATGAGATCTCCAATCATAGAGGTTGAAATTTGAAATATCACAAGTCTATAACAAACTACAAAGCTACAATTCATCCAAAAGTCCAAAACAAATGCAGCAGCAGCAGTATGTTCTAACTCCTAAGTTAAATATTACAACTTAAAATTTGAAATTCCACAAGTCTATAACAAACTACAAACATGCAACTCATCCAAAAGTCCAAAACAAAATGCAGCAGCAGAAGTTCTAAGTTAAATACATAACTACTCAATCTCAGTTACAAATAACTTAAATAATACTCATTGTCCCATTACAAAATAACACTAAAAAATAGTAGTAACAGCACAGTAAGATTGCTTTAATCTTCCGATCAGCCATCACCTCATCTTCTCCATTACTTTGCTGCTGCTATATAGTTTCAGAACATTTATATTACATACTGTGTATTGGAAACTTGATGCAGCAGCCAAGAAAACTCAATTTAAACAAAACTTATTGAATATAAATTGAAGGAGTAAGTTATAAAACTGAATGTAGACCAACATCAATGTATCATACAGCCGGTAGAAAACTGAAATTATTACCTTCTTTATGTTGCAACAGTGGTCGTAGAAGAGCTTGGTTCATCCAGTCTTAGTCCACTAGTTTCTACATATTAAAACAACAAAAATCATAGTTCATAAAAGTTTAAGAAAATTATGTTAAAGAGAAAATTTAAGACCAGATTCTTTAATTTATACCTCACTCCACTGCTTCAAGCTCTTGATACATCTCCCGCTCACTCACAGTTAGTTCCTTGTCGAAGTTCGTTTGTGTAGCCCTAAGCCAATCACTTCAGTAGACCAAACACTCTACCATTTTAGGTGTTAGGGAATTCCTATAAGAATCTACTACCCTTTTTCCCAAATTTAAGGCATTTTCATGTGCAACCGTGCTGCAAGGGATGGTAAATACATCTTTTGCAAGCTTGGAAAGTATCAGATAGGCAGATGCATTTACTTTCCACCAGGTTGCCACTTTAAAACCCTTTGCCATTGGATGAACATATCTATCACTCAAGTATTTGTCAACCTCATTTGATATCATGTCATTTTGTTCATCCATTCTTTCTCGCATTGAATCAGCTAATATTTCAGCTTATCCACCATCAATTACATCAAACTCAACCCCTTCCATTGGCTGAATTCCATCTAACGGTGTGGTTTGTGAAGAGGCAGCTTCACAGCGCCTATATTCGTCATACATCCTCATCAAAATACCCTTCAACTCAATGGTTATTGCTGCAACTATTGTCGGTGAGGAACCGACTTTGGCGAATGCCTTTTTTTGGTATTGCATCTTCCACCTAGGATCTAACACATTGGCTATATATGACGACGAGCTTGTTCATTTGTTCAAATGAACCCCAATACTCATCGAACTTAGCTTTCATCCCACAAGCCACCCTTTGCAAAATAGGATCTGATTCATCCATCATAGCCCTATCAATCTCAGTTTGCAGCCCTATTAACTCATGGAACAGTAGATGTGCTGTCACTTTCTTCCAAGCACTCAACTTCATCGTTGCTTCATAAAACTTCCCTAGAAAATGCACAAAAGCCTGTGTATTCCTCCAATCTTGTGATGAAGGAGGACCTGCCCTTTTCTTCTTGGTTTTGGCATCCGTCTCGTCGAAGTGCTTCTTAAAAGCGTCATCTTCATCAGCCATCCTTTCAAAGAATTTTTCATACTTTAATGTTGCATACAACATTAAGTATGTGTTATTCCACCTTGTTATAACATCAAGGGGAACATTTGCAGTCTTGCTCAACTATTCAAGCGCCGAAAAATCCCTAAATTTATCAAGTCTACTTGAAGGAGACCTAATAAACTTCACACAATGCTAAATAGCCTCTATCCCATCCTCTATCTCAGCGATTCAATCTCTCACAATCAGATTTATTATGTGACAAGCACATATAAGGTGTAAAAAGTCACCGTCAAAGTTTAAAGTGTTTTTATTTCTAAGTCTTCTCTTCATATACATCATAGCGGCATCATTTGTAGATGCATTGTCCATTGTTATTGTAAGGACATTGTTAATACCCCATTCTCGAAGAAACTGGTCCAAAACCCTCCCTATGTCTTACCCTTTATGGCTAATGATTGAACAGAAATTGATTATTCTTTTATGAAGGATCCAGTCACTGTACAGAAAGTGGGCAGTGATCACCATGTAGTTTATGTTCTGAATACTCATCCAAGTATCAATATTTATGCTCACTGTTGTTGAGTGAGCAGCAAACTCACTCATAAGCTTGACTTTCTCTGTTTAATACAATTCCCACACTCCTCTAGCAGCACTTTTCCTATTCATCCTATTCCACTGAGGCTGCAACTCAAAAACAAACTCCTTAAACCCTTCCCCTTCAACATGCATGAAAGGAAGTTCATCCATGATGATCATCCTAACACACTTTAAATCGTACCTAGGTTGGCTGAATTTATAATAAGTAACCCCCCCCCCCCCTCACATTATCCTTACTAAGAATGGTTTGACCCTTTGTTTCTGGTAATGGCTCATAAAGAGGGTAGGTTTTGCACTTCTTGGCATGGGACCACATCGAAGAAGTCCCATTTATACTGCTGCATATAGGTGCAATTTCTTGGCAGAAATTGCACTGTGCAACTTCTCAATTCTCACTCCCATCACTCAGTTTCAGCGTAGTGAAATACTTGTAAGTTCTGCTTCTTCCTACAGCTAGCTTTGCATTTTTACCCTTTTTCACCACCCTAGTTGGTTTCTTTTTTTTCCAACCTGCCCTAGCTGGAAAAGTATGGTCCTACCCTTCATGAGTAGGAATGGTTGGGGATGACTGTGAGTCTACTTCAGGGATGATGGTTAGGTCAGGGTTTCTATTTGGGTTTGGATTCTCAATTGTAGTGGCCGTAGAGGGTTGATTAATGTTACTGCGTATTGAATGGGTACTCAAGCTACTAGAAGAAGATACCATCTATGCAAACATGAAAACAAACAAACAAGTATCATATTCTGCCTAATTGTAATCAATCCAAGTATCACTGAAGAAGTGACCGATTCCCTAAAGCAGGCCCAATTCATTTACATTAGACCCTATTCACAATTCATCTACATTTATAGCAAAGCATTTAGCTCACAAAACAAAAATTTGCATTCCAGTTGTAATTAATTACCAACACAACAGCAAAGCAGGTCCAACGCATTTACATTTTCAAAAGTTTTAACATTAAACAGTCCCAATTCATTACCAAAACATTACTAGTTCATTACCATTAATCATTAGCATTATTCACAATTAATCATTAGCATTCATGAATAAAAAATCTGCATTCCAGTTCATTAGAATTCATAAGCATAGCTAGTGCTCATTAATCAAAACCATTAATCATTCCAGCATACATCAAACAGTTCATAGCATTCATCATTCACATAGCATTCATCTACCTATAGTATTCATCATTCACATGCAGCTCAAGTACTCTTAGTCTCTTACCGGTGTTTGAAATAAAAGCTCCAATGTATGCTCCTAAACGTAAGCTCCTAAATGTAAGCTCCAACCAGCTTTTTTTTCCTTGCCTAGCAAATCAATTAAGTTAATGTTAGAAAGTACATTAGTACGCATACATTAAAAAATAATATACACAATACCAAAAAGTCAATAACCTTTCTGTTAATTGGTGAAGAACAACATCATCGAGTTGTTCATTCTCTATTCTTGGTCCTCTGTAGTTTCTGCATTTCAAAACAACAATTCTCGGTAAGAGTTGAATTAACCACCAAAAAAATAGACAAAAGCCTCAGTCTTAGGGGTTCACAACCTATCAAATACAAACAAATTTGTCTCAAACTACAACTGGAAGTAGAATAGAGCAGTTACAAACTGAGCAAGAAACATGAAAGCAATTTCATAAGAAACTCAAAAATCACCTATTCCCAAAATCCAAATCACAGTTACCAAGCAAAGTAAGCAAGTAGTAAGTAGGTCTGCAAAATAGTTACATACTCGGAAACCATCTCATACATAATCTATGCACAAATGTAACTCTAAACATTGATAAAGCAAACTCAATAGCAATTTTGTTTTCATCAAAACAAGAAGCTTACTGTCTTGGCTCTCTCTCTAGAAAAGTAAGTAAATATCAAAGGATTTTCAAACCTTTGATTTTCAAGCAATTTTCGAACGAAAAAAACAGAGTATCGAGTAAGATCGATACAAAAACACAACAATCTAACACATATCACATATTCATCATATCAAATATCCACAACAAAACAATTTCATCAGAAAAAAATAGATATCGAATAGAAATTACCTAAAGCTTCAGGCTTTAATCCTGATAAATGCTTTATCGAGCAACTGTGGATGGACCAATATCATCACTCCCCCTCTACCTTCTCTTTCCTCCTCCTCAGCTTTTGCACCTAGCTAGAGTCGTCGACCTTGTAGAACTGGAGGACGTTGAGCTTAACCTTCTTGACCTTCGAGTTTCTTTTGATCAAAATCGAGTAATCGACAATAAAAATTGAGCAAGAACATAGAATAGGGGTAGAGATTACCTTTCGGTGTAACAACACTTTTCGAGAATTAGGGTTTCAGTGGGTTGGGTATTTTCAAACTACAAAGGTGAATTTGTTGAAATTGTGGAGAAATAAGGCTGGGGATTTGGAATATGAGCATTTGCAAGAGATTTGTTCATGGTTATGATGATTTTAGGGGTCGGAATCTGGGATCGGTGATTTTTGGGGAGGGAGGCGGGTTTAGGTCGAGCAATGCGAAGAAGAGAGAAATGAGGGTGAGGTTGAGATGTCAAGTATGTGATAGGGTATTAGGGTTTGTTGCTCTTTATTTTGACAATAAAACTAACTATCTAATAAATATAAAAGTTTCAGTATAAGATATCAAGGGCAACTTGTGCTCTAGTGGTCGGAAGCCGAGTCTTTGTGGAGGAGGATGTGGGTTCAAACCCTGTCTCTTACACAATTTTATACATCTTGTATGTTTTTCAGTATGCATACATTATATTCGGTTGGTATGGTATACTGACTGTATGGCATATGGCATACCGTAGCCGAGCCAAAGGAATACATACGATACGCCTCAGCCGAGCCGAAAGTCGGCAGGTCGAATTTTCGATCCAAATCGGTTCGGCCCGGTTTGAATTTCGGTTGGTTCGGTTGCTTCAGCCCAAAATGCCGGGCCTAGATAAGATTAACGTTCTAACTTATTATCTTTGTTTGAATTGATCAAATTTCTAAATGTGCTTAATGCGTTGATTATGTTCATATTAGTGATTAGCTATCACTAGTAATTGTATGCTTAATAAGGTTAACTATGATGCGTTCATCTATTAAATTTAAGGATTAAATTTTGCTTACTACCCTATACTAAGGGTTCGTTAGTTCAGTCCCTGCACTTCTAATTTAATCAAAAAAGTCCTCGCACTCTCTAATTTCATTCGTCAATTTCCTCATCATTTTGTCAATTTCCTCTGTTTAGGCTATGACGTGTCCGGACGCCGTCTGATCTATCAGATTTATGGGACCTTCCCACATGCAAAATTCCCAAGCTACCCCTCCAATATAACTCCCTCCCCTTTCCCACCTGAGTAGCCTAATTCCCCAGAACCCCATTTTCAATCGCTGAATAACCCTAACATCATAATCCCAAAATTAAAACCCTAATCGCAAGCAAACCTTCTCCTTTGTGTTCTCTACCTTCTAATACCTGGCACATTCTATCATTTTGTAATTTATCAGGTTCATAAATCCAGACCAAACCCAAAAGACATAGTGATCTACAGTCAAGTCAGGGATATATCAGATTTTGGTCCACCTTTATCGGCCATAGCGGACAAAAACTGATCACCCTAAAGCTAAACTAAGGCCTGCTAATCCAAAATGCTTCCAACTCTATTTTTCAGTTTCTCTAAGCTTCTTTGATGATCTAGTGGGTGTTGCAAAAGCTCTCGAGCTTGAAACATGAGCCTTACCTAATTTTGCAGCAATTATTTTCGAGCTTGAAAGAGCAGCTTAAGAGCTTGAAGCAGCAGCTCTTACATTTGCAAAATGAGCAGCTCTTGCATTTGTAGGAGCAACTCTAGCTGTGCCCACCTTCCTCTCATCCCTTTTTTTTCTACAATCACACAAACCACACTAACTTAGCTCATAATTAATTGGACCTTAGAAATCATCAGATTTTTATTGATTAGCTAAGCTTTAGTTTTTCTACCCTTTGCTTTGCCTTCTGCCTTAACTCATTCTTTGTCATAGGAGTCTTTTTCTTACTAGTACCCTACAATAAATCAATAAACAAATCATCAATGTATTATACAAAAAATGGCTATATGGTAAAACTCAACTTTTGAATATGAAAAAAAATTTCAAACCTGATTTGCAGATGTTCCTGCCTCTTCATTGTTCGTCTTCCTTTTGTTCAGATTGCTTGCTTTTGGCTTGAGAGGCAAGTACCTATGACATGATCTCTCATTATGGCCAACCACACCACAATTACCACACTTCAAACTTCTCTGAACTTTGTCAAGCTTGGAACCTCCATTTTAGCACTCTCTGATGCATCCTTGATCCTTGTTGTCCTTGGCCTTCCTGACTATCTTGTATACTCACCATGCCAAAAGGGCCTTTAAATGACGGAACTATTCTGTCATCTGAATGAACCAAAATATGTCGTCTAGTACGGTGTCGTGTTTTAGGGGTATCATACGACATAACACTTCTATCGTCTGAAATATCAGACGACATAAACAAATAAAAGTCTTGTGTTGTCTGATTAGTTTTGTATTTTGGGACCTGTAGATGCCTCTCACTATGCATGGCTAGTTTGCTACCTGATCAAGCATAAACAACAACCTCATGGGATCCAACCGCTACTTGCATCTTGTAGCCCTATGTTCAAGCTACGCTACGGTATCCGGAAGTGGAAAATATGTCACCGGGAAGCCACCTTCGCGGCCTTGCCAAGTTGCCCTCATAACATAGGTTTTCTATACTAGAATAGTGGTATTTGAGTCCCACATCGGAAACCATGTAAAGGAAGAGGAATCCTTCACCTATAAAAGGAACCCTTCCTCCTCACACTTAGAGGAGATCCCATTACATCTCATGTAATCCTCTTGGACTGCAAGGCCCAAACACACATAGTTAAGTTTTCAAGTGGACATAGTCTCCCGCTAAGGCGGGAAATGAACCACTATACATCTTGTGTCAAACTCTCTCTCTCTCTCTCTCTCTCTCTCTCTCTCTCTCTCTTTTACGTTAATTAGAGTCACCGATTCTAAACATTAACATGACCAACGTGATATGTATCTTTAAAAGTAGTAACACAACAGTTTTGTATTGCCTGAGAAACAAAACAACCACAGCCTTTTGTAAATTCTACTGTGTGAAGAATATTTGCAAAACACATATCTATGGTCGTAAACTGTTTCAGACTACAATTAGCACATAGGTAGAGTTAGTAGAGTGATAAGTACCACGGTTATAGTTTCCATAGCTTCCAGGTGGAGTACTGAAGTTTGAAAATTTAATAATAGAAATGGACTGCTTGTTTGTACACTCTAGGCAAAGTTTAGGCATCTTTTGCTCTTTCAATTTGCCTCGGTTCTTGGTCTGCCATTTCTCAACACGTTAGTGACTTTCAGAATATCAAACTTTGTAACATCGCTAGCAACCTAGAATGACTTCATAACACACTGAGTGATTAGAAGAGCATTTCCACATTTAATATTCACTATGAAAACATGAAGTTATTGGTGTAAAGGTTTCTATAACTTAAGGGCGGTAATTTTGTACCTGGAATATATCATCACCAAGATAAGCCTACAACATTCGTATAACAGCAGATCCTTTTTATAGCTAATAACATCGAATATTTCAAGAACTGAACATCCGTGGTGTACCACTACCTGACATTATGCAGAACAGTATATTAATAGATGATGAATCAAAATTATCTATTTACAGGAATTGAAATGTATAGGAGTGATAAGCAGTGTTATAATTCAAGTGAAAATATATGTTATTTCCATGAAGCATATGAACAGACAGTCGGTCTATCTTTTATGAATTCCAGAGCATTTTTTGTAAATATTAACATTAGTATTTGATTGTTACTTGAATTGGATGTGAATATTCCAGCGCATCCATAATTAGTCCACTAGTAGTTTGTTGAAGAAATAGACCAAACTTTCCACTCAGGAAACAAAATATCAGTGGCCATATAACTTAGCTGGAAAAACATGATAAGCAGGCATAAAATGAATCAGAGAACTATACTTAAGGGAAAAAAATGTTCAAAAAGTAGAGAGCTGAAAGTCTCACAAGTACCTATGTTGCAAAACCCTTGTTAAGCCATAAATCAGTCCACCATTCCACTGTTACCAAATTACCAAACCACTTATGTGCTACTTCATGTGATACAACAATTGGCATCTAAAAACATAATAAAAGAGTTATAAAGCATACCACAAAAGAGAAAACCCTACTTAACAACACAATGGAATGTTGTGATTCATTGAGAGGTGTGACAGCAAAAGAGAAACAAAGCTCAAAATAGAGTCAGATATTAAACTCACTCTTTGCTTTCTTGCTGCTGTGGACTGCAAAGGATCAAAAAGCAGTTCATTTTTCACGGTATGTAGATGACAAAACAAGGTTAGAAAGAGTTTGAAACTACAATGAAAAGTGAAAGAAATCTTATCAGTCTGTATGACTACTGAATTGAATAGCAACATTTGAGAGTGAAGGAAATTACTTGGAGAAAAGATCAAGGGTCTTAACAGCAACATTTAAAGCAAATTCCCCCTTTATCACTCTTCCCAATAGGGCAATATGCACGAATCTTTACCCATGCAAACGAACTTTTAATACTACATAAAGAAATCAGTTTAACAATTGAACAAATTTTCCATTACAGCCACCAAATAAGTTGACATGATTGGAAATTCCTCAAAATACACAGTCTTAACATCTCCATCAAACTTTTCATTAATAATAGGCATATTGGATAAAGCTGTCAGCTCTGATGGTACATCTAATGCTGTCTTGAAGCTAGCCTGTTAAGAAATCAGTTGAAGCAAAAGAATAACCAAATTTAGAATAATTGCCAAAATGATTTATATTTATATGACTGTTTGATAATATGTGGTGGAAAAATATATAATTTATTCAGGGTGTTTTTATCAGATGAAAATAGAGTTTCAACTTTCAGCAATTATGGGAATTTCTCAAACCTAAGTACCTTGAGAGCAGGTTCATCCCAACATGGAAAGCACCTTCTCGTATCCACAGCTTCAAATTGAGTAACAGCCATATTCTATTTCTCTTCCCCATCCATATAAGCACTGTGAAAATCGTTGAATGCTTTCATTAGAAATCTAGTTTGTTAGCAAAGATGCAACAGGGAGAGAGAATTAGATAATAGCATTCCCACTTGTCTAGGACTTTTAGTACATCAAAATTTTCGACTCCACAGAGCACAACTTGTTTAAGGTTAGCCGAGTTAGATTGTTTACTCTCATATCTAGTATCTGCATCTATCTACATTCTTATATTTTATCTCCGGGAAATTTTTAACAACAGTACACGATAAATGGGTGACTTCGAACTTCGGTACATTAAGTTTCAAAACAATCATTTCGGTACATGAACTTGAAATCTCGACTGAAAAAATATACACGTCGTTACATTCTCTGTTAGTCAAAGTGATTTCAGTCAAACTTTAAGGGGCAAATCAATCACTTCTTAATTTAGTATTAATTGATTATTAATATTAATAATTAATGAAGATAGAGAGAAATTTAAATAAAATAAATAAAAAAAGAGTATTGTTCTCTCTCTTTCGTCCTGTTCAAACCCAGCAAACTCTCTCTCTCTCCCTCTCCCTCTCCCTCCTTCCCTCCCTCCCTTCCCCCCCCCCCCCCCTCTCCCTATTCAAGCATAGCAAACCCGGCCATGGTAGCCGCATGGCTCACACACTCCGAGCTGTCACTAGGGTCGGAGGTGGTGCGGTACATGGTGGCCGCTGACTTTCACACGTGGAGCATAAGGAAGAGCAAAGCGAATTGGTTTTGGATCGTGGCGATGCTGCCATGGTTGGTCGGGTTAGCAAAGTGGTTGGATTATATACGGAGGTCGAGGAACTCGGTGACAACGGTTTTGGTGCACATGTTGTATTTGGTTCTAGTTTGGTACCCGGATTTCATAATCCCGACTGGGTTTCTATATGTGTTTCTGAATGGGGCTGTGTACTACCAGTTCAGGCCTAAGATACTGGCTGGAATGGACCTCTACCTCTCCCAAGCGTATACGGTCGACCCAGATGAACTTGATGAGGAGTTCGACACCTTCTCAAAGCTGCCATGGGATGTGTTTTTTTTTTTTTTTAAGAGAATGGGTTTTAGATCAGAGAGGGCCCAAATCATCCTCGGGTCTGGGCAGGAACATGTCACTGTTAGAGGGAAAGGGGACGAGATTAATGGATTGATTGGTTGGTGGTTGGCGACGATTTGGCGTATGGCTTGAGGTCTGGTGTTGACCATAGTGGATTTGTGGGTGGCTGTGCGTGGAGTGTTGAGACCGGTGGTGTGGGAGAATGGAGGTGTTTGGGATGAAGTGCACTATAGATCGGGACCCAGGCAGGGTGGAGCAGTGGCGGTGCTGCTTGGGGCCGCCGGGCAATGGGTTGATGCTAGGTTGGGAAGATGAAAAATGCTACGCTGCTAGCTAGTTTGTTTCAGCGAGAGAGAGAGAGAGAGGGCAAATACAAAATTACCCTCTGAAAATTAAATAATTACATGAGACTAATGGAGAATGTAATGGCATGTATATATGTTGGGTCGATATTTCAAGTTCATGTACCGAAATGATTGTTTTGAAACTTAATGTACCGAAGTTCAAAGTAACCTATTTATCTCCTTTTTCCTTGGCAACCAAACAGAGAAGAAGATGGTGATAAGGAAGACTCCATGTAACTAACTAGATAGCTTGATATACATTTCTTCTTTTCTAAATGCCTACTAATTACTTCATACATTTCAAAAATATATCATTTCAGTGCTGCAACTGATAGTTTATCTGGAAAATCAAACAAAATTTCTTTCCATTTATATAACCCCGTGTAAGAAGGGATAAGAGTGATTTATCTTCCTGTCGAGTAAACCAAGGAAATCATAAGGCACTCCTTTAAATCTCTAGTAGATTGGAGCAACATTATTGATCATAGCAACCTCCACAGTCCACACAATCGATCTCAAAGGCCCGAAGTTCTTCTTCGCATGCTCGTACAGATTCAACACAAACATCATTATGTAAATCACTGCCATCCTCAAAACCTTCAGGTGCTTCAATTCCTTCTACAACAAAACTCAGAAAAAGGAAGAGAATCAAAACACACTGTTTGGGATATAGAACAATGAAACTACCAATTTCTGGCAGCACAGTTTTTCAGAGACAATAAATCAAACAGTTCATTATCAATTTTGGAAAAGGCTTCATTACTAGACTCACCTTAGCTCTGCATATCCCAGCATTCATAGGCTTCATTCCCCACTGATCTCATGCAAAAAAAATTCAGAAAAAGACCAAATTTGACACAACTTAAAGTGTAACATTTAGGCAGGAATAGTTTAGTTTTGATGATTTACGAAAAATTCATTTATGCAACAATGAAGTTGAAATTTTATAGAACGAAAGCTGACATATTTAGGTATGGCACACTCAAATTTCAAACTAATCGGAGTTCGAGAAGTAAGGGAAATGGTGGATACAAATAGATTGAACCGTTAAGTTTCAGAAAAATATAGCAGCAGAAAAATCAAAATAGAAAATCCACCAAAAATACATTTTACAACCAATTGACAAGAAACCAATTTTGAAACAACTATTGGAATGTCTAATTCAATATATACAAAGACCATAAGTTAAATGATTCAAATAGAAGTTCAAATCTCAACAGAAAAATTAGAGGGTACACAAAAATTCTGGAACTTTGCCAAAGCAGACCAGAATCAAAAGAAAAATCACTGAAGATTCATTATACATCAAAATAAGGTGAAACTTTCCAGATTATTTTTAACTATCAGAACAGAAATATATCAAAATTTCATGACATTTGGAGATCAGTAAGTAGGGCAACAAAAAGCTCAAAGTTAACAGATCAGCAGCTTTCTCAGAAAATTCAGCAAAGCTGTTTTAACCACAATATGAATTTTTGATTTTAAAGTTGGTTTGTTTTGAGAGTAAACAAGAGAGACACAACAAAAAGAACTAGCTTACAAACCAAAAGAATAGCTAGTACATTGGAGAGTAAACAAGGGAATACAATGAGGATGCATGAAGCATTAATACCCCATTTGGCTTTTCATATCCCAGGTAGTAACTAAACTAAACCATCTACAATCTAGTTAAATGTTTAGGGTGTGACTCTCTGCTTGTCAAATTCCACTTAAAAATCACAGAAGAAAACGTTACAACATAATCACACCAATTACATACCAAATCATAATCAAAGCTATAGAGGAAAGTTTGCTTTCCCTGCCTCAAGCCTTAGCTTCAGCAGCTAATACAACCAATCAATTGCTACAGTAAATAAAATACCAATTGCTAACATCCACTTTGTATTTCATAAATCCAGCCACCTATACCAAATTTACAACAAATCACACCCAAACTCTTGGAAAGATTGAAACAAAACGAACCTACTTGAAAAGATAGGAAATTTGAACTTACTAGAGATAGCTGCATACAAAGAAGGATTTCAGTGTTCTCAACCTACCACTTGACTCCATCCTTCAAAAATCCTACATAGCTGCTGTCAAACTCTTTTTTGAACATAAGCAACCTAAAATTGCAATAAGTTTGTTAATATAAACTTTCACGCATCGAACTATATGTAAATATTCAGCAAAAATTTACATACTTATATATCAATTGATCTAGTAGAAGAACATCAATGCAATTATTGATAAACCCATGATTTTTCAATACAAATCAGTTTTAATTGAAAGAAGAAAGAATTCTTGTCAAACAACATGGAAATCAAAAGATTCAAAACCCTAACACATAAATCCATTTCAACGAAGGAAAATCACAGCACTAAACCGAAGACAAAACCCCAATACAGCTATATCCATTTCAATCACCCCATCCCCAAATAGAAGAAAAAACTAATCGAAATCAAACTCTAAAATTGAAATTTTGGATAATAAGCAAACCCAAAATTTGCAAATAAAACCCTAAAATCGATCGAAGATTGAACCAGTAGAAACCCTAAACTAAAAAACAATTGAAACCTTAAATTGTTTACCAATAATCTGAATCGGAAACAACTCTTCTAGCTGCTACAGAGCTCCATTAATCCAGACACGAAAGATGAAGTAGAGACTAAGAAGAAGAAAGAGAGAGCAAGAAGAAGAATCGAGAGAGTGAGAAGATGAATGAGAGAGAGAGAGAGAATCAAGATTTGAGAGAGTTGAGATAGCTGATGAGAAGGAGAGAGGCCAGTGTTTGAGTTTTTCAGTTTTGTGAGGGATAGAGGTCAAAAAGCACGCTAGACAGTAAGTTGGGAGAAAACGGTGTATGGGATAGAGGTCAAAAAGCACGCTAGACAGTAAGTTGGGAGAAAACGGTGTATGGGATGTATTTTAATAGAAAATGGGTAAGTGATCGTTATCCCTCTGCTAAAACTCAATGATTTTTTTTCTCAGATTATAATAGAAAACTCGATCGGATTAACTTAGACCTCTATCTCTAAACCCAACGACCTCCGGTGCTTGAGGCTTTCTCATACACGTTCCCTTCCATCTGATGGCGCATTTAAGTGACTCTGTCGTTGGACAAGTTGTAGTGGCTTGGTGTCTTCTCGATCGAGCTAGTGGTTGTAGTGGTCGAAGATTGAGTTTCTCCAATCGTTTTTGATCTGGAGCTCTATGATCTGAGGTAGTTAGCAAGAACAAGCACTACTGGTATGGATAGGTGGTTTGGGTTGATGTCGCTGCGTCAAAGCTTCGCCGTCAGGTGGGATTGGTATGACATGGTGGCTGAGCTGAGCCGGATCAGAGCGAGTTTTTCTTGGATCCAAGTAGGTTGTTGGCTAGAGGTCCATCATTGGATGCCTCGCTTGTTGGTGGATCCAGATCTGGTCTTTACAGGGTGGTGTCTGGTCGAGCACTGCTAGTGGAGTCTCTTCTCGACGGTGGTGGTTGTGCGGCAGTGACGATGGCCTAAAAGTAGCCGTTGTCATGCGTCATCTGGCTTGCTTGTCGGGAGATCCTGTATGTCTTGGGTGAGATTGGGCTTGGGCCCATTTTCTGGGGTTATGGTTATTTTCCTGTTTTTCTTGATTTCTATTTTATATTTTCAGTAAGCCCCTATCAATTATTAGTAGGAGAATGTGGGCTTTGTCCCGGTTGTAGCGCTTAGCATGCCTTGTCTACCTTAGTAAGGTGGCAAGTAGATTGCTTCATTAAATGGTCCTAACCTCTTAGTGTTAGGATTAACCTAAGTGTCGGTGGCTATTTACCCGGCCGTCAGCAAAATAGGAAAGCTATATTGATTGTACAAGCTATATTGATTGTACAATGGCTCTACGTGAGTTTTATCTTTATGTTATGTCACTTTTACTATAAAGTAAATGGAATAGTAGTGAAGAACTCTTTACTTATTGGGGCATGTTAGAATATATAGGTTCAGTGGAGACTCTAGCTATTATTTGGGATGCATCTCAATGCTTATTGTAATATACGGTTTAAGCATTGTGCTAAGTACAATAATATGCCTATTGCCATGACTACAAAAAGTTAATCACACAACACTAATCAGATAACGAAACAAAGGTTGCCTAGCTATCTGTTTATGAACTCTATTATACAACAATATTAGTTATGTTGTGTGAACGTCAGCAAATTGATAACTTTTTTCTCAGAACCACATTGCACAACATGATTAAGCATAGTTCGTTGTCCAAGTCTTATAAAATTTAGCGACAGATTTCATTGCACTCTCGAGTCATAATTCCCTCTCGAAACAATGAAATTTAGGCTACAAGGTACAACACTTTTTTTTTAATAAAGAAGTTACAACACTTTAGCTATTTCCGTTTTATGATTCAAAACTGGACCAAATTTTGAAGAAGCTCGCTTAAATGTCTTCGTTGCAAGTTATACTAGGTACACCTAGTGCAAGATGCAGGAATTTTACAACAAATTTAAGCCATTTTGTTGTTTGAACTAGGCATATAGGTGTCAAGATTTTGAGCCAAAATGAAGTAGGCAACATGTTTCCCTCCATGTTTTGGCATTTTGTTTGTGTTACGTTTCTGTTGTGGGAGCGACTTTAGAACATACTGAAGTTTAATTGTGCCCCCCACCCAGCCCTAACCACATCTTGTCTGAATGAACAAAAAAAAAAAACAAAAAAAAAATCCACCACACACACCCCCCCCCCCCCCCCCCCCCGCGCCGCAAAATCATTTATATCATGAAACCTCTATACCTATTACTTGTCCGATTTGAATTGCTCTCGATCTAAAACCATGGCCTCCATCGTTTCAGCTGTTAAGCAAGAAATCCTTGAACTCTCCTCCGCAGAGAAAACCACAGGAATTCCAATCTGTGAAGACCCGAAATTTCAGTTAAATATTTCGTAATTCAATATTTCTCAAATTATATGAATTATGAGTTGTGAGTGTGATTCGAATGTCGTTATTTGAGAAATTTGGTTTCGAATTATTTTAGTATCGAAATTTAACGTTATTTAGGGTTATTAAAATTGACTTATTTATACGTAAGGAATTTGAACAAAATTCATTCATGAAAGTCGTAGAGCTCGTCAATACGAGTTCGTGCATATGTGAAACGCAAGAATCGGAGTTCGTATGAGAAAGTTATCGCATTTGGAAAAGTTTCCATTTCGGGTATATATAGGCTACTATTTCCGGAAATATCCGAAAATAGCATAGTTATCCAAAAAAGGAAACCACGGGTTACTGTTCATCTTCTCTCCCTCTCTTCCTCCGTCGGCCGAAAACAGAGCAATTCTTTTACCGGCCTTTTCTCACAGCTTCGGCCACCGTTTGAGGTGAAACAAAGCCCAGATCGACTCTACTCCTTCCTGTGAGTCGAATGGTGGTCACGGCGGTGGAACTCAAAAATCAATCCGAGCCTTAAAACGAACCAGCGGCGATTTCTCCTAACTCCGACCACAAAAACTTGAGTTTTTTATCTTGTTGAACTCGTATTAAGGAGTAGAAGACACAGCAAAAAGACCCAGACCGGAAGTGAAGCTTTTGACGTCGAACGGAGCATCTATCGGAAAATTTTGGTTTTCCGGCGAACCGAACTGTTTTTAGGTATTTTCGACCACTTCCACTCGTTTTCTCACTTCGTGTTAGTTATGAAAGTTGCTCAAAATGATGAAACGAAGAGGATAAGCTCAGCCCCGACACCGTTGGAGGTGGTCGGAAGCGGCTCTACCCTAAACTCCGACGGCCCTTTCCGGCCAGCTCCGGGGGTACCATGAGTAGTTTCTGCTCATTTTTAGATTCTACATGTCGATACGATCATTTTGATATATAGCATGTGAATTTTGGATATCGTATGAATTAGTTATGAATTTTACGATTTCAATTGATTCCGATCGCTCGATTTGTGATCTATGAAGTTTGCACCGTCCGATAGAATTCTAGTTTTGATATAATGATCGTAGGACTATCTCAATGACCTTGTGTGGTCACGGGTGAAGATCCGACCGTTGGATCTTCATATAAGTGTGTTTTTGAAATTTTACGCTAAGTTAATTATCGTTTTGATTAGGTGTTTGACGGATTTGTTAGCGGATGATTGTGAATCGTATTTTGGGCTGTAAGAAGTCGCAGCGGGAGTTTAGAGGTGAGTAAATCTCACTTGGTTCATTTACGAACCGAATTTCCTTAATTGTCCAATTTATTGTTATGTGTGAGAAAATGGTTTTAAGAAATGAGTTTTAAAGTATATTAAAAATGAATTTCTTGATTTTGCATCGTGTGAACTATAGTTGGTATTAGTGATCATTCATGTGTGGATGGTTACGTATATATATATATATATATATATTTATGTGATTATATATTGAATGGTGTGACATTGAGGTGTGGAATTGTGATAATATGTTGTTGATAAATGTTGATAATATGATTTTATTATGTTGCTAATATTTGATAAATGTTGGTGATAAGCATGTTGATTTTGTGAGTTGAATAGAAGGTAGAGAAAAGTAGGATTCCGAGGATCGAATGGTCCAAGGATCTTTGGTTAATGATAACCGGAGTGTATGTGTTCTGAGGACAGGGAGGTCCAAAGTTCGACCGTTAAATAATAACGGGGATATATTGTTCTGAGGACATGAAATTGTCCAAAGTTTGCGGGTTACTGAGTAACCTGGAGGTGCCTTTACTTGACCCTAGGCCAAGGTGTCAGAGGTAACGAGGCAGTTAGAACTCTAACGTGGGGCCAAAGTGGCGATAGTTGTGATTAGGTGCCAAAGTGGCGAGAGTTGTGATTTGGTGATTATGGAAATGTGTTCCATGTTGTTTCATGTGTGTTGGATTGATGTTTCTTGTGGTTGTTGAGATTGTTAGATGTTTACTTGAGATAAATGAGTTGTGGTTTAATAAATCAACCGTTCATTCTTATTTACTCACACGAGCTTTCAGAAAGCTTATCGGGTTTTGTGTTGTTGCAATACCGGTACACTATTCAAATGGTGTAGCGGATAATCCTACAGGTCAGGATAATCAGGGTGGTGAGCGAGCTGCGTAGGGCAGCAGGGTTGAGACCAGCACTTGGTCTATTTTGGTGTGTTTTGTAGACTCTTTTGAGCATAACTTTGTATTTATATTTGTATTGTAATAATTGGCTCGAGAGATAGTTTGCTACGAGGTTTGTATTATGGTTTGTGAGATGTTGGTTTTGAGAAAAAAATGCAGGACGCTATTTGTTTAGTTGTATTCATGTTTTGGATTTGAATTTATTATTCGAAATTCAGGGCGTGACACAATCCTTCACCGATTAACATCAGCAGCAATGCTACCACTATCAATAAAATCGATAAGATATGCCACGTTTTCTTTGCACATCGGAGACAAAGAAAGCATGGCCCATCTTATCGATCTATTGACAGTGCCCTAATTCTCCGATTTGTTCGATGGAGAAAGGATGGTCATGGAGACGGTTTCCGCTTTAGGAGAGTTCGGAACGGAATTAGAATTGCATACAAAGTAACTTTGTAAGAGAAATGTCTTATATTATCTTATATTTTCATAAGAGAAATGTGGTTCTATGCTACAATCTGAACTTGTCTATGATTTGCATTTGACTTTCTATTACTTGTTTGACGATTTGATTCTCTAACTTTGTTGTTCGAAATTGACTTCCTGTGTTTTGTTATTCTCCAAGGCAAAGGTGAATGGACTATCACTCTTGTTCTTCATGACGCCACTATTGTTGTAAGTTTCATGCACTTAGGTAAGGCACTTCTGCCTCTATCAATTAAGTAGTCACTTAACAATTATACCATATTGTCCCCCAATTGTATTCTACAGTTTCATTAATTAAGATTTGAGGGCAGCCGCACCGGCCCTTATTAAAAAAAAATACTCAATGGTTCCTCAACAACTATTAATGACAGTCTACTTTGCACAACAAGCTCGTTAGTATTTATAGAAGACCACAAACCTTGTGAGTTTGTTACTAACTGTTTAATCAATTTTGATATTCATTGACTAACAAATAAAAAAATAAAAAACCTCTTGTACTTATAAATTTTAAATCAAGCCTTCAGTTTTGAGAGATAATTGATTTTCTGATTGTATTTGTAAATTTTAAACCAGCCTTCAACAAAATCCCGGGACAGCAAGGTTGAAAGGTAGCTTGACATTTTTATATTTCTCTTAACGGATCGGGTTTTAGGACAGCGAGGTTGGAAGATAGCTCGACATTCATATTCGCCACTTAGCAGATTGGATCCTAGGGATGGCAGGAGTTTATAAGGAATCTTCTTATTCCCAAAAGTTTTATTTCTTTAATTTAAACTTGTTATTGTGTAATCCAAGCACCCCAATTTTTCAATCATAAATCATCATTTGGTCTTTTATGCATCACTAGCTAGCAGCGAAGAATACTTTTAAAATATGATTAGTGCTCACATTTAGTCGATAGTATGTACTGTTTCAATATCGTTTTTGTTCTATTCTCATCTGTGTTTTATATTAGCTTTTATAAGGGAGAATTTTTAGGTTTGATACTAGCAGCTGTCTCATGGTCTGAGTTGGTACATTGTTTAGATTGAACTTAATTGAAGTAGAATTTCTATCTTCTAGATTGTTTTTTATCTTTGTTCCTGAAAAACGCTTTTGATTTTGTGCTGCTTTGGAAAGGAATGAGATATTGTTTTTGCTACGAGAAGCTAGAGAGAGTGTGGGGAAATTGGTCAAGACTAGGATGTGTCACGAAAACATAAGAAGCTAAAATTACTTTTGTGGATTGTCTTAGTTTTAAAACCCACCCCTCATCATTCCTCATAGAGCTTGAACATATGATCTCTCAAGTGAAAACTCATTGTTTTACCACCCCACCAAATACCCAAATACACACACCCGAAATTATTTTTATTGATTAATTATACCAAAAAGCGTTATTTGTGCAACTTCAATGTGAGATTTTCTTTATTTTGGAAATGACTCTAAAATATTCTTGAATAAAAAAAGAGAAGAAAATTAATTCCCACCAGTTAAAAGTTAAAAAAGAGAATGAGAGACCGAAGTTTGGGGTACATTGACCCAAACTTTCAGCGCACAACCTCAATTTCGCTAGCTTTGCGGCATTGGTAGCACTGTTAGCATCACAAGAGATCCAATTCCAATATAGATTGCTAAGAAGTCTGCGGATGCAATGGAAGTATGAAACTCAATGAGAAAAGGATGGATTCTCCATTTACCTTTCCCTATGTGATTTCTCAAAGCTGAAATTGGTCCTGCGAGTCACTTTCCAAAACAATAGTCTAGGTTCAATTGGTTGATCGACCAACTTCAATCCATCCACAAGAACAAGAGCTATGGCTTCAGCTCCAATAACAAATCCAACATTCTGTTATCTAAAGGAACCAGGTATCAAATTACCCATTTTCATGATACTTGAAAACTACAGAACTACCAGCTAGCCTCGATCCTTTTTCCCCTCCAAGGTACATCCTAATTGAAAATACAAGAGTTACTGAATTTTGGATCCTCTTCCTTCTCTCTGTGAAAGAAGTTCAGAAACAAAATCATCTATAGCTTTAAGGGAAGACCCCTTTGCTTCACCATCCTCCCCTACAGCTCCTCTTATCTTCTCCATAATCTCACCAGCTCTTCTCCTCATCTCACCACCTTCCCCACTCTCGTCCACCACCAAGTCAATCACTCTCCTCACCTCCTCCGCCTCCACATTACTCTTCACACCCCTCGTCAGTTCCACACTCACACCCATCTCCTCCACCAACATCTTCGAGTTATACGCCTGCTCCGCCGCCAGCGGCCACCCGATGATCGGCACCCCTCTGCTCAAGCTCTCCACCACCGAGTTCCACCCGCAGTGACTCACAAACGCTCGCGTCGCCGGGTGCGATAGAATCTCCAGCTGCGAGGCCCAGTTGTGCACCAATAACCCCTGCTTCGTCTCCCTCATTCGCTCCTCGAAACGCTCCGGCAGCCACTCAGGTCGGAACTCGCCCTTCAAGTCGTGACCCACCGGCGGCCTTATGACCCAGACAAAAGGCTTCCCGCTCTTTTCCAATCCTCTGGCCAATTCTATCATCTGGGAGGCACTGATCGTGTTCTGAGAACCGAACGAGATATACACCACCGAATCGGAAGCGTGCGAGTCGAGCCACTCAATACATTTCTCAGCCGAAATTCCGGATTTCTTGCCGGAATAGTTTTTGCTGGAAATATTGGAAGCCAAGACGGACCAAACAGGAACCTTGAGGTAATTTCGCAACACTTCCAATCCCAACGGCTCGATTTCCTCAATGGTGTTGCATATGCAACCAAAAGACTTCATCGAGAGCGAGATCTGCAGCTGGAAATATCTCGACCAAGAATCAGTACCGTCTGCGGCTCTCAAAAACGGATGCAAGTGAGACGGTGTCAAACGACACCGTTCCGGGAACCCCGGAAGGTGGAACTCCTCGTCGTCTGCAGACACACTACGATGCGGGAGATTTTGCCAGATGGATATGTACGCCGCCGTTCCGTAAGCCCCACCGGTGGAGAAAGCAACGTTGACGGTGCCGGAGCTTTTCGCTATATTCACAGCCCACCCAAAAAACACGTCGGAGATTAAGCAAAGCGGCGGCTTGCCTTCTTTTTCGGTGATGTCCGAGACTAGGCGGCGAGTCGGAGCTTCGAGATGTTGCGATGCAGTGAAGAGGTTTCCGACTACGTTGAGAGGTATGTTCTCTGTGTTCTCTGTGTTGGGCGGCAGGCCATAGTCTTCGCTGCGGAAGGGAAGCTCGGCCAAGTGGATGTTGCTGTTGGGTTGAGCAGACCGAAGGTAATGGGCGTTGAGGGCGGTAGTGGCGATGGTGATGGTGAACCCTGTTCTGTGCTGGATTTGCTTGGCTAGGGCTAGGAATGGAATCAGATGGCCTTGAGCCAAGAATGGTAGCATCACTATGTGTTCCTTATCAAAACCCATCTCTGAAATTCTTTGATTTTTAGCTTTTGGCTCTGAATGGGTTTTGGGATTACTATACGAATGGACTGGCTATATATGCTTTTGGAATCCTTGTGAGAGATTAGGGTATATGCTCATCAATGACGTCTTCTGTTTGGTATGGCATTTATGATATGTTGCTTTCGTTTTGGTTCAAAATTGTCTTGGGGTGATTTTGTTGATTAATATTAGTGGATCCAACGGTTACACAATGATTTTTAAGCAAAAGTAGAATTGCATTATACTTTTGAGGATTGAATGCATGCAATTAGGGGAAATGAGGCATGCATCACCACCGTTTTGTTTGGTCGATTTGTGTGGTTGAAAAGCATTGAGGAGGGATCAGACTCTGCCCTTCAACTATAGGCTGGGCCATGGTCGATCTTTCAGCATCAAGAGTCAGAGAACATGGAATGTCGTAAAGGAATTTGATGTTTTCCTCTTGGCATCCAGTACACCACCTTCTGCAGTTCTCTGTCTCCTTTTTGTGAATTTTTAGTCGACAGTTCTCGTCGACTTTGACTCTTTTATCTATATCTCTCTGAGCAACCGGATTAATGAGTGAAATTGTAGGTTCAGCTTATATTAATATTTCAGTCTTTCAATCTTAAGCTGAATACTGTATTGTGCCACAGTGACAATGTGACATGCCGGACTTCTCTGTGAGAAAATTGTACTTTGAGTTCGATGTCGAGAAAATGCCAGGAAAATATGGTATCTGTGTTGGAATAAAATTGCCGACATGCCACTAGGAACTAAAGTACGATATCCATCACATAGATGCAGAACATGAAACATGAGATTGGTCCTACTCTAACCATGTCAATATTTATGCAAGTGATATTTGGCACCTTTTTATTATCTCTATTATCAAGATATTGAAGGGTGAGGATGAGGATGAGGATGAGGATGAGATCGGATGATCCTTGGCTTTATAAAAGGTTGGTAAAGAGTACTGTTGTGTAGAAGATCATCCATTCTCCGATAGCTTCACAAGGCCGGTTTCTCAATCCCTAAATTTATATATGCATATGAATTGCCCGATTGATATGTTTAACTCGATTACAGTTATATTTATGTCCGTTGTGATTTCTTAAAGTACGGGCAACAATATATGCAATATTATTGAATTCAAAATTCCGCCAACTTTAGCTAGTATGTTTGTGTTAGGTATTGATTAATTATAAAAATAACTTTTATTCCAAAGATTTTTTTTTTCGGTATAGAATTTCATTTGTTAGACTCGTGATAGTTAAATACCGTAAGTTTGCTCTTATGTCTATTGTCAATTTTTTTAGGATTAAATTCAGTTTGCCTCCAAATCTACGGCAAACATAAGTTTGATCCCTGATTTTTTTTTTTTTTTTAATCACGATCATTCCTGCATAAGGGTCATCATTTGGCCCTTAGGCCCTAAACCCGCCCTAAGCCCGCCCGGCCAGTAGGGCCGAAGCCCGACCCGGCCCTTGCATTAGGGCGGGCCGGCCCGACCTTTTTTAAAATAGGATAGGGTATGGGCCATGAGAATGAAACACGGCCAGGCCCGTTTGAGCCCGTTAGGGCCAAGCCCGGCCCGACCCTTTAGGCCCGCCCGAATAAGCCCTAATAATTTTCTATTTTTTCTATTTTTTAATTATGTTTCTCTATTTTCTATAATATGCAATTTATCTCTTTCTTTGTAATTAATTTCTTAAGCTTTGTTTTCTTTAGCTTTTATTTTCTTTGTTACATAACAATTAATATTAGGAGATTTAGAGAGATAGTTAATTGAATATAACCACCTTAACTAATGTTAATAAATGTTATAAGTTAATTCTTATACACACACACACATATTAAATATGATCAACCAAAAACAATGTCTTATATTACCTACATAATTATTGAGCCACATTTTGAGGGAAAAAAATAATGTAAGTTTTTTTAAAAAAAAAAAACAAAATAAGGTCCTTTTCGGCCCTATTTAGCCCTATAGAAATTACATATAAGTGTCAATTTGAAACTTAAATTAGCCATAAGGCCACTAAAGTTTTATTATATACATAAGGCCACTTGTAGCTTTAAATTATTTTCAACCTGACAATTTTACCCTTCCACTAACTCCATGATCATCCAGCCAAAACGAAAAGAAATTAATTTCCTCTCCTCTCTCTCTCTCTCTCTCTCTTTCCTCGATCTCTCTTCTTCTTCTCTTCCCTCTGCAATCACTGGAAAGAATGAATTCCGGCCGCCATCTCTCATCACCGTCACCATCAATTGAACCACAACACAAACCCGACCAAAGACCAGCCACCCCATCGCCGATTAAGGCACGACGCTCTCTCCATCCACCCCCACCCCGCCCCGATTTCGATGACCACTGCCTCCAATCTGGTGAGATTCCAATGGATCCAAGCTTGCAAAACCTCGAAACTGCACCGACATGCCTGAAGGCGATGACGATGACGACGAAGAAGCTCCGATCGGAGCTACCTCACTGGAGTCCAACTCAGATCTCTCCGACGGTGAAGAAAGCGGCTTTGATATCTCCGTCACGTGCAAGGCCGACGCTGCTGCCCTTTGAATCTGGTGTTGGTGCCCTTCTGAATTGCGTTCTCGGTGTAGATTCAAGCGTCGTCGACGTTACCTTTCGTTATCGTGCTCCCGCTTGGATCTCCAGGCCTCGAGAAAGCATGATTAGGGAGCTTACAAATTGAATTTCAATTTTCTTGTTGTGTGATTTTGTATCTCTAGCAGTTATGAATTGTGCAAAGTTTGATGGTCAAGTAAAAAGTAGTTGTTTGATTTCAAATCTTGCACTTTTCTTGTGATATGATTCATAAAACTCATTTGTTGCTTTTGCAAATAAACTGATGTATCAACTTCAATTATTCGTGTTTTTGGTCAAGAAGTTCCTGAGCTTCCTTTAGTTGCAACGAGTAGTGGTAATTATAGCGAGGTGAGACTAAATGTACTTTTTGCTTAGATTAATTGACAACATTAAGTGTTCAAATTATGTGGTTTGTGCATTTTGTTGACGAATATGTAGAAATCACTTATCCAATTCTTTCAATTTCCTTCAGTTGTGCATATTTTGTTTAGTTCTCTCTATAATTGTTATAATGGGTTTTCAACACAATTATAGTAGCTTTTTATGCCTATTTTATTATATTTTTAAGCGGATGTCAGTAGCTTTTCTGTTTCATTTTGATTGATTTCAAGTCAGTAACTCTCTACATTGTTATAGTGTCTTTTTAATACAGAGAAATTAGCTTTCTATGGTTACATTAGTATCTTTTCAAGCTGATAACAGTAGCTTTTCTATTATTGTTTTGATTAATTTCAAATCAGTAGCTCTCAATAACTGTTATAGTGGTTTTTCAACACTGTGATAACAACTTTCTATGCTTATGTTAGTATTTTTTCAAGCTGATGTCAGTAGGTTCTCTGTTTTCATTTTGATTGATTACAAGTTGTCTTTTGTTAATGGCTTATCAAATTGGAAAAGCATGATTCTGAATGATATTCAATTTTCTTCTTGTTGTGATTTCGTATCTCTAGCATTTCTTGTTTGGAATTTGTGTTACACTATCAACATGTACAATCAGTTGGTTTTGTGCAATCAGTATCTATGTCAGTAGTTTTTTATTACTGGTCTAGTAACTTTGTACGTGTGTTATAGTGGCTTTTTGTACGTATGTCAGTAACTTTTGATTTTGGAGAGCGTAGCTTTTGTTTGTGACAGTAGCTTTTGTTGCTGGTGATAATAGCTTTTGTGACCTCGCCAGAGGTTGCCGGAAATCTCATCAGAGTAGTTTTTGTAGCTAGCCACAGTAGCTTTTGGTGTTAGTGACAGTAGCTTTTGTGGTCGCCGGAGTTTTCCGTAGACCCGCCGAAGACTCACCGGAGTTGGCAAGAAGTCGACCAGAGACTAGCCGGAGTTGACCGGAGACTCGCCGGAGAGGAGAGAGAGAATGATTGTTGACTTTTTACTCTAGTGGCATTTATGTAAATATGTTGGTTTTTATATCTAAAATATAACAACTTTTTTAATCTAGTGGCCTTATGAGGGAAAAACTAGTTGGTGGCCTTATGGCTAAAATAACATTCAAAGATGCACTTATATGTAATTAACCCTTAACCCAATTCGGAAGGCCGGCCCGACCCGACCCTTTCAGCCCTAATAGATCGGGCTTTTAGGGCGGTTAATGGTTAGCATATTTAAACTCAGACCCTACCCTACGTGGCCCTAAATTTTGTTGACTTTGATTAGACCCGATCCTAAACCCTAAAATTTAGGATAGGACCGACCCTAACCCAGCCCATGATGACCCCTAAATTCCTGCATTTCTAATTTTCATCAAGTTCAAATTTCAAATTTAACTCCAAATATGACATCAAAATGTGAGTTGGCACCTATATAGGGCCTCACTTTTCAGCTTTTGACCCACAGTTTGAATGAAATGTCTAAACTACCCCTTGGTACGGATTTTTCTTCTTCTTTAGATTCTTTTTCTTTTTCTTCTTCAGCTTCGGCGTTTTTTCTTTTTGATATGCCTGGTGCTCTACCTGAAATTCCTCGCTCTCGTGACTAATAGCAATTGGCATAATATCCTCAACCTTCTTCTTCACACCTACACATATCAATGAAAGTTGTACACAATCAACACCTTGCTCGCTCATTTTTCTTCCTCTAATTAGTAATTTTCAATCAAATCTCAACAATTGGCCTCCAAAAGAGGCCTCTGCCTTCTGGGCTTAGCAAATTGCTCAACAAATTGGGGCTTTCTACTACTACCCACAACTTTAAACTCCTCAAGTTCCTTACTTTTCTGAGATCCCAACACCAATTCTCCATACTTAGGCTTGTGCCCTCCTAATACTCTTGGAATTACTGCTACTACTCACATCTGGAGTCACTGATTTTGCTCTTGAGGGTCTTTGAGTTGGAGTTTGGGACTCATTTGCTTTAGAGGAAGCTCTGTGCTGAGACATGTTAGTGGAATTCTTGCTCTGAATCTTTATTGAAGCTCTGTGCCGAGACATGTTAGTGTCTTTTTCAATAAACCTGCAACAAAGAGTTAATAAGGAGAGCTTCTGTTAGATTCTGTCGAAGCCAAGCTACTTATTATAGGGTCTGTGGTTTACTAATAAAGCTTTCATCTTTTTCATCAATGGCCCTCAAGAACCATGGTTGGTGTTTGGTTACATTGGTTGACAAAAGTTTGAAGAAATCAGAATCCAAATGCCCATATTGGGGAAAAAAAAGCTGGAGCAGGCTATGGAGGATTTACCTAGAGTTGACCAAGAAGAGGATCGATTAAAGGAGGAGGAGGAAGACGACGACCATAACCATTGTCATAAAAATGTTGAGGGCAATCAAAATCATTGAGTTCAATAGGCGTTCTCCTTATTTCATCTCTGTCTTCTCTCTGTGGGTAGTATCCAGGTTGTTCAAATCCAACCACAACCACGAAGCCGATGGTGTCATCCTCGTTTCCCTTCACCTACACCTTTTTCCCCAGACGATCGTTCAGCACCACCTCGATCATCTTCGATTCTTCTTCCAAATTCCTTTTTGAGGCCGGGTTATGAGGAGCATTTCGAGGCTTTTTGATATTTCAGAATTGGGAACAGCGGAGAGCGGAGGATTTTGGGTCGTTTCGGAGAGGAGATTCAATATGATCTTCTTCTTTTTTGAAACGGATTAAACTACCGTCCTCCAATTTATTTTTTTAACTTTTTATTGTGAAAATGTCTATTTTGCCCTTCTCATAGGTCATGGTATCGGTGCCAACTCAGCTTATGACATCATGTTTGATGTCAAATTTGAAATTTAGACTAGACTGATGGAAATTAGAAATACAGAGATAATCGTGATTTAAAAAAAAAAAAATTAGGGATCAAACTGATGTTTCTCCCAAAGTTTTTTTTTATATTGTTAGCAGTTGTTTGAATATCAAATTGTGCAAATAAAATATCAGCAACTACATTATTAGTACACCCATTTCCAACCATTATCTTCTTTATGGCTCAAACTACGTTCCTCACAAAGTATGTCAGCCAAAACACGCTCCATATCTAAAGTCCACTATAAATTGTTGCCTTTAGTCTTTCCTTTGATTTTTCCTTCATTCTTTCTATTTGGTTTTCGGTTTTTGACCTCATTTCGTCCAGTCTACTCATTTGTTTAAACACAATTAGACACCATGAACGAAAATGTTTAGATTTGAATATATCAATATAACGATCACCATAAGAAATAATAGGAAACAAGATAAATCATACACACCATAAAGAATGCATGAAATAAACAATCATACTAAAAGTTAACTTCAGCATATTTTCATTACAAATAGTAAACCGCACTAAGAGAAAAATAAAAATAAAAATAAAAAGGAATAAAGTATTTTTTTATTGTTGGTAGTCATGGATCTACAGCATGTCGCACTTGATAATCCTGAAACATCTTTAATGCAAATATATCACGAAAATTTTTCAAATCCTAAGTAGCTTGAACATATGTAAGCATTACCCTCTAACGTTGAACAATTTAATAACTCTAAATCAACAACTGCTAAAAACTTTGACTCTTGATCTGCTAAAATAGGATCACTAGCTTGCTCAATTTGAATAAAACTGTGCGAAACACAACAAGTATTTATAATCATAATTAACTTGTGTTTTGATGTTGAAAAATGATGGCGTATGCATTATAGTCCATCGCTTTTTTAACAACTCAAATATATGACTGTTCTATTATATTACTTGCAATTGAATGACAAAGATTGTACAATTCTTTGTAATTTTCAAGTCGATTTTTGATCTATTCATTTAAGTGGTATCTAGTTCCTCAATATGGTGCTAACAAACTAGGGTTGTTAGTATATCCCGCATTAACCAAAAAATATTTATCTGCAATAAGAAATGTAGGAGAGGAATTAGAAGTTTACTATAAACCTAAGTTTTATTTAATTTAAAATTAGTAAATGCATTACCCCTTGGAACATGAAGTCGATTATTTCTACGTAGAGCATCTCATAAAACATGAGTATCAGAAGTGAAACCCTCCAGGAAATACAACATGTTATGGAATTGCTGACTAATTGTTTCCTTAGTACAATAATAGACAAAACCAATTTTTTTGTACTTCATGTTATTAGCAAGTATATCCAGAGATATAGATATTGATTCAATTGAAACATTTCTTGTACGAACTATTCCACCATTTCCTTGTAAAATCTCACCCAGCCACCTAAATGCGCTCTTACTGACTCATAGTTGTTCAAGACAATCTACCTCTCTTCAATCGTATAAATAGTTTAATAAGATAGTCTTTCTTGATTCTAGTCACTTGTGTAGATAATTCCATAATTCAATTAAAGATCGAGTCAAGAGAGAATTCCATTTATAGTTTTTGGCTCGCAATAAAGTTGATCCTTTAGCAAAAAAAAAAAAAAGTATTATGATACAACTCTATTATTAAAGCAATCACAGATATGGTGGCACCAATAACAATTTTCATTCTCTTTCTATTTTCCTCTTGTTCTATGGTACGCTTTCGTTTTAACCTCATTAACATGCTACCAACACTCATATCAGCCATACCTATTTAAACATAAATAATTTTATTATCGCAGCTATCCACTATGATTATGTATAAATCCGGTCACAATCATGACGGAAAAAAAAAAAGACGACAAAGAAAAAAAAACGAACATACTCAAGTGTTCCCGTAACACGTATCAACTAATAGTAAACTCCATTATTAAAAACTACATTATCAAAAACTGCATTTGGTTAGAACAATTTGAAGTAAATAGACATTTTATAGAACACAGAAGAAGACCTCTTTTGCTAATTGAACAAGAGAAAAGACTGGAAATTCAGCAAAACTAGACAAGGGATTTGTACCAAGCAAGATTAGTGGGAATCCATGATTGAATTCATGCTAGAAATGACTCAGACAGTTCTAAGCAAATAGGCATGAACCAAACAGAGAAGAGAAGAGAACCAAGATGAACACTTCAATCAAGATAACAGTATTCAATAAAGACCTTTTGGAGCAAAAACACACATAGAAATTCAAAACTCATAGAGAAAGTTGTATAAGCTTTGCAACTACATCACCTGAGTCTCAAAGCAGAGTTTTATATATATTAAAAGAACATTTGAGACAGAGAGACTGAAACATGTGCCTACCTATTTAACTCAAAATGACTACATATGTTAACATATATTTAACATACATATTTAACATATATTCTATATATAGTCTAGTGAGAAATTGTCCAATGCTATGTTTGTTTGCAACATTGATTACTTGTTGACAGTTTTGTTTTCATCTCAGAGCTTCACATATCTACTAGAAATAGAGCATATTATTTTTTCTTTGTATGTAGTTTTTTTTCATACTTGAAAGGACAATTTCGATATTGTTCAAGCAGCAAGCAATAATAAAACAACTCACCATAAAAAACCCTAAGCGCCGCTCCACCATTTGCGACGCCAACAAGCTACGTACACAACCACTATCCTCCAGCCATGCTTCAAGACAATGTCCTTGTCTGGAACTGCAGGGGAATTGTCAACTTTGAGTCACAAAAAGCCCTCATTGACATTGTTCAAGCCGTAAACCTAGTATTATCTTTTTGGCAGAAACCCTAACACAGAAAGAACATATCAATGCACTCACCCGCAGGCTTGAATTCAAAGATAACATTTGCTATCCACAGGAAAGGGATTCTCAGGGTGTAGCCTTGATCTGGAATGATGATACTCATGCATCGCTACGATCTCGATCTCCAAATCATATTGATGTTGTTATTGGTAAACTAGAGAAGACTCATAAATGGAGATTTACTGGTATTTATGGGGTTGCGGCATGGGATGGTAGACACCGAACGTGGGTACTCATCCAAGCCCTAGCTGTTGAAGCATGCACCTTACCATGGCTTATGGCTGGTGATTTCAATGAAATCATATCGAACAATGATAAATCTGGAGGGCCCAGAAGAGCAGCACCACCCATGGCCACGTTTCAAAGAACTATGGCCAACTGTGATCTTATTGATATGGGATTTGTAGGCAGTCGCTTTACGTGGAGCAATAAGTACACTAAAGAGCGCTTGGATAAGGGCTTTCAAACTCCACAATGGCGCACTTTATTTCCCTACAGTTGTGTAATCACTCTAAACCATAGTGAATCTGATCATTGTCCAATTTTGATCGTTGCGAGTGCAGAAAAACTAAGGTGGCGGAAAATCACAAAGCAGTTTCGATTTGAAGAATGTTGGCATGAAAACCCTAGATGTGGGGAGTTAATACAACAGTCTTGGTCCAAACCATCCACCGGTATTTCACTACAATAGGTTGCCTTAAAAATTCAAGATACTGGAAATACTTTGATGCAGTGGTACTCATCTGAGCTGAATAATCAAAAAGCGGAGATGAGAATCATTCAAGAAAAGCTTAATGATCTCATACGTCGACCATATTCTCCGGAACAATATGAATAACAAAGGCTGTTACATGTTAAACACAGTTAACTGTTGGCTCAGCAAGAGAAGTATTGGCGACAACGATCTCGAGCAATTTGTCTTAAAGTTGGGGATAGGAATTCACCCTTCTTTCATAGGAGGGCTACTAACCGTAAGAGCAAGAACCTAATCAAAGGGCCTACTAACGAACAAGGGTAGTGGCAAGTAGAACCAAATGAAATTCAAAGACTCCTATTATCATATTTTAAGGTGTTCTCCACTGAAAGTACCAACTTAGAGGCTATCGAAGCAATTGTACAGGCAACACCAACAAAAGTGTCGTCTGAGATAAATGAAAGTCTTATGCAGTAGTACTCAGATGAAGAGATTAAAACTCTCTTTCAAATGCATCCATCGAAGACTCCAGGCCCGGATGGTATGTCCCCTTTTTCCAAAAATATTGGCATGTGGTGGGATTTGATGTGTGTATGGCAGTGCGTAGCTTTGTGGAAATAAGAAACATATCGTAAGCCAGTAACTTCACCTATCTGTGCTGAATACTGAAGATAAAAAACCCTAAAGAAGCTGTTCAATTTCGTCCAATTGCTTTAAGCAATGTCATATATAGAATTTTTTCCAAGGTCGCTACAAATCGACTCAAAGTTTGGCTTCCTTACATCATCTCTCCTCTGCAAAGTGCATATGTACCAGGAGAATAATCTCTCACAACACATTGATTGCTAATGAAGCAGCGCACTTCATGCATAAGCTTTGTCAACAAGTAACTGGTTTCTTTTCCTTGAAGTTAGACATCAGTAAAGCTTATGACCGACTAGAGTGGCCGTGCTTGCAAGCTATCCTAACTAAACTAGGGTTCCATCCAAATTGGATAACCATGGTCATGAACAATGTCACTTCAATCAGTTATTTTTTATTGGTAAAAGGAGAGCCAACTCTACATATATTACCTACCAGAGGAATCCAACAAGGTGATCCACTATCACCCTACTTATTTATTCTCTGTGCAGAAGGTCTGTCAGCCGTCATCACAAATGTTATGCAATGTAATTTGATTCAGGGAATGAAGATGTGTCCACCAGCTCCCACCCTTTCTCACTTATTTTTTGCAGATGGATCTTTACTATTTGGAACAGCCACTATTGCAGAATGTCATGCATTTAAACACATCCTCAACGTTTCTAAGAAAGCTTTTGGCCAAAAAGTTAATTTCCAAAAGAGCATTATGGTCTTTAGCAAGAATGTTGATATTGATCTATAAGATAGTCTGGCATCCATCCTTGAGGTAGAAAGAAAAGAAGAGCATGATAAATACCTTGGCTTACCATTGAGAGTAGGGAAGTCCAAGACAGCAAAATTTGCCTACATCAAAGAACGATTATCCAAGAAATTAATCAGCTGGAAGTCCAAAATCCTGTGTTGTGCTGGTAAGGAAATCCCCATCAAGACCGTAGCTCAAACAATGCCTCTTTATGCCATGAATTGTTACCTACTACCAAAAATCCTCTGTGATAAAATCCATCAACTATGTGCTTCATTCTTCTAGCGTGACACTGATGAGAAGAAGAAAATTCATTGGAGGAGTTGGGAGAGACTTTGCTTAGCCAAGCAAGAGGGATGTATGGGTTTCAAAAACATTTATGCTTATTTTCTAGCCATGCTTGCTAAACAAGGATGGAGAATTATCTCCAATCCACAATCTTGGGTTGCTACGCTATATAAGGCCCTATACTTTCCACAACGCTCTTTCTGGGAGGCTGTTGTAGGTGATTCTCCTTCTTTCTCTTGGAGGAGCATCTTATAAGGCAGAGTTGTACTTCAAACTAGAATACAATGGAAAATTGGAGATGGGGTGCAAGTTGATATTTGGATTGATCATTGGATCCCTATGCAACCCTCATATCGACCTGTTAAACCCTACACACCTCTTTACACAAGGTGGCAGACCTCATTGATGGCACATCTAGACAATGGAAATCTGAGATAGTTAGTATCTTCCCTAATGACATTGCCTCAAGAATTCTTTGCATTCCTCTTAGTCGTAATCCTTGCCCAGACCGGTTAGTTTGGAGTCCGGAAAAGAGGGGATATTACTCCGTCAAGTCAGCATATTGGATTGCAAGAGTGGATGTTATGCAAAACACTCTCACTTCTACTTCCAGTGGGTGTAGAATCGCTGTAAATCTGTATGTAATTAGAATTCTTATTTAATTAGGATATCCTGTAATTATGAAAAGTTTGTTTCCTTTTAGAGTTAGACTACTCCTTTGTACTTGTACATATACCCCCATTGTGAGATGAATAGAATCAACGAATTAACCCTGAATTGAAGTATTCTTTTCTACTTGGTATCAGAGCAGATTCAATCCTTTGAACTTGAGCTGCATCCTTTGAATCCTGAATCCCGAACAACACCATAAACCGTTGCGTACCACCACCGTTGAAATCAAACCATCCTGAATTTCAAACCACCATCAACCTACCTTTTTTTTGAAAAAAGAATTAAAAAAAATTCCCAAAACATTCATACCCATCTTGAAACCCTAGAAAGTCCAATCCTGCGAAAATACTGAATTCATCAATGGTGCAATCAGAGAAATAGGCTATGGGGCATTCGGTAACTACTAAATTTTCTGTTATGGCTCAACGCAAACAGGGTCCTCCTCCAAGCTTCTCAGGACATTCTCCAGGCCATCCTCTAGGTAAACCAAATCCATATGCAAACAAAAGGTGCATTATTTGTGGGGAATTAGGTCATAGCAAGGAGCGGTGCTATGAAGTGATTGGTTACTCTGATTGGTGGGATTTCACCAAGAAACCACGGAAGAATCTGAGCAAGGCCGCTATTGTTACTACAGAGGAAGTTTATCTAGACAATGCCTCCGCTAATGTAGCGCAGTCAGGTATGAAGGGTAAGGTTACTTTAAATAGTACATGGATAATTGATACAGGTGCATCTGATCATATGACCAATGATCCAAGTCTTGTGAAAAACCTTAGATGTTCCCCTCAAAACATTGTCTCTACTGCTGATGGTACTCCAACTCCGATCACCGGAGAATGTTCTATTGCTTTATCTAATACCTTAACCCTTGAATCAGTCTTAGTTGTTCCATCAGTAGCTTATAATCTCCTATCTGTTGGTCAAATTATTTTAACTCTTGCATGTATTGTGACATTCTATCCGTTGTTTTGTGTGTTTCAGGACATTCTGACTCGACAGATTCTTGGTTATGGTGTTAGAAAGGGGAAATTATACTATCTGGATCTGACAGAGACTTGAAAGAAACAGAAGCATCTTTTGGGACAAGCTAATCATATCAACGGGGTAGAGAATGTGAAGGAAGATGTATGGTTATGGCATTGCCGTTTAGGTCAGATATCCTTTACTTATCTTAAGAAGTTGCAACCTCATTTGTTTTCAGTTGTTAGTGATTTGGATTTCCACTGAGACATTTGTGAACTGGCCAAAAGTCACCGTATTTCATATTCACCAAGTCTTAATAAAAGTCATGTTCTTTTTATGAAGATTCACTCTGATGTCTGGGGTCCTGCGAAAATTCCTTCTCTTTCTGGAGCTCGGTATTTTGTAACGTTTATTAATGATTGCACTCGCATGACATGTGTATCATTACTGAAGAATAAGAGTGATGTATTTGGAATGTTTACTGAATTTCACAAAATGGTGGCAACTCAGTATCAACAATCCATCAGAGTGTTTCAGTCTGACAATGGTGGAGAGTTTATGAATGGCTCTATGATTGAGTTTTGCCGGTCACATGGAATTCGTCATCAAACCTCCAATTCTTATACTCCTCAACAGAATGGTTTAGCAGAACGGAAGAACAGACAGTTGATGAAAGTTATTAGTGCTTCCTTGTTTGGCATGAATGTACCTCGGTCTTATTGGGGAGAAGAAGTGAAATCAGTAGCATGTCTTATTAACCGTACTCCTTCACAGGTGATTGAGTTTGAGAATCCTCATAAGAAGGTTCATACAATTTTGACCATCCCTTCTATGCCTATTTAGAGCCCCGGGTGTTTGGGTGCACAGCTTATGTTCATATTCCCAAGCCTCCACGCAGCAAGCTTGATCCTCGTGCCCGTAAGTGTATATTTGTTGGTTATGCTGACTTCCAGAAGGGTTATCGGTGTTATGATCCCAATCAGACGTATCTGAAGCTCACACACAAGATATTCCCCCTTCTGTATCACTAACTGAATATCCCAATCAGAATGATCCACCTCAGGTACCCCTAAACTTTAATGAGTCTTCTAGGTTAGAAAGTGTCGAACCTAGGAAATCACAAAGGGTTACCAAGGGAATTCCTAAGAAACAATATGAACCAGATATCAGAGCCAAAGCTAAATACCCTATAGCTAATTTTATGTCTAATCATTGGATTTCTGGGTCACATGCACTTGTTGTTGATCAATTATCTACTGTATCTATTCCTAGTAACTTGCAGGATGCATTGACGGATCCAAAATGGACAAAGGCGATGAAGGAAGAATTGGAAGCTCTTCAAAAGAATGCAACATGGGAGCTAGTACCTATACCGGTTGGAAAGAATACTGTAGGATGTCGTTGGGTATTTACTGTGAAACTTAATGCAGATGGGACTATTAATAGATACAAGGCAAGGTTGGTTGCCAAAGGATATACACAACGCTATGGCATTGATTATGAGGAGACTTTTGCACCTGTGGCTAAGATTAATACTGTCCGCATTCTAATCTCACTTGCAGCAAACAAAGATTGGTCCTACACCAGTTTAATGTGAAGAATGCATTTCTTAATGGGAATTTGGAGGAAGAAGTGTACATGGATATGTCCCCAGGTGTTAAGAATTACCCAAGTGACGTTGGCAAGGTGTGTAAATTGAAGAAGTCTTTGTATGGCCTGAAGTAGTCTCCAAGAGCTTGGTTTGGAAGATTTTCAAAGTCCATGAAAGCCTTTGGATACAGACAGAGCAATTCTAACCATACCTTGTTTATCAAATGCAAGAATGATAAGATTACAGCTCTTATTGTGTATGTTGATGACATGATTGTTACAGGGGATGATCCGAAAGAGATGAATGAATTGCAAAATTATCTATCAAAGAAGTTTGAAATGAAGGATCTTGGACAACTGAAGTATTTTCTGGGTATTGAAGTTGCAAGGTCTAAGAAGGGGATTTTGCTTTCACAAAGGAAGTATGTCCTTGATTTACTTGCTGAAACGGGGATGTTGGACTGCAGACCAATGGAGACACCCATTGAGATGAATCACAGACTTGCTATTTATCCTGATCAAGTTCCAGCTGATATAGGGAGGTATCAACGTCTTGTAGGAAGGTTGATTTATCTTTCACATACTAGACCTGATATTGCTTATGCTGTGAGTGTTGTTAGTCAATTTATGCATTGTCCTAGTGAAGAGCATATGGATGCAGTCTTTCGTATTTTGAGGTACTTGAAGATGGCGCTAGGTAAAGGGTTATTGTTTCAGAAAAAAGATGAATTGGAAGTTGTTGGGTACACAAATGCAGATTGGGCTGGTGATAAAGCTGACAGACCTTCTACATCTGGGTACTTCACTTTTGTTTGAGGGAACCTTGTCACTTGGCGTAGCAAAAAGCAGAAAGTCGTTGCCAGATCAAGTGCAGAAGTTGAGTTCCGAGGTATGGCATATGGAGTCTGTGAAATGTCATGGATTCGTAATGTCTTGAAAGATCTGGGTTACAAGATTAAAAAGCCTATGGATTTGCATTGTGATAATACAGCTGCCATTGAGATTGCACATAATCAAGTTCGGCATGATAGAACAAAACATGTGGAGGTTGACCGTCATTTTATTAAAGAAAATCTTGACAGAAAGGTTATTCGCTTTCCATTTGTAAACTCAGAGGAGCAATTAGCTGATGTTCTTACTAAAGGAGTGTCCAGGAAGATATTTGACAGCTCGGTTGACAAGTTGGGCATGATAGACATATATGCACCAACTTGAGGGGGAGTGTATAATCGCTGTAAATCTGTATGTAATTAGGAGTTTTATTTAATTAGGATATCTTGTAATTATGGAAAGTTTGTTTCCTTTTAGAGTTAGACTACTCCTTTATACTTGTATATATACCCCCATTATGGGATGAATAGAATCAACGAATTAAATCTGAATTGAAGTATACTTTTCTAATCAATACAAAGACCTCTGGAAGAACCTATGGAAAGCTAAAGTGCCAGGAAAGGTAAGCATTTATGTTTGGAGAGCTTGAAATAATCTGCTCCCGACAAGAGAGAGGCTGCTTACTAAAGGGTATGATGGAGACACCAACTGTTTAGTCTGCAATCATCAAGTGGAAGATGTGGTACCCCTTTTCTGCAAATGTCAAATAGCAACAACTATACTCTCAGCAGCCCCTTTCAATTTGCAGGACACTATATTACCATCACTCAACTTCAAAGAATGGATGTTGGAAATAGCCTTAACATTGAGTGCTGAAAACTTTGCACGTTTAATGAATAGTCTGGGCTGTATGGAAAAATAGGAATAACATGCTATGGTCAGGCACACAGCAAACTGCTCAAGATGTGTTATTGAGCAGCTTCTTATGGCTCGATGAGTTCCAGAAAGCTCGAGGTGGAGTCAAACAACCGAAAGCGCAACCGCGGCCTAGATGGAAACCTGTTGAGAATGGAGCTTTTAAACTGAACGTTGATGCCGCTTTCTTATCATCAACAACCAAGGGAGGCATTAGAGTAATTTTAAGGGATGCTTCAGGAAGATTTGTAGCAGCATTTGCTGGTCCAGTGGCATATGCAGCGTCTCTAAAGCAATGTGAGCTTATGGCAATTAGAGTAGGACTTGATTTACTTATTTCTCTTCAGATACAGTATGTGGTTGTAGAAAGTGATAGTACCATGGCCATTGCTGAGGGTCTGTGCTCAGACCACACTTTCTTGGCTAATTGGGGCTTAATTAATGACATCCATAGTGTCATGCAGAAAATTCCAAACGTTCAAATATGTCATCAACCACGATCCAACAATATGGTGGCACATAGACTTGCTGGAATAGGCTTTGAAGCAATTAATAGTTGTATATGGATAGGTCTAGCACCTACTTGTATTCGTGATGTTCTCCATCACGATTATCAGTACCTCCATTGAGGTTTTTGTTCTAATGAAAGTCGGTTATTGATTAAAAAAAAGCAATAAATAAAACAAAAGAACTGCTAACACAAGACAAAACAACCAAAGAGATGCAAATAAGAACAAATAATAAGAGAAAGAGCAGCTTAGAGAAAAACCACCAAAAAGATGCAAATAAGAACAAACAATAAGAGGAAGAGCAACAACTCCTCATGATAATAGTACAAAAATTAGCATTCCTACAAACCGTATCAAGCACATGAAATCAATGGATATAGAGGCGGCTTATTCTTATTATTTTCAACTGGTTAGTGGCTTACAAAATACTTGTTACCTTTATTTGTTTGTTCTTCACTTCAATCACAGCCACAAATTTAGAGAAAAAACAAGCTTGCAATGATTTTGTATCAGAATTCATCTCTAATTAGAATCTCATAAAGTATCTTATTTTAATTACACATATGAAACAGAAATCCATGTTCCAACAAAATTTAATTCTAACGCACCAAATTTAGAATCCATTCTAAATAGCATCACAACCACAAAATCATCCTTTATGAATCACAGAACTTATTCATTGGTTTGTTTAGTCATAAGAAATATTAAAAAAATAATAACCTAGGGGTCTTTAATGGGCAGGGCCACAACTTATTTTTTTATTTTTTAGGGCGAACAGGGCGGGCTTCTCTTAAAAATCAAGGCCAAGGGTAGCCCATGGGCCCAAGGCCTTACAAGCTTTTTAGGATCGGGCCAAGATTTTTGGGTGGTCAGGGCGAGCCCATTATATTTAGGGAAAATGTCTATGTACCCAAAATTGAGCTTCATTTATCCCACTTACCCAAACATCTTATAAAATTTCCCACTTACCCAACAAATTACATATTTTTTGTGTATTATTGAGACAATTTTTCCCTCCTTCCCATTGTCACTTAGAGAGAAATCAAAGGAGACTTGACCAGAGTCCGGTCAATGCTCGCCACATTTTAGTCACCGACCGCCGAAGTCCGGTCACCGCCACTGGAGTTCGATCACTGGTCGCTGGAGTCCGATCACCGGTAGTCTGAATTCGGTCACAAGTTGCGCGGAATCCGGTCACAAGTCACCGGAATCCGGTCACAAGTCGCCGGAAGTTCTCAAAAAGCTCATCGAATATCTCATAGATTACGGGAGAATATTATAGTTTCCAAATAATATTATTATTACCCCAGAGTAGCCCCTAATAATATGATTATTTCCCCCCAGTAATATTATTATTGCCCTCAGTAGAAACATTACTGCCCCCTAATGATATGATTATTGCCCCCAGTAGTAACATTATTGCCCCTCAATAATATTATTATTGCCCTTAAGAATAAGTGTATTGCCCAACTACTATACTTGTTTTCTGAAAAAAAAATAAAAAAAAAAATACCCTACTGTACTTGCAAATCATATAGAACCAATAGGGAAAGCAAGCTCTTGAACAACTTGTGTTGAATATTATGAGGCTACAATGCTGCAATGCACTCAATTTCAATCTTGGCATCTATTCAGCACCACTTGCTTTCAGTATTTCTCCCATATTCTTGAGAACCTGCTCCATCTGACCTTCAACATCATCAGAGATGAACTTCCAGTCTCCGAAATCATACCAAAACAACCAAACACAGAGGACACTGTTAGCTTTGATTGCCAGATAATATGGTCTCAAGGCAGCCGAAGCCTTATCAGTTTTCATAACCTCCTTGATTCGAGCCTCACTCCATCGTCGACTTCAGATATCCAGCAAGCGAAGAGGACCAGATCTGTCGATTCTCTCCTGAAAGCTCTTATCCATCTCAAGAACCACATCCGCCTCAAGAACGGAGATCCCACGCCCAAATCATCGGATTCTTCGACCTTGTCGCAGGAACCAGAATAGGACCACACATCTCTCTCTCTCTCCGGAATCGAAACCGGAAGCCTCCGATGAAAGGTGCTTCTGCCGGACGTTGAAGTCCTTGTGCCAGTGGCTCCATTTTCAATCTTTGGCTATCGGAGGTGATGCCTACCAAAACTAGAATCGGATTTTGGAGAGGGGAGAGAGAGAGAGACGAGAATGACAGCCTGGGAATAGAAGAGAAAGATAGCTTGTAATTTGTTAATGATTTGGGGGTGAAATTTGTCTTTTTATCTTAAATTGGGTAAGTGGGAAGTCTAAACTGTTAGTGGGGAAGTTGGGATATCTTTGGTTAAAATTGGGTATTTGATCCGGAACCCATATTCCATTATATTTATATGTCATGTTTTTTTGTTAGGAAAAAAAAATACAAAAAGTTATGAAAAAGTTAAGATATGTTAATGATTGAACAAAATAAAACACAAAATGGAAGGAAAATATGGCTTAATACAATAATTAGTTCAATATAACTATAAAAAATATATATATTAATACTAGAATTGAATGGGATTTCGGGCTGGGCTTTCGGGCTAAGCTTATAAGGCCGGGCCTGGCAGGCTTTAATGGGCATATAATGGGTCGGACTGCTAACCAGGGCCTGGGCTTTGAACCCTCCGCCCTAACCCTGCCTAGTGCCCAATGGGCATGGCAGAGATGGACTTTACTGCCAGTCAGGCCGAGATTTTGCCCACTGCGCCGGGCAAGCGCCTATGGGCTTCGGGCCAGCGGGCCAAATGATGACCCCTAACAAAACCCATTCAAAAGTCAAAATCATAATTGTCATCTATTCAACTTAATTATAATATATAGAAGGAGATAAAGAATCTAACCTGTGAGACCCTAAAAAATTTATTTAATTTTTGAAAGTAATTTTTCGTCAATAAGATTTTTCCGTAAGGTGATTTAAGTGAAGGAAATGACTTTGAAGATTATTTTGGTGTCGAGATCACAATTTGGGCCTTATAATTTACATTTAGGCCAAAAGTATAGACCCCAGTACTTTTTCATACTTATTTTATTTTGTTGTCCAACGTATGGGACTACGTATTGGTGAGGTACGAAATGTATTCGCACTTAGGTAAGATTATGAGGCTATTTTAAAGGGTTAAGAATTTAGAGAAAATCCAATTTGGGTCTAGGAAACTTTTCTTGAAGCACTGAGGCTTAGGAAAAGTCAGGAAAATTTTCCCGAAAGGATTTGGTGAAGTGTGGAGAAATAAGGATGTTTGGAATAGTATTTTCAGAATGGGCTTGAGAGAAATTAAGAGAAAAACAAAATGGGAACAGCCAAGCCCACTTGACCCAAAAAGAAGGGTAAAGTAAATTTTTCACACGAATTGAAAGGGACAAGTATTTAAGTCTCAATCACATCATCCCTAGCCTCCCAAGCCTCATTTCCTCATTTCTCTCTCTCTCTCTCTCTCTCTCTCTCTCTCTCTCTCTCTTCCGCTCTCTCTCTCTCTCATCCGACCCTCTCTTTCTCCTTGCGTCGCCGGCCGCCGCCGGTGCTCCAACCCACACTAAAATTTCCAGATTTTCTCCTCTTCATTCCCTCTATCCATTTCTCAAACCAAAATCGTGAGATTTAGCTATTCAATGCTCCAAAAAGTCAAAAACCCTAGAACCCGAAACCAATTTGGGGGTCTCTGTGATTTTGTTCATTCTAAGTTCAAATCAAGGTAAGCTCCCTCCTAATCTAGCCTCTATTCTTCCGACTTGCACTTATTTCTTACCAAATTCGATTTTTTGATTCTCATTTGTGATTTTGGTGCATGAACCCGATTCTCCCCTAAACCAAGAGGATAGGCTATGGATTTGGCAAAGATTTGTGGTAAGGATCTATCCCATGCAACCTTATTTCGAGTTTTTGGGTTGTGATGTTGATTTTGGATGGATTTGTAGGTGAAGAAGGCCAAGGAGGAGGAAAGGCCATGACTTTTTGGAGAAGAAAGGGTAAGGATTGTGTTTTGGACAAACCCTAGAATTTTTGGAGTTTGTTTTGTTGAATTTGAATTTTTGTTGGTAGAAAATTGTGAAAAGTGGATAATTGAGGAAGATTTAATTAGTAGGATTTTATTAGCCTAGTTTTCAAAGTGTTGGTGAATTGTAAAGATTTTTGGTGATTTTTGTTGTGTAATTTTGACCAAAAGAAAAAGAAAACGAAGAAGAAAGAAAAGTCTTTATTTTGGAAGAAAAAGAAAATAAAGAAATGAGTAAAAGGTGAATTAAAGGAGATTTACCGTGATAAAGTAGTAAAAAGTGAAAATTGTGAAAATAAAGGTAAAATTGGTGAAATGAGATAAAAGGTAAAAGTGAAAGTAAAAAGGTAAAAATCACGGTAAAAGTAACAAGGTGAAAAAAAAGGAGTAAAGGGGTAAACGTAGAAGTAAAACTTTATTTATAATTATTTACTTATTTATTTTTAATAAATAAGAAATAATGGTAAATAAAGAGGTACTTGGTCAAAAGACATACGTCAAAGTCAAATATCAAAAGTCAACTCCGAGATTGACCAAGGTTGACTGACCTCATAAAAATGAGAGGATCGACTCGACTTTGGTCACTCGAATTGGCGATAGTTTAGTGGAGCAATAAGGATGTTTTCCTTTTAAAAAAAGAAGTTAGTTTCCCAAATTGGTAAAAGTTGAAAAAAATAATAAATGGCCTCACTAAAATAAAAATGATTTAGTGTGCGCGATTACTTAGATAATTACTTGAAAACTAAGTAATGGTTCAGGAAGCACGATCGTTAAGTTAAGGAAGCTTAAGCGGAAAAACACCGGTGTGGAATACGCCGGCATTACCAGGTAGGGTGAGTCGTCCCTTCCTTGTTAGAGGCTTTTCTATATGTGGAATGCTTAGTATGACAGTATGTTGCTTGCAAGTATGTTTTTGGTTGTCCATTAGTCGATGTCTCGTGATATCTGTGTTTACATAACTGATAATTGCTAATTGCGAAAACCGAGGCTAGACTTGTATGTTGAGATACTGTACCCCACTGTATGTTTGTACTTGTGACCTGAAAGTGAAAGGGACATAAATGCGTTGATTCCTAGGCATCCCACGGTGAACCAGTCATAAGACACTCAGGGGCTGTGCTCTTATGTGCGTCGAGGAAAGGTGAGTACCGACGGTGAACCAGTCAATGGACACTTTAAATGGATACCTAAGCGTGTTTGGATGAAGAAAAAATGGAATTTGAACAAAATTGAGGAATCGGGTAATTCTAGACTTGGCAGTTATAAATGTCTTAATAAGTTAATATATTTTAAACTTTCTTAATTTAGTACACATTCCAAATTCTAAATAGTTGCAACTAAGCAATGGATTTTTTTTTTTTTTCTTTGATACGAAAAGACTGTGATTATAGGTGGAAGCCTCTAGGGCATCCAGAGTTTACAACGTCAAAATGGAGTGCATCGAAAACACTCCATGGTAACAAGGAGGACCATTGCAAACCATCGATCGAAATATGACCTAAATTTGCTATAGCATCAGCAAGAAAATTTTCTTCTCGTAAAACATGATTAAAAGTAATAGACTGGAAGGCAGAAGCAAGAAGTCTAATGCCTTGGACAACTTTCCGGATTCGCCAAGGTAATTGTACTAATCCTTCCACAGCATCAATGACTAACTTGGAGTCTCCTTCTGCCTGTATGTTAGTATATCCTTTCTGCTTGGCTAAAACAAGATTGTTCCTGAGAGCTACTGCTTCAGCAACTGGTGCACTAGTAGCCCCAAGGTTTTTGGTTGCTGCAACAAGTGGCATTCCTCTTATGACAAAACCTCATGCTGCTGAACCCTGTAGTTTGGAGCCGTCAAAGTTGATTTTGACAACGTTTGGGGGATCCCACCTAATGGTGGATTTAAGGTTTGAGTTGATCTCAGCCCTTCCAAATGGTGGTCCGATCCTGTCGTAATATTGCTCAATATGGCAGCAGATGCTGCCGCCACTTCATTCGGGAAGCTAACTTTTTCTCTGAAAATAGTATCATTCCTGGCCTTCCAGAGTTGCCAGCATGTAACTATGATTTTTGCAAATGTATTGCTGCAATGAGGTCTATTGATGAACATTTCGTGAAAGACCTTGAGATAGCCCTGCTGCCAATCATTAAGAGCTTGAAACTTTGCCAATCTCCAAATTATGGAGGTAAAATCACTGTAGCCCAATAGGTGATGTAGTTTCATTGTCATTATCACATAAAGGACAAGAATTATCATCTATGTAACCCAATTAGGAGAGCTGATTTTCAACCTGCCTCAAAGTAAGAGCTAGCCAAAGATTTTGGCTTTAGGTGGAATGTTTAATTTCCATAACTTGTTTAGTAAGATAATGTTTCTGTGCTTTTCTGCATTACCAAGTTGCTGACTTGATAGTAAAGTTTCCATTAGGGGAAGGTGGTCCCCAAATAAACTCATCCTCTTGGTTTGAATAAGGAATGGGAATTCCCATAATCTAATTCACTACATTCACATCTAAGATAGCCAACAATTTTGTTCTATTCCAGGTACCATTACTAATATAATCTGCTGCTGTTTCATTTAAATTAAGAGTAGAAGCAAGATTAGTAGGAATAAAATCAAACAAGGGATGCTCAAAAGCCCAATTAAAGAGCCAAAAGTTAATATTTCTTCCATTACCAAGTATCCATCTCATACTTTTGTTAATTAGTTGTCTTGCATCAAGGATCCCTTTCCAAGCTAGAGAATTGGACTACTTCTTCTTAACCTGAAAGAAGAAGGCATTTCTAAGATACTTTCTTTGATAATCTGAGTCCACCAACTATGGTCATCAGTTAGGATTTTTCAGGTAAGCTTGGCAATAGGTGCATTATTAAAGAAAGCACTGGGTTGTATACCCAGTCCCCCCATGTTTTTAGGGGTACACACTTGTTCTAGGCCACCGGATAAGCCTTAGTGCTTGTTCCCCATAAAAAAATCTCTGGATTTATTGTTAATAGAGGTGGTAATCTTTTTAGACCATTTAAAACATGACATTACATAGTTTAGCATACCAGCAAGGTTGACCTTTATAAGAGTCAGTCTGCCAGCTCTAGAGAGAGTGTTATTCTTCCAACCATCCAATTTCCTGGAAATTTTCAGCAAAAGTTCCTTGGCATTAACTGGATCTCTCCAGAAAATTACACTGTGTATACCTAAGTACTTGCCAATTGTAGCTTTATGCTGAATATTAAGGATATTGATAATATCCTATTTCAAACTACTATGAACATTAGGTGAGAAATACAAAGAAGATTTATGAAAATTAATTTTTTGGCCTGAAGCTTAAGAGAAGTTATTGAATACATTTAACATACCTCTAGCTGCTTTCTTTGTTGCTTTACCGGAAAAAAAAAAAAAAAAAAAAAAAAGACAGTCATCTACAAACATGAGATTGGATATTCTAAAACTGAAAGGGGAAGAAAGTATGCCAACCTGGGACTTGTGATTATTTGCCAAGCTATTAAAGTGTTTTATGAGAGGCCCCAGGGCCAGGATAAAAATGTAAGGGGACAGAGGATCTCCTTGCCTTATTCCCCTGGTTGGCGTAAACTTTCCTTCTGCATAACCATTTATCAAAATGGAGAAGGAGACAGTAGGTATGCATTGCATAATTTGATGAATCCAGTTTGCATTAAATCCAAACCGAAACAGGCAAGCAGCAATATAATCCTAATTAATGAGGTCATAGGCTTTCTCAAGATCTAATTTGATGGCCATAGATCCTGCCTTGCCTTTTCTTTTCTGAAAATCTGAAAACAGTTCATGTGCTATCAGAATATTATCTTGGATTAGCATGTCCTGGAGCAAAAGCTCCTTGATTCTGGGAAATGCACTTTTGTAGTAGAGGCCTTAGTCTTTTAATTATAATTTTGATAATAATTTTGTAGGAAACATTACAGAGGCTAATAGGTCGAAAATCAGACACCACTTTTGGTTTATCAACTTTAGGAACCAAGGCTATATTAGTATGATTTATTAATTTGAGACTTATATTATTATGGAAAAATCTAGAAATCATTTAACTGTACTTTTTACCTCAGTCTAGCAGTTTTGGTAGAAACTGGCATGAAACCCATCAGGCCCCGGAGCTTTAAGAGGACCAATTGACTTAACCGCTTCCCAGATTTCTTCTTCTGTCACTTGCTGCAAGAGAGCATTGTTTCCATCATCAATAATGCATGGTTCAATTATGTGGATAAAACTATGCATAGAATTTGTACTAGTAGTAGTATCTTTTTGAAAACGTTTCTTGAAATCATGAATTAGGAAGTGAGAAATCTCTTGTTCATTGGTTAGCCAGATGCCATTGTGGTCTTGCAAATGCGCTATTAGTATTACTGCGTTTCCAAATGTTAGCTTGAGCCTGAAAAAAAACTTGGTATTCTTATCTCCCAAATTCAACCAGTTGGCTCTTGCTTTCTGAGCCCAAAACAATTTTTCATCCCTAAAGCAATTTAGTGACTCCTTAGTTTGAGCATGCCTTTCTTACAAGGTCACATAATAGGGGTGTATCATTAGTTGTTCTTCAATGTCAGTACTTTTTCATTTAAAAATTCCATCTTGCGAAAAGTATTGTCAAAAACGATTTTGTTCCAAGACTTAACCTGGTAACTGAATTGATTGCAAACTGTAAGAAAGTTCAATAAAGGATCTGCCTTCTTTTGTTGGTTCTAAATATTATGTACCAGAGACTTGAAGCCTTGATGAGAAAGCTACATAGCTTTAAATTTAAAAGGTTTCCGTTTTTTCATTTGCCTATATTTAACAGTGAGGCATATTGGTCCATGATCGGAGCCTTTGATCGGAAAATTTTCCAATAAGAGGTCAGGATGCAAATTAAGAAAAGCAGCATTACAACAAGCTTTGTCCAATCTTTCATAAATTAAAGTGTCATCTTTGTGGTTATTAGTTCAAGTGAAAGGAATTCCAATAGCAGAAATAGAATTAAGACTCGTGTTTGTTAAAAAATCCACAAACTGAAGCATGTAATTGGTAATCTGTTGCGTACCACCTAATTTTTCTTCTACGGTCTCAATAATGTTGAAATCCCCCATCAAAAGCCAGGGATCATTACTATCAGGTCTCAACTTATTTAGTTCAAGCCGAAAGTCAACCTGTTTCTCTTTCTGTGGGTAAGCATACACAAAGGTGGTGTACCAACTCTTCCCAGTAGTATTATCAGTAATCATGCAATGTATAAATCTATCATGGGAGTTACCAGTACTACTCTAACAGTTCTAGATTTCCATAGTAATAATAAACCACCACACTGGCCATGAGAAGGAATTAAACCATGATCATCAAAATAAAGCTTCCAGAGTTTATTTAGAATATTGCTTAAGGCCCTAGTGTCTACCAGACATAAAACATCAAGCTCAAAACAGGAAGAATAAAACAGGCATTGTGCAACAAAACCCTGCCAGGCGCTGCCTCTACTGTTCCTACACATCACTTTCATGGTTTAGGGGCTTTAGGAGAAGAGGCGATGTCCTCAGCTGCATCAAGCTCAGCCATGATGTGGTCCTCAGCCATCTCCATAGTCCTCTTCTTTGAACCCGAACTCATAGCAGAGTCACTGTCAGCTAACATCAACACTCTTATTCCATGCATTATCTTGACCTCATACTCATTCAAGTTGTCACCATCTTCTTTCATAAAATCAGAAGCCTTAGCATCACTAAAGTTCTCAAACACCTCTTCATCACCGGAAGCAGAACTTTTTGCAAATTGACCTGGGCTATGACCATTAGGGCTACCATCATTGACCACCCCCTGTCCAGAGGCCATATCTTTGAAGGAAACACCTGGTTTAACCGAGGACTGTTTAGCGGTGTGGATAGCTTTCCCTTTTGCTGAAAAAACCTCAGTTGAGTCTCCCATGGTTGGCTGTTTAGGATTCCTTCTTCTAGACTGAACCGGAGTCCAACTGGGAGAAGGTGGGTTGAGGTCCACTTTGGAAAGGTCTTGGTGGTCTGCCATCAAGGTAGACTTCGCCGGCTGCGGGAAGTACACCATAACCTTTTCAGAAGGTAATTGTTTCATTTATCAACCTCCATATCTTCTGGGACTATATCCTCATCTCTATCCTCTTTGTCAACTAGAACAAAATGTTTATCCTTTTTCCTAAAAGGACAGCTCATAATCTTGTGCTTGAAGCTTCCACATTCAAAACAGACTTCAATGATAGCTTTATAAGAGAGATAGAATCTAGCAGGTTCACTTACTAGTTCATAAGGCAGATCACCTTCATCCTCCTCTCTCACCACCAGCACTCCTTTCAAAGGGGTTATGAGATCGATCTCCATACAAACTCTAGCGAAGATGAAATTTTCACTGTGCTCCGTTTTCTGGTCCAGTTTGATGAATTTGCCTAGAACATGGACAATAGGCTTGATTGCTTCAGTGCCCCAGTACTGTATCGAAAGGTTGGAAAGCCTTACCCAAAGAATGAGGGTTTCAATGGTCGTAGTGCGATGAAAATTACAATCAATTAAATTTTAATTTATGAAGTTTTAGATTCTATTATTTCAAAATTTTCCAAGAATAAATGAAACACGCACCGTACGCGTTTTTCAATACTAAAAACAAAAAAACATAGGCGTAACTCCTAACATATTAGGACATGTTAAAGAATTTTTTCTGCTTTCAAAAAAAAAAAAAAAAGAATTTTTTCTATGCCAAAAGCAGGATCAAGGAGTGAAGGAGTAGATGATGATGATGATGATGATGATGATGGTCATGATGAGAGCATGAAATCATTGAATATATGTAGGTCAAAACTGCACATGCACCTTGACATCATGATGAGAATAGCTTGACATCACAAAGCTGATTGGTCCAAGGAAGACAATTGTAGGCCCCCACCCCCTTATTTCCCCACGCCTCTAACTCCTTTGTTGTATCAACAGACAGACAGACCCCCCGACCCAGTCATCATCCCAAACCAACCCAAACTCAAACTCTCCCTTTTTCTATTCACCGGTTCACACCAAGTTTGTTATATATATGATCATTATGGAAGTTATAAAGACACGCATCCACACCAAGAGGAATTTATATTTACACGAAAAGCTTTATGCGCTTGAGAGCTATAGCAAATTTTGCACACAATAGCTTACTCCTCACTGCAAAAACCACCACCACCACCCGAAGCAAGAACCATTTGAATTTCAGGGTCCCTTTCTTCATCAGAAACCACACCATGTCTGGTTCAGATCAATCCCCTTCTTTCAACGCACCCAGAATGGTGGTCAAGAAGGTGCTAGCCAAGTCCCAGAGTGAGGGTGATGGAGCTGTTGTCAGAAGAGCCATTGGAATGTAATTAATACTTTCTTGCCTTTTTGGGATTTAATCTTCTTGTTGGGTTTTTGTGTTCTCAATATTTTGGTATCTGGGTTTTTATTGGTTTGTGGATTAATTGATTGTGTTTCCTGGGGATTTGAATTTTTTTTTTTTCAGCTCTGAGTTGAGGAACCTGGATCCGTTTCTCATGCTAGATGACTTTACAGGTATAAAAAAACTGCTCCCATTATGTTCCCTCATGGATTATAAAACTAATTTATGTGTTGACGTTACTGAGTTGATTGTGTTTTTGATCTATTCATTACTACAGTGTCCCCTCCTGCTGGATTTCCAGATCATCCACATAGAGGATTCGAAACTGTCACATATGTGCTACAGGTATAATTTATTAAATTTGGAATCTCTAGCAGTACTGGTAGTGTTTTCGTAAAGCAACCTGCTTCGTGTTCTGGATTTCAGCTTCACGAGGTTCTGAAATTGCGTTTTTTATGTTTCCAGGGAGGCATCACTCACCAAGACTTTGCAGGGCACAAGGGTACAATTGGAGCTGGGGATGTGCAGGTAATTAGTGCTAGCTAGTTTCTGCAATCTATTATTACCATTTGAAAGAATCCATCAAGTAATTCTTCTCTATCGTCAGTTGTATACACAATATAGACAACTATGTGCATAAATTTGACTCCTCACATACTAAATGTTACCTCATACAAGAGTTGTATGCAAGAATGCGTCGTTTTAATTACTGGTTACATATGTATTGAACTTTATTTCTATGATTTTGGGCAGTGGATGACCGCAGGCAGGGGAATAGTTCACTCTGAGATGCCTGCAGGAGCAGGACGCAACAATGGTTTGCAGCTTTGGATCAATTTAGCCCGCAAAGACAAAATGTATGATTTTTTCTCATTCTTCTGGTTCCCATTAGCCCTCTTTCTTGACAGATGTCTGAGAATGATGCCATTCTACTCTTTCCACCAATCTTCTAATTATCTTTTATTTCATAATTACCCACACTAAAACTATTTACAAGATCAAAATTTAGTCTTAATGAGTAGCCCCAAGAAGTGGCCTGCCATGGCTGACTTATTCCTTAGAGATGATAGTGTTCCACTAGCTTCTTGGAGGACTCTGACTATTAAAAAGCGAAAACAAAAAATCAACATCAACATCTGAAGACAGATATCTCTTGAGACTCGCAGCTATAAGTGAGCATATCCTTGTATTAGCTCCCGAGTTAAACTCATCTCTCACCTATTGGTGTTCCATAAAAAAAAATTTTAAAAAAAAAAAACAGAGAAGTTAGGAGTATTCTGGGATACAGATGAGTGGGTTCAGCAACTGAAGTTGCCCAATGTAGATGATTAGAATGAGAGTTCTTTTCACATCCCTAGTCAGTCTTTCTTTCTTATAATAAGAACATAAAAATATTTAGTTTTGGACATTATAGTTTTTTCCAGAAAGAGTTCTGAATTTTAACGTTATCTTCTTGCACGTTCTTATATCTGTTGTTTTGTCTTTTGTCTGTAAACTGGATCTGTTCCGATTCTTTGGTAGCCTTCCATAATACTATTAATTGTCTAATGCCAACGAAGTTCCATATTGATTTCATGTTCATACTGGTGCCAGTTGACCCAAAATCCGAAATAATGCTCTACATGTGGCTGACCCACCAAGCCTGCGTTTATTCGCAGATCCACCAAAAAATTTGAAAAATTAAAAAATTAAAATTTTGAAGATAAGCAAGTGCCCATGATTATTAATTTAGTCTATATTGTATCTTGTAAGTGAGAAGTTCTGACTTCGATTCCTGAGGAAAATGACCCGAAGAGTTCGGCTAATTTATCCAACTGACAATGATTCCAACACAAAGGATACATATGATGTAGTGTATTGATTGACCATGCTTTTGATTTTTAGTTTATGTTTGGTTTTGATGGAGACTAAATATCTCCAAGCAAACAACTTCATAGCTCTCTAATAAATTGGATAAATAACATTATTTGCAGGGTTGAGCCTAGATACCAAGAACTCCTAAGCAAGGAGATAAAGCGGGCAGAGAAAGATGGAGTTGAAGTTCGAGTGATAGCAGGAGAAACAATGGGAGTGAGCTCTCCTGTTTATACCCGAACACCAACATTTTTCTTTGACTTCACCCTTAAGCCTAAAGCTATTTTGCATCAAAGCATACCAGAAAGTTGGACCTCCTTTGTTTACATTATTGAAGGAGAAGGATTTTTTGGGTCAGCGCACGCATCAGCTCATCATATTCTGGTTCTGGGTCCTGGAGATGGCGTAAGCGTATGCAACAAGTCATCGGAGCCGCTGAGGTTTGTGTTGATCGGAGGGCAGCCAATAAATGAACCAGTGGTTCAGCATGGGCCTTTTGTGATGAACACACAAGCTGAAATCGAACAAACCATTAAGGACTATCATTATGGCCAGAATGGGTTTGAAAGTGCCAAGTCTTGGCGGTCTCAATGAGTGTGATCAGCAATCCAAAAAGAAAGAAAAAAATGATTGACCCCTCAAGTTCTAGAAGAAAAAAGGTTGTGGGGGGCATAGAAGAATAAGATGAAGCAACTATATCTGTCTTTATCAGTGTCACTATCTCCAACCATATGAACAACTGTGTTGGTGGTGGAAAGAAAGATTTCATTGACATTGGGATAAAAAGATTCTAGAAGATTCAGAGCTGATATTGCTCAGCACCAAAGTCACGATGGCTTCTTTTTTTTCATTTTTTTTTTTCTTTCAACAAAATGTTTCTGTGTTTTGTTCTTGTTTAAGCTTTATGTGGTAGTTTGATGGTTGGAATTTGATTTGGTTTTCAGTTCCTTGGTAGTGTTTTGATGATTTCTTTTCCATTGTTGTTGATGGTGGTGGAAATGGTGGTAGGGTTGACTTTTTTCTGTGGGTTGGAATCCTTAACATATTAATTAACCCCAAAGCTTATCCTCCACCTACAATGTTATCGATAGAACCACTCTGTGTGGGTTAAATACCGAGGCAAAATGAGAACTGAAATAAGGTAATCATTGGTATAGGCTCAAGCAACCCAAGTGCCATCTCCATTTACTAAAAGCAACTCCAATCCACCCCTAAATGGCCAAATCAATTGAAATGGATTGGGATTAAATTTTCAAAAGGCATGGAGAAAAGTAAAATTTTCAAGAGAACAGATAACAAAAGATATTCTTGCAATAAAAGGTGACTCAGACCAAGCAAAAAGCTTGATAAACTTGTCTGCTTGAGATTTTTTGCTCCCAACTTACATCAAAATGATAATATTGTTCCTGTACTTCAGTTCAATGAAAATCACATACCTTTAGGGAGAAACATAAAAATTCTTGAATATAGCTGCTTAACTTAATAATATGCTGTCCAAATACAATCACACAGAGGAAAATGAGTGCCTGCTCCTTTTTTTCTTTTTGGTAGCAGTTACATGTCTTGTATCAGAATACAAAATTTGGCTATATTTTTTTTTTTTTCACTTGACCTGATGCAAATAATTTCTTTCTATAATATTCACTTATTTGGAAACCTTAAGTAGGTATCCAATACCATACAAACAATCCAATTAAAGAACCAAATTGAATAACCAACCTTTGGAAATGCCCTCAAGTGCTAATGTCATGCACTTGTGTTTGAGATATAAACCATATTAACTGGAACAGCAAGAAAAGTAGCCCTGGGCTTTCTTTGATCCATCTGCCCCATTATTAACCAGGGTTACTCTGTTCACAGATAACTCTGCTTTGTAAGTATCTGAATTCAAGACCTTCCGACTCACATTGCTATATATTTCTCGAATAACAAGCTCAAAAGCCTTATTAACATTGGTTGAGTCTAGCGCAGATGTCTCCATGAAGAACAACCCTTCGGCTTCAGCAAGGCTTTTACCTTCTTCAACACTCACATCCCTAATATTCTCCAAATCACATTTGTTCCCCACTAGCATCCTCGCCATTGTAGTATCAGAATGAGCTGCATGATTATTATCATCAAACTCAAATATTAGTATGTGAAACACCAGGAGAAAATAAGAAAGAACTTTGTTGGTAAAACACAATTATATGCTATGACAACTAAACTTAATCCTCAAGAAGAAAACAGTGCGAGCAGGAAATACAGACTGACAGAATAAGGATGAATTCTGTAAATACATTCAGTAAAACAAATGAAATGATCTATACAATCAGATACTAAACTCCCAAGTTATTCTGCAATCAACATCAGTTTGCAAATCGAAGATTAAAGAAAAGTGAGTTTTAAACATATTGCACGACCCAGGCATATTCTTAACAAGAATGCATCAGTTTTCACTATGATAGAACTGAATCAACTGATTACACCTAAGCTAATAATATATGCATTGTGACACAACTACATGTTAATTGCGGAGAGTTGTGGATGGCAATCCATGCTCCTAATTAATAACACATTGATTGTGACAACTGCTTACTCATTGCGGAGAGTTGCTGATGACAATGCCATTCCCCTAGCTAATAATAATGTGACAACTACATATGCATTGAGGGGAGTTGTCATTGGCAATCCCATTGCCCCAGCAAGCGAAGTACAAACCTTCCAATTCTTCTTCACTCCAATACAAGAAGATAAATGCCTAGAAGGTAATGCATTGTATGTCCTTTGCTATCCCTGGATAACTCTACCAATAAGAGTCTTCTCTTTGAAATACTCGGCTCTTCTGGAAGAACGTCCTAAGTCCAGATTATAGCAAACTCAAGACTGAAAAGGTACAAAACAAATCTTTTGTGGTGACGTAAAAGAACGCTTCTGTTGCTAGTAATTATGGGTCCGTTAGAGGCCCATTGGCTCTATGTGGAACCGTCAAATGACACCCTCTTCTATCTTTAAACCCATTATATTCCGGTTAAGGCAGAATTCAATCCTATTTTTGTCTTAAGAAGACAAGAAACTTTATCAGTTGACCAGCAGTGCAATACCTAGGGTGCCAAAGATCTGGTTTTATGAGACATCTTATATTTTCAAGATTTGTGATTTTTTGGTTCCTAGATCCCAAATCATAGCTAAAATCCTTATTGCTTTACTGTTTCTTGATAAAGGCAGTGTGCACAATCAGTTATACTGCCACAAGAATTGAGGCACCATTCTTTATCTTTGCTCAAACATCTCAGATACCCTTGTATTTGATTTTTGAGGCCACAGCTTTTGCATTATTTGATCTATCAGTGGAACCAAAGTCTCAAGCTTGATGATATAAAACATCAATAACAGGCTGATAGTAACCAAAGTCTCAAGGTTAATGCATAAAAGAATAATCAGCGACACACTCGAAAGGAATTTTAGTACAAGCACTTGGCATTGTAATCTATAGAGGCAACATAAAAAAATTCAAAAAATAAAAAAATCAACTCTAGATAACAGTCTTAACAATGCTAACAATAATTCATGATTCATGATTATGACCACTAAGAAGATATGCTGACAAGAAAAAGACACAAGTTCGTTAGAGACCTTGCAACAAAAAATAAAATTAACAAATACCAGTGTCAGCCAAAGACCTCAATAATGAGAGAAAAGAAAAAGGAAGAGAACCAATATAAATAGTTGTCATTGTGGATATTGAACACTTACTGTATTCCACTATAGGGAAGTGATTGAAAATTAGTACTGTATGTCACTATTGAAAAGTGACTGAATGTCAGTTCTCTTTCCTTTCTTTTCTTACAGGAAACAACCTTTCGGTAAAGGAGAAAAGAAATGAAAATGAGGTACACAGGAGAAGATGTAATCAGGAAAATTCTAGACAAGTTAACAATTTCAAAGTAACTAACAAGACTACCTATAGCAAAACAATAATAATAATTATAATAACAATAATAACTAGAAAGAGCACAAAAACAAAATAGAAAGGAACCGATGCCGAAAAATAATAAATTCCTAATTCCTAATAAAGAAATTTTTGAAAATAATACTCCTAATTCTGTGGACACCGATGCCAGAAAGGAACCCATATACTGAACATTTTTTTCGTTTAACAGTAACTGTAAAGTCTTATTTAGACCGAAAAAAAAAATAGATATATTATATAGAGATGGAGATGGAACCCTGTTTCTACCAAAAAAAAGGAGCTTTATCATAAGGGTCAATGGAAATTGTGCTTGGGTGGTATGTTCCCCACTTGAAAACCATGGATGTTAAAGAGCCACCTTACACTAGTTGATGGAAACTCTAGAAAACTCTCTCTTTCCTGCCTTCTTGTATTGAAGTCGGATACCATGACCACCATAGTTGATGCCAACTCTAGAAAACTCCCTTCCCTGCCTTCTTGATTTTAATTCGGACACCATAACCACCATACTAGAACGTGGCTTTCATCTGGAGGGTCAATTGGGGGGTGCTTCTATTCCATGCCTAGACAGATTCCGAAGTGCTTGGGAATAGGTTTAAAGTTCCTCTTAACAGTTGCTCTTTAACAAATAAGTTCAGATGATCAAATCTGTTTTAAGCAAACACAACTCGTAGAAACTTAAGGCTATAATTAACCAAACACCATCTATCAACCAAACAACTTCTAAGTGGTTTGAAACCTGATTCAACAAAGTCTCTATATCATATAAGCTTTTGTACTGTTCATGATACTTAAAGGTTCCTTAAGTACCTCCACATTACTTACCGTAGAACCTCCGATGAACTCCTACATGCATTTTTCAAATGTGAATTTGTTTTGATGTTTATCAAGTCCCAATATCTTCCCATACAATAACAGAGCACAATGATCAAACGATCTGATTCTTCCCAACTACCCAACATATGTACCTACAGGTTTGACTATACAACCGAATCACTATTACCAGAATCTTCTTTTGATTTTCAGACAACTTACAACCGCCAACTTACTAATTAAGAAAATAATTAAGAAAAAGCAAAAGATTTCTTCAAAATGAAGTCTTGAACCGTTGAATTTCTCATCATAAGCTTAGATCTAAAGTCGTATTCATACCAAGTTAAGCCAAAACCCACCAAACCCACATACATGAAGACAAAACAGAATCCCCACAATCTAACAACTACCATCATCAGAATCCAAAACTCACGCTACATAAACCATCAAACCAAAAGAGCAAACAGTTGCTTACTCTTGAGCTCATCGAGCCAGCGACCGACACTGTCAAAGGTTGTACGGCGGGTGATATCATAGACAATGAGAGCTCCGACGGCGCCGCGGTAGTAGGCAGAGGTTACAGCCCTGAAGCGTTCTTGGCCGGCAGTGTCCCAAATCTGAGCCTTGACTTCTTTGCCGTCGATTTCCATGCTCTGGGTCTGAAACTCCACGCCTATTGTGGCCTTTGAGTGAGCACTGAACTCGTTCCGCGCATAGCGAGACAGCAAGTTCGATTTGCCTACCGCCGAGTCCCCAATGATGACGATCTTGAACAGGTACTCCTCCCCTGATCCCTCCTCGTCTGAAGACGACATGTGGTTCTGGGTTTCTTGGTTAATTTAGTAGAGACAATGCAAGAGAAGGTGCAGAGCAGAGCAGAGCAGATGAGAGAGAAAGACAGAGACAAGGGATGAATGTTAGAGAGAGAGAGAGAGAGATGTAATGGAAGGATGGTGTATTGAGCTGGCATAAGGACATACTGCGCATGTAGTGCCTTCATTATAGATTTTTTTTTTTTTTTTTATTTATTTCATGCCAAAAGAAGTGTATAAGATGAATCATGAATATAGATACTTGTCGAGTATTGTATTGAGTGGTGGCAACAGTCAAAAGGAGGAGAGGCTACTTTCTTAGATTCTGATATGCTTAAGACAGTCAATGTATTATAATGATAATATAAATGTAAGTGAATAGTAAAAAGTATATGATAAATGAAGAGAAGCTGTCTTTTGTAGAAGAATATATGTTGTTCATCTTCCAATGTGTTGTGATGTGGAATCAATTGTTTTTAGATTGTTCTTGGAACTTACCCGAAAGGGTTTTGGATTTGCTCCATGTGCAAGACTTGGGTTGAGTCTTTCCTGTGTCCAGTAGTGGTTGTCGTGGAGCTTGGCCAAAATAGTCCTCATATGGTTGTGATTTCTACTTGCTGGAAAATTATAAGTACAAAATATTTGGTGCTATTGGGGCAACACATCGTGTCATTTGGTTCATGTTAGAGCTCCACTTTTCTCCAAATTAAAGTGATTGGTTTAAGTCGTCATGTTTGGTTCACGGAGTTGAGAAATCAAGAAATGAAAGACTTTCCTTTGTTTGGCAGACAAAAACTTGGAAGTATTTTTCTGACAGAGGGAAAAATAAGAGGGAAAATCATTCCTTTGAGACCTCATGGGATTGATTTTCCCTTCTTCTTTCCCAGCATTTATTATGAAAACTTTGGACTACAATATCCTTGCTCCAATGTGTTATTGCTAAAGGATAAGGTTATGATATGTTTATATTTCTCATATATCAACTACAAACAAAGACTTATTTTATCACTTTAAGGACTCATCTTACCACTCGATGACTCATATGGTAACTAAGAAAATCTACTATAAGGACTAGTATTACTATTTTGATGACTCATTTTATCACTTTAAGACAATTGTATGCATGTCATACGTTAACATATTATAGAATTTCCCATTGCGAAAATTGGTTTGAATTTCCATGATGTTATTTTGTTTTTTTTAATATAAGGGTATTATTGCAACATTTATATATTTTTGCTTTCCTTTTCTGCACTAAGCAAACAATGGAAGGAAAATCAAATGGTCTTTCCTGGATGCTTTCCTTGCTGTACCAAACATAGAAAAGGAAACCTGACAGGAATTTTAATTTCACATCAAAAAGACAAGGAAATTGATTTCCCTTCCGTAAACCAAACGAGTTAACTTAACCAACCACCAAGAAAAATAGACTTAAAATAAATTAAAAGTAACTTGGACCGGGCAATTTTTCTTTTTCGACCTCTGTAATTTTAAGTTAGATTATGGGATCCCTTTTTTGACAAAAAATATGGGATATTTTAGGTATCTTAATAGAATATGATCATTAGAATCCAACTTAGTGAACAGAAGAAACGTAAGTCTCTGCATGTAGTGCTGCGCCTCTAAGCTACAAAGTCGTCATTGATAGTGCCTCCGGCATCTACTCCCTTACCTACACGGCCGCTCTCTATCCTCTCAATCCATTCTCCGTCTCAGTGCTGCTAAAAAATGTCTTCTATCAACGCGACTACTGCTAGTTTTGCAACCTTACTTGCTCTGGCAGGAGATGATCAAAATGATCCATTATGATTAGGGATTCTAAAGAAACGCAAGATAATGCTTTAGCACAGCCATCGTTCCTCTGGAAGAACAGATGAAGGGCAAAAAAGATAGGCATACCCCTACCCCTTCAAACGCAAAAGCTGCATATCCCTATTCTGATTTATAAGAATAAGGGATAGAAAGCACAATCAAAGAAGCTTAAGTTGCCAAAATTCAACACCAAATTTACTGCAAAATCTTTGGGACTTCAGGAGGTACAATGGTGAAAATTGAAGCAGCTAAATCAAAGAAGAAGAGATAGTGCCCTCTTGGAACTTGAAATAAGAATCCTTCAAAGACCAAGGCCAACAAGAAAGATCTTCCCCCTCTAAACTCACATATTCACCTACTTCTTGTAGCCCTAAGGGAAATGGCAAGGAGAAGGAAACCTTTTAATTTTGCGATTATTTTAATGCTTGCTTGCTAAAAATCTCTTATGTTTTTACACTAAATATTTAAACTTTCTGGCGCATTACAATTGCGTGCATTGGCAAAGAGAAGTTCAAGTCACAATTATTTTGTGTAAGCTTAGTTAGTATTAGTGGTGCATTACAGTTAGTTCTTTAAATAATTGAGCATTTGTATGTAACAATGAATGATACCAAGAGTCCTATGAGGATCATTTGTATGTGCCATTTTGGCCTTTCAGTAATTGAAATCCTTGAACTAAAAAAAAAAACAAAAATTTAAGTTAGGTTTTATTTATCTAAATTTTTTTTTTTGAATAATTTCTTAAACTCATCATAACATTATAAAAGAATATATATTTATTACAATATATTTCTCTTCCATTTCTAAATCACATAAAAGTTTATCGTTGATTTGCACCAATTAATACAGAACTCTCTCTTTGAGAAAACCTAAGGAAGAAGCTGCCACCTAACAAGGCCGACTTCTGCAATCCCTTTCTCGTCCGATGGCGTTCCGACGTCACCTAGCCGATGTCGTGATGCTTGGATATGGTCCTTGGATCTCTGGGATGGCTTGGCTTTAAGGTCTTGACAATGGATGTTGCGGTTTTGTTTCAATTAAAGCAAACTGCTTTTGGGTGCATAGTTTTAAGGATGACGAGGCGGCGGCAAATTGGGTTCGGGCTAAAGCGAAAGCAACTTGGAAGCAGTGGATTCCCACCTCTTTTTTGGTTTGGATCTACCTGACTTGCAGGATGTTTCTTTCATCCTTTAGTGGACAACGGCAACGGTGGTGGTTTCCTGGATCAGAATGGAGGCGCGCGGTGGATCAGTGTGACAGAGCTACAGTGGGTCATAGCTGCAGGTCTGCAGTGGTCGTGGATGCAGGTTTGCGTAGGTTAAGGCGGTAGGCTACCGCGAGTCGTGGTGGCCATGGCTATGTGGCTCACAGGTTGTGAAACGTGGAGTGAAATTGAGCCTTGCTTATTAGGGCTAGGGCTTAGCTATCTTGGAGTCTTGGGCCTTTTATTTAGTTTACTCTTCTTTTTTTCTAATAATTCCCTACTTTTCTAGGGACTTATGCTTGTTAGTTCTTAATGAGCGCTAGTGAGTATAGTTTTACTTTACCTATTTTCTAGTTTAGCTTATAGGTTCCCTTTATTTAGTGAGCACTGATTGTATAATGAACGGTCAATATCTATCTACCATCGTGGTAACTCCACAACCTCTTGTATGTCTCGCTATTGGCTAATGACAGCAGATGGGTATGTAATTGTCATTCTGGCTTGAGTAATAACAATCATTGATGGATTGATTAAAATATATATATTATAAAATATTGTTTCTACATAAGAGAACTCATTTTGCTATTAAATATTTGTTATTCTATCACTGATAAATAAGAATGGCAATCATAATTTATTTTCCAATAAAATATTATATAATACTATGTAATATATAGATCTTTGTTGGAAAGAATGGTGTTGGCTATTCAGCTCCAGTGTAAATGGATGTTGCCATTAACTCTCTGATGTGGCATGAACGCGGCCTATTTTTTTGTGACATGGCATTGCCTAGTCAACTTATGTGCGGAGTCAGATTTGGTGTGCTCCCTCCTAATGAAGTGACACTCTCTGATTGGACCGGTGGTTCTCTTACCATGTGAAATCTCAAAAAAAAAAAATCTATCTTTTTGACTGATGTTGTTGAGATTTAAACCACAGATCTATTAAAATTTTAAAACGATGAAGGTACACAATCACCATGGTAAGTGGTTTGGTTAATAGTTTTTCTCATATTCTATCTTTAAACATGATAAAACTCCTTTGATATCCACTATACTAAGCTAGTTTTCTTTATAATACCCCTTTTATAATATAGTACAAATTTCTAGATTGTGTATCATATAGACTTCTACCAAAAAGATAAACTCTATGTCTGCAACCATAGCCTTCTCTTCCAACCATGGCTTCCATTCACGCAGTCATAGCCAGCTTCGCTACCCCTCTCACTCTAGCAGTTTGGGAGAGCGTGGTGGTGCACTAGATCTCAGAAAAACTTGGTGGATCTTCCCAATCTTACCTTCTTGGACAACCTTTAACACGCCGTCTTTTTGATCCCCCGGCATTTAATACTCATTTTCTCTAGACTTAGGTGGTGGAGGTGGAGGAACGGTTTAAAGCTCAGAAGAAGACTAAGAACATTTTTCTTTTCTCTTTTGACACTCAACTCAACAGGAATAAAGTTCTAAAATGAAAAGGTGGGGGGTGGCGCTGTGGTTGTTTTGGTAAGGGGCCTTAGATGTTTTATAAGGCTATGGTTTGTTTGGAGGAGTATGATGGTGTCAAACCTCTCTTTGAAATCTAGATGAACCATATGAGATTCTAGGTTATTGTCTCTGAAATCCCTCCAACATTTAAGGAGCTTGAGAATGTTACCTATTTTGCTAAATCGAATAGTTTTCTGGTTGCAACAGTTGAACCCATTATGAAATTCAAATATGAGCACTGGTTGGACGCTGTTTGCAGTGTCGCTTGATCACGCAGGTTGAGGTGAAGTGGTCGGTGCCCGCTACAATTTTGAGATTTGCAGGCAGATCGACCGGTATTGTTGCAATCTGAGGCTTATTTGCCTTTTTTGATCTATTACTGCTCAGTCTTTCTTCTTCTTCTTCATTTTGCTCAGATGCAGCCCTATTTTCCTTCTAAAAGGAAGAGATCAATTTCGATTAAGCGACTCGGGAGGGAGGAGAGCGCCATGCGTTGATTATGTAGGAGGAAGATGATCAGGCTAGTTCTGAGGCAGCACATACTAGTAAAGATGGCTGCACCAGCTAAGGAATTCATCATGGCTACATTGTCTCAGTGGAAGCTGATCAAGTGGAGAAGGCTGCTGCGGTACAGGATACACAGTCAGAAGTACTGCATTCCAAGAAGAGAGGATGTAATGGAGGGACCCCATCGCCCAAGAAATTCAAGACAATTCTTGGAGGCCATTGTCATGCTTTGGAGGCTGAGGCCTTGGTCCTTGACGAGTTTGGGGATGCCTCGGAGCAAGGGATTTTTGTGCAATGGAAAGTTAGTAGACCTCTTGGCAGCAAGAATAAGAATGACTGAATCCCAAAGAAACACAGAGCAGCTCCTCTACGTCTTGCTTATCCTTTTGTTGATGGTAATATGGCTTAATCTAGTTTTAATGGCAAGGACAAAATTTAACCTCTTTTTTTTTTTTACAACAGTTGAGTTCTCTAAGCGACTAGAGGTTAGGCAGCGTGTTAATCATTTGATAGCCTCATATGTTTTGAAGAAGCGAGCTAAACCTGTTTACAATGAGTGGTACTTGTCAGTTTTATTTGTTAGCTTGGTCCATAAAGGCTTGGGCCAGGACATAAATGATATGTGTGACATAAATGATATAAACCCTAAACCAGTAATGAAATTATCTATTATTCTTTAAAAAAATAAAAATAATAAAAAGCTTTTTTTTTTTTTTGGCAAAAGAGGGAGAATTGTATTGATCTCAATCAATATTATTACAATCGAAACTTAGAACATCTCTTCTGGAAGACTACCTTGCCATTTTATGCAATCTGGAGATTCATAGACCCTCACTAGCGAGCCTATGAGCAACTGCATTGCAATTTTAGGGGCATGAACAATAGAGATAGCTTTTTCACTTTGAAGCCAAAACCTAATATCATCAATTATATTTCCATGCTCCAAACTGTGATACTCTTGCACATGAATTTCTGAAACTGCAACAAGGCAATCTGTCTCCACAACACAATCTGAAAGTTGTTTATATGCAACAATTGTAGACTTTGATAGCTAACAGTTCAACCTGCTTTACAGAGGTGACATAGTTCATATGATGAGCAAAAGAAGCAATAAAAGCTCTATTTGAGTCTCTAAGAAGCCCACTAACACCTCCCTTAGTGTGACTAGGAAGAAAAGCTCCATCAACATTGAGCTTTAGTTTACCTGTTTCAAGAGGTATCCACCTCTTCCTGTGTTACAGAGTAGAAGATCTGGCTGATGGACAGTGAACTTACTGATATTCAATATACCAAGTCATTGTGCTGCAGACGATATTTTATGCAGTTTAAAGTTGATTGGACTATAGAGTTGCATTTCTATTTTTCCACATACCCTAAATAACCATAAGCAATTTTTGGAACACATCAGTTTTAAATTTACTGCTTGCTCAAGCATCCATCCTTTAAAATTAAAAACTGGAGAGATGAAAGCATTTAGATGAAATGGCGCACATGATATAATTTCTTTGGCAATGGAGTGTGCACAGAATACATGTACAACATCTTCATATTAATGGGAGCAGGAGACACATTTCCGATCCCCTTGATAGCCTTTAGAGGTTAATTTGGCTCTTATGGGCAGTAGGTTTTGACAAGCCCTCCAAACACAATTCAAAACCTTTCCATGGACTTTTGTTTTCCATACCTTTTTCCATAGAGGCTTGTAGGAGTCTCTAGATGAAGTTGAAGAAAGAGCTTTCTCCATAACCAAAGCCCTAGCACATCAGTATGCAGTTTTGACGAAATAGTGTCTCTTTTTTCTTGTTTCCACACAAGTCTATCAGCAAGTACTCTTGAACTCAAGGGAATACATAAAAAAATTTGAGCTACTTCTTGTGAGAACGAAGTATGAACAGCAGATGTAATCCAGGTTCTAGTGATTATTTATCAAATCAAAAATATTTTCAAATGCACAATGTGCATGCATGTGAATCATGTAGCTATGACAGTCAGAAGTCCACTTATCCTTCCAGATGTTTACCTATAATCCATCTCCAATATTTCAATGCACACCAGCAGCCTACTCTTCAGAACATTGCTCTAATAGAAAGATGGTTGGTCACCAATGTCAAATTCCCAAAAAGATTAGTGAAGGTAGTATCTAGCTTGAAAGAGTTATGCAATAAGAGACTGAGGATATTTTAGAAGCCTCCATCCTTGTTTGATTAACATTGAGATATTTTTAAAACCCTTGCCTCCCTCTTGTTCAGTTACGCACAGATTCTCCCAACTTCTTAAAGGCTAGTTTTCTTTATACTTAAACATACTTTTATTAATTTTAACGATCTTCTAAATACTCGACCAGTTTTTTATGTTACTCGTCCCCTTCAATTTTATTTATTTATTTATACACATCACCAAGTTATCTTAATAAAAAATAAGCTTAAATACTGTTTACTCCCTAAACTTTTACTCAAAAAACATTGTCTTTCTAATTTCACACATTTACTCCTTGTACTCTCAATTTTGGACCAATAGGTCCATTCCGTTACTTTCCTTCCAAAAATTTTGTTAAATCGCTAACGTGGCAGTCTTTTCCCGGAAAAATGTCTATTCTATACTCACTTCCTTTTTTTTTTCTCTACTCGACGAGGACGAACTCCTCTCACTCTCTGCTGCAATACCTATGAGATCGACACCACACCTCCAAGGCCAAACCAAATCCATCGTACGGCTTGGGATCTTCCTCATCTCTCATAGCTTCTTCTTCCGGTTACTCTTACTCCTTCTTCTCTCAGATGGGACAATCTAGGTTTTGAGGCGGAGGGAGAGATCCAGATCGGGGACGAAGGTAAAGCAAGTCGATACTGAGTCAACTCAATCATTAGCAATGGGATGATCTGGGTTTCGAGGCAGAGTGAGAGATCGAGATTGGGGACGGAGGCGAAGCACGTCAGGTTCAGGTAGAGGTCGCGCATCCCAAAATATGAGGGAGGTGCGGCGGTGCAATTCTGGGTTTGCATTGGCTTGGCGGTACAATCAAGTTTGGGAGGACTTTGAACCCAAGTTTGTGGTGATTCGGACTTAGGGTTTTTTATTTGTATTGGCTTTCGAAGAATTGAGCAGGGTGTGTAGTAGGTTTGCCAGCAATGAAAAGAAGAAAATCGATAAACCCAAAAAATTGAAATCTTGAAATTGAAGAACTAAAGAAGAAGCTCAGAATGCCGCACCAAATGTGCTTCGACTGCCTCCAGGGCAGGATTGAGTCGGAGTTCTCCAGCAAACTCGTCTTCATCTATGGACTCTCCGATTCCGCTTTTTCATTTGGCTCAAACGCCGTCGTTCAGGTCTAAGTTCAATTCTTTACCCGTCTTTCTCTCATCCATGTGCATTAAGTACTTGCAAAAGTTCAATGCTTTTTGATTTTGTTGAGAAAGTTGAATACTCAAATTACTTGGGTTTTTGCAGTTGTCTAGTTCAAGTGAAGAAGCTGCTTCAGCTCCTCAATTCTTATTCAAATATCTAGCCAGTCATCTCCATAATTGCTTGACCAAATTTGTGTAGTAATTTGGCTTAATTTGATTTTGGAAATGAATTAGCTTTTGATTTGTGTGTGGTAGAGTAACTCTGGTGTTTGATTAATTGAATTGCAACTCAAATCTGAGATTGCTGATTTCAATTGCTGATTGGTTTTCAAAAATTGTTGTTCTTATGGTGTAGTTTGTTGTATTTTCAATTAACATTGCCAAATTGGTGTGAGGAGAGGGGTTCGTCGGAAGAAGAAGTGAAGAAGATTGAGGAGGTGAAGAAGAAGAGAGCTGGAAGAAGAAGCTATTGAAAAAAAAAAAGTGAGGGTAGAATAGATATTTTACCGCGAAAAGACTGTCACGTCAACGATTTAACGAAATTTTTGGACGGGGAGTAACGGAATAGACCTATTAGTCTAAAATTGAGAGCACAAAGAGTAAACATGTGAAATTAGATGGGTAAAAGTTCAGGACTAAACAGTATTTAACCCTAAAAAATACATCAAAGAGTTGTATCATCTTGGGTATTGCTAGACCTAGAGAAGTTAATGGAAGTAATGTTGATTAAGTTTTGTTGTTGCCTCTATTGTACCAATGATAAGAGCATATTTATGCGACATTTTTATTATAAATCAATAGCCAAGTACTAGCTAGTACTACAACCATATTACTCTTATTCCTAGTGTAACTAGGTAGAGTAGCCAAGTTCAACGACTAAGTTGGGTCTTCATCAAACATAGATCATTTCAGCAATGTCCCTCTTGCTTTTCCTTATCCTCAAGCAGATTCAACAGAATTCCTTCCTCGCGAGCACGCTATTCTCCGAACTTGTTCGTGGTGCTCAATCCACCCTTGCATCTTCCTTCAGCAGGGTGTTCTTGAGCCTTGAGGCTCTTCCCACCAATTCCACTAGGAATAACGGTCTTCCCATTCCTTGCCCTCTCATCAAGCTTGCCGCTTTTCTAGGGGTCCTTTTAGGGCTGGACACGGGTCGAGTCCGACTAAAATTTCACTGGGCCTGGGACCAGCCTGTTTCTTACGGTCAACAAGGTCTAAAACAAGAATCTAGCTTCATTCCACAATATAAACTCAGAGGGTATAAAGAAGGCTACAAACTCAGAGGCTAACAATTACCAGAACAATCGCAGGATTCGCATAAATGGCCTCATTCAAGACGCCCATAAGCTGTTTGACCTCATAATCTCCACCCATATCAGAGGTTGTTTAATGAAATGTAGTTGCTGGATGATGAGATGGAGAAAGAAGGAGAATTGGAAAGGGAGAAACAGAGAAAGAATGAGGAGATGCAGGCGGTGCGGCTAGGCTAAGCGGTTCAGGTCGTCTGCATGTCTCGGATCAGGTCATTCATGATCGTGAAGTCTGAAGGAGAGGCAGCCCTTTGCAAAAGTGAAGTCAGTGAACACTGAAGACTGAATGGGTCAATTAGGGTTGTCCCTTTGGAGGCCGGAGACTCTAATTCAGTGAGTTCGTTCATACAATAACGATTTTGAGCCTTGTCTTATAACCAGTAATATAGGAACACATATCCATTTTTTTTCCTAAAACGGACCTGACGAGTTTTTTCATATCTGAAAGTCGAGGCTCAGCCCGAACCGTTTTGTTAAAAAAAAAAAAAAAAAGATTGAACCCGGACCGTACGGATCGGGCTTTGACAAACCGGTCCAGATTTGCAGGTTTTTAGGCTTAAACGCCCGGCCCTAGGTCCTTGAGGTCTTAAGCTTCTTCCCATGGTGTAGAAAAGATGGACGTTTCTTCCTTTTACTATAGTCATTATTTAATCATTCATAGCTTTTAAAAACTGGGGCCCAATATGTTTTTTTGTCAGACTCTAACTAGATTGAGGCTTAAACACCCGGGCCTACTGTCCTTGAGGGGAGCCTATGTATGCTTACCCCAAGTCCAGCTCTGCGGCTAGCGGACAAAATAAGCACAAGTAATTGATCAATCTTCTGCCAGAGCTGACGCCCTCTTTGTTCCTCCTCATTCTGATGTTTAAGATAATGATCAACACCGTTTATATTTCATGTCTTTGTGCGAGGATTACTTGACAAAAAATCGTCCAAATTAGATAGAGTTCAACCATTTGATTTTCAGCTTTGTCCGTGAACTAAATAAGAAACAGATGACTAAAAAATCTCCGACTGAAATTTTGCAAGGATAATTCTTTAAGTAAAATCTAAACATTTACCGGTTCGTATGATTGGGTTATATTACTAATTGGTAGGAACGAGCAGGTTCAAAGAAGTCCTCTTTGGAAGGGAACCAAGTAATCAATCATCTCGTGCTGTATCAATGTATGACTAAGGATTTTGCCTATAAATGTGTTAAATGTGTTAAAGACAGAACTGTTTGCCCATAAGTATACTGGAGTCTTTGAACAGTCATAATGATGGACATGTTCTCAAAAGAGTTCGTTGATGAGAACTACCACTAAGCTTAATCATCAATGAATTAAAAAGTGTGCCTCAAGGCATTAGAAGAGCAAATAACCAGCAAAACGGATCTAATTTGGAGGCTGGGCGATGAGGCCTTAAAACCCTATGTAGAAGGCGCAAAACACAGGGTTAATGTGTGTGCGCACTTACGCAGCAGGGTTTTTTATTTTATTTTTCTATCAAAAAGACCAGAACGGCATCGTTTGTTCAAAACCAAAGACGGACTTCCCTACTATCTTCTTTTCAAACTCTCTCGACTCAAAACCTACTTGGGTAGGTTTTATCATACACATAGATGTGTGTGTTTATACTGCAAGGCTTACACCTTACACCTCAATGCTTACGCTTTACCGAGGCTCTCTTGAAAACGCAATGAGTTGCGCCTCAACGCCCTCAGCATTTTAAATATAGAAAGACAATGAAGCATTAGAGAATATGAAACTGCATACAATGCTACCAATGGAAGGCCAGATGAACTGAATACACGGTATTGGTTTGGTGAAACAAATTAACAATGTCGACTTCCTTGATGAACCACAAAAACAGTAGTTGCTTCATTATATGTACAACTTTATCCAAGAATACAAAGATGATTTAAATCACTACAAAATATGCAAGGACAATTTCCGTCCTAAGTGTTTGAATCTACTTTTCTACAGAAGAAATATAGTCTAACCTGGTAATGCAACAAAACTAGTCTAACTTCGGTCCCTCCTACCGTTTTGACCCCTTTTAACTTTGGGCCTCTGTAGTTCCCTTATTTTCTGCACTATCATCAGGTAATGTTATGTGGGTTTGCAGCCGCAAGTGCAACCTTCAAGATCTTTGTGAAGATTCTGCCAGATGCGGGAAAACGAAAACAAAATGTTATAAAAGTTACTTCAGGTAGGCATAAAGGGGCGCAAGTACAAAGCTCATAAACCAGAAAAAGATCATTCCATCTCTGTATGCACATTTTTATCATTTTATTTTATTTTATTTTTTGGCAAAGGAAATGTAACTTCATCTGATATAGCAACTTACACTCATCTGGCCCGTTCTTAAATACATTATGGTTTTGAAGAGTTATCAGTATCTTCCTAATAATCATAAATTCATAGTCTCTGAACTGATAAGCGGAAACATATTCTAAATCATAATTTTTGTTCTGAAAATCATTTCGAAAACAGATATCAAGAATATCTTTCTTGATGATTTCAAGCTTTAAACCCTCATAAACACTCCCATGAGTACATGCACTCATACTTTATAGTAAAAACGATGAACGAGTTCCTAATGGATTTACAGAAGCACCTTTTCAGTTACAGATGAACTTTTAGAGCTTACTCAAGAATCATTTGACAAATGCTTCCAGAAGAAGCGCTTCCAAGTGAGTATGCATGAAATACTTGAGTTCTTAACGAAGTTTCTAGACAATATATATCTTCCCTAAGTATAAGACATATGGTAATGCTTCTCCACATTGTGAAACGTTGAGCATTTCAAACATTAAGTGAGATATAGTATCATATATACCTGAAGTGAGATTTTTCAGACATTCATAGTTTCTGGTTATGTCAATCCATGATTTTCCCCATTTCTTTGATATGCAATTTATACTATGTTATCTCTGTTTGTCATTATAGAGTTGTGATTTACAAACCTGGACTTGATTTTGTAGACCCTTGATATGTTGCACAGCCAAGTCCAACATGTCTGCATAGCTTGTTTGCTGCAATAATAATTGAAAAGATTATAAGATATGGTTCATCTTCAGGAATCATCAAAGGTTAGTTAAATGTTCAGCATAGTTATCTCCATATGGACACTAAAGCTGAAATGTACTAGCATAGTAGCATTGGCTCCAAAATGTAGTGCCACAATGCATGCAATATAATACTGTTACATGTGCATCAATTGCAAAACCAAATGTTGCACAGAAAGCAACCCCATTGGGATACTACCCGATTGAAGTATATACAAAGCAAAGCTTGTATCTCATGTCAGAATGTATCTTTACATAATTATTCAACCATTTTATGCAAACTCTAAATATGAGTCAAGAATCTGCAGATCAACAAAATCACAACTTGATTTCTCGCCTTCGAATATGAAATTGATAACAGAGATCTTGTTGCGATCAGTAGTGTACATGCAAGAGTAGTGAGTGGTGATCTGTGAAGTTAATACCACCTAACACTTTCGACCAAAAAAACAATAATCCCGAAATCAAGTATGGCAAATTGGCAATACTCATCCATAACGCATGAAGATATACAATGGGCCAAGTGGGATTTTCATCTGAACAATACTGAAAAGCTGAATTTGTATCATGAACTTACAAATTTGTTTCATTCAAATTTGGTATAGACTGTTATAAAATACCAAAGAAGACTGTCTGGACCATTCCAATGCATCTTATATACTTGCAACAAAAAGCACATGAAAATATGAAAATGCTTGTAACATGAAAAAGCAGGAAACCACATATATATCAAGACAATATATATGTTCCTGTAATTAACATTCAGCATCCAGATCTAAGAGATTCATCGTTATTACCTTATCCATGTTAGGGACAAGGTCTTGCAGTTTCTTTAACTTCCCACTTATTCTAGTTCTTCTTTCCTGTGATACAAGCAAAAGATACAAGTCAGCTGTAGAGACTAAATAAACCCACACAACATACTAAAATGAAATTCCACCTCCAGGAATATAGGTGACATGACCAACTCGACATGCAAGACTTTAGTTAACACTGATAAGTGCATTCCAAGTATTATTTGGACAAAAATATTGACAGCTTCCCAAGTAATAATTGTGTAAATGATACATAGGAGTTGCACAAAGAGATATGGGTATGACTCCTAGGTTTCTCTCTAATACAGAATATAAAACCATCTAATTGATCCCTTGTTCCACCGACACTAAGACTTTGCCTCCTTTTCTGTTTAATCTTAAGAATGCTAACACCAAAGACTGGAATGTTGAACCCATCCGATCTCTATAAAATTCAGCAATATTGAGTGCTCTGGAAAGATAGCATTGCTGGAATCATCCAAAAACCAAGAAGAATAGGAGAGGAGACCCAGATTCTTTATATTATTATGAACAGCTTAACATGTGGGACTATATTCTCCGACAATAAGAGCCAATGTCTCATCTACAGTATTTCTCTGATACATTTGTTGTTCTAAGATGGTTCCTTCAAAGACTGGTTTTCCAGTATACCAAATCACTCTTGTAAAAGGCCATATTCTGTTTGCAACATTACATCTAAGGTTTCATACATTACCCAAATAGTATAGCTGGATAAATATGACATATAATATCGGTGCCAACTGGATCACCCATTCAAAACCTGAATTTTTAGTAATACACATTAGTACTTTCAGTAGGTTGTGGCACTTTCCTTGTACTTCATTAACTTATCATCAGTTTCCTAATTCAAACTATTAAGAGAAACGTTACTTTGGGCATAAGTTTTTATTTCCATTTTTACTTTTATTGTTTTGATAAATGGGGTGTCATTCCATTAATGTGGAGAGTTAAAATTACACAGTTAATACACTAATAATGACCAGATGAAAGAAAAAAGAAACTTGAGTCTCATGCAACTGGACTCTTTTCAAGTACCACTAGTAAGGTCAGTTTTAGAACACAAGACTTGGTTAAAGAAATCATCAATCCTTTATAACTTCTGCTGGCAGTGATGCTTCGCATGTTCCCCTCAGTACTTTTAGATAAAAACTTATCATTTTTCGATCCAATACCATTTATTGACAGCCTCAAAGCCTCTCCCTTGCTATTGTAAGTTGAAGAAGGGTCTTACTTCTGGCTTAGCACAAAACCAAAACAGAACCTCAAAAATCAAAAACTCGCAGACCTTGGCTGAGAGTAGAAAAAGATACCAACTTAACCCTCTGACTAGTCTTCAACCTATTTCTGATGGAAAGCATCGAAGAAACATACCATATTTCACCTAGCATACAGTTAACCATCGAGTCTCCAAAACAGAAAAAATGGAGGTTTTGCATTCCTCAATGTCCCATGCCAATTCCCGTTCACATTCCCTAGTTTCAACTTCATAATAAAGGAGACTGACAAGTATGCCTCTATATTTAAGCTTCCAGATGGTGGTGGCCTGATAATATTTCCACTTACAACTTTCCAGCATTTCCAATCACTAAAATGGGTATTTCAGAGTCCATATTTTTCTAATTCTAACAATCTCATCCAAAGAATGGGTGTGAAAGTCGTACAATCCGATTCTGCAATACATAGGTAGCGTAATTGTAAGTGGAACTTCCAAGATCAAGCATCAATTGAGTCCAATCTCCAATGAGTACTTCCGAGTTCAGACTTGTTTCAGGATTTCATCAATATCCTTCATTGGTTCAAATATTATGAGCAAATAGATTATCTTTTCTTATCTAAAAACATTGGTTCAGGTAGCAATTCCTCTCACCTACTATGAACTTTAAACAACAAAATTACAAGAAAAAAAAATAACTGACAAGAAAATAGGTTCATATTGATTAATGCCCAGCGACCCAAACAAAAAGAGTAATTCAGTAAGACTTTGCAAAATGGATCAAGAATTGATTTTTTAGAAAAAGTCTAAACTATCAATGCTATAAATTAAAGTAGCAAATAGCTTTTGAGTTCTGTTCAATGACAGAGACTTGGATTCTACAATTTGTTTAATGCCTAACCAAGGTCTCTCCATCTTCTAAAGCAGACAACTTCCTATACCCATTTATGTTTCGGGATTATCAACACAGTACTTTGTGATACTGGAAGAAGACATGATAACCCAAAACAGCCTACCTCAACAGGAGATCAATGTGGAGATTCAAATGTAAGAAAAATTGCACTTCAGCACGTTCATGACTACTGAAGTACTGATGCTATCCTTCCATTTCTAAAAAATGATCCTGCTCACAGAATATTACTAAAGACACATGCAAATAAATGGACATATTCATTATTTTGTGTTATGCATGTTGTGAATAATCATATTATCTCTTTAATGTTACTAACCCTCTCAGCAATGCTTCTGGGATGAGTTGCACAGCCACGCTTAGCACGGATTTTGCAAGGAACTGAATCTTCAGGGATGTGTAGTAGTTTCTCCACTGTTGCCATTTCTAAACTTGTCTGGGGCAGGCTAAACTGAAATAAACAATGAATCAAAGTGTTTAATAAAGGAATTGTCCAGAGGAGTTATATTAATGTAAATTATCAAGGCGACCAACGTACTTATCAACAGAATTCGATATAAACTACAAGAGGGTCTCATTATAATATTTTGACAGTTGATTTCCATATGATATCTTAAAGAAAACTCCATACAAGTAGTGATTTTCTTTTAAAAGATATGTTTGCCATCAAACAGCCACCTCCCACCTAACTACCTATTTAAGCAACTGTGAGCTTCTTCTTTTTAAGTTACAGAATACTAGTAATTTATGTGAAAAATCAAAACAGTATGGATCATTCCACACTACTGTAATTTCTTTATGGACTTCAAAATGACGTAAATGATTCCACAATAGAATGCCAATAAACAACATCAGGGATGATCAGAGCCAACGTCTCATTATTTGAAAGTGAAGAGCAGTTAAGAGTTTATGAAAACAAAGTTTGAACGTTACAGCCACATTTTAGGGTTCAATTATATGATGTTATGCTTTAACGTGATAAAGAATATCTCATATCAATTCAACTTTTCAGAAAGAATCACACAGGATTTGAAAGTGCATGATTGAAATGTAATGGAAACAGTATCATGTTTCTCTACTATTTATTATTTTTATAATAAGTTGGAAAAACAGTAGCACCGTTGCTTATATCTGTATATAAAATGGAAGATGGACATGAGTACTTAAGTTAAATTTTGATGCAAGTTTTTCATTAGTCTAATTGATGCAGATAAAAAGGACCTAAAACAAATACTCAGACGCAAGTTTTTCACTAGTCTAATTGATGCACATAGAAAGGACCTAAAACAAATACTTAAATGCAAATTACCTGAGATTCTAAGGTATTGAGGCAGTTAAATATGTCACCGTCCATATTTTTAGCTCGTTTACTTGGTGGAGCAGAAAAGACAATAGAATTCGTATTATCCCAGGAGTCCATCCCAAAGCTAGTAGCGGGATAAGAATGCATGACACTATGTTGGCCACTGGTAGAGCTAACACCTTCGACAGCATTTTCACTATCTTCAGAGATTTGAGAAAGAGAATCTTGCCTAGTGAAGCTCAACTGGGACTTCAACCTTGTTACTCCATGGCCACCATTAGGCCCACCTTGTGAGCTATAGCTTCCACTTCCCCGTGTAACTGAAAATCCTCCTAATGACATGGTCAAAAATGAATGACAATCCTTAAACCCACTTTCATTATCAACAATGACCATCAAGTTATAACTATGCCAAATCTGTTGACAGTAATATCCATAACATGTTAAATCCTAAAATATCACACTTAAACAGCATATCCACCTTTCAAAAAAAAACAGCATATCCACTTCACAACGCTTAAATAGACTTAATTTTGATTGTCCAGAAAGAAACAATTTTTTTTTTTGAATACATCAACAAACTCAAATTACAACAACTTGTCTTTCGTGAGTCGAACTCACAACCTCTCACTTACAAATGGGAGACTAATGCCACTGGACCAGATGATACTAGGCTAGAAAGAAAAAAACTTAGCATAAATTCTTCTTCTTTCTTTTTTGCTTGAATTTTTTCATATTTCTTGTGCTTGAAATTAAAAATACATAAATGCCCAGAGATTAAACGACATTATAATTGGTCAAAACAAAAATAAATTATAGAAAAATCATAAATTTCCAAGTACATTGTATAACACTCACATTTAAGAGAATATCAAATGCGCCCAAACAAGAAAAAGAGGTCTTGCTTCAACGTGACATTTTCCTTCTTCTTTTTTTTTTTTTTGAATAACAACGTGACATATCGTAAGCCCTCATGGAATAAATATTAGGCCACTATATGTAAAATATGTACACACACACATATATATATATATATGAACGTATAATAATAAAAATGACACCTACCCAACCCATGCTTACACGTGATTCATAAGTTGGACCTGGTTCACGAGAACTCACCTCTCTCTCTTGCTTTTTTTTTTTCTTTGGATGAACTCTTTCTTTCTTGTTAACCATGAAAGTTCATAAGGAAATGCTATTTTCGTAATAACAACGAACTACAATGGACATTACAGTCAGCTCAAGTTTACGGTCAAAGTTATTCCCCCCTACCCAGTGGCCATAAGCATGAAACCGACAGTTAAAATCCCACTAGTGCCCCTACCCACAACTGGCAACACCCTCATTCACCAAGGACATAACAGTAATAGAACAAACAAAAAATCCAAAGTGGGAAAAAGACGTACCATTGTTATCAGTGAGGTGGCTCAGGAGGCCAGCTGGAGAGCTTCTCTGGCGAACCAGAGCCGAGGAAGAACACGAGGTAGAAGAAGAAGATCCCATCGCGGCCGCCATCTCGCCCAAACCGTACGATCTGGGCAGCGGCTTCGTGGCCTCCTTGTTAGCGTTGGATGGGTTGACTTTGAAGGTTGACTCGGAGGTGAGGGAGGAGGAGTCGCCATCTGCGCCGCCACCGGAGAAGTATCGGCCGACGAAGGAAGCAGGTCGGAGGGCGGAGAATTCACGCTCGGCGACTGCTCCAATGACGGAATCGACGGCGGAGGTGAGGAGGGAGCCCGGAGCGGAGCCGTAGCGGGTGATGCCGGTTGTTGGGCTTGGGCCCATGGGCTTTTGGGACGAGGATGATGAGGATGAAGGGTACATGAGTACGAGTATGAGCAGCAGAAAAGCAGAAGCTTCTTCTGGTTTTGTGGCGTTAAGGACAGAAAGAAGAGTGAAAAGTGAAGTTCGTTTTGGAAAGGGTGAGGCTTTGCTTAATGGGGCAAATTCCAAGAAAGATAGTTTACATCACCTGCAGGTGACGGTAGCCTTTATAACATCACCTTGCGAATCTTAGAAGAGAGTCGAGGTGTGTTTACTGAGTTGGCGCACGTGTTGCTTCGGTGGTTCGGTTCCTTGGTTCTTTCCAAAGCAAATTTTTCGTTCATAAATTTAGGAAGTTTTGTGTTTTTTAAGCACACTTTGCAGAAAATTTTCATTCATAAATTTGTCAGTAGTCTTCTCAAATTATTTTTCAGTTACTTTAACTAAAATTTAACTAAAAAATAGCTAACATTATCAAATGTACTCTAAGGCCACGTTTGGTTCGCGGAAAGAAATCATCAGAAAATAATAAAAAAATTGTTCTTTTGCTGCGTTTGGGATGCAAAAGGAAAGGAAATCGTTTCCTCAAAGAAGGGAAAATAAAGGGAAAGTGGTTCCTTCTAAATCTCAAAGGGATCACTTTTCCCTCTTTTTTCCTTGCATTTATTACTCACAATTTTAAATTATTATATTACTTTATTTACATCAGAATGGAAAGTTGTCAGGAAAATTCATTTCCCTTCCCATGGGAAATACAAAAGAATTATTTCCTTTCCGTGAACCCAACAAGGCCTTAGTGAAAATTTAATAGTTAAGTAATTAACTCATATCTACCTCTCGGACGTACGACCTAATGGATATTTTAGGAAATGAGAATAAATTCGATGAAATATTATGTGGTAGGGATAGGATCGTACCCTACGAATACTTATGTCCAAATTATGGTTCTTGTCATGGAGAACTGCTAGTAATATACTAGAAGGTGATAGTCAAGTCCTGAAATTGGTTTAAGACATCAAGTAGTCAGTCTTGGACTAAGCATAGAGGGACACAAGGTGGAGATGAAGGAGCTCATCTCATAGAGCACATTCATTGAATATTGACCGACCTCAGACTTTATGACTTAATGAATGAAATTTTTTCTGCAGTTAAGGATGCAACTAGTTTTTAAACGTACGACATCATTGGTTGTTTTGCATTCATGTTATTATCATGAATTTCATTTTTCATCACAATCACAATTAGCACCTATATTTTTTAATTTCATCTAAAGTGGTATCAGGCCAACTTCGGTCAGCCAAAAATAGAGTGCGAGAGCGTGCGAGTTACTATTTGAGCTATATTGTTCAAGTTGCCTAGCCGTCTGTAAATTCTTGTATACATCGACGGTGCAAGTGACTTAACACTTATAAGATAATCTTAACACTTGATATTTATAATCAACATTTTTTTTAATAATAAGAAAGTGTATTTGATGTAATCCAACCATTCATGCATTCATGTTGATACAAGTATTGTCGGTACTCTGAATTCTCCCCTTAGTCATCACCTGAAGTTGTCATATCAGTGAAATATGATGAAACGGTTAGCAAAGAAATAATACAAACAAAAGCCAAAAAATATGCACCTCACCAATCCCATTTTGCACGTACCTTCATCTCCTCTTTCAGCAACCAAAAGTCTATGTCCTTTGTCTTCAAGGAATCCATACGACATTGAAATCTCAAACCCACATTTATCCAAAAAAAAAAATACGAATGCTAGAAAGTTGACAAAAATAGTAAAGAGCCTTCTCCCCTGATAGGGATGACAAAAATCCCTAGCGGAGTGAAGCTCCACTGGATACCCACCCCTAATGAGGGGAGAATTCAGAGACAAATGGGAAATGGGAATAGGGATCCCCAATCCTTGCTATTTAAGATTGGAGATGGGGCGGGGATGGTATTGTGATCTCTCCCCAAACCCACCCCAATAATATATATATATATATATATATATATTTAATTTATTTTTTATAATATAAATCACAAATATATACATTTACAACTTTACTTTAATGGCTACACTTTTAATTTAATTTTGTTTTGACCTTTGCACTCACTGAATTATGATTTATGAATTTAATCATTTGTAAATTTATTTATTGTAGATTTTGATTTAATAAAAGGCAATATGAGAAAAAATTATTTTTTTTACTAAATTTTTATTAGGGATTTGAGGCGGGTTTGGAAGCTTAGTCCCCAATGAGGATAGGGACGGGAACGGGGGTAAAGAATGACCTTGAAGATAGAGATCGATGGTATCGTGATCTCCATCCCCAACCCGTCCCATTACCATCTCTATCCCCTGCCACCTTCCACCGGCGAATCGAATTAGCCGACATCCTGAGCTGAACTTGACTGGCAGTGGAGTAGCATAGGGCACCCCACGTGTCGGTTGATAATTGGGTAACAACAAGAAGTAATTAGTATGATTTATTTATCAATAAAAGGGGGTCATTATCAATATTAATAAATTTCAGAGATGTGATGGACCTTTAGCTTAAGCCAAAGCTGGGTAAGATTCGGTGTATGTGTAACTAGTCCAAGGGGACCAGCCACGTTGAGAAGGACCCACCAGCCACACAACTCACAAGACAAAAGGACTATGCTTACATGTTTGTCACCTTGTTAGTGCTAATGTGCGATGACTGTATACTTTCAAATCAAGTAAAATTACAAAAATCAGCACATTATTAGTGTTTATAATTTCTGAAATGGCATTTTTTCTATATGAAATGTTCGACTAGTTCTTGTTTAACAAAAGATCCTCATTTTCTTCGTGATCTTGTGGCTTTGCTTTGTGTGTAGTAGGTCCTAGATTTGATTGAATTAGTATATCCATCAAATCTTTTGATTATGACTAAACTTCACAAAATATTTTATTTATAGCTTTCCAGTATTGCTTGATCTGTGAAAAGAAAGTGGTAACACTCTACGAAAGATGATAATGAAATTGTGTTCTCAAAAGCAACAAGTGATGGCATTGTTGTTGCGAAATGCTACTAATTACCTAGATTCAGATTCACATGTCATCAAGTTTTTGTTCATATTATGTTGTATTGGTTCATTGCGACATATGTGTATTATGTAACAAATGATGACACTAAATCGTCACGTACTAACTAATACTAAATTATAATTGTTACGTTCCGAACCTAGAATTTTCAATTTTCTAATTAATTTGACGGTAAATGTCAGTTACTTTTAATTTTTACTCCGTTATACGATTTTAGTGGCCCTAAAATTTGACTTTTTGTTCGGGTCAGAATTTAAGAAAATGTTCTTCATGAAAGTCGTAGAGGATGTTAAACCGAGAACGTGCATATGTGGTTCGTAAAAATCGGAGCTAGTATGAGAAAGTTATAAGCGAAAAACTAAATTTACTATTCCTGGTCATTGTTCATAGTAAGTTTCTTTAAATAGTTGAGTTACTGTGGTAAGTTTCCAAATTTGAAAACTTACCCTGCTTCTTCTCTCTCTTCTCCCCCGATTCTTCCTCCTCCGAATTTCTTCGTTTCCGGCCACCCTACGACGAAACCCAGACACCCCTAGGCTTGCCTCTTCCTCCTCGTCATGCCCATGGTCGTATTTCATGGTGTCTCGACCGGAGGAGCTCGGAATTGAACCAAGAAGATCACTGTAGCAGTTTTGATTTTTTGACGATTTCCGACGATTCCGGCCGTCACCGGCCGCCAAACCGGCGTCGAAGGTTCGGTTTTCATCACTGATCATTTTCCCTATGGCCTTGTATCACGATTTGTTGTGTAGAAGCCGAATTGACGAGATGAAATTCTAGGGTTCTTGGAAATTTCTGGGTTTATGTTCATCAATTGATTTCGGCTGTTTTTAATTGTTATTAGGATGTGTTGTAGTTGAATGAAATGACCAGTGGGTAGAATTGATGTTGTACATGAAATTTGGTGGCCATAGGAGGAGGTTGATTCCGGTGAGTAACCGCCACTCGCCGCCACTGTGGGCGGCGCGTGAGGTGGTGTAGGGCAGGTTTCCAACTGCCGTAATTTAGCTATTTAATCATTGGCACAATGTAGTTTCCATATTGGTAACCTCGAGTTAATTTCGTGAAGTGTATATATGGTTTTCGTTATGGTGTGAAATTCGTTAATTATTTACGGATAATCCGTGTATCGGAATTCCTTAATCGGAAGCTCAAAGTAAAGAAACGAAGTTAGAAAAGTGAATTTGGAGATTTTTAAGTAATTAAGAACAAATTAGGATATGGTTGTGTTTTTGGTGAATTTAATTTTTTATCCGTCCTGTAATTATCGGTTTACGAACGTTACATTGTACAGGACGTGAGGAGGATTCTCACGAGGAGGGTTCGGATCGACGGCAAGCTTAGCCGTATACTGTGAGTGGACTTTTGATTTTAATTCATGCATGCAATTAAATTTTCTAAGTTACGAAATTATTTAAATTATCTTTTATTTAATGAGCATATTATCCGATTTTTAATTGTGGAATTATTTATCGTTCGAATTGCTGATTAGAAGTTGTTATGTTCCATTTTAAATTTGTTATCTGAAATAATCTTCGACGAGATTATTTCCGGAAATGAAAGTATTATTATTTATTAGTAGATTTGAGTTTTCCGAGGAATCTTCGGAAATGGGAGATTTCTTTGAGATTATGAACTTACTTTATTTTCGTATATTGGTTTATGATTTCGAGTTATGTTGGCGTGCGGGGTCACGTCGTTGGACTAAATTCCTTTCTTGTGAGACTTCGAGGAAGTCTTACTAATTCTCGATTTTCATATGGTTTTTACCCACCATACCTGGGTCGATATATTTTATTGCTAGCTAGCCTATTAGTACTCCTCCCTACTTACTTTGTGTTTGTGGGTGAGTAGAGCTGAGCATGGGATGCTCTTGAGTGTGGGACACTCCGACCCGAGCCTTAGCGGCTCACTTTATTTTATTGTATGGTGATGATGTCTTTCCCAATACTTTTTAAATTATTTATTTATTTATTCGTTCGACTAACGGGGCCAGTCGAACTTCCTTCAAACCAGCGGGGCTGGCTTAGTCATGAGAGTGATTTGCAATTATTAGTTCCCTATTGCATGCATAAGAACGTTCTAAACAATAAACGCGGAAAAGTAAGAAACATTTCTTTCTTAATTAAATATTTTTGTCCACTCACACTAACGTTTTATTGCTTACTTTCCCCTGGGCTTTTCGGTTTCCTTTGCCCAATTCGCAGTGTTGTTGTTCGGCGTAGGATCGAGGCTTAGCACCAGTCCTGCCACTTGTCTTTCGTAGGTTAATATTAACCTACCTCATGTAATATATTTGATTTTATCGTAGATCGCTCTGATAACCTTGAGAGGCTTAGTATTATTGTGTATTAATTTCGTTGTCGGAGATGTGTTTTATTTATGGAGTTGAAGATTAGAACCCCCAGGTTGTATTGTATAAATTTTACTGCCTTTACACTTGGTTTCTTTTAGCTTGGTAATTTGTGGTGGTTGTGAAATGTAGGATGACTTCATTTTGTTGGATCTTGGATTTAGAAGCATTTACTTTCGTTGTTTTAACAGGTTGGGTTGTCCACTTTTAAGGGAAGTTCTGTCGAATTTTTCCTAAAAGTGGACCCCACAAAATCCATCTTGGGAATTAGAGAAAATTTTCGGGATGGGTTCTGACAATAACTATGATACAAAAATTCACAGTTATCTTATAGCGTAGTGGTATTCAACTATGACTTTTAGTAAGGGGAAATTGACAATCCTTTTTGACAAACCACAGCCCTTCCATGCACATGTCTATTGAACTCTCTCTACCTTTCCCTCAACTCTTTTGTCTAAAGGGTTCAAGTAAATTATGCTCAAAATATATAGTACAAAAAAAATTATGTTCATGAAAGTACAATATATCATCATCATCATCATCATCATCATCATCATTATTAAAATTTTAGATCTCAAGTACGTGATAATAACATCTATCTCATGGTAAGTATAAGAGCAATTCCAACAGCTTCTTCATATTTTGATTTTTTTCTATTTTAGGGGAAAATGAATTACTTTTACTCCAACACATTCCCTATAGCTATTCCCATTTTAAGGATAGTGAGAAAAGAGAAAACCAAATTCTCTAAATTTAAAGCAATCTCTAAAATTTTAAGGAAGAATTATGGAAATTTTAGAGATTTATATAAGATAGAAAATTTGTTGGAGTTGGAGAAGAAAAAGAGGCTAAAGCTTTAATTTTTGCTTCCCTATAATACAGAAATTATAGGGAAACTGTTAGAGTTACTCTAACTGAAATATTATACCTTGTACCTCTCTATCTCCAATTGATTTTCTTGGTTTTGATATCATATGATCATGTAAGTTTCTTTTTTAGTTTGGGTTGTAATCAAATAACTCATTGCATACAAATTCTTATTTGTGCCCAATTTCACCAGAGAGAGAGAGAGATCAATTTCAATTTGGTGGAATGGATCAGACTACAGAATGATTGGAATAAGAAACAATTTACAAAAAGGGTAATTTAGGAATACAAAAACAACAAGAGAAAATTAAGTGTACAAAATTTGAATAGAAGCGTAGAATGTGAAAATACTAGGACGAAACGTGTTTTTCTGGGTATCAGGAATTGATAGGTATGTTGCAATCCTCACTGGGCAGAAACCAAAAATAACACAGAACACACAACTTTTGGTTACGCAGTGAAAACCTCAAACTTGAGATTAAAAACATTGAGTGGGGGGGGGGGGGGGGGGGGGGGTGGTCTTACTCTTGAGAACCCAAAATAAAATCAATTCACTAATGAGAAGGATATGTTTCTTTACAAACACAATGAACACTAGCTCGGCTACAATCACTAGACTTAACTAATGAGGTGTTTATCTTGAATCTTGATCACCTTCTTGACTTCAACGATCTGCAACTATCGCTCACCTTGCATCAACACCTTCATTACTGGTCTCGAGAGAAACAATGCATGTGTATGAATGATTAATGAACCACTTTTACAAGGAACAAGCAAGGTTTTCTATGCGTCTCTTGCTAAGCAAAACGAGATGCTTATTTGATGCGTATAAGTCCCTTTATATTGAGCGCACTTATATTCCAATTTCTTCAGCGAGAAAACAAATCCTCAATTAACCACGACTTCTACCCTAATTAGACTCCTAAAAGGAAAGGTCTTTTAATAAAAGATATCCAATTTAAACAAAACAAATCCTAAATCAATTTTAGATTTTGACACATCCTAAATTAATTTGGATTTCAACGATGCAACGTACGCAACTTACAGAAAATATCTTTGCATGATAAAGATTAAGAAAATAGAAAGATACTTTCCTAGCGTAACCTTCCTACAAACTCGGTGCATATGCTGACTCATGAGATGCAATTATCTTTACGGTTTCTCCGAGACCAGTTTGTAGGCTTCTTTAATGTTTTGTATGGGAATGCCAACGCACCAAGTACAAATCTTGTACCTACAAAATGTAGAAGGATGAGTGATTTCTAATGAATGTACCCCTCGATTACAAAAAGCATACAACCATTATAAGTTAATTCATTTTAGTATCCTTTAATGAAGGCATTTCGAACGTTGATATTTTCAAAAAAAAAAAAAATTGTAAACATACGAGCCATTCTTAAAATTCTAATTAGTAACATGCTCATTATGCAGTTTTCTCTTCTAATTAAGGGTGAAGGTAGAGGAAATATGAGGCATCATTGTAACAGCCCTAAGTCTCATCCCAAAAATACTGACTAAAATTAATTTTGGACTTCTAAGCTTTCAACAAATGGGGGAGGATTCAGTGTATCGAGGTGCACTTGCACTAACATAAATAGATGATTAGATTATATTAAATATATTTTTTGGTTTAAAAAAAAATTTTGATTATAAATATCAAAAGTTGACATCATCTTATAAGTGTTTAATTATTTACATCGACGGTACATAGAAGAATTTTCTTTAATATATTCTTCTTTACACATTACCAATGTGCAATGTTGACGAGATATAAGCTCTTTACAAATACCCTCCTTGAGACCTTGGATTCCTTGTATAAAGGAAGTGACTCTTATTAAAACAGTCCTTTCTTAAATACTCATTCAAAAGTGCTATTGGCAGGCACTTTTGCATTTCTAGGCCCTTGATAAATAATGTGGTTCTTCACAATGCGTTATGAATGTGGGTATTACAATCAAATGGGTGAGCTCTACACTTTAACGTACGTAATTATTAATTTACTTAAAAAAAAAAGAGAGAAAAAAAACCGTTGGGATTGGTCTCTAACTTTTATAATTTTTGCCAATTTTCAGTTGCTATGCATCATGTTTAAATGATTTCATGCTATTTGTCGTTACGCCACCTCACATGCATAACACCTGAGTGTGTTGATTCATTAATTAGCTTAAAATATGAATCCAAAAATCAACTTAAGGCAAGTTTTACCAACTAAATTCTTTTTCTCGTGCTCATCTAGTCTAGGTAGTTACATTATCTCTCTGTTTTTTCAGATATCATATTGTCTCTCAGTTACAAGTGAGAAATTCTGAATACAAAATAACATGTTGTGTACTAAATAAACAGTTATTTTGCTTTTTCAATTTTATTCCGGTGTTAATTTTAAGAGGTAAGAAAAAGACAAGAATACTCTAACGTCAGGTGAGCTTAACGACAAAATTGGAAATGATGGAAAATCAACAAAAAAATAGAATAGTTAAGTCACAGTTAGATGAACTATTTTGGTCAGATAAGGCATATAAGCAATTGTGTGAAGTTAGGGAGTAAATTGACAGCAATCTAAATTTGTGTTTAAGAATTTCTTGTAAGCTCTCTCACACCAAAGAAAAAAAAAAAAATCTCTCTAGGGTTTTAGAAAACGCAGCCCATGGGTAGGCAGTTATGCACTTACCTCATCTCCGGTGGAGCAAACTTCCGGCACCTCCCTTGATATCGCAGCTGTCGAGTACAGACCAGGCCGTCTCTTCCTTTCTATCGTTTTTTCTCCAAGAAGTCGAGGTCCACGACCTATTTTAAGGCAGTGGCTCTCTCTCTCTCTCTCTCCCTCAGATTCTGATAAGGGGCCAGAGATCGTTTTTGGCTCCTCGCTCAAGTGGTTTGGTGGTTGCTGGTGAATAGATCAATGAGGGTTTGGGATCCAGGACCCCTGCAGGCGTCATGAAGATTAGGTCTAAGTATTAAGATCAAGCTTTGCTTTGAATTTTGTACTAGCAGAGACTCCGACAGGCTCGTGGTTGTATCAGGTTCGTCTTTAACCTGATCACTGACTAAGATCGGACTGGTGGCATTGTCTTTTTGAGATGGTGGCAGAAAGGAGCAATGGGATAGTTGCAGATCCTCCTAAGGTTGTTGTCCGTGAATCTTCCTGAGGAATTGACACTAGTGGCTTTCTCCTGACCAGGTCGTCTTGGTTTGAAAACCCTCATCACCAGCTGGCTAATGGTTCAAGCTGGAGTTGGAATGGTGGTGGCAGAACAGACAAGTATTTTACTGGACTGGCTGCTTGTATTCACCCTTTTTAGCTTGGGCTTCAATCTGTGTTTCAAATTTGGACTTGAGCCTTGTTGGGAGGATTAGGACAGTTACACTAGGGCTCTTAAAGGCTTGGATCCGAATTTGGGGCCCCGGTGGAGTTTATATAAAAATCTGGGATTCAAGACGATTTCCGTTTTGGTACCTAATTCATTATTTCTTTTGGGATCAATACCCATGAGAAATTGCATGGATTATTAATATGAGGTTGTCAGCGAATTTATTGAATGATTCTATGAAAAAATTTTATTGTTAGTTTCCTTTTTGTTTACTCTCCCTTCAGCGTCACTAAATTAATAAAGTGATATTGCGTTTAGCGGTGTCTTTTTCTAACTGCCCTATTAGACAGGTCATTGTGTAATATTGCTTTTTCTAAATTGAATAAAAATGGCCAATCTCCTTTTACTCAAAAAAAAAAAGGAAGTAAATTTACATCTAAGCCAAAAATTAATATATAAAAAGACGTTAAAATGACAAATATTAAATTTAGAGTCATTAGTTCAATTTAAAAAATAAAAAAATTAAAAAAAACGTCGTAGCCCACCTCACCCTTACATATGTTAGTGAGAATGAAATCCATGACCTTTACAATGCCAGTTAGTCATTATTTCATCATAACACTTAAATGATTTATGGAAAACCCCTTATTTACAAATTTAATTTAAGATACAAAATATATATAATACGGATAAGACATGCACTTTATTGCTATATAATAAATGATGAATTTCATTTTACCTCCTTGATCTTTACACGCTTAGTCATTTGTGCCTCTAGACTTTTAATTTCATCACGTGTGCCCTGTATTCACCAATTTCAACCAATGTTGTCTAACACTTGGCTTTTTTGCCAACTATATCGTGATGTTTTGAAATTATAGTCATATACAATATAATTTTGCATGTCACATAGTGAATCGTTATTATATAAGGGAGCCCATTAGAGCCATATTTTCAATTTACAACATACTTGACAAAAAAATGAATTATTGGACATGATTGATTAAATTGGAGAGCACATGGGTACATATAATAAAATTAAAAGTGCAGAGCCACAATTGATTTAACATGTAAATATTAAGGAGGTAAAATGAAATTAGCTCTATAATAAAACTAAGGGAGAGAATCTAAAGAGGACCTTTAATATAAGGACTTCATGAAGACTTTTTAATCAACAGTTGTGACTCGTGAGACCAACTTTTTTATCTCATTTTGGCAAATTAACCATTAGATGTTTATGTATATATGAGTAGATCACTTCTGAAAATTTGCTTCTAAATTACTAATCGTTAAGGTACCAAAGTGAATTAAACTAATGGACAAACCAAATTTGTCAAACCTGAATCTTTCATGTTCAAAATGATAAATTACAACTATGAATGTCTTAGCAATTTACAATTTGGCTGAAAAAATTGTATAAACGATCTACACATGAATATCTAAACATCTGACGGTTGATATGTCGAAATGTGATTCAAAAGTGTGTCTCACAACTGTTGATTAGAAAATCCTCATTAGAGCTCTACCCATAAAACTAAAGCTTTATTAAAATTGGTTGCAATAAATTTTATTTTCGAGTTTTCGACCTGTTATTTTGGCTATTTTTTGCACAATACACCCACCATCTCCTTTTTATTCTCTTTGTTTCCATCTCAAACATAGGTTCATCATTTTTATTCTCTATAGATTTTAGTCTCCAATAAAAGTATGTCTTGTTCAATTTTTGGGTTCACTTTGATTTCTGGGCTTGAACGTATGGATGAGTATGTCTTGTCTGTATACGTGATGTTTTGAGTCTATGCAACATTTAGACCAGTTGCATTATTTTAAATTTCTAGGTGACAGGTCTTGAGCTTAGTTTATGTGGCTCACTTAATTGTCATTCATTCCTAATCAAGAGTATCTTTTTATGTGCTGAGGCCTTTCGGCCTGAATTACTCAATCGATTACTGATGGAAGCATGGTTGGCTTGAAGATGTGTCCGCAATCTCCCACACTTCATCATTTATTCTTCGCCGATGACAGTTTCCTGTTTGGTTCGGCTACTTCTACAGAATGCTTGCAGGTGAGAAACATGTTAAAGTGTTATGAGCTGGCCTCGGGGCGGAAGATAAATTTTCAGAAAAGCAGCGTTGTTTTTAGCAGAAATGTGCCAGAAGCTATTGAACAGGGGCTTGCTACAATATTGGAAGTCAAGTGTGTGGAGGGGCATGATAGGTACTTGGGCCTCCCACTTAGAGTGGGTAAATCAAAAACAGACATCTTTGCATATATAAAGGAGAAGCTTACAAAGAAGTTGGTAGCTTGGAAGTCAAAGATACTGAGCTCTGCAGGTAAAGAAATACTTATCAAAGCTGTAGCGCAAACCATGCCGTTATATGCTATGAATTGTTACTTATTACCGAAGAGCCTGTGTGATGACATTCATCAGTTATGCGCTTCATTCTTTTGGGGTGATACGGAGGAGAAGAAAAAGATCCATTGGCGTAGTTGGGAAAAATTATGTCTCACTAAACAAGTTTTAAGAACATATATGCGTATAATCTAGCAGTGCTTGCAAAACAAGGTTGGAGACTTTTCTCAAATCCTAATTCGCTCATTGCTAAGTTGTACAAAGCTCGTTACTTTCCAAATTGCACCTTTTGGGAAGCTGATGTAGGGGAGTCCCCATCCTTCTCTTGGCGCAATATTTTGAGTGGACGACCTGTGTTAAAGGCTGGTGTGAAATGGAGAATAGGAGATGACACTATGGTGAATATTTGGAATGATCATTGGATACCCAACTCACAATCCTCAATTCATAGACCTGCTCACAGTGACTTTGAAGTCGTGGCAGATTTGATTAATTCTCATAGTAGAGAATGGATACCGAGTGTTGTTCAGTCTCTCTTCAACCGGGAGATTGCTGTGCACATCCTTTCCATCCCATTGAGTAGACGTCGAACCCAAGATAGGTTTTCTTGGAGCCCAAAGAAGCGAGGCAGATTCACTATAAAAACGGCCTATTGGGTTGCCAGGAATTCTGTTCTTGGTAGTGTACTTACTAGCACTTCAGAAGGTGACCCTTTTGGCACACTTTGGAAAGCTCGTGTACCAAGCAAGGTCCAAATCTACCTCTGGAGAGCTGCTTATGACCTATTACCAACTAGAGCGCAGTTGATGAAGAAGGGCTACACTGGTGATACAAGTTGTCTTTTTTGTACACACAGGTTAGAAACACTGCCCTTCTTTTTTGTCAATGTCCCATTGCTGTGGAGTTACTCTCTGCCTCTCCTCTTCATCTTTAAGATTCTTTGTTGCCCTCAAGTAATTTTAAGGAATGGCTACTCGAACGTGCACTACACGTTAAAGCTGATGCTTTTGAATGGTTAATGATGCGGGTATGGGCATTATGGAAAACTGGAATAGTTTGTTATGGGATAATGTTTCCCAGGCAGCACCGAGTATCATGCTTTCCTCGATTACCTGGTTGGAAGAATTTCATCAAGGTAGGGCTGCAAAATTCCAATGTCGGCTCTGCACCGAAGGGATGTAAACAGAGTTGGAAACCTGAAGTGGAACCGAGATGCAAACTGAAAGTGGATGAAGCTTTTCTACCTAGCATGACCCGAGGTGGTATAGGAAGAGTTCTTAGGAACGCTCAAGGGCAGTTCATGGCTACTTTTGCTCATTCTGTGCGATATGTGGGATCAGCAAAACAAACAGAGCTACTAGCCATTAGAGATGGTCTTGATTTAGCTAAGAATTTGAAGCTGCATAATGTCACCGTATAAAGTGACTGTTTAGAGGCAGTCCAAACCATTCTTAGTGAGGACCATGATCTTGATGAGAACAGTGCTCTTTTAGATGATATCACTGTCCTTATGAAGGGTATTCCAGGTGGGCAGATTAAGCATGCACCTCGTACTTGTAATACTGTTGCACACATGCTTGCTGCTGTTACTTTTGAGGCAGATCAACATGAGGCTTGGCTTTATCAGCCTCCTATGTTTCTACCTGATATACTTCAGACTTAACCTTTCAATAAAATATTCTGCACCTTTATTCAAAAAAAAAAAAGAGTATCTTTTCATTCTTGGCACTCAATCACAGAGTCTTAAGAGATATTTTATTTGATTGATTTGGTTACTCAAGTCTATTTTCTTTAGAGATAAAATCACATCATATTTATTGGAGATTCTTTTACAGAAATTTTTTTTCTAAATAGAAATCAATTAGGTCTATGAGAGTTTTAATTTCTAGCATCTTAACTAGAGTCTGCACAATACATATAGCCATATAGGCTGAGAATCACTTTTATTCGTGACATCTTGTGAAATAAAAAGTAAGCATCTAATTTGCTCGAAAGAGATTTTTCATTTGCATAAGAAAAATCATGAGCTTCTTGATTAGAGAGTCGTTGATTTATTTGTTTGATGCGTAAGTAAATTTGTCAGTCAAACAAACATATATGCATATCAAATCACCCACAGACAGGACCGGTCATGAATTTTGAGATGCTTAGTGTGAAAATTTAAGCGAAGGCTTACTAGTTATGAGCTTGAATGAACATATATTGAGAAAAATGTAGAAATTTTCATAATAAAAGAAGACAAGACCAAATAAGAGAGAAGAAATTTCCATACTAAAAGAAAGAAAAATAAAGAAAAGAAGTTTTGCAAAGAAAAGAAGCAAAAAAAAAAAAAAAAGAATAAAAAGCACTGAGAGTGGTGTTGCAGGAGGTCGAACAAGGGATCCAAACTAACTGTGCTGCAGCACAATTTGGTAATACTGGCTTGTTCTCTCTCTGTCCCCACACATACACACAGCGCTCACTTACAAGGCAAGGATTAAGAGACAAAATGATAATAGCCATCTGATTTTAAATGAATGGATCAAACGGATACAATAACAGAACCATTAAAAACTAATTTTCTTTGACCCATTATTCAATTCAGTCTCTTTGGTCACAGAGCCTCAGTCAACCAAAGACTCACACAGATTGAAATATCCATATATCCTCCTATATCTCTCTTTCAGGAGAGACCGATATATCATAGGGACAAAAATATTTTATCTCCCACCATTTATGCAAAATTTCTTCGATATCGTCAAATATCCTCGATATATAAGATATTTAGAATATATCCCGATAAAATGAAACAATATTTGTAAAGTTTGATGGACAAAAAATATATGTTATTCATAAAGAAACATACATTATGGAATATGGAGGTTATGGGGGTCTAAAATTTTAACAACGGTTTTTAGTCAGGATATGGCCTAATAAAGAGGTAAATTAACCTATTTGGGAAAAATACCTCGAAGTGAAACCTCTAAAGGCAGATTTGGGTGAAGCGAAATCCCTTGTAGGCGAATCCAGCTGATGAGAAATTCTCTCAAGGCGAATCTAAGTGAGAAGTAATTCCCTAAATGCAAATTTGTGTGAGAAGATATCTCCTCAAAGCGAATATGGGTGAGGAGAAATATTCTCAAAGTAAATCTGGATAAAAAGTATTCTCTTCGAGGGAAATCCAAGTGAGGAGTGGAATTCAAATGAGGGAAAATTTCCTCAAACAAATCTGGGTGAGTGGAATTCATGATGGAGCAATATCAGCAAAAGAAAACAATCTTGATGGATTCATGTTTCAAAAAGTAACTCACACACTTTATCTTTCTAAATTAGATTGACCTTAATTATATGAAGGTTTCAGATTAGGAGAATAGACAATTGGGTTATGATCAGCACAACAGTGTAAAAAAAAAAAAGGTGTAACTATATGAATCATTAGGTACTGTGTAGTATGTGACTTTGTCTAGTTTGTACTAGAACAACTAGTCATGATGCTCAAGGAAAGATTGTTTTTGGGTTTATGGGAGGAGGATTAGAGGTGCAATTGATGATCAAAGTACATCATCTGATGTTTCTTAAGTTGCCTTAAGTTTTGACTTTATCAGTTTAGGCACAGAGTACAGTGAGATCTCAAATGAATCTCGTGAAGGTAATAATCAATTTAGTTATGACGCTTATGGATATAATCAATATAGAGAAGTACATGATTAGTCATCCAGTTAGATTCATCGTTGTTATCCTCTTATAGGGGAAACAGTCGACAGCTCCAAAGAGATCAATAACTATCATGTTCATCACTATAATTCATATTATATGGGTCATATGTCTTGGTCTGATTATTGTACTTTCATAGAACAACGAGCGACTTTTTAACCACCTAGAGTCTCTTTTTAGATGTAAATGAAGTTGACATTCATAACTATTTATATATATATATATATATATATGTAAATTCAATAAATTGACTCTTTCAAAAAAGTATATTTTTTCATAACATCTTCGATATTTTCGATATCTCATTTTTTCAAAGTTCCGAGAGATATGTAAAAACTGATATTTTAATCCTTAGACTCACTCGCTCCTGAGTTTCTTCATCTTCTTCCTCCCTTCCCTTTGATATGAAATCCATCATATTCCATCTATTGCATTATTCGATCACTGATGTGAAGACAACGAACATCTTGAATACTTTCTCCACATGCAAAGTATAAATATGCATAAGTAACTCTCTTTGACTTTGATCAGTTTCTGCCTTCATTTGCAAAAATTCTCTCCGACTCTGATCAATCATCACCTTCACTTGTAGAAACTCTCAGTGATTTCTCTATTGATTCAAATTCCATTCATGATTCTGTTGCAAACGGTGATCGATCTTAGATGATATATGATGGATTCAGAAGACGGAGGAAGAAGATGAAGAAATCCAGGCGTGAATATTTGGTTGACTAAGACTCTGTGACCAAAAAGACAGGATTGGGTAATGAGTCAAAGAAAATTAGTTCTTAATGGTTCTGCTATTGTATCCATTTTATCCATTCATTTAAAATTGAATGGCTGTTATCATTTTATCCTGTTTTGTCCCTTAATTCTTGTTCCACAAGTGAGCAATCCTACACACACACACACACACACACACGTATGATCGGAGGCCTAATGCGACTACACCATCGGCATAGCTTCGGGCTAGCCCTGCTCATGTGGTCGGTTGGATGTCAATGATGTGTAAAGTGATTAAGAGCCGAAGTCAATGCTTGTCAATCCAAGATGATAAGTGAAAGCGCTTCAACAATGAAGAAGAAGAACAACAATGTGATTAGAAAACCTTCTAGAAAGAGTATAGTAAAAATAGTCGAGGTCAGAGCTATTTATTTTGGTTGTAAGACATATGTACTTGTTCATATTCATTGAGTAAGTTGCTTTTCACTTGGTCTTCGATAGTTAATATCCGCAATTGTTTACCTCACTTTGAGGATTTTACTGCATGAACAATTTATGAGATCTTTGGTTGTTGGTTGGTTTCAATCAAAACAAACTTGAATCTGATAACTTTTCATCGATGGGTAAAAAACTTTTAATAACTGGGATAGCTAGCTACTTTACAATCTTTGTTAGTTAAAGAATTTGAAAAATAAGTTTATTTTGTACGTCAAGCCTATTCACCTACTCGATCTCCCTCCAGAATAATTTGTATCCATCCGAGTATTTTCAAAACAAATATTCTTCTTCTAATATTGCATGCCTGCATTATTACAAGAATGCAATCACATGATGGATATTCATCAAATTGTATTTTTTCAATCCTCTATTCAGGTGTCATATGATGACACTCGACGGGTAATCAGCGTTGTTCGTTAAAAAGTAAAACAACTTTTCATGGACAAATCAGAGGAAGGAAAAGCATATGTCGATGAAACTCTCTGTTTGGAGCCCTGGTTTTGATGGTGTACGTGAAGTGCTAAATGAATGCAATGTTACTTAAACATGCGCCAAATCATATGCTTTGGACTCGAACATTATTTCTCCATTTGGCCCAGTATTATTGCCAAGCAGATCACAAATAGTTATGTGGCCCATTCGCCCTTTTGTTTCTCTCTCTCTCTCTCTCTCTCTCTCTCTCTCTCTCTCTCTCTCTCTCTCTCTCTCTCTCTCTCTCTCTCTCTCTCTCTTTTTGTTTTTTGCAAAGATACTACTGAGTCAGGAACATATTTCAATTTCAAGAAACTTAAAAAAAAAAAATTTGAAATATGTTCCTAAATTTTCATGTTACTGACTTGGAATAAAATTATTGTCGATCATCAATAATGCTTTAGAGTTATTCATAGTTTTTCAGTTATCGTTACTTGACACAATGATTGAAGGATTACAAGTCTAAAAAACGTAATTGTCGTAGTTTGATGGTTAGGTAGATGAAGAACTTGTAGGCTTGAATTTAAGGTCCGATTGTGTTCTATCATAGTTATTTGTTTCTTATATTTTATGTATAAAAATTTCCATATTCGATGCAATGGAGTCTAAGTTTGCGGTTACAATATTTTCTAACCATTCAAAGATTATCTTGTCTCACAAAAGGAAAATCATCACCTGTGAAACCTAGTTGATTGCCTTTTGCTGACCAGTTAAAGATCATCTTGTCTCAAAAAAGGAAAATCATCATTTGTGAAATCTAGCGGAATATCTTTTGAACTGTTTTTAGGTTTTTATTTTTTATTTTTTAAATTTTTTATTTTTTTTTATATAATGCCTACTTTATATTGTTCAGATGGACAAGCTGAAAAAATATTAGTGTTAAATATGAATACAGAATATATAAACTGATTTAGACGCCATCCAGACACATCAAAACAACATCTAATTACTTACTAAATGTTTCCATAACACCATATATACAGTGTGAGCAATGTATAAATAGTGTTTCCATCACTCGATCTGCACTCCTAAATTTTATCCATGATGCTAAAACTGGCAATTCAACCATATATAAACTATAAGCTAATTCAAAAAAACAAAAACAAAAAAAGCTATAGGCTGGAATAGGTTCCGTTAATGTTAGATAAGAGGTTCGATCTCCTTCATTGTAACAAGCTGATTAAGTTCTCTAACATTGCCCAACTCTATTTGAAACTGGGAATATTCTTTCGCATAAATGTTAAGTACAAAACAAAAACAATAATGCAATAATTGGTACAAGCTATTCAAGCACTTTACCTCACGTAAAGGCTACGAATATGAGTATTTTACCATTATATATATATATATATAAGAATCTAAGCCAGGCTTTCATAATCATTCATGATTTAAAACTTGGGTAAGTCATATTTAGCTGCGAGCTTGAGATGAATCTAATCGAGCAGACACGTAATGGCCAAAATATATACAGGAAATAGTTAAAGTTTCATGTGCAAAAAAATGAAGAAAGATGGATCATGTGTTTCTTGCCCTAGTTTCTCCTAGCTGTAGTGACAAGTCTTCACAAACCCAAAAGATAGTTAAGTTTACTCATAAACTAAGCTGCCCTAAAGATACTCTTCCAATAATTTTTGCTTTTGGTTTAGACTTTAGGAAGCAAATTAGCTTGACTCCGACATTTCATTAGAACTTTGATTGTAATAATAGTAATTGAATCTCTCAACCAATGCCAAGTTCCCAGCAGGGTCTTATTATAGTCATATAGCTACATTATGAATTTTATTGCCACGTGCAACTCTCCACCATGCAATATTATAACACTTGTTAGGCAAATCTATTACACTGGTAGGGTTTAGATCCATTACTAATTCTTAATTAACATTGATATTGTCTTGACTAAAGCACATAGGTCCACTACCAATAACTGCGGAAAGTACGAGTGATTTAATTCCAGCTAGGGAAAAACTTTTAGGTCGGTGAAATTATCTATTTTATGAAAAGGAGGTTAACTTCTGTCATCGGGAAAAAAAGGATGTTAACTTTGAGATCGTTGGTTTAGATGTTGATATCTAGCTAAACTTAACCATCCGCGGGTTTCGAATTCAAATCAAAGGAAGTACATCAGGAGTTGCCACAAGCCTAGCCTGACTTTCTTATTTTGTTTTTTTTTTTTCCTTTGGCTATGGTATGGAAAAAGCTAGCCAAGCTTGACTTTAGCTCCGCCACTGATTCTAATCCTCCTAAGGTTTTTTTAATACAAAACTACATCATATGAACAATTGTATGTTTAAAGTCATAACAACATTGTTATCGTGTCAATTAATACATAATGAGTTACGTAAAAGATGTCTATCGATTATTTTAATACTCCGAAAATTTATTACCTTAGATTAATTGAAAATGACAGAGTACTTAATGCTCCCATGTAACAAAAAGAAGAAGATAAAGTACTTCATTTCCATTGATCTTAACTAGACAACATACGTACAATGATAATGTCATGGGCGTCTCAACTACTTCAGACACGTGTATCATATTTTTTTTTTTTGAAGAAATATTAGTTCTCTTTTAAGCGGCTGGCGAGTATACATTCATTCCCTGTTAATGCTTACTTTGTTATTGACATTTGACAAGACTTCAGTGGGAGTTCCTAGTCCATTTAACTGAAACCAGATTTGTACATCCCATCAAGCATGAATAATTACTATGCTAAAGTCACACAATTAATAATTGTTTGGATACACATATACTTCCGAATAAATTATTTTTAAACTTAAACATAAAGAGAGAGAGAGAGAGAGAGAGAGAGAAATTACTCGATTGTGCTTAATGCATAAGTAGTAGGAAGGTTTAAGAGCAAGTATTTTTGTGCTAAAGATGAGGCCCCTATTAAAATTATCGAATCGGTCTCACATTTGAAATTCTAATCCGTTTACGTAGGTACATCATGAGTCGTGACAATATGTTACATCATGGGTAGTTAGATTCTCCAACTTTTGATACTAATATACATATGACTTGCTCTTTATGAGCAAAATATAAATATAGTGCCACTGTAATCTCTTTGTATTCGATTGACATTAATTTATGAACGCATGGTTCATTCCTTCTGAGAAAAAGAATACAACATATGACTTGATCCCGACATGGCTTACTTGTAATGAATGCTTTACCTGGTGAAGTAAAAAATGCTTTACCTGGTGAAGTAAAAATGCAATGATAGTTTTCTATTATAGTTTAATGTATATGCATTCCAGGTGCAGTGGAATTCAAAAGCAGTATATACAGTATAGCTGTATGAACATCTAACAACCTACATACATACACACATTGTGTGCATTCTGTCTTACTTTGCTTCCATCAAACTCGGAACAAAGTCTGAAAACTAAATCAGAAAGATAATCGTATTCGAATGATTTGGTTTCATTTTCTCAACTATCAGATTTACAGAAAAAGTCTGAAATGTATTTGAACCCGCAGCTTTCCTTCAATCGTTTACTTATAAGATATATATTTACATTTGCTTTGTGTGGTCGGAATCTCATTAGGGGACAAGATTAAAGTTTAATAAATGGATACAATTGTTTTTGTCAGATCTTTTTCAAATTAACTATGCTGTTTAATGACATAATCATCCATCTCTTAACATAATTGTTTGACTTTATAGCTAGCCACCACTTAAACAGTAATCCACCGATGATTAATCTCTCTCAATCATGAAAAATTTTCTACAGTTCTCTGAGAAAAATTCTCCACTGAGGTCAAGTCATAAGAGATGACAAGTACAGCATGATGAAGTATCTTAAACAAATATTGAGGCGAATAGCTAATAATAAAATGGAAAAGAACCGGCTCAAGAAAGTGATATAATCTTCATTAGGGTCTGTAGGATATATAATATGAACTTCCAATCGTTTGGATTTGTGTTTTCACTTACTTGGAGATTTGGAGAAACGAAAAGGAAATATAGGTGAACTAACAAGTAAAATAAACTAAACAATAAAAGATAACATTTTCCATTTTTAACAAAAAAAGAAGAACAGTTTCCATTTTTCGATAGTTTGTTTGACTATGCTCTAGCTCCTTTATCTTTCCCCATTCTTTCTTTCCCATTTTCCTCCTCCACCTGGAGTACGTGGTTAAAAATTTAAGAATTTGAGTTTCCTAGGGTTAGGGTTTTGTAAGTGTTATATATGCTGTTTGAGAATTGTCCAAGAGATTACCGCCCCCCTTGTTTTGCGTCATCTTTGGCACTCTTTGGAATTGAGGTTGACGATTTTGGCTGAGATTGATTGGTGTCCCTTTGGACTCGCACTACCATCACGAACACTGGTATGATGTATTTCATATCTGAAAAAGCAATCTTGGTTTTGATAAAATTTGTAGGTCTTCAATCTCTATCTCCATCATAAGATATCTGATACGTACTTCCTCACATGCACACAGACAATTAAGTACTATCAGTAGCCACCAGAAATGAGATGCGTTTGGATGTCAAGGACTTGTAAGTGATGGGAGAGAAAATGCAGAAAACGCGCCAAAATTCGGGAGCTGGATATCGAGTTTCACGTGTTAAGTATTTCTTTCCAGACTGCATGAATTTGTGGTCGGTTATCAAAGTTTTGTCGCTTGCATAGATTGAGAGTCAGATCCGCGTATCTTCCAATTGTTTTGGGGGACTTTTCTCTGTTGAAAAGGCATGTCTTACGTGGCAATCACATCAGGACTACTAGTCATATTCAGGCGGATGTTGATGATCACCATCTCAGATAGAATTTCGTTCACACTGCCGGCCGGAATTCTTGCAAGAAAACGACTAGACGTACAGTACACACCATCAATTTCTATTCTATTTTATTTATATAGATCGATCTGGAGAGCTAATTATATATCGATCAGATGCTTCTTCAGTTGACTTTGATTCTCTCCTCTTCTTCTCTCTTGGGGACCCTGCAGCTAGGTTTAGGGCCCTTGCCTTTGGCCGGTTAGAATGAGGGACCAACACGTACACGTCCACCCCCAAATTAATTATAATGATAGATGCATGCAACGAATTATTCAATGCCAACGCTTGGTCGAACCAAATAAACTAGCTAGATAATTGTAACACTTGAACTCCGATGGGTTCTATCATCTTGCTCTTTTTTTTTTTCTTTTTTTTTTTTTCAGTTCGTGTAAAGCAGCTAAATTTAATAATTCAAAGTTAGCCAAAGTCTTACATAGGGTAGCCGTGTACCTGTGTAAGACTTTGGCTAACTTTAATTATATTTTAAAACTATCCTAACTTTATTATAGTAAATACTCAAAACACTCTAAAATTTCACCTCTATAGGCATTGATTGATCAAGCGTACTAGATACGTGGAACGGCTGTCATACGAAAGATCTTCTCTTCTAGTTAATTTTAAATGATCTAATCTGATGAAAATCAATGAACGTTCATTCTTGCAAAAAAAGTTGCACCGGTTTTCATTTTCCCCTCTTCTTCTATTAGCTCTTGATTAGTGTAAAGAACTCTTCGGTTAGTTTATAAAAGATGTTGACAAGGCTATAGCATGTACTCTATGTTGACTCTGCACATGCATATTTACATATTCAGTACTCAGTTTTGCTAATCAACATTGGGTTTGAATCCAACTATGGAGAATAATGAACAAATAATATCATTCCAATTGTTTTATTAGTTAATTTTCATCTTTGATTTAGGTTTAAAAACAGTTGAGCATAATTGATTATACAGTCAATTGAGTAGGTGAACAGAGTTGGTTGTACATATACGTTTATTCAGTTTCTATCTATACAATCAATTATACGCCTTTATCTTTTTAGTTTCGTAGGAACCATTTTCAGTGGCTACTAGTCCAGCCATATTCATATTAATTGTGAGGCTGTTGAACATTTTCATTCTTTTTAGATTTGATATTTTGATTCAACAATTATATTTTCAAATCAATACAAAATAATGTCTAGCCACCTAGCAGTTGGTTTAGTGAGATAAGACAGTTTTTTTTTTTTTCAACAAAATGTTGATAGATGTGTACATGTCAAGTTCAAACCCTCCCACATTCATTAAAGTAAATAATTAAAAAGAATTGGTATATTGACAAAAGAGCTGTTGGAGGAGATTGTTTAAAATTTGTGGATATAGAGAAAAATGTGATGAAATTAGAAGTGTAGAGACACAAATGATTAGGACGCTAAATATAAAACACTAAACATTATAATGATAGAACTCTTGAAAAAAATAAAAATATTCGAATAAAGAGACAAGAGTTTAACGGCTTATTCATCGACAAGAGTTTAACGACTTATTCGTCTGCAGGACAGACACACATCTATGAGAAAACTTGGAGCTAGGATTTCTCTTGCAATGATCACTCACTGATAGCTACCTACTAGCAGTGGTGTAGCCAGAATTTGTAATAAGAAGGGTCAAAATTATAGTTTCAATTAGGGTTTACATTTATGTGAAAAGTTTATACTCAATAAAGAAAGAAATAAAAAGGAGAAAAATCTTAATTTCCAGAAAATATGACTTAAATCTATAGCACATTGAGGTTTTACTCAAAAACTAGACAAAAAAATTCCATGAAAAGCAGAAAAAAAAGGGTTACAAGCAATTAAGCAAAAAATATAAGATATTTATAACAAAAAGGGTAAGGTTAAGGGAGTTGTTTCTTTGGGCTCAAACAGGAGTCATTTGACCCTCCTCGATCCTAACTAGCTACGCCCTTGCCTACTAGCTAGTCTTCTGCCATTGATCCTGCCATGGCCTCTTCGTGCTAGATTTGAATCCTACAAGGAAGGGCAAATCCATGATCGACAATTTGTTTTGTACGCAATTTGTTTTTCTTATTGAAATCTTTTCAAAGATTTATTAAATATTTATGTATCGATAACTTAATAAAGAAAAAAATCACCACATAGATATCCATAGTTTAAAAGGGAAATCATATTGCGTCGATCGGTATCTGTCCTTAATAAGGCTAGCTAGTTAGCTACAAATCTATAATAAAATCCATAATAACTTGGATCGATCACGAGCTTCATGTAAAACATGAAGAGAATGAATAACAATTGCAAATTTAGAAGTTGCTGGTCAAAGAACGCTGTTTTTGCTTCTTTAGTTTGACCCTACCAAATTGATAAGAAGCAAAGAGCATTTACCGCGAAAAACACGGTTTCACTTGTTTTGGACTAAAATGATTCTCACAGTTTTTACTGATTCTGCCATGCACTTCAACTAGGACTGATTAATTAAGCTCCAATTGAGAGCTGCAACTTAATGTTTTCCACACCTTAAACATGCAAAGCCTAGCAATGTAACATGCTGCCTGATTTTGACGATGCATTTGAGCACCCTCAACCAAGGTTTTAAATATCTGTCATATCTCCGACATATCTTTCGATATCTTCCTTTTTCGACGGACCGATATATCTTAAGGGGTAAATATCTTATCTTCTATAATTTCTGTGAAATTTCTCCAACATCGTTAAATATCCCCGATATATTAGATATTTCATATTTGTGATATATCCCCGATAAAGTGAAGAAATATCTGTAAAATTTGATAACATAATAAAAAATAAAAAAACTAAGTAATTCTCTAAATGCAAATATGTGTGAAGAGAGATCTCCTCAAGGCAAATCTAGGTGAGGAGAGATCCCCTCAAGGTGAATCTAGGTGAGTAGAAAACCACCTCAAGGCGAATCTAAGTGAGGAAAAAAACCCCCTCAATGCGAATCTAGGTGAGGAGAAATACCCTCAAGACGATTTTGGGTGAGAAGTAATTCTCTAAATGCAAATCTGTGGGAGAGATTTGGTACTGTGTAGTCTGTGACTATATCTGTAACTCTGTATGTAGTCTGTAACTCTGTACTCTGTAGTTGAATAATAGAAACATGATAAAGGTTCAATTATTCAAATGAGGCCAAATGACACTGCAGAAGGAACCACATATGGAATGACACCTTCCTCTCGAAGTGATCAGCACGACGTCATTTGCCAGCAAAAGTCGACAACAATAATCGAGGACAATTTTTTTTTTTTAACAATAGCAAGGACAATTTTAAGGGAACAAAAGTTAAAACCACTTTCAAGAAGCATTGACTAATTTTTTTTTTGATCGGATGAAGCGTTGACTATAATAGAGAAAGAAGAAAAAAACATTTTAGATAAAAAATTAGAAAAGAAAAGTACTCCACTCCCACTTGTACAAGGCTTCTCCTATTTTCTTTTTATTTTTCTTTTATTATGCCTTTTGTTTTCTCAATAATAAGTTAGTTCAAGTAGTGAGAGAGACCAGAATTGAATTAGGATCAAGTTATGTTAGGATTGGATATCTCTCCAATATGACTTGAAAAAATGATAATAACAAGTCATTGAAAATGACTAGTTATGTTCTACGACTAGTTTATTCGAGCCCCTTTTCTTTATTTCAATTAAAATACTTATTTCTTTCCTCTAGATATATGAGTTAATTAAAGTTAGGGTGGTACAACAACTCTAGATAGTTCTGATGATGGTGGAGAGGATGGAAGCGGAACCAGTGGTGGAGGTAAAAGATATGAATATGGACAATCTTCTGTGGATGGAGGATTAAACCAATTTACCTGTGAATGTAATTTTGATCATACCACCCAAGATGAAGACCACGGAGTGAGAACAGCTGGTCATGATGCTCAAGAGAAGACCCAATATGAGAGGAGGACTAGAGGTGCAACTGATTATCAAAGTACTCCATTTGATGTTTCTTCAATTGCCTTAAGTTTTGACTCTATCAGTTTAGGCACAGAGCACAATGAGATCTCAAATGAATTTCATGAAAGCAACAATCAATTTGGTCATGACGCTTATGGATATAATCAATATGGAGAAGTATATGATCAGTCATCTAGTTGGGTTCATCCTTATTATCCCCTTATAGGATAAAAGGTCAGTAGCTCTAAAGAGATCTATAACTATCATGTTCATCACTACAATTCACATTGTATGAGTCATATGTCTTGATCTGATTATTGTATTTCATAGACCAGCGAGCGGCTTTTCAACCGCCTAGAGTATCTTTTTTGATATAGATGAAGTTGACATTCAAATGTATTTATATGTGATTCTAAATTCTAATAAATTGACTTTTTCAAAAACGATATATTTTCTTCTCTATCCCCTATATATCCTTGATATTTCCAATATCTCCTTTTTTCAAAGTTCCAATAGATATGAAGATACCGATATTTAAAACCTTGCACTCAACTGACGAACAGATACAACTATACAAGGTGTAGTGAAGGTCCTGAATAACACAATTACTATTTCGGGTTCAGGCCAGGTCTAATGTGTGATGATTTTGGAAATAAACGTAACATTACACTTGACCGAAATCAAAGAGTTTGATCTCATTTGAAGTTCTAAAAGTCCAACAAAATATTTGTATCAGATCTACCACGTCTGCAGTGAATTATTCTTTCCCAACTTAATTACCTTGAGTACCCTAATAAGAACTTGCCAAAACATTTCGTGAAGGATTGTAGGTGTTCATGGAAGACCATAATTAATAAAATGTATACAAAATGGAAAAAAAATGTATGTGTAATAACCGCAAATTTCGTTTTTAGTTCGTACGATTGTGTGGAATTATTAAAGTACTTTGCACGAATTTTAGACTCGAAGTATCTTTTTTTTTTTTTAATTATTGAAGTTCCGAAACTTTACGTTTTAACAAAAAGCTCGAAATGTTCGATTTGAGAAATCGACTTTTTATACATACAAAATTTGGGAAAACTTCCTTCATGAAAGTTGTAGAGCTCGACGATACGCGTCCGTGCATATGTGGAACACAAAGATCGGATTTTTTATGAATTAATTATGTCATTTACAAAAAATTTCCATTTTGGTATATATATTTTGGAAAATTTTCTGAAAATAGGGTTTCTATTTTCAGAAGCTGCAACCGGCTCCCTCTCTCTCTCTCTCGCACTCTCTCTCTCTCTCGGCCGAATAGCGGAAAAACAGAGCAAGGAGATGCCAGCCAAGCTCTCCCTCCTCCGTCCACCTCACGGCCTCAGACCACTTCCATTGGCTTTGTCTCGACATTGCGCAGCTGCCAGAGGCAGCCTTGCGCTGCCACATGACAGGCAGCGGCGGCGGTGTGCCCCAAACAGTTAAATCTCAATTTTGGTTCGATCTCGATATCTCGAGCTACATATCATCATTCCTCTTGATTCTTGGCTCATTAGACTCGTATCAAGTTGCTAAACAACCATAAAAAAGGACCCGACCTGGGTATAACGATTTTACGTTCGTCGGAGCTCACCTCTATTTAGATCGAAAACCACCTTCAAATCCGGATATCTCGAGTTTTAGATCACTATTTCTTGTGATTCTTGGCTTGGTGAACTCGCCTTGAGTTCCTAAAGAAGTCTCAAGAAGGGATCGAGTCGAATTGTGGGAGTTTTTACGTGGAATGGAGCATTGCCGGTTTCTGGAAAATTTCCGGCCACCCCGACTGTTTTTGGTACATTTCGACCTCTTCCCGTTATTTTCTGGTCTTATGCTAGTTATGAAAGTTGCTCAAAATGATGAAACGAAGGGGAGAAGCTCAGCCCGGACACCATTGGTCGTGGTCGGTGGCGGCTCTGCCACTAACTCCGCCGGCCCTTTTTGGTCACATCCGGAGGTCTAAAATATAGTTTCTGTACACTTTAAAATTCTATATTTCAATACGATCATTTCGACATATTATACACATTTTTCAGATATCGTATGATTTAGTTATGAATTTTTAGATTTCGATCGATTTCGATCGTTAGATTTGTGATCTGTGAATTTATGACCGTCTGATGGACTTGTAGTTTTGATATGATGATCATATGATTGTCCCAGTGGCTTTTTGTAGTCATGGGTGAAGATCCGAATGTTGAATCTTCGTATAATTGCAAAACGGTGATTAGGGAAGCGATTCGTGAGAATCCGTCCGTCGGATTTTCTTATAAATTAGATTTCCGACCGTTGAATGGTAGTTTAGCTATGTTTTGGAATTATTGGCTAACTTCAAATCACATTTGATTAGGTGATTGACTGATTATACTTGGGTGAGCTGTTTCGGTGTGGTTTTGTATTTTAATTGAAGACGCAGCGAGAGTCTCGAGGTGAGTAAAACTCACGTGGTTCATATTACCAACCGAGTGCTTTAAATTATTTATTTTTATAATTATGTGAAAAATATTTATGGATTAAATATTTGTTTTTAAAATCACATGGACTTGATCAACTACAGTCCATAGGTAAGTAAAATGAATTTCACGATTTTCTTGTGTGAACTATAGATGGTATTAGTGGTCATTCATGAGTGGATGATTACGTATATATATATTTACGTGGAATATATATTGGTTGGTGTGTTGTTGAGTGATGATATGATTGAGTTGGAATGATGATTTGGATTATATTTTAAATGCTTAAATTTCATAATAATATTGTGTATCTTGGATGAGTTGACTTCATTTTGTGAAAACAGATTGTTCAACTCATTATGGATTTAGGGTCAACGTAGTGACCGGTATGGGGGAATCGGACGCTCTAATCCTCGGTGGATGATGGGATACAATTTGTCACGCCCCGAATTTTAGAATAACAATTCAAAATCCGAAAACATGAAAATCCTACAACACAAAATAATCATCCTGAAAATTTTTCTTTTTTTAACATACTCACCACACGAAATAAAATCAAACCGAATTTAGTCTCGGTTAATTATTACAACACAATCCAAAATATAATGTAAAGCTCTAAATGAGCATACACACACCTCACAACTAAATAAATAACAAAACTGCTATAACACCTAAGCAGCTCGGTCACCTCCCTGGTTATCCTGACCTGCAGGAATATCCGCTACACCATTGAATAGTGTACCGGGATTGCAACAACACAAAACCCGGTAAGCTTATGAAAGCTTGTATGAGTAAAAGAATGAATTGTTACTTAATTTAATCTCATTTATTCTCACACACAGCAACACTCAATTATTTCCACATAAACAAATAATAACAATCTCAATCAACACCAATTCAATATAACAAGACAACCCCACTCACTACTTTCCCCACAACTCTCTTCATCGTATTTATAAAAATACGGTACTTGACAGACTAGAGCTCTAACTGAATCGTAGCCCGTTACCTGGCCTAGGTTATGGCATCCGACATATTTATCAATTATTGTATTTCATCAATATGTATACCTATATACATATTTAGAACGTCCAATAATTCTACATACACAACCAATCGTATCCCATCATCCACACTAGGATTAGAGCGTCCGATTACCCACACCGGTCATTATATTGACCCTAAACCCATAAATGAACCCAATATAAAATATCACATACTGAAATCAACCCAACCAAGATACATCATATTATTATGGAATTACACAATTGTAATAAAATCAACTCAATCATATCATCAATCAAACAATTCACTCACCAATATATATTTTCCACGTAAATATATATATACGTAATCATCCACTCAGGAATGACCACTAATACCATCTATAGTTCACACAAGAAAATTATGAAATTCATTTGTATAGTTAAAATTCATTTTACTTACCTATGGACCGTGGTGATTCAAGTCCATGAAATTTTAAAACAAATATTTAATCCGCAAAAATTTTTCACACAATTACCAAAAATAAATAAATTAAAATGCTCGGTTCGTAATATGAACCACGTGAGTTTTACTCACCTCGAAACTCCCGCTGCGTCTTCAATATAATTATAAATTATAATTTATAATTAACGCCGAATAGCCCACGCAATTAAAATCCGTCAATCACCTAATCAAATGTGATTCGAATTTAGCCAACAAATTCAACTCATAATTTAACCACTAATTAACGGTCAGATTCTAATTTACATTAAAATCCGACGAGCGGTTTCTCACGAATCGCTCCCCTAATTACCGTTTTTCACATATACGAAGATCCAACGGTCGGATCTTCACCCATGACCACACAAAGCCTCTGGGACAGTCATATGATCATCATAACAAATTTACAAGTTCATCAAACGGTCATAATTTCACAGATCAAAAATCTAACGACCGAAATCGATCGAAATCACAAAATTCATAACTAATTCATACGATATCCGAAAAATACGTATAATATGCCGAAATGATCGTATCGAAACAGAGAATCATAAAATGGACAGAAACCAAATTTTAGACCTCCGGAGGTGGCCGGAAAAGGCCGCCGGAGTTAGGGACAGAGCCGCCACCGACCACCACCAATGGTGTCGGGGCTGAGCTTGTCCCCTTCGTTTCATCATTCTGAGCAACTTTCATAACTAGCACAAGACCTAAAAATGACCGGAAGGCATCGAAATTACCGATTTACAGTCGGCGGCCGGAAAAAATGCAGAAACCGGTGAGCTTGAAAACCGACGTGAAAACTGCAACCTCAGGCCCCGATCCCTTCTGGAAACTTGTTCAGAACTTCCTTGCAAACTCAACAAGCTTGGAATCACAAGAAACGATCGTGTATAGCTCGAGATATCTTGATCGAAAGTTTTGGTATTTCGATCCGTTCGGGTCGAGCTCCGACGAACGTGAAAACGTTCGACCCAGTTCCGGTCCTTCTTGGTGCTTGTAGAGGAAGTTGAGGCGAGCTCAATGAGACAAGAATCAAGTGAAATGATGGAGTGTAGCTCGAGATATCGAGATCGAACCGAAAATGGACATTTTCGGTTCGGGCTGTGCCGCCGCCACCACGGGCCGCGCCGCCTTGTGAAACTGCATCCGGGAGCTAGAGCAGCTCGAGACGAACGCCTGGGACTTGGTTTGAGGTCGAGAGGTGGTCTGTGGAGGGAGAACAATTAAGGAGAAAATTTCCTCCCCTTTCGGCCGATTGCGTCTGTAAGAGAGAGAGAGAGAAACCAGTTTTCCAGAAACGGAAGAAGAAGAAGATGGAAGAAAAGGAAAAAAAAAAAGAAACCGGTAGGGAAAAAAAAATTAGGGTTTCTAAAATTTTTCTATATATACATGTTTCGGAAAACTTCGAAATTCGATAACTAATTCAGAAAAAATCCGATCTTCGTGTTCCGCACATGCACAGACTCGTATCGACGAGCTCTACAACTTTCATGAAGGAAGTTTCTCCAAATTTCGTATGTAGAAAAAGTCGATTTCTCAACCCGAGAGTTTCGAGCTTTTCGTTAACATAAACGTTTCGAAACTTCGATAATTGTAAAAATGAATGATTATCGAGCATAAATTGTGAAATCGCATAATAATCATTCGATACAATAACTCGAAATTAAAATGGAAATTGCGGGTATTACAATCTACCCCCCTTAAAGGAATTTCGTCCCGAAATTCAAGTACCCAATTCCCCAAAAAGCTGTGGATACCTCGTCCTCTTGTCAGATTCTAACTCCCATGATGCATCACCCTCATCATGATGACTCCACAACACCTTCACGAGATCAACCTCTTTCCTACGAAGTTTCTTTGTAGACCTATCCAAGATACGAACAGGTTCAACTACAAACGTCACATCCGGGTTCACTTCGATCGTACCGTGGTCAATCACGTGAGACTCATCTCGAACATACTTCATGAGCAGAGACACATGGAAAACGTTGTGCACACCCGACATGCTAACAGGTAAGGCAAGACGATATGCCAAGTTACCAACCCTTTCTAGAATCTCAAAGGGTCCAACATACCTCGGTGCGAGTTTCCCCTTCTTGCCAAATCTCACCACACCTTTCATAGGTGAGACTTTCAAGAACACATGATCACCTGTCTCAAACTCCAACGGTCTCCTCTTCAAGTCAGCATAACTCTTCTGTCTACTCTGAGCGGTTCGGATTCTGTCCCGAATAGTAGTGACCTTCTCTATAGTCTCCTGTACAATCTCAGGTCCGATGAACCCTTTATCCCCTGCTTCCGCCCAACAGATAGGAGTCCTACATGGCCTACCATAAAGAGCCTCATATGGAGCCATACCGATACTAGAGTGATAGCTGTTGTTGTAGGCAAACTCTACCAATGGCAGATGATCCGCCCAACTACCCTTAAAATCCAGAACACAAGCTCTGAGCATGTCCTCAATCACCTGATTCAATCTCTCGGTCTGTCCATCTGTTTGTGGGTGAAATGCAGTGCTCATAGCAAGAGACGTACCAAATGCCTTGTGGAATCTACGCCAGAATTCTGATGTGAAAAGAGCATCACGATCCGATACAATCGTCACAGGCACTCCATGAAGCCTCACTATCTCGTTCACATATAACTTACACAATGCATCACCTGAGTACGTTTTTGCCACCGGAAGGAAGTGTGCTGATTTAGTCAACCGGTCAACAATCACCCAAATTGAGTCATAACTTTGCCTGGATCTGGGCAATCCAGTCACAAAGTCCATAGAGATGTCTTCCCATTTCCACACAGGAATCGACAAGGGGTTCAGCATTCCTGCTGGTCTCTGATGCTCTGCCTTCACCTGTTGACAGGTAAGACACTTCGACACGTGTTCCGCCACATCCCTCTTCATACCATACCACCAAAACTGCCTTCGTAGATCCATATACATTTTAGTACCTCCTGGATGTATAGTATATCGAGACCTATGTGCTTCCCGCATGATCTCCTCCCTGAGGTTATCAACACTCGGTACATACAATCTCCCTCGAAATCTCAACCCTCCATCAGCCCCAATCATCCACTCGGAAGGACCCTCCACATCCGGGTCAGCAGTCATCTCAACAATCATCGCCTGAGCAAACTCCTCAAGTGTCTGACCCTGAATGATCCTGGAGATCAAGGTGGGCTGTAAGGTGATACTACCGAGAAAGATTCTCTGTCCTGCTCCTGCAGGCATAAGGTCAAACTCAGATGCAACTTCTAACATGCGCCACTCTCGCACCATAATTGATGCCATGATTACCCGCGGTTTCCTACTCAAAGCATCCGCCACCACATTCGCCTTTCCGGGATGATACTCCAAGGTGAAATCATAGTCCTTAATGAGCTCCATCCATCTTCTTTGCCTCATGTTCAATTCATTTTGGGAGAATAGATACTTCAAACTCTTGTGATCAGAAAAGAGTTCAAATTTCTCACCATAAAGATAGTGCCTCCAAATCTTCAAGGCAAACACCACTGCTGCTAGCTCTAGATCATGAGTAGGGTAATTCCGCTCATGTACCTTCAACTGTCTAGAACCATAAGCAACGACACTACCATTCTGCATCAACACACACCCCAAACCCTGATGAGATGCATCGCTGTAAATGACTAATCCACCACCACTAGTAGGAATAGTCAACACCGGAGCTGTAGTCAATCTAGTCTTCAGCTCATTGAAAGCCTTCTCACACTCATCCGACCATACGAACTGAGTGTCTTTCCTGGTCAATTTGGTCAAAGCCGAAGCAATACCAGAAAACCCTTCAATGAAGCGCCTGTAATACCCGGCCAGTCCAAGGAAGCTACAGATTTCTGTAACCGTAGTAGGGCGACTCCAACTCATCACTGCTTCAACCTTCGAAGGATCCACAGAAACTCCATCCTTCAAGACCACATGACCAAGGAACTTGACTTCACTCTGCCAGAAGTCGCACTTCTCGAACTTGGCAAATAGTTTCTGCTCTCTCACCGTCTGCAGCACTATCCGCAGATGTTTCTCATGCTCCGCTGACGACCTTGAATAAATCAAGATATCGTCCACGAACACTACCACAAACTGATCCAAGTAAGGACTGAACGTACGGTTCATCAAGTCCATAAATGCTACGGGGGCATTCGTGAGACCAAAAGGCATGACAAGAAACTCAAAATGTCCATACCTGGTCCTGAACGCTGTCTTTGGGATATCTTCCTCCTTCACCCTCAACTGGTGATATCCAGACCTCAAGTCAATCTTCGAGAACACAGTAGCTTCTCTAAGCTGATGGAACAAGTCATCAATCCTAGGTAAAGGGTACCTATGCTTGATGGTCACCTTGTTCAACTGTCGATAATCCACACATAAACGAAGTGAACTATCTTTCTTCTTCACGAACAACACTGGTGCGCCCCAATGAGACACACTTGCCTGAATGAACCCTTGTGCAAGTAAGCCCTCAATCTGAACCTTCAACTCCTGAAGTTCAGCTGGAGCCATTCGATAGGGTGCTTTTGACACAGGTGAAGTACCTGGTATCACATCAATGGAGAAGTCCATTACCCTTTTCGGAGGTAACCCAGGGATCTCCTGAAACACATCTTCATACTCTGAAACTACAGGAATCCCAGTAATCTTTGAAGTACTACTCCCTGATTCAATGTGGGCCAAAATCCCTATCCTCATGGTGATGTCAGACTTCAGACAACGGTAATGAAACACCGGTTGTCCCGGAACATGGAAGGACACAATCATCCTAAAGCAATCAATAACAGCATGGTTCGGGCTCAACCAATCCATACCCAAAATCACATCATACGTGTGATCCGGAATCACAATCAAAGACGCAGAGAACTCTCTGCCACCAATCCCAATAGGGCAATCATCACAAAGCATGTTAAGCTCAAGAGACACACCGAGAGGTGATGTAACACACAATGATCTAGTCAGAGGCATAGCAATCAAACCCAAAACATCCACAACCGAACTAGATATGAAAGAGTGTGAGGCTCCCGTATCAAACAGTACTCTAGTAAGAAAGTGATAAACAGATAAGGTACCTTCCATTCCTGTGCCTGCATGACCGATGGCAAAGACTCTAGCATGAGCAGGTGGTAGCTGCCTCTGCTGGTTACCCTGCACTCTACCCTGATTTCGAGGACACTCCCTAGCCTGATGCCCTGCCTGTCCACAGCTGTAGCATATCCTACCCCATGGTTTCGTGCACGCACGAGAGATGTGGCCCTGCTCGCCACAGTTAAAGCACTTCACCGGAGCTGCTGGTGCTATCTGCCTCATAGGCATAGCCTGAACAGAAGGAGCTACTGCTGCCCTGGCTGGAGCCTGATGCTGAAACTAAGTTCTCTGTCTCTTCCAGAACCCACCCCTGAAGTCTCTAGCTCTACTGCTTCCTGCTATGGCCTTTCCCTTGCCCTGGAAGTCTCTCTCAGCAGACTCCTTCTCTCTACGAATCAGGTTCTGCTGCTCAATGATCTGTGCCTTAGCCAAGATCTCTCTCTTGGTCTTCAGCTCCAAGATGGCCACATCACGCTCAATCGAAGGACTCAACCCTCTCTGAAACTTCTTGGCCAAGTCCTCATCCTCCATCTGCCTCACATACTTGTACAATCTGGAGAACTCCGCATCATACTCAATTACGGTCATCTTCCCCTGTACAAGTGCAAGGAACTCTCGCTCCAACCTCTCCTTCACTGCTGGTGGAAAGTACTTCTCCCTGAACAGCCTCTCAAAGCAGTCCCATGTCAAGGTAGACACCTCAATGCTCCTCTGAGTGACGTTCCACCACACCCTAGCCTCATCCTTCAGCATGAAAGCGGCTAGCTTCCTCTTATCGGTCTCAGTGCAATCAAGCAGATCGAAATAAGTCTGCAAATCCTCTATCCAACGATCCGCCACCATATAATCAGTGCCTCCTCCAAACTTGGTTGCTCCCAAGCGAGTAATTTCCCTTGCTAGCATCAGCAAGCGAGCAGGATTATCAACCACAGCTACAGGAGGAATAGGCTGATCCTCATAAGGTGCATCTTCCTCCGACTCGAATACTTCTTCGACTGGAGGGGCCCTACCCCTTCCTCGGCCTCTACCCCTGCCATGAGGTCTACCTCTACCCCGACCTCTGGCCTCGTTTCCCTCAATCTCCATTACCTAATAAGCATGATATACTTGATTAATACACGCATAACACTTAAACAAAACATAAGTCAAATGCAAGTCCATATTAACCAAGTACTGATCATACATAACGATGCTTAAATTTCCTAAAAGTACTAACGTTCCTAGCCAACCTAACGCACTCACATACCCAATGACATTGTCAATACCGAAGAGCACACGATGGGGATCCGCTGCAGACGGGCCATCACTCGGTAAGTATTGACATATCACCAAATATGTATCTTACGCTCTGATACCAAACTGTCTCGCCCCGAATTTTAGAATAACAATTCAAAATCCGAAAACATGAAAATCCTACAACACAAAAAAATCATCCTGAAAATTTTTCTTTTCTTAACATACTCACCACACGAAATAAAATCAAACCGAATTTAGTCTCGGTTAATTATTACAACACAATCCAAAATATAATGTAAAGCTCTAAATGAGCATACACACACCTCACAACTAAATAAATAACAAAACTGCTATAACACCTAAGCAGCTCGGTCACCTCCCTGGTTATCCTGACCTGCAAGAATATCCGCTACACCATTGAATAGTGTACCGGGATTGCAACAACACAAAACCCGGTAAGCTTATGAAAGCTTGTATGAGTAAAAGAATGAATTGTTACTTAATTTAATCTCATTTATTCTCACACACAGCAACACTCAATTATTTCCACATAAACAAATAATAACAATCTCAATCAACACCAATTCAATATAACAAGACAACCCCACTCACTACTTTCCCCACAACTCTCTTCATCGTATTTATAAAAATACGGTACTTGACAGACTAAAGCTCTAACTGAATCGTAGCTCGTCACCTGGCCTAGGTTATGGCATCCGACATATTTATCAATTATTGTATTTCATCAATATGTATACCTATATACATATTTAGAACGTCCAATAATTCTACATACACAACCAATCGTATCCCATCATCCACACTAGGATTAGAGCGTCCGATTACCCACACCGGTCATTATATTGACCCTAAACCCATAAATGAACCCAATATAAAATATCACATACTGAAATCAACCCAACCAAGATACATCATATTATTATGGAATTACACAATTGTAATAAAATCAACTCAATCATATCATCAATCAAACAATCCACTCACCAATATATATTTTCCACGTAAATATATATATACGTAATCATCCACTCAGGAATGACCACTAATACCATCTATAGTTCACACAAGAAAATTATGAAATTCATTTGTATAGTTAAAATTCATTTTACTTACCTATGGACCGTGGTGATTCAAGTCCATGAAATTTTAAAACAAATATTTAATCCGCAAAAATTTTTCACACAATTACCAAAAATAAATAAATTAAAATGCTCGGTTCGTAATATGAACCACGTGAGTTTTACTCACCTCGAAACTCCCGCTGCGTCTTCAATATAATTATAAATTATAATTTATAATTAACGCCGAATAGCCCACGCAATTAAAATCCGTCAATCACCTAATCAAATGTGATTCGAATTTAGCCAACAAATTCAACTCATAATTTAACCACTAATTAACGGTCAGATTCTAATTTACATTAAAATCCGACGAGCGGTTTCTCACGAATCGCTCCCCTAATTACCGTTTTTCACATATACGAAGATCCAACGGTCGGATCTTCGCCCATGACCACACAAAGCCTCTGGGACAGTCATATGATCATCATAACAAATTTACAAGTTCATCCAACGGTCATAATTTCACAGATCAAAAATCTAACGACCGAAATCGATCGAAATCACAAAATTCATAACTAATTCATACGATATCTGAAAAATGCGTATAATACGCCAAAATGATCGTATTGAAACATAGAATCATAAAATGGACAGAAACCAAATTTTAGACCTCCGAAGGTGGCCGGAAAAGTCCGCCGGATTTAGGGATAGAGCCGCCACCGACCACCACCAATGGTGTCGGGGCTGAGCTTGTCCCCTTCGTTTCATCATTCTGAGCAACTTTCATAACTAGCACAAGACCTAAAAATGACCGGAAGGCATCGAAATTACCGATTTACAGTCGGCGGCCGGAAAAAATGCAGAAACCGGTGAGCTTGAAAACCGACGTGAAAACTGCAACCTCAGGCCCCGATCCCTTCTGGAAACTTGTTCAGAACTTCCTTGCGAACTCAACAAGCTTGGAATCACAAGAAACGATCGTGTATAGCTCGAGATATCTTGATCGAAAGTTTTGGTATTTCGATCCGTTCGGGTCGAGCTCCGACGAACGTGAAAACGTTCGACCCAGTTCCGGTCCTTCTTGGTGCTTGTAGAGGAAGTTGAGGGGAGCTCAATGAGACAAGAATCAAGTGAAATGATGGAGTGTAGCTCGAGATATCGAGATCGAACCGAAAATGAACGTTTTCGGTTCGGGCTGTGCCGCCGCCACCACGGGCCGCGCCGCCTTGTGAAACTGCCTCCGGGAGCTAGAGCAGCTCGAGATGAACGCCTGGGACTTGGTTTGAGGTCGAGAGGTGGTCTGTGGAGGGAGAACAATTAAGGAGAAAATTTCCTCCCCTTTCGGCCGATTGCGTCTGTAAGAGAGAGTGAGAGAAACCAGTTTTCCAGAAACGGAAGAAGAAGAAGAAGGAAGAAAAGGAAAAAAAAAAAAAGAAACCGGTAGGGAAAAAAAAATTAGGGTTTCTAAAATTTTTCTATATATACATGTTTCGGAAAACTTCGAAATTCGATAACTAATTCAGAAAAAATCCGATCTTCGTGTTCCGTACGTGCACAGACTCGTATCGACGAGCTCTACAACTTTCATGAAGGAAGTTTCTCCAAATTTCGTACGTAGAAAAAGTCGATTTCTCAACCCGAGTATTTCGAGCTTTTCGTTAACATAAACGTTTCGAAACTTCGATAATTGTAAAAATGAATGATTATCGAACATAAATTGTGAAATCGCATAATAATCATTCGATACAATAACTAGAAATTAAAATGGAAATTGCGGGTATTACACTATTGGTTGAGTAAGTACGAGTATTAGACGTTCTAAATATGTATATAAGTATACATATTAATGAAATACGATAAAGATAAATATGTCGGATGCCATAACCTAGGCCAGGTGACGGGCTACTATTCTGTTAGAGCTCTAGTCTGTTAAATACCGTATTTTTATAAATACGATTTCGGGGTTTTGAGAAGAAAGATGTGAATTAGAGTTTTGTGTTGATTGGTGATTGATTTAAGATTGTTGGTTTCTTGTGGACGTGGAAATTGTTGAATGTTGACTTGGGTGAAAATAAATATGATTTAATTAAATAACCGTTCTTTCTTTTTACTCATACGAGTTTTCAAAAGCTTACCGGGTTTTGTGTTGTTGCAATTCCGGTATACTATTCAAATCGTGTAGCGGATATTCCTGTAGGTCAGGATAACTAGGGAGGTGACCGTGATGTTTAGGTATGGCAGCATTTATTTTACTTTCATTTTAGTTGTGAGGTTTGTTATGCTCATTTAGAGCTTTACAATTTATTTTATGAGTGAGTTGTAATAATTAACCGAGACTAAATTCGGTTTTTGAAATTAAATTGTGTGGTGAGGTTGTTAAGAAAAAGAAATTTTCAGGATGGTTATTTTAAGTTGTAGTAATTTATGTTTTAGATTTTAAATTTTTATTCTAAAATTCGGATCGTGACAGTATGTCTACGGTCTATTATTCAGATACTTCATCAAATAGTTCGTTGAAAAGTTCGTAAAATATTTTTAATTCACTAATCTTTTAATTTTAAAATATTAATTTATATATTATTTTTTCAATAATGTGTGTAAATTAAGGAAGAAAATGTAAATCTCATGTATAGTACGTGTATAACACTTTTGGCTTTAAAAGTATAGAAAATGTAACAAGTCTCTTATAAAAATATGAGGTACGGAAATAATTTTGAGAAAAAAAAATCAATCCGTGTTTTATTCGCGTATTATTCAACAAATTACTAACAGATTTGAGGACATATGATTTATATTATAATTAATATATCTGTATGTATTTCTTATCCAACTTACGGAGGATCAGATAGAATGCATGGCTGCCAATTTCTCATAAGGACGATGAGTGGATAGTAATGTGGTTGGTTTTGGGATGTGGATTACGTAAATGTTGTTTAAGTTAATCCTTAGTGTGTTAGCATTTATGTCACCCTTAAATGTAAAGGCACGTACAAGTAATAATAGTATAGGGCTAACTTGAAGGAAAGTAGATAATTCATAAATTTATAATCATAAACCTAAGTTTACAAGAAAATCTTATCTTACGGTGAGTATGTGCAACATGGTGTTTAGTGAATTTCTTTTTTATTTAAAGATTTGGTGATTTAAATTCAACTAAGTCTTCAAATGTAAACAAGATTATTCCAGCTAAACTATTAATCAATTGGATGAGAATTGGGACTCAGGTTATCCACCAATAGCATGGTTTTCATGCATTGATGTTCAAGACTACAAATGATGTCACTTTAATTGTCCAATTATCCTCTTTGCATATGGGTGAGAGTATGAAGTCTTAAGCTCCTTTTATGTTATTAATCTAACCGTTAAATATGAATTAACTATCAAGTATCAAGCTCTATTACCAATTAAGTTTCTATTATTGTCCTAGATGCATAAATTTTTGACTTTAAATAATCATACAAGCAAACAACCAATCCTAGAGCATTAATGTTCTAAGTTACTTACTCTCTAAAATCTTTCATGCGATGAGAAAAATAAAATATCTAAGTAAGGTAGGCTAAAAGATATGCATTCACTTTTTGAACTAACACGTGAAGGAGAGTAGGAAACAATAAAATTTGCATCAAGTGTATATCTTAGTATCAACCCATAACAAGATTGGGTAGAGCGCGCTTCAACCCTAACTCCAACAATGTAACTAGTCATAGATAATCATAAAAAATAACGTAAATATGTTTTAGTACATAAAAAATTAAAGAGTAAGATTGAAGAGTGACTAGTGATGATTACATGTACGTTGAGGATGGAGTGGATAAACTCACGAATGCCTTCAGAGTGGTGACTTCGCAGGCAAGAGGTGATGCTATCATGGTGGTGTTGGTGATTATGTTCCTAAAGTTGTGCTAGAAGTCCTCTTTCTTTTTGGTGCTTTGATGGTGGAAGGAGAAGTGATGATGCAATGAAGGTTGTGTATATGAAATGGAATGAGTATGTGGAGTAAATGGAGCAATTGATTGTAAATAGAGATGAAGAATATGAAAATTGATGGTGATGAGTAATGCAAGGAATGGAAATGGAGTTGGTGGAGATAGTAACGAGAAAAGCTAAAATAATGTAAAGAATATTAGCATTATTACATTAATGATGGGATTATGGGAAGATAATGGAAAAAATGGTGAACCGAAGTGAAGATGTAAAGCAATAAATGAGAGAAGAGAGAGAAGATTCTCTCCGTTTGTGGTGCGGCAAAAGAAGAGTGTGTGTGTGTGGGTGGGGGGAGGATTATGGGCTTCTATTGTTCTCGGGTCACAAGACCGAAGAGAGAGTGAGATGGGAGACATGAAGGAAAAAAAACAAAAAAAAAAAGGTGTGTGACTAAGTATTTGTGGAATGGAGAATTGGTGGGAAAGAGGAAAGGAGGTGATAATTGGATTGGATTAGGAAGATTTAAGGTATAGTTAGGGTTTATTGGATGATCGAGGTGAATGTAATGGGTGACATAAAAGGGAATAGTTAAAGTAAACTTAAACTTTGGTCGAAGATGAATGAAGGTAGGTGGTGATCTGGTGGTGGAATCGCCGGCCATGGTTGTGGTGTTGTGTGCTGCCATTTGTATGGTTCACCGGAAAGGTTATTGGAGCTTCGATTTAAAATTGTGCCTTAGTCTTCGCATATTTCTTTCTTCTTTTCTTGATTTACACATTCTAAACTTGAGACTCAGGATAGCATTTTAGGATGTTCTCTAGGTGCTTTTTGTAATCATGGGTTTTAGCTCAATGTCCCTCCCCTTGTATTCGACAGTTTCATTAATCAAGGCTTGAGGGCTGTCGCACCGCCTTTTATTCCAAAAAAAAAAAAAACTTGAGATAGACTCGGTGATAAGTTCTGTATAGAAGCATCGGTACGTAGCTCTCGTAGGACTCGGTACCCTAAGGTAGAGCCGAAACATATTTATGATCAGTATTTTATACCTCATCTATTAATAATATTGGCCAATTCCAAATAAGTGTTTTTTTTAATCATTTGTAATACATTTTGAATAAATTTGAAAAGTGATTTTTAAATTTTTTTTTTGTTTATGATAAGATTATATAATTGTGTTAATGACAAATAGAATTATAAGCAATAAAATATGAGTGGGCAATGATCATTATCAAATATCTTAGATCCAAGATGGATTCTGCCAACAAAAGCCCGGCAAAACCAACAAAAAACACCATGACAAAAAATCATCCACAATTAGAAGAGCTTGCCAACTAAAGTACCACGGGAACGGATTCTATACACCGACAGTGCATTTGCACTGACTAATATTTTAATATTAAAAAACAATCTCAGTCATTCATATATAGGGTTAGATATCTATGTAATCTAAGCCGTTGGTATTGCAAACTATCATTAACGGACGTTAACTTTGTTGTAATTGAATAAAAAAATAGAAAATTACATAATAGAACATGACTAAAGATATAAACATAGAAAACTCACTTTAAAAAATATTTATACAAATAAGGATATGAGTCCAAATCTAAAAGCCAAATGATACAAGCCTGAGTACTAATTTTAATGAAAAATGACAAAAAATACTCGAATTTCATCATAATTTACGGTGATTACCCCCACACCTCCCACTACTTCATCCAGTGGTCCCCACTCCCCCACCCCCCACGTTCCCTCATTACACACTCTTTCCACTCCCATCCCACGTGTACCTCCTCCACCAAATATTTGTTTAAATTAAAAGAAATCAGAGGAAAAACCAGAAAAGCTGACGTCACGTACCTTTGACTCTTTTACTTCTTTCTGTTTCTGTCTTCTTTAAACTGACAGCTCTCTTTGTCTTCTCCAGTCTAATTCTTCTTCTCTCACTCTCTCTCTCTCTCTCTCCACATTTCTTCAAAACCAAAAATGGGGGATGGGACGAACTCTACATCACGGTACCGAGCTTATTTTAAGTTCTAGTACCACATAATTACTTGAAAATGATCCTCAAGTTTCTTGTAAATCATCGTCAACGTACTTCTTTGTAGTCTTATTTAACATCTCGATTTTACTCTATTGCAAATGCTAGAAAGTTTCAGTCTTTCTAACCATGATAAAAGCTATTATTGATCTGCAACTATTCAAAGTGAATTGATATGCTATTACGTAGTTTATAGTTTATGTCAATAATATGCTCTGTTCAGTGATATGATGTATAATTTGGTTCAATGATATGATCTTCTACTGTTCAAATTGAATTGATCTGTCATTCATGGATTGACAGATCTAATTGCTCTTGTTACTGTTACTGCTACTGTTCCTACTCCTGCTACTATTCCTGATACTACTCCTGATGCTACTCCTGCTACTTCTACTGCTCTTGATACTGCTACTGTTGTTGCTCCTGCTATTGCAAATGAAGTTGTTACTGAACCAAGGACACGTTTAGCAATAAAAAAGAAAAAGAAGCTTGACGAAAAGCTCTGAGATTCTCTCTTTTAGCAACATGTAAAACAGTAAAAGGAATAGCATTTGTTTTTTTTAGCTTTTGAGAAGTAACATAAAAGGACTATTCTCAGAGAAAAAAAATAACATAAAAGGATTATTCATAAAAAAAAAGTAACATAAAAAAAAGAAGTCAAAAGAAGTAGTTAAAGGTAAAAAAGTAAATTAACTCATGACATGTGGTAAATAGATAGCAGATTGTCCTTATTTGTAAGATTTAGTCTTTATATGTTTAATTCAATCTTTAAAAGATATATTTGTTAAGTAATCATTTGTTAATAAATTATATGTAATTTATTATAAAATAAAATAATAAACCAGCCAAGAAGGTAAAATTAACAGCCAGGTAAGTTATGAAATTAAACCAACAGAGGAAAGGAGTAGAACAGTCGCAATCTGGTTGACGGCGATATGGTGACCCGGAAGTATTGACGGCGTGAGCCGCCGCGTGGGAGAGCCCAGTAACCCGTATCCACTTCCAAAAGATGGCAGCACCTTGATTCGTAGTTCAGTCATGCCTCAGGAGTGACGATCTAAATTATACTTTGATCTGGTGAGTGGTCTTGGGACATGGCTTTTGATCTGTACAAAGTCAATGAAGGAGGTGGAGGTTGAAGAAGAATAAGGAAATCTGGGATTCTGGGTATTGTTCATAATTATGTTTTTTTTTTTTTTTTTTTTACATGCTGTATTTATTTGCTAACAAAGGCGCTAGTAACAACCCCGATGGTCAGCAGAGTGGTTAGGCTTCAAGGCTATAATATAGGGTACGTAGGTTCGAGTCATGACCGAGGTTGTGATTTTGGCTTTTATGTAGTCCCCTTTTCTTTTCTTTTCTTTTCTTTCTTTCTTTTGGTCAAAATGGTTTTTTTTTTCCTAACAACAATCTCCAATCAAACTTTTTTCTATTTTATCAAATCTTCAATAAAAATTTAAAATAAATAAAAAACAAACGTAGCTAAAGAAAGTTAAAGGAAAAATATTTTCATTGACATTTTATTTAACTTTCAATTAATTAATGACGGTTTATGAAATAAAGTCAAAAGCAAGTGATATTTTTATAATCAGCATAAAATATCTTTTCTTTTCTTTTCTTTCTTTCTTTTGGTCAAAATGGTTTTTTTTTTCCTAACAACAATCTCCAATCAAACTTTTTTCTATTTTATCAAATCTTCAATAAAAATTTAAAATAAATAAAAAAAAAACGTAGCTAAAGAAAGTTAAAGGAAAAATATTTTCATTGACATTTTATTTAACTTTCAATTAATTAATGACGGTTTATGAAATAAAGTCAAAAGCAAGTGATATTTTTATAATCAGCATAAAATATCTATATCATCGCATTCAACGTTCGTTTCCCTAGTTTATTATGTGCCGATGAGAACTCCCTTCGAAAATCTAATTAAAAAATATATATAGTTATTAACTTATAAATGTGACTTCGGTTGACCAAGCGGATCAAAACTGAAACGAAGACAAAATTGATTGTATTTTTTACTACATGCATAAAATATTCCAATCGTCTCATCCAATGGTTAGTTCCTCTAATTTCGTTTACTTCGATGGGGTTGCCCTTTGAGGAATCTATACAAACATAGAGTATAAAAGTAATTATTGTTGACTAAGTGGATCGAAGTCGAAAAAATAACGAAATTGGATGAATTTCACACAATAATCATAAAAAATTCTAATATTCTCATCCAACGGCTGGTTTAGCCAAATTCATTTTCCACTGCATTCTAACTTTTGAAAGGTCAACATAAATTAAATGCAATATACAAGTTATACAACACTAGTATGCACATTGATATTTCTTGCAATCCGGGACATTAAAATTGAAAAATTTTGTTTTTGATCCTTCCCATGTATCCACCACGCCATTATATACACCATAGAAAATAACTGGCATGGTTCGTAATCGATATGATAACGGTCAACCAAGTGGTTATAAAAGGTTAATTCGGTTGACTAGGTGGATCGAAGTCGAAACTATGACGAAATTGATTAAATTTCTAATAAAAATATACAATATTCTAATCCTTTTATCTAACTCTAAATTTCCCAAGTTTCATAATCCTTGAAGGTGTCACCCTCTAATGAATCTAATAAAGAAATATAGGGTTATAAGGGAAATATAGATTGACCAAGCAGATCGAAGTCGAAACGTAAACGAATTTGGCTAAATATTTTACAATGACTGTAAAGTATTCCAATGGTCTTATCTAACGGTCAATTTCTCCAATTTCACATGTGTTGATAGGGTTGACCTTAGAGGATTCTAATTAATAAATATAGCGCTATGAAAGTAATTGGGTTGACTATGTGGATCGATGGCAAAAGAAGGAAGAAATTGGTTGAATTTTTCACAACATGCATAAAACATTTCAATCCTCTCATCGAACGGTCAATTTTCGTAAATTTAGATTTCTCGATGGAGTTGCCTTTTGAGGAATCTTTAATAATAAATATAGGGTTTTGAAAGAAATTTGGGTTGAATAAATGCATAAAAGTCAAAAGAAGGATGAAATTGGCTAAATCTTTACAACATGCATAAAACATTACAATTTTCTTATCCAACGTCGGTTTCTCAAGTTTCGTATGCCTCGTAGGATTGCCCCTTGAGGAATCTAATATATAAATACACGGTTACAAAGGTAACCACGGTTGATCAAGTGGATCTAAGTTGAAACAAAGACAAATTTGGCTTAATTTTTTAAAACATGCATAAAATATATATATTTCTCTCATCTAACTGTCAGTTTCAATAATACAATTTCATATGTCGACAACACCATCGACTTTGAGATATATATATATATATATATATATATATAGCGCTTCTCTACTGCGGACGTCCGCAGTTTTTCTTAGGTACGGATTTTAGGTTTTGACCTACTTTTAGATCATATTTTCACATCTTAACCATTCAATTTTTAGGTCCTAATGTATAGAACACCTCTGCAAATTTTCAGCCAAATTGGTGATCGTTAAGGCATCCAAAACTGTAATTTACAACAATGTACACAAACGGTTCAGGTTCGACAGATTCGGTTCATTCGTGTAAATTGCAGTTTTGGATGCCTTAATGATCACCAATTTGGTTGAAATTTTTCAGAGATGATCTATACATTAGGATCTAAAAACTGAATGGTTAAGATGTGAAAATATGATCGAAAAGTAGGTCAAAACTGGAAATCCGTACCTTTTATCTTAGGTGCCGATATCCACACCTGAGCCAAGTTATATATATATATATATATATATATATATATATATATATATATTTTTATTTAAGGTTATGAAAATAACTATGATTGATTAAGTAGATCGAAATCGAAACAAAGATGAAATTGGCTAAATTTTTCACAACAACCATAAAACATTGCAAATTAGGAATGTTTGGTTAATAGGTTTGACCCTAACCTTGTGCCTTGTAATTATTGTGTGACAACATGTACCATGTGAAGTAGCTTGCTTCTATACTTTATATGACTAAGCTCTGTTTATCCATGTAAAAATATTAAATTTGATCACTCATCGTCGTTTAATTTCTCTTAAAACACTATAAATAAAATGCAAGAGGTAAAGATGCCCAACCTTAATTACCATTACAATTCATAAGACTTTGAGATAGAACGAGGACTCATCAATAGTTCAAACCTAAAACTTACGATTAATTGATAATTACCGATTTAATAATCATTTATGTGATTATCATTATCTATAAAAAAAATCAATAAAAATATTTATATTGTTTTAGGGAATCAGAAATTGAGAGAAATTCGCTGTGTGTATCTCATTGATAATAGAGGCCTCTTTATATAGAGGGTTACAATGCATAGAATCTGAACGTACAAAGAAAGTAATTCTACATTGAATAGGATTCTAAATCCTTCTATAACCCTATTACCACTAGGTCAAGTAACCTAGAGTTTGGGCCAGACACATAATCTGGATTTCCTTGAACACTCTCCCTTGTGTCGCCCAAACGTGGTGCTTCTCTCGTTGCCTCATTAAAAACCTTGCTGAGTAACAAAAACCCAATGGGACAAAAATAACCTCGGTCGAAGGGGAAAAAGAATACAACACACCCTTCACGTTTCGAGACCATACATGTATACATCTCTCCCTGATGTCTGCACCTCCCCATGATGATTACGATCATGGGAGTTCAGATAGTTTCCGCAAGCCAATTCTTGCCACATGTTTCTCGAACTTGGATTTAGGCAATGACATAGTAAACAAGTCTGCCACATTATCCTCAGATCGAACCTGGTTTACTTTGATCTTGAGGAGCTTCTGTTGTTACTGATTGTAGAAGAATTTGGGCAATATATGCTTGGTGTTGTCGCCTTTGATGTAGCCTTGCTTCATTTGTTCAATGCAAGCAGCATTATCCTCATAAATGCTTGTTTGTGGTAGACTTCAAACCACAATTACTTCGAACATGCATAACTATGGATTGTAACCATATACATTCACGAACTGCTTCATGAAGAGCAATAATCTCTGCATGATTCGAAGAGGTAGCGACTAAGGTATGCTTTGTAGACCTCCAAGATATCGTGGTGTTTCCCATGGTGAATACATAACCAGTTTGGGAACGACCTTTGTGTGGGTCAGAGAGATACCCAGCATCAACAAAACCTTCCAAAACACTTATATCGTTTTGGGATGGGGAGAGGGAACGCAGTCCACCATGTGTGGTGTTCCGGTTATTTGATGGGTCCGAATGCATCATCTCTCTATAGGGATAGAATAAGCCCATATTGATCGTACCACTTAGCTATCGAAAGCTATCTTTAACACCAGTCCAATGGCATCGTGTTGGAGCGGAGCTATATCTAGCTAGCAAGTTCACAGCGAATGAGATGTCCGGTCTCGTGCATTGTGCTAAGTACAATAATGCGCCTATTGCACTTAGATATGGCACTTCTGCCTCTAGCAATTCTTCATCGTCATCTTTTGGACGGAATTGATCTTTCTTTGGATCAAGACTACGGACGACCATTGGGGTGCTTGAAGGCTTAATCTTATCAGTATTGAAACACCTAAGCATCTTTTGGGTATAAGCTGATTGATGAATCAGAATACCATCTTCACGGTGCTCCAGTTCCAAACCGAGGCAAAACCGTGTTTTCCCAAGATCTTTCATCTCAAACTCGGATTTCAAGTGTTCAGCGGTTTCCCTTAACTCTTTAAGAGTGCCAATTATATTCATGTCATCGACATAGACCGCTACTATTGCAAATCCGGAACTTGCCCTTTTTATGAACACACATGGGCATAGTTCATTATTGACATATCCCTTCCCAATCAAGTAGTGAGCGTTTTAATCTTATGGATTGTTTCAATCCATAGAGTGAGCGTTTTAATCTTATGGCCAACGCCCTCCGTGGTTTAGAGCCACTTGATTTGGGTAACTGAATTCCATCTGGAACTTTCATGTATACTTCCATATCTAGATCCCCATATAGATAAGCTGTAACCATGTCCATAAGCTGCATGTTCAGTTTTTCGGAAACTACCAAACTGATAAGGTAGCGGAACGTAATGACGTTCATTACGGGAGAATAGGTCTCCTCGTAGTCGATTCTAGGGCGTTGTGAGAAGCCTTGCGCCCCAAGGCGAGCTTTGTACCTTACAATCTCGTTTTTCTCATTACGCTTTCTAACGAATACCCATTTATGACCAACTGGTTTGGTATTAGGCGGTATTGGTATAATTTTTGCCAAATACCTTTCTTTTCGTTAGAGAATCAAGTTCTGCCTGGATCGCATCTTTCCATTTTGGCCAATCAGCTCTACGTTGGCATTCATCAACGGAGCGTGGTTTGATGTCATCGGTCTCAATAATCTCACGCACTACTGAATACGCGAATACATCATCAATGATGATGGAGCTTCTTTCCCACGTTCCATGTACACTAGTGTAATTCACAGAGATCTCTACATTCTCAGGGATTGCTTCTGATATTGAGGCGTCCCCCAATGATGTTTCTTGGACATAACCATAATCCGGAACATTCTCATGGGACGGATTTTGAGTATCGATGATCAAAGGATTTGTTTGTGCCTCATTCGCTCTTTTTCTAGGGCGAGTATCCTTCGAACCAATTGGTCACCACGCTTTCTTGCCGGACCTGCGGCCATAAATGCCACATCATTGCCATGATGGGCAATGGCGCCATCTCCTGGTGTCACGAGAGTGGCGTTATGTCCATTATTAGGGACATCAATCCTTGCAGACACGTTTGCAGCAGGTATGTGTGATCTCGTCACTTTGACAACATCAGAAAACGCATCAGGCAGAGTTTCTGCTACGTACTGGAGCTCGATTATCCTTCGCACTTCAAGTTTGGACTGTGCGATACGGGGATCGAGATGAGACATAGTGGGGACAGAACACGACAATTCTTGTCGTTCCTGTTGAACATTTGTGTTCTTATCTCCCCCTAACGACGGGAAGACTGTTTCATCAAAGTGACAATCCGCAAATCTAGCGGTAAAGAGATCGCCTGTCAAAGGTTCATGATAGCGGATGATAGTTGGAGATTCATAGCCAACATAAATGACCATTAGTCGTTGTGGACCCATCTTTGTACGCTGTGGCGGCGTAATAGGCACATAAATAGCACACCCAAAAATGCGTATATGCGAGATATCAGGCTCGTACCCAATCACTAGCTATAACGTAGAATAAGATTGAGTTGCAGTAGGTCGTAGATGAATGAGCGTCGCTGCGTGCAATATTGCATATCCCCAAGCAGAAATAGGAAGACTGGTGCACATTACCAATGTCTGAGCTATCATTTATAGTCGTTTGATAGCAGCTTCTGTGAGACCATTTTGGGTATGAACATAGGGAACTGGATGCTCAACATCAATCCCCAATGACATGCAATAGTCATCGAATGTTTTTGGATGTAAACTCCCCATCATTATCAAGTTGAATTGACTTAATTGGATGGTCGGGGTAGTGAGCCCGTAGATGGATAATCTGGGCAAGGAGTTTAGCATAAGTAGTATTGCGAGTGGACAACATCGCGACATGTGACCAGCGTGTCGACGCATCAACCAATACCATAAAGTATTTAAAAGGTCTGCATGATGGTTGAATTGGTCCACAGATATCCCCTTGGATTCTCTATAAGAACGGAATAAGTATTTTGGGATCCTTTGGGTAGGATGGTCTCGGTCCTAATTTTCCGAATGAACAGGCTTTGCAGAATGAGCGAGGGGCCTTAGAAGCAACCAATGAGGATTTTGGTTGGGCCGGAGCGTTTGTAACGCTATTAGAAGCAAAATATGTGACTACATCTCCCATGATGGCGTTAGAGCCATGTAAATTAGTGTGTGTGTGGTCATTGCCACTAGGAGGGATAACCATGGCGTCATGCTCATGGTTGGCGCCATTTGTGGCGTCATCACAAGGGACAAGAGCGGCCTTGCGGCAGCCCAAGATAGCAGCAGCGCCTGAGGCTGCAGTTTTTGCGGTCTTAGTAAGTCCGGGAATCAATGTTTGATTCTTGCTTCTTCTCATTCTGAAGAATGGATGCCCGTGTGAAGTCTTTAGTATACGGAGCATCATATCACGACCAGGATGTCCTAGTCGGTCATGCCAGAGCCAATATGTGTCTGAATCCAAGAGATCTTCTCTTATGACATTATTGGATTCAATTGGTCGAATTGTAGTGACATAAAGTCCACTAGATTGACACGTAAGCTTCTCTAAGATGCGCTTTCTGCCGCAATCATTAGAGGTAATGGAAAGGAATTCTATTCCGTTCTCATTATGCGTTTCCGCATGGAATCCGTTGGCTCTTATATCTTTAAAGCTCAATAAGGTTCGATTTGCCTTAGGAGCTTAGAGAGCTTCAGTGACTTTAATCAAGGTGCCATTTGGCAAAAGGAATTGGGCCATTCCATGTCCTTGAACTAAACCTGATGGCCCAGCCATCATAGTCACAGAGGAATATGTAGGCAACATCTCTAAGAATAATTGCCTGTGTCGTAGAATGGTGTACGTAGTCGTACTATCCGCGAGACATTGTAGTTCATCCATTCATAAAAGAAAAGCTCATAATTAAAAAGGAATCATAAAGAAAAGAACTCAACTTTTATTGATAAGCCAAACGGAATTACATCATCGTTTAATCAAAGAAGATCTAATCTAAAAAGAAACTAGCTAATGCATACAATGGCAGTCATCTAACTTCTTTCGGTAATTTCAATGTAAATGTGACCAGGTGAGTAAAGAGATGTCGGTGGAGCAAGGCTCGCTTAAGTACCACTTATCTCCAAACCTTCCTAGACATCACATTTACAAGGAGTACGCCTACTTTGAAGTAAGATTAAACCATTGGCATCTACTACAAATAATATGACAATTGCCTACATCTCTTGGAAAATAAAAAGACTTAATCAAAATCGCTAGTTTCTGGGTCTTGATCTTTGTAGTCTTCCACCCTTAGATCGAGATCGCCATCTTGATCTTCTTGTTCCATGTAGTTGGCCTATCTTGCTTCACGATATATTTTGTATGCGTTCGCAACGTTCTGGGATGCACTACACTTCTTTGCCCAATGTCCACTTGATCCACATCGAAGACAAACATCTTTATGATCAGGCTCCCTTGATCGAGGTGCATTTGATGCACGAGTTGGACGACCATTGTTCTTGGTGGTGTCGCCACCATGGCCGGAGGCTCCGCTTCTCTCTCTCTTCACACGTTGACCTCCACGGTTCCGTGTACGCCTATCTTGGCGATTTCCTTCCTCTTTAGGGTGAGAATATGGACCAGAATGTCCATAATTGTCCCTACTCTTAGGGTTTCGCTCCTTGCGTACTCCCTTGGGGGGGCGACTATAATTAGACTCCTGAATAGACTTAGTTCCCACAGGTCTAGCATTATAGTTCTTCACAAGGATATTGTCGTGCTTCTCAGCTACGTTCATGGCGCCAATGAGCTCATGAAACCTTGTGATACGTCCTGCATTCACATCAATCCGATAATTCTTCGAAATAATCAGGGCAGAGACGGGGAAGGTAGAGAGAGTCTTCTCGATCAATATCGTATCAGTTATGGTTTGTCCACAGAATTCCATCAATGACTTGATACGAAGAGCTACCGAGTTATAATCAAGCACGGACTTGAAGTCATAGAAGCGGAGGCTATGCCATCTCACTTCTAAATCAGGAAGCAGGGAGTCACGAACGTTGCCAAATCGCTGCTCAAGTTCCACCCATAGTTTTCTGGGGTCTTCCTCATTGAGGTATTCACTTTGGAGAGCATCATTCATGTGCCTTGTCATGAGAATTATGGCCTTGGGCTTTATTTGCTTCGAAAGCACGAAGTTGCTCTACAGAAAGCACGTTCTGACTAGGCTCTTGGATGATTTCCAGAAGTCCATCAGCCTTACGATGTTGGCGCACATCTCGGACCCACCTATGGTATCCTGCGCCAGTTGTCTCTAGTGGAACAAAGTTCAACTTATTCAGGTAACTCATCCTGAAAAACAACAGAAGATTAGGGTTAGTTTCGGAGCATAAAAGGCTACCATGAAAACAATAAGAATTTCTGAACGCAGTCACTTTCAAGAAATTAGGGATTTCTGAGCGTAATCGCTCCCAAGAAAATCCGATTCCAAGAGGGGTTTTGGATTAGATCGAAACAATGATGTAATTTGGTCGATCGTTTTTCTTCTCAACAAACTCTAAATTTGGAGGACTCTACAAGCTCCAAGCTTGGAGTGAGCACGAACCCCCACAATTCGGGTTTAGGTCTCCCCTATGAAGAAGAAAGGGGGGTAGAAGAGGGGATGTTGCAAGTCCCTCGAGAAAAAGAAAAGAAATTGAAATTATGGAAGCAAAAGAAATTAAATAAAAAATATACCTCGAACGTGGGCGTGGACTTCCTCATCTTTTTTTCTCTTTTTCTTCTTTCCGGGCCGCAGGTCCTCTTCCTCTTTTTTTTTTTTTTTTTCTTTTCTCTTTCTTCTTTCCGGGCCGCAGGTCCTCTTCCTCTTTTTTTTTTTTTTTTTTCTTTTCTCTTTCTTCTTTCCGGCCGCAGGTCCCTGTTCTTTTTTTTCTTTCTCTTTCTTCTTTCCGGCCCACTCTTTCTTTCTTTGTTTTTTTTTTCTTTTCTTTCTTTCTCTGCAGCTGCACTTGGGCAGATGGCGTGACGGCTAGGCGGCTTGGCTGCTGCACGTGGGCTCGGGAGTGGGTTGGCAGTGGGTTGCTGCTGGGTTGGGCTTCGCCTGCTGTTGGGTTGGACTTCGTCTGCTTCTGGGTTGACTGAAGCAAGGATGAAGGTCAGGCGGCGGTTCAGAGCAGGGTGGCTTCTGGTGAGCGGTTCAAGGACTTTAAGGCCGGTTCCGGTGGTGAAATTTCCGGTTCCGGATGTCTGGGATCGAGATGCTGCAGATGGTGGAGTATGGCTGCAGGAAGCGGGAGGGAAGCCACTGAACCGGGCAGAGAGAGTTGCGTCACTTCCGGGGGCCGGTTTGGTGGTTTTCCGGTCGGTTCTGGGGGTGGGGCCGCCGGTTATGGACTCTTGGGGTTGAGATCTTCAAGGTAGGCGGCGGTGGTTTCTGAGATTTGAAGGCTACGAATTTAGGTTTCAGGGTTAGGGTTTCATGCTGATAACGTGTTTTAGGGAATCAGAAATTGAGAGAAATTCGTTGTATGTATCTCATTGATAATAGAGGTCTCTTTATATAGAGGATTACAATGCATAAAATCTGAACGTACAAGGAAAGTAATTGTACATTGAATAGGATTCTAAACCCTTCTATAACCCTATTATCACTAGATCAAGTAACCTAGAGTTTAGACCAGACACATAATCTGGATTTCCTTGAACATATATTTATTTTTCTAAAAAAAAAAAAAAATATCTCTCACACACACAAGAAAGGACTGGAGCTCAATTCGACAGGCCGCGTCCATCGGCTCAGAAAATTTCAAGTTTCCCGCTTGTGCAATTTCATTTACCTTCAATTCCATTTACCCACAAATTTATTTCATCTCTTCCCATCACCACGGTCCTCCCACCTTCAACCTCCAATTCTTTGAATCAGAATTAACTTCATCAATTGGGGCTAGGATTGCTGGTTTGGCCTACCTTCCAATGTTTAAATCAGTAAATAAAGCTCCAATATTCACTCGGCCTCCTAGACGAAACGGTGGCATTTTCATTCTGAGCCATGACTTCCACGGGCACCCAATTGCATCAATGTAAGCAGTGTTCTTGTCTTGCATACATGGGTCAAGAAAGCCTCCAACTCTACAGAGCTTTGATCTAGGCAACACCAGCATTGATTAGAGGGGCAAAAATCTGTCAACAATGGCAAATTGAAGGGGAAAAAAAATAAAACAAGGAAATAGTTTCTGCTCAAACCAACATGATTCCAAATTTCTTAGAACTTGAGTCAGTTACAAAGATTTACCTTGAACACTATGATTCTGCCCCAAATACCCAACAAAATATTTATAGAAAATTGATACTCACTTGGGAAACAAGAAGTCCAGAAGACCAAGTATCCAAATGGGTATTAATCAAAACCCATTATTTGAGACTCTTATCATTACCAAATCAAGCTAGGAATCCCAAAACAACAAAACAACTAATCTGGTAAAGAGTAGCGCTTACCAGATTATAGTCGCTCCGGACAGGCGACGGAGGAATCTCAGCGTCGCAACTCCAACAAGAGATGGTTAGATCTTGCCATCTTGGGTTTATTCGATTTCCACGACCTCTGGCCTCTGCTGTCCATATGCAACCAACCTCTTCAGCACAATCGGGCTGTGGGGATGTCCCCGACCCCAGTGTCGTGTTGTGAATCTGGGTAGTCATCTGTTTGTGAAATTTAAGTGGAGGTAAAATTCATTTTTACTCCACTTCAGGTTTTTTTGTCTCCATTCCTTTGTTTGTTGACCAGATAACGTCCGTCTTAGACTAACGGTGCACGTGACCACGTGCTGTCAGTGCTCAAGCACTGTAGGTGCACTGAATACGCTCCCGAGTGGCACATGGACACGTGAAGAGCATCAACAATAAAAATAAAAGGTAAAAAAAAGAAGAAGGGGGGAGCCTGTTTTGATGACAGGGAAAAATGTCGATTGGGTGCGCCGAAGATAAGCTCGGTGAAAAGGTGAGGTCGTCTCAGAGGAGTTACAAAGATCAGAAGCTAGGGAATAATGACCCGATCTTAAAAAGTGGCAGCTGATCTAGGGTTTTTCCCCAAGTGTCGCTGCAAAGAGGAGAGTATTAGTCCTTCCTACGAGGTTGTCAGGAAAGAGATGAGGTTGATCGGTATCTAATAGGGTGCCATGGAACGAGCTTCCTAGAATCCCTAATGGAACAAACCATAATTTTTTTAGTAGACAAAGTTGATACAAAAACCAACAAATCTGACTAATTAGATAGATAGTGTATTATACGTACACTTCCAACTCGTATACAGCCAATCTAGATCTCATGCCAACACCTAAATTTGATACTAGATAGGGTTATAGAAGAAAAAAAACATGGAGATAATTGCAAGTTGTATATCATAGTAGTTTTTACGTAAAGCAAACCATATGCTTGTTAATTATCTAATTGGATATCTGTATAATATATGAGTCATTGATTGACCCAAGTGTGCATTAAAGATGGTATTTTCCCTATTATTAGGTCGTTTAATTTCATCAACAACACTAAATCTCTCATATCTAATTTTCTTTAGCAATGATATTTGCATATCTGTCATACCAAATATGGTGGAAGAAACATACAAATCCATAAGTATCTACTTTCCCTTGCACATCAGTAAAGTCCACTTGAGCAGCAGGGGAAGCAACAACTTTCTCCATAATTCTAGATGCTGGTAGACTTATACTTAGAACCACCAGAAGCCAATTTAGCAGGGTCCCTAGCAACCTTAGAAGAACTTGCCAAATTGGTGGGGGTTGGGGATGTCCTTCAGAGATTTCCTCGCATTCTTAGCTTTAGCCTTGTTAGAATTAAACTGATGCTTCACCTTCTCAACAGGCTTGCTAAGCTCAGGCTCAATTTGAGCTTCAGAGTGAGTAGGAGCCTCAGTAATTACATCAGCATTTGACAAGGCATTGAAACTAGACCCTGAGACACCAGGTTTGTTTTCAAATCCATTCATTACCTGTCTTTACTTCGTAACCTCCATGGCCTCTGGGTCTATGTTGCCCTGGAGGAATGTATCTCTATGATTGGAAAAGAAAGAAAGAAATCCATAATTATGCAAAGTTGAATGAATGGTCTGATTGCTTACAAAAATTTAACCTCTTCATTGGTCTTCCAGAGGTCACAGAACCCTACTACAGTATACTAACCCTAGATAGAATGCGAGATCAAAATACCCCTTTTCCTAAAAAGAATTTACAAGGATGGGAAGTCAACTGATACATTCTAACTTTTCACAGAAGAAATATATAAATTATGTTCTTTGTGATTGAACCTGCAGAGTCACCATATTGCTTTCAGCAGTAGTACTACTACTTCTCCATGGGATTGGTAGCTGCAGGTTCAAATTTTGCGCACTAATTATATTGGAGAGCAATACTTTTGCCTTGTTCACAAAATCCCCACCTTGATTATCTCTTTGAATCTCCATTGATGCTTTCTTGGGGCATTTGAGCAAGCTGATATAAGTCCCCAGATCATGAACACACGAAGGGTTTTGCATGTTGAAGAAATCAAGCACCAATTCAACACCGACATGTGCGTAACAGGAGCAACTCCAAGGGAACTCAAATGACAATCGCTCACTGCCCAAAACCCTAAAATTCTCATGATTGAACACCATTCCGGGCATCTTTGTGATCGGATCGTTCACGTTTACTATCCTCAACACTTTGACACCCAACTCTTCACATCGCATCTTGAACCCGGAGTTCCCAACTCTGGGGCCTCCGAAGGAAAACACGGTGACGGGTGTTTTCGTGCTCGAATTGACACGATTCAACCCTAGCTCCGTGATGTCGTAAGCGAGAAGAAGAGCTAGAGAACTTCCCATGCTGTGTCCTGCTAAGGTTATGCTTAACTCCTCGCCTTTGTACTTGTTTAGTAGCCTCGACACTTCGGAAAGAAGCTGCTCCCGGCAACTTCCTAGCCCGAACCTACTGTCGCTTTCATCTGACGTGTACAAGCTGAGAAACCCTGACTCTACTTTCACATCAGGCCGTTCATTATGAGGATCAAGCCTTGCCGGAGTGAGGGAGCTCATTAGGTTTGCCACCCACTCAGGGTTTGTAACCGTGCCTCGGAAGGTGATGATAATATCTCTCCTTCCTAGCCGCTTCACCGCTTCGTCAGTGGCAACGGCCACATATCCGATCCAGCGTCCGCACGACTCGCCGTTTTGGATGGGAATGTTGATGTCGGGGGTAGCGTAGATGTACTTGGTGACTTCATAGCCGCTGCTCTCCATCCCAATCTCTCTCAGCATGTTTCTCTTGCTGTACTTGCAGTTGAGGTAGCGTTTCGAATTGGGGTCCAGGTCGAAAGCGTTGTAACACGCCTTTACAAAGTTGCCGTACCGGATTATCTCTTGCCGTAGAAGAGGGTGCAATGGGTCTACTAGATTTTCCCAGTTGTCGGAGCCTTGAATCTCTCTCCACGAATGAGATAAAGAAGTAGTACCAGTACTAGAACCAGAGCTAGCTCTAGCTGCTACTTCAATGGCCACCGGAGATGCGACAATCGTTTGTTTTGTAGGAGAAGCTGTTGCTAATTTGGTTCTTTTGGGCAGACAAACCTGCCCGATACAAACTGACCGCAGCGGCCGAGTGGTTTCGGAAAACGCAACATGGTTTAGGTTTGTGTTGGGCATGTGAATGTTCATGGAAGCCATGATTGCTGGCCAAGCTCTATTCAAAAAGAAGATGAGAGAGCTCAGCTAGCTAGAGGTAGATAGAGAAGGTGCAGAGAGTTGTGGCACTTGAGTTGTGAGAGCAGAGAGCAGAGAGCAGAGGGGTGTATATGAAGAGGGGGCGTGTGAGATTTTGGTCTCATTTCTCTCATGGTACGTGTGTGGGGGAGGTGGGTCAGTAGAGAGAAAAGTAAAAGCATGTTTGGCGAGTATTTGACCAGAGATCTTCAAAATTCCAAAAGGATTTAATTTAAGTGGTCGGTTGGGTTTTAAGGCAAAAATGTAGAGACGTATATACCCCTCTGGTTTCTGTTGCGGCTGTGACCCTTTTGATGATTCCGTCCTATTCCCTTTGATGATGTTGACTTCAAAGTTTGAAACCCCAGGTTTTTCATTTTAGTTTTGCTCCGTGGTCGGACAACCCAAATACATGAGTGACACTTAAGTCAAGTCGTGTCATGTTTTTTTTTTTTCGACTAGCGTCACTTTTTATGTATGGCAGATTTGATTTCCAAAGAAAAGGGAAGAAAAGAGATTTGAACCCTAGCTAGTGTTTCATATGTCATGTTTTGTTTTCGACTAGCGTCACTTTAATAATAGCTACATATGTTTTGGCAAATCAACTTTGTAACAGATTTGTAATTCGGTCTAGTTAGTGAAGACGTATTGCCTATCTAATATGTGTTCACAGTTTGGTTTGCCGTTTTGTTTTCTACTTTTCTTGTATTCTTTCTTCAAATGTTTTTAGTTATTGTTTTTGTAAGCTTTTCTTCTTGTTTTTTTTTTTTTTTTGCTAATTTTTCCCTATAAGCTGAAGAACGCTCAACTTATGAACAAACGCGAATATTATGTACTCCTTACTCAGTAGTCAGTCTTGCTTTAAGTACCTTTGCCAGAAGAAAAAAATCTTGCTTTAAGTACATATATACATTGCTTTTCTTTTTGTGTCACTATACGAGGTCATAATTAGAAATATTTATTTAAAATTTCACACTAGGCCTTCCGAATTTCAGAATAGAACAGATACCGTTCTAGTGTCCATTATAATTCTTCAATTTAGAAAAAACATATACAATCCAGTCTTTTCGCAACTAGTGGTCATTTGCTGTATTTGATACTTTGACCAAATTTAACATATAGTCAAATACAAATTCTGTTTTAATTTGATAGCAAAAAAAGTAGACAGAAGTGATTGAAGAAAACTCGTCTTAGATTCGCAAAAAACTCCTCTACTACGAGTCCTCATTAAGATGAATAATCAAATGTTCTGATGATTAGTCCATACGTTATATGTACAGGTTCTTGTTGAAAATTGGCTTGATACGTGAAAATCTTAAAATAATACTTCTAATACTTTGTGGTATTGCACTCTTCTATTATTAGACCACATACTACATGGGAACTGAAACCCTAAAATCGATACACCATATACCAGTATTATAGTATTATACCAATTAATTAAAAATAAGTATAAATAACTAAATAAGTGATATCCACATTTACTCATATTTTGAACATATGAAGCTCCACCAAAAAAGTGTTGGAAAAGTGTGGCTTAGATTAGAGCCATTTGGAATCCCACATCAGAAAGGTGAAGAGTCATCCTTGGGTTATAAGGAATGGTACCACACACACTAATGCCGAGACCTTTTGTATTAAAATCCCATACTCGTTTTGCACCGGGTGGTTAAAGTAGGGGGAGTATCGACATCATTGGATCCGTATGTGTGGGACTCATTTGCCGCTTTTGCACAACAAACTGGTATTAGAGCCCAGGTTACACCTGGGACTTGGTGTCTCATACGGTCAAGTTGCAATTTGGTGGAGCTCCTGTTTGGATTGGGATCACAAGATTTGGAATTAGATGCTTGTGGTCGAGATGAAGCCAAGATTTGGAATTAGATGCTTGTGGTCGAGATGAAGCTATTAGAGATCGTGAGACAATTGGTGGTGGCTCGAATCACGCCAAAGTGGAGATTGTTGGAAAAGTGTGGCTTAGATTAGAGCCATTTGGAATCCCACATCAAAAAGGTGAAGAGTTATCCTTGGGTTATAAGGAATGGTACCACACATACTATTGCTGAGGCATTTTGTATTAAAACTCCATACTCGTTCTGCATTGGGTGACTAAAGTGGGGGGAGAATCGTCATTATTGGATCCGTGTGTGTGAGACTCATTTACCGCTTCCGCACAACAAAAAGTTCTTACATAACTCATTAACACAATACAAAATTCAACGAAAAATGTGGCATATCTGCCACATTTCTCCCAAATAGAAGAGATGGCTTCTTACCATGTTTTAGCATTTCAATTGGAGCTTCACGTCGAGTGCCGTATTGGTCATCAGAAGGAAACAAAAAGACCTCTTGTATGGTGAGATTCATTCTTTATTCGGGGAAATATATACATAAATATCTGCTATAATATTGAGAGATCCAAAAGTGATATATGCATTTGGCAGAGTTGGCATGGGATGATATATCATCATCGGATATGCTAAACAAAACAAGAATAAGTCCCTACATATAGTTGGTAGGGCTAGTAGGGCTAAATGCCTGTGCGTGCACTCTAAGTGTCTCGTCTGGCCTAGCAAGGCGACAACCACTTAAATGGTCTCAACCTCCTAACGGCAGAATGAAACTAAGGGTCGTCGGAATTGTTTTTTGGTGGCAACATAGTAGGAAAGTTGAGATTTTAGTAATTATGCTTCATTGTAATCGAGTTATCTTTCCGATATGTCACCGCTATGTTAAAGCAAATGGAGTAGCCAAAAGTGCACTATTTGCTAATTGGTGCTTGTTAGAATACATGTATTCTGTAGAGACTCCTGATATTATTTCGGGACGTTCTCTAGGTACTTATTGTAATCAGGGGTTTAGGCTTGATGTTCCCTCCTTGTATTCAGTTTCATCAATCAATGCTTGAGGGTAGCCGTACAAGCCCTTTATTTTAAACAAAAAAACAATACTGCAATCCCACATTATTCGTGCACCACAAATAAACACAGTACACTCTATCAATGAAGGTCAAGAAGTCATTTGCACCAAATCTTATTTGTCAAAGAAGTTGCAATAATTGAGCAATGTTTAGAGAAATTCGATTACGGAACACATGATGTACGTGGTTAGAGGAAGTTTTGACGAAGTAATAACCTCTGTTGTTGATGTCATGGATGTATGAATGCAAAGAGATATCGAATATTTGTACAAATTAAAGCAACTTTGAGTTGGTTGTAAATTCAATGATCAATATTAATTGCTTTTTTCATTTTTATAAAAATATAATTAAATATTGTCTTCACAATTGATCAACGTGCAACTGTGTGAGTTATTAAGAGAAATTTTAACGTATGACAAATGTACCAGCTACGTAGTACGCTTAGCCAATCAAGTCTCTTTAGTTTTTAATTGTATTTCAAAACAACCCATGTTTAATTATAATTAAATACCCAAAACACCTCCCTGCATAGGAAATGATTGGTTGAGCGTACCGCCACGTGGCGCGCCAGCCTTACCTAAGAATCTCTCAAGTGATTAAAGGTAGTTTTGTTGTTGATCTTTAATTTTATTAATTATTTAATTGCATTTGGTGGTTTTTCAATTTTGAAAGGTGTTAAGGTAGTTAGGGTTGACAAAAGATCTTCTCTTAATAATAATATAGATGAAGTAATCAAGACACAAATCAAAGAGTAAGATACGAAAAGATGCTTAGAATATCTTTGGTAATATTAACCACTTTTAAGTTAAATTTTAGCCAGAATAGATAAAAAGTCATTTTGGCGAGCCTTTCTAAAATATGTCTGTATCAATTCGACGAATTATTTTGTGGTTCCGGAGTATCACGTGGCACTGCCATGTGGTGGTTTAAGCCAAGAGTATCACTCGAATTTGGTGAGGGCCATGGGAGGTGAAAAAAAAAGAAGATAAATTAAATTAAGAGACTAATCAGAAATAACTGAAAGACATATGGGCCAATAACATTAATCTGGACCACTACGTGCATCATGGTCCGGGACTATATATGTTATAATTTCTCTATAGTTTAGCTAATTTTAAATTTATATTATTTATTGATAAATTTTAAATGCATTTATAAATTATATGAAATAACTTAAAAGGAATGTTTTAAATTAACAAAAATAATAGAGATCATCATCTCTCTCCTACCCTCATGGTGACTCGAACCCAATACCTGGATCCTAAGTAGTGGCGCTCTAACCACTGAGTTAACACCACTTCATCACATTTAGAAGCAAAATAGTTAAAACTAAAAATAGAGTCACTTAGGAGTTTATTGCAGCTGTTAAAATTGATAAAGAACTAAACATGCATTCCAAAATAATTAAGGATCCAAGATAAAGAGATGCTCTTACAATTTTTCCTAAATTAATATAGATGAGCCTTCCATTTTTTTTCCCCTTTCTTTTGGTGAAATGAAATAATTAGCTACAGCAACCAACTCGTTTAGTAGAAATTGCTGAAAAAAAAAATCGAATAAAAGTAGCCGGAGTAGACATTCATGTCTAAAAATATATGGTTTTTGTCTAGTTTAACGTTGCTTTTAGTAGCGCAACAATCATCCTTGGCGGAGATCGTCCATACGTAGCTAAGTCACCATATTAACATTCTGTTTCAAGCTTAATAGCGGACTCTTATTCCTATTCGTAATGGAAAACCGACCCAACAAACTAAAGAGCTTCAACAAACTAAAGAGCTAGCTTCGACCTGCAGTCAAAGAACTCTTGCTGTCTTGCATGTAAGGCTCCAAGAACATGTCAGAATGGAAGACGTACATACGTTTGGTCTGCCCGATATGAAACAATAACAACATGAGTTTGCAATTTGGTTTGCTAAGATCTTTACAGTTGAAACTTGAAAGTGAAAGCAGAAGCAGAGAAGTAGCTCACCAAGTCAGTATGAGACCGCGCCGATTATTTTCTCAACTTTACTGAAATCACATTACCCGATCCGACCTGACCCGACTGATAACCTATATATTAGTGCACGCGCGCTTCATATTTGACGCACGCCTTGCGCGCTTGAGAGTAGAGATGGTCCCTGTGCAGTGCATGGCTACAAGAATATTCAACGCGGCGAGTAGTCCCTGTAAGTGGACACTGATACTATTAAAATGGGGGGTTTTATGACGCAAACCCTACGACCGTACGTGATATCTTTCTGGGTGCCCATTTAATTACACTTCATCCATTTAAAGATACTATTGGCACTGTGAATTCATATATATACACCCAAAAAAGGGCACTGCATGCCAAGATATAGTAATTAGGTTGTCATTCTTTGACTACCTCCATTCCCCATGTCCATTAAGATTTGAGACTATACCAAGATTGTACCATTTCCAGTAACAACGTTCAAGCCACTCTTTCATTTCTATCCTTAATCCACTATCTCTGATAAATGGTTTTTTTTTTTTTTTTTTGGGGTGGGGAGGGGGGGTGGTGGTTATGGAAGGATTTTTATTCAACAAAAAATATAATACAAGCAAAAAACTCAAAACGGGCCTAAAGAAACAAACCCAACAAACAAACAAACAAACCCAAATAGCCCTACAAGCTTCAACCAAGATGCAAATATATTAGGAGAGGGATGATGTAGTGATGTTGCCGCCATCAGCCAAATCAAATGGTGACACATAAATGTCACCAAATCGGCTGGTAAAAACTTGAAATCCAACCAAATCAATCCTGCGCGAGAACAACAACACATAACCCATCCAAAGATCTCCACAACCCAATCTCTTAGCCATACAATATATCCTTAAGGGCTAAATACTGGTTACTACCATGTGATTTAGGTCCAAAATCAATTCAGTCCCTGGACTGCTAATTTCATCAAAAACACCTCTGCACTTTCAATTTTGATCTAATAGGTTCAATTCGTTAATATTCTGTCATGGGTTCAAGTTATAGTTTGATTATTTGTTGAAAAACTATTTATTTTTAATAGTATGACTCACTCTTAAATTGATTAGAGGTGGCATGCAGACACCATATCATAAAACATAGGTCATATATGAGCTATATTAACAAGTTAAATAACTCAATTGTCGAAAAACTATCAAATTAGACATATTAGATCAAAATTGAAAGTGCATGAGTGTTTTTGATGAAATTAGAAGTTCAGGGACTGAATTGATTTTAGACCAAACTATAAGGTAGTAATCTGTATTTAGCCCTATCCTTCAATACAAATTAGAGCTGTCACTCGATCGGTTTGAATCGATTATATGTATTACCAACTTCAAAACCAAAGTCTTCGGTTTCAAAATTGAGTTACCAATTACCGATCAAAATTTTCAGTTTTTTTTTTTTTTTTTTTTTTTTTTTTTTTTTTTTTTCAGATCTACCAAATTCGGTATTTAGATTTTCAGTATTACCAACTTTAGAATAACTAATTCTTTGTAATAGCAATTAGAATAAACAATACTAGTTTTTTCAATTTTAAAATCGTAAATTTTGTATTCATCTACTTACTATAGCTTTCTTTTGTACATATGATATCAAGCTTTAGCCATTTTCAATAAAACTAGGTTATTTAACCATGTTAGACCATGTTACTTAAGATATACGTATTATTAATGTAGTATAAGTAGTAATGTTCGTGCTATTATGAAATTTTTTATATTTATTTCTTAATATACATACATGTATATTGAAAAACTATAGTATATAAAGCTAATATTTAGATAATCGGTAGATTCGGTATTTACCAAAACCAAACCAACTTTTTCGGTAAATTTTTATTTCGGTTTTATCGGTTTCAATTACCAAAAAGTCAGTTTATCAAACCTAAAACATCGGCTGGTATTCGGTCGGTTTGGTTAATACCAAACCAAGTGGCAGCCTTAATACCAATACAGGAACCAGAACATAAGAAAAAAAGAGGCGATATGCAGAGGGATCAAAGGGGTAGACATCCGAAGATCATGTAGTCTCTTGATGCACTACCATATTCATAAGATTTACGTGCGGTAATGGGAAAAACCTCTTTTAAAGAGACAAGTGATTGATGCTGACATCGGAGTTTCGAAAGACCAGCGAACATCCGGTGAAGTTGATTATGATGGGTGAGGAGGATGTGCATCTTAACCATGAAGAATCAATGTTATGCCCTATACCAAATTTAATCTACTATTACTTATAGTTAGTAAATAACGATGTTTACTTCTTTAGTCTCTGTTTATTGAATATGGGAATTCAAAAGTTGACTTTTCTTTAACCTACAAATTTAGAAAATTTCTTATGAAAGTCATAGAACACGTTAAGCCGAGTTTGTAGACACGTAGATCACCCGAATTGGAGTTTGTATGAAAAAGTTATGATAAAGAACCTAAGTTACTATTCTGAGCTTTAGTATATATAGTTGGGACTTTTCCATTTTGTCCAAGTGCCCTTCCAGAAGGCTCTAACCCTAAAATTGTAAGCTGAAACGCAACTCGCCTTATGACCCGACCCGAACTCAGAAAACCCGACTGGTTCTTCGTCATCCCAGCAATCCAGACCACTGGATTACCGCCGTTAGGAGCGTCGTCTTTTCCTCCTACTATTGCTGGGACCAAATCATGCATTACACCCTGAAAAAAGGAGAAATCGAGGCTGAGTTCCTTCTCGGTGCTGAAACGAATACCTAGTTCGATCTCGCCCTTCCAGCGACTTCCGGTAGAGAAACTTGTCGGGTTTTGAAGCTAGTGTCACATTGATCATCTTGATAGTCACCTTGCTTGCCTATTTGACCGGAGGTTGGATGATCGATCCCTAGAAGTTTCCCATTGTAATAAGGGTTTCGGGCCGATTTCCAGCAATTCTAGGCTGATGATGAGTCTGTTGGTATGATTCTTTGCATCAGATTTGAAGGTGGAGACGCGTGCGACATTTTCTGACCCTCTCTTTTAGCGTACTAGTTACAGCTCATTATTAGGAGTTCATGGCTATGTTGATCTAAGAGCTTCAATTATTGAATATTGATCGGAGATTTGTAACTCGGAAACTCTTAGGTATTAATACATAAATTTAACGTCATTGGAAATTTTTATTGTTATCGTAGAGGGTTCGAAATGTTAAATTGATGTAAGCTTTTAGTATGCGAATAGTTTTCCTCAGTGGTTGAAAATCTAGCTAGGCTCGGGGAAAATTTTATGAAATAAATTGATTTTTGTTTAATATTGAAGAAATTGTTGATTTTCCCCTTTTATTATTTATATACTACCAACATGTATCATAATGAGTCGTCGAGTAAGGAGGATCTCGGAAGGCAACGGGTATTGCTGTGAGATTTACCTATGAGTGGACATTTGATTTTAAATAAATGAGTTAAATACTGTTTACTATACTTATAGGGTTTCATCGTTTCAGTCACTGACCTTCGAATTTCACCTAAAAACTCCTCAAACTCTCAATTTCCTCCCCATCAGTCCCTGCCATCAAGCTCCATCCAAATTATCCGTTAAATTGCTGGCGTGACATTTTTTACCCTCCGAAATGTCTATTATACCTTTACCTTTTTTTTTTTTTTGCCTTTTTACCTCTTTCTATCTTTTCTTATTCTTCTTCCAGTTCTCTCTCTCTCTCTCTCTCTCTCTCTCTCTCTCTCTCTCTCTCTCTCTCTCTCTCCAAGATCCAAGATCCAAAATAGTTTGCGCCAACTAACCAAAACGACTAACCTCCCACCTCCCTTATCTTCTTCCTTACCATCGACTCATCATCATCACATGACCCAATCTCTCTCACTACCTTAACCCGAAGAGGGAGGGAAAGATGCAGACTCGCTTCTCAGCCCTAAGTTGAACCTTAAAGTCCACTACCCGATCCTTTTCCTCCTCAACGCTGTCAACACCTTATCTTCCCAATTGTCGCCAACTCTGGCTGGCCTCCAGGCTCGCCTCTTCGCCGAGTCTCCTACTTACAGAATTCGTGGAAGGCAAAGGTCCGTACTCTGTAGAGGTCGGCATGAAGAAGAAGCCATTGCCGAAGCCAAAATGGATGGAGTTAATCCTGGCTGGCGAGAAGTACATGCAGATTAAGAAGAAGCTCAGGGAATTGAAGCTCCAAACAGTCTGCGAGGAGGCCAGTGCTGGTCTGGCCGCCACTATCATGATTCTCGGTGACACGTGTACGAGCGGTTGCAGGTGAGGTATTCGACAAAATGTGTGTGAGAGAGGAGGCTTTCGTGTTTTGTGGTTGAATTGTTGATTGCAAATGTGTGCAGGTTTAGTAATGTGAAGACTTCTAGGACTCCACCGCGGCCGAACCCCAATGAGTCGGCGAATGTGGCGGAGGCGATTGCATCGTAGGGGTTGGATTATGTGGTGATTACTTGAGTAGACCGGGATGATATGCCAGCTCAAGGGAGTGGACTTTGTGCGAGATTGTGATCAAGTTGAAGAAGCTCAAACCCAATATGCTCATCGAGGCTTTAAGTATTTTTTCACTTTCGAGTAGCTGATAGATAGGGGTGTGGGATAATTACCGTGAGCTGCTCTTTCATGGTCATGGGGGCATTGGCAGCGGCGGGCATGACACATGGATCAGGCCTTTGAAGGGATGGACTGACCCTCTGAGAGTGAGGGAGTGAGAGAGAGATAGAGAGAGAGAGAGCAGATCTTGTAGTACAGAAGAGAGGAGAGGAGAGAGGAGGCCCATTCTTTGGAATATCATTGATCCAACGAACAACGAAGAGGTAAAAAAGAAGGGAAAAAAAAGGTGAGAGAGAAAAAAAGAAAATAAATTAAATAAAAAATATAAGGTTAGGGTATAATAGACATTTTTGGCATGTAAAAAATGCCACGTCAGCAACTTAACGGACAATTTGGATGGAGCTTGACGGCATGGACTGATTGGGAGGAAATTGAGAGTTTGAGGAGTTTTTAGGTGAAATTCGAAAGTCAAAGACTGAAACGATGAAATCCTATAAGTATAGGGAGTAAACAGTATTTAACTCTAAATAAATTAAGCATGTAGTACTGATTTTCAAGCATTGATTTATTGTGACATTTAAGTATGATTGAGTTATTATGATTTTATCTAGATATCTTGTTTTATGAGCATTATGTGAGTAGGAGGTAGGTTGTGGAAATTGTGTTGTTGCACATCCATGCATTACCTAGTCAACAATACCCTCCAGAATATATATAACTGGACGATAGTACCCTCCGATGCGTCATTTGGTCAGAAATACCATTCATATGGCATGAGTTGGTTAGTCAGCAGTACCCTTTAGAGATCGCATCCTAGTATTCCGATCGGCAGTATCCTCCGGTGTGCCATTTGGTCGGTGATACTCTCTAGATGACTTGTCGGTAGTACCCTCTAATCATCAATTATTTCTGTGATAGTTTGAAATGCTGATTTTATAGTTGTTGATGGATTTAAATGTAATATCAAACTATATTGCATGCCTAGAACTTTAGTAATAAAATGGGAAATCATTTATTTTACCTTATTTTCTTTAAATTATTTATTTATTTTTTGCCCCCTTACTCTAACAGTTTTCAAATGCTTTTCCCTAGGTTCTTCGGTTTTTCGTTTGCCTAGTATACAGATTTGCCGAGGTCGTGCATGAAGGAGCAGAGGCTTAATTAGGATCTATCACTTCTGTTTTGATTGTAGGTTATTGTTTCACCTACTCATGTATTATATTGGTTTAGATATGTAGTTTGTTTTGATCACCAAATTGTTTTAAGTGTGTTGTTAAGTTAAGTACTTGGGAATTTGAATTCTATGATCGTACTGGTAGTAGCCGAAATGAGTACTTTGAATATGTGGAATGTAAACTGGTATTTGTGATCTTTGGTTTTAAAATTTTGTTGTCCATTTTTGTTATTTGGGTAGTCCAGTTTTAGGAGAAATTCTGCCAAATTTTTTGTAACACTTTTTCTTAAGGTGGGCCATGCAAGCCCGTTTATGATTTTCGGGTGAAATTCTGGTAGGGATGGGTATCATGAAATTGTAAGATTAGGAAGGATTGGAAGAAGGAATTTGGTAAGGAAAGGAAAACAAAAGCAAAAACGAAATTATACCTACCACTAGAAAGGGTAGGCAAGAAGGTGGAGGTGAGTCGATGTGGAAGAAAGGAGCTAGAGAGATGTGAGAGCTTCCCCTCCTAGGAGGGTTTTAAGAGAGAAGAGAAGAGGAGAATTTAATGGTAAACACTTACTGAAGAGCTGATATCTCTGATGGATGTTGATCAACAAGAACAAAATAAGAGACGTTCAAGAATTGCAAGGACCTTCTTTGTGTGGCACCAATAATCGGAGAAGTCGTCACATCATCTCTAATTAAGGGGTCTAAAATGATCACTCTATCATATATACTTAAGTCTTACGTAGATTTGAAATAAATATGCTGTATGATTCACTCATATATACTTAGGTCTTATGTAATTTTGGAATGGATATGCAATATGTAATTTTTATTGGTACGCAGTACGATAATTGGAAGCGCTTCATCAATTCTTATCATGATTTTTTATAGTTTTTATACGTGAGTTTGCTTTTATTATTATATTATAATTATTAAATAAGGAAAATATCACAAATGATCGTTGAGTTATGACTTATTTGACACTGAACTCACTGTACTTTCAACAATATCACTTAATTCACTCAGTTTTACATATGTCTTTCACTTAACTCATTGCCTTTAATTCTACTATTAGAAGCCGTTAAAATTGAGGGTATATTTGTCAAAACACTTAAAAATCATTTTTAATTTTAAAAAACTACATTATTAGACTTTTTTTCAATTTTTTTAAATTTCTGAAATTTCTAATAAAAAATGATTTTTTTAACTTAAATATAATTTGAAAAAAAATTGTCTTTTTTTTTTTTTAAGTTAGAAATGCATTTTTTTAGTGTTTAGACAAATATACCCTCAATTTACATTTATTAGACTTTTTTCAATTTTTTAAATTTCTGATATTTCTAAAAAAAATGATTTTTTAACTTAAATATAATTTGAAAAAAAAATTATCTTTTTTTTTTTAAAAAAAAGAAAAATTAGAAATGTATTTTTTAGTGTTTGAACAAATATACTCTCAATTTTAATAGCTTTTAATGACATAATTAACGACAGTGAGTTAAGTGAAAGATGGATGTAAAACTGAGTGAGTTAAATATCGAATAAGTCATAACTCAGAAAAATCAATGTTTTTCCTATTGAATATTCATTGTCCTTTGTCATTACTGGTTACTCATTGACAACGGAGGCAGACGGATTTGTGAAAGTATAGTGTTGGTGCGAAGAGGGAGGAGGGGACATAAGTACAACAACTCGGGCCCATCAGGAAGCTCTTGTTTACAAGAAACCTATTAAGTGACGACAAAGCAAAGAAATGGCAACCTCCCCGCTTGATCAATTTGTACGGTCGATTGCGAGGAGAGAGATTTAGGTCATGTTGAGAAACAAAAATCTAAGTAGGAATAGAACTGAATATGTAGATATGTTGACCACCATATGATTAAGCATTAAGGTATGTCACGCATGATTGCATAATTATAACAAAGAAATAATTTGTTGTCCAGTCCAATACACACGTACGTACAACCGTGGGTTGCATGAAAACAATGAAACTAGCAAAGGCTAGTCGTTGAGTTGGTAATCAAATGAAATAATACACTTTGACATTTGACATTTATATGTATGTATACATAGTATATGTGTAAGCCGAATAAAGCTAATTTTCTCGTCAATAAACTTGCAGACAAAGTCATCTACGACTTGAAAACTAAGGTGTATATACACACACATCGGGTTAGCCCAGGCATGACATGCATTGGGTTTAATTTACTTGAAAATGTATACTGTAATGAGAAATTGATAATACACATGAAGCAGCAATGTTTTGAAAAGTTGAACCTTTTCTCATCTACTTGATTGACAAAGAGTACGTGGTCAAGGAGTTAAAAGCAAAGAATGACTATACAAAACAACACAACATGCTTGGGTCTTGATTAAATACTTGGTGCGTACGTGGCTTGGGCAAGTATCCAAGTCGTTATTTTATATCTTAGTTATTATATATATATATATAAATAGTTATTATATATATATATATATATACACACAGCGGTTCTCTACTGCGGACGTCCGCAGTTTTTCGATCCTTACGGATTTTCAGTTTTGACCCACTTTCCGATCACATTTTCACATCTTAACCGTTCAGGTTTTAGGTCTTAATGTATAGATCACCTCTGCAAAATTTCAGCCAATTTGGTGATCATTAAGGCATTCAAAATTGTAAATTACAACAATATATACGAACGATTCCGGTTCGACAGATTCGGTTCGTTTGTGAAAATTACAGTTTTGGATGCCTTAACTATCTCCAAATTGGCTGAAATTTTGCAGAGTTGATCTATACATTAGAACCTAAAAACTGAACAGTTAAAATGTGAATGTGTGATCGAAAAGTGGGGAAAAACACAAAATCCGTACTTTTTTTCTTAAGTACGGATATCCGCACCTGAGTAAGGTTATATATATATATATATATATATATATATATATATATATATATATACACACACACACACACACAACTTTTCTTGGCTAAGGATGTCCTTACCTTAGCCTTAGGAACGGATTTCTAGTTTTTACCCACTTTTCGATCACATATTCACATCTTAACCTTTCAATTCTTAGGTCCTAATGTATAGATCATCTCTGCAAAATTTCAACCAAAGCGATGATCGTTAAGGTATCTAAAACTGCAATTTACATGAACGAACCGAATCTGTCAAACCGGAACCTTTCGTGTATATTGTTGTAATTTGCAGTTTTGAATGCCTTAACGATCATCTGGCTGAAATTTTGCAGAGATGATCTATACATTAGGACCTAAAAACTGAACGGTTAAGATGTAAATATGTGATCGAAAAGTGACTAAAAACTGGAAATCCGTACCTAAGCTTAGGTAAGGATGTCCTTAGCCAAGAAGGATTGTGTGTGTGTGTATATATATATTATTTTTTTTCCCTTTGTTTTGGGGAAGATGTTTTAATTCATACGAGTCAATGTTACATAGTTATATAGGGCACGACAAAAAACCCATTTAAGTTCAACTAAACCTATAATGATATTTTGTAAACGGTTGCGGCTATTGTCACCCTACAATCTGCATGTCAGGGTGTTATTAACCACAAGATCGGAGATCTGAACCCTCTTTTCTAGCGCCAAATGTTTCTGTATGGTTCCTGAGGGGGCACCGAGAATCACCGAGAGAGCACACCATCTTAAAGCTCCATAACCTGTCAACCTATGATAATAACCGGGGTTGCTGGCCTACAACTCTTCGATGCCTAAGTCAGATGTTTGTAATAGTATTAATCATGGTATTAAAAGGCGTGCCTCAAGGTGTTTAAGGCTTGAAATCTTATCGAGATTGCGTCAGTTTTGTTAGTTAGGTGAAGAGGCGCAAAACGCGATCTCTAAGGTGTTGAACACTGGCTGAAAGTGTACGCCCAGCAAACTCTCTCTGTTTTTTTTTCCCTTTCCAAAATGATATTTTTCGCACTTGGAGGAAAAAAATTTCATCCAGGTTACAGATTTGCAGAAAAGAATTTCAAGAACCATAGATTATGAATTTGACTTCAAATTTAATCTTGATTTCTTTCGATATGATGATATATAATGGTTCTTAAATTGCTGTATGTGTTCTACCTAGGTCTTTTGCATGTTGATTTTCTTATTCGATCAGTTGGTTGTACGTAATTATGGTTAGGTTCATTTATCTTATATTTGAATCTTGTAGGTTGAGTTTCCCTCTTGTTTATGTTACCAAGTGATAGACTCCAAGTTTGATGTAAAGTTTATCTGTGATCCGTTGTAAAATGCCTATAAATCTACGAATGAATAAAGCTTTGAGTGTGCTTAAATTAGCACTCAGCATTTATTTTCTGTTATGGTATCTGAGCTAGGGAAATCCATGTTGATGTTGGTGAAAAGAGTACAATTGAAATATTTGGTTTTATGTTCTCTACATTGTCTACAAAGAGTGAACTAAATAGACGGTGGTGTGGCAATAGCCACACTTTTTGTAAACCGACAGTGTGTAAAATTTTGGAACCAAACAATAATTATAAAAAAATATGGAAGAAAATTCATAGAACGGATCGAGGAAGCATCCAAATGGGTTCGATCGGGGAAGATAGAGAAATTTAGCTCTGCAATTGAAGAAGTCTAGGCAAAATCCTAGCTAGGTTTTGCGTTGGAATAATAAAGAACAAAAAAAGAAAGAGAACTACACAACTCATAGTTTTCTTTTTTGAATGACTCGTCTCTCATTGAGTTGACGCCCGTTGTTACTTAATCATATATACCGGTCATGTATCAACATGTCTGGATTCATATACTTGCTCCATTTTGCTCTACTGCAAGTTTTGTGTTTGGGGTGTTTAATCACTTAATGTCACTTCCAAGGGAGGCTAAGGCTATGTGTCATGCGACGTCTATAATACATTCATCTATTTATCCTGCTCAGCTCTACAGAAAGACGTTGAACTCCATCGCTCGCCTACCAGAGTTTCTAACATCCGAATATGGGTTCATCTAATTGCTAATTCTACTACGTTGTTTGCATCACGTCCTTTTGTTTTTCACGATCATTTATCTTTGTTTATTTGATAGATCTCTCATATAAGTCTATCTAGTGATTTAGTGGCATTTCTCATCCATAACAATGAATAAAATTTCAACTTTGAATGATAAAAGATTAAAAATAAAGGCATGCCTTTTGAAATTAAGGTTTCAAGATAGTATAGTTCAATTTTGGGCTTCAGTTAGGTCAGTTTAGCTTTTGAATTCACTAGAAACAAAGAGCCAACTTGGCCTAAAGTACTTGTAAAAGGAGAGTAGGCTCTTTCTCATCACTGTATCTAACCCCCTTATCGTTTTTTGTTCTGTTCAAAATGGAATACCTTTTGTTTGAAGTTGGAATTCTTCCTTGTTCAAGACAAGAGACTGGAATTCTCTTGCTCAGTTAGGTTTGCAGGATACATGCTTGGTCCAACATTGAGAGGAAGTAGAATTTTAGTCGTACAATTGTATCCTTTCTTCAAGTTCCTCGTTGTTTCCTAGCTAAACTAACTATTTAAGGAATAAGTTCATGCACAGGCTAGGCTGCCATAATGGTCATTGGTTTCAGAATTAGTTAATTGCAACTCATTCTGTAATGGTAATTGCCTTAATGAAAGGCAAGTTGTGTAAAAGTTTGATGGCCTTGCTACACAGATGGCAGCCCACATTCTGCATTTAAAATAGTACTTGTGAGTAATTACCAGAAACACTATCATTGTTTCTCTCAAAAAGAAAAAAGAAAAAGTTATCATTATAAATACGTCGGATCATGTTAGATTCATAGCATGTCAATTTATTAAATGTATAATAGTAGATAAATTCAAATCCAACTTATTTAATAATTGTGTTGAAAATGTAAACTCAAACTCAACTTGTTTATGTGATACCCGCCTAACCCATATTAGCTCTCTCAATAACAAATCGACATAGTTAATGTCACTATTAGTTGCCTTTTGATTTTGTGAGCCACAAATTATAGATACGGCCATTTACACTTAGAGGGGTGTATTGTATATGGAATTTAAAAGTCTGGGCGTATTCAATATAGACTTTTAGCGGTCCATGAAAGTTTTGAGGTATTTAATTAGGATTTTTAAAGATTTCATGAATTCCACCAAAATTTAACGGTATTCAATTAAGATTTTTAAAAATGAATAAAAGTACAGAGATATTCAAAATATCATTCATACTTATGAAATTAGAAAATCATGGACTTTGTAGTGTTAACTATACATATCAAACTCTAATAATTTTCCAGCCTTCATATCAAAGATTTGAAAAAGTCTATCAAAGTTTCCTCTTTAAAACAAAGACTCTATTAAAGATCTTCTCTCTACGCACGAAGAAGTTGGTCCTTCATTATCTCTCTTTCTTAATTTTTTGTCTTTTTTTTTCCTAATATTTTATGATATACATTTTTGTGATACCCAACATGTTCATTTGTAGTTGTTGAATGTGATTTTTTTTTTTCAATTGTGATACTTCAAACCCTAATAGCAATAAAAATGACTTATGAAACATTAAAATCCAAATATTGTGGTCTACCCCTAAGATCTTGAACAGTGTTGCTATGGCATACTAAATTTTATCTTATTAATGAATTATTCTCATTAATTTGAATTTATATTATGGTTCAAAAGAAGGTTGAACAATTAAATTTCAATTGATTGATTATAGACCAAGACAATGACCAATATTGCTACAATATATGTTAATTGGTGAAAACAAAATTGATGAGAATAATTAACCATAAACATCAGTGATCTATATTGTATATTTATGTTGTTGGGAGATTAGGAATGAGAACAAAACTCGCTAAACAGATTAACAATCATTTATTTGAGTCAATTTCAATTAGAAGATACTTGAGCATTGAAGAGGCAACAAATTATTATTTTGTTTTGTGTTTGGACTGCATTTGTTTTGTTTTTTGTTTTTATATTTTATATTTTATACATGCTAGGAAATCTGTAGAAGTCATTCATAATAAAGTATATAGATTTTCATGAATCAATAAAAGTCTGTTTCTAAAATCATTGGTTTTAATAAATTCATAACAGTCTATCAACTTTTTAAAGAGTCTATGAAATTTTTAAAAAATCTGTCATTTAAAAACAGTCTGCACAAATTCAAATACAATACACTCCTCTTAAAAATAAAAAATAAAATCAAATGGATAATCCATGGGCATGGGGAGACTAACTGTGAAAGGAACACATCTACACCGGTCGAAAAGTGGTCAGACAGTGGAGAGTCGAAGGATCAGATTTGACGTGATAATGGGTCAATAGTTTTTGGGATGGGACAATAGCTTTTTGTTTTGCCGATATTAGCTTTTTTGTTCCCTAATCGTACATTTTTGGCCCAGTTATTTTCTGTAATATGACATTAGTTTTCAGAAAGATTATTGTAAACTTTCTTGTGAATACAATAGCTTTTTAACAAAATGATAGTAACGTTTGTGAAAAATAACAAAAAATGAGGACAATAGGTTTTTTGTTCCCTAATCGTATATTTTTGGCCCAGTTGCTTTCCGTAATATGACATTAGTTTTCAGAAAGATTATTGTAAATTTTCTTGTGAATGACAAATAGCTTTTTTACAAAATGATAGTAACGTTTGTGAAAAATGACAAAAAATGAGGACAATAGTTTTTTATTTTGCCGATATTAGCTTTTTTGTTCCGTAATCGTACATTTTTGGCCCAGTTGCTTTCCGTAATATGACATTATGTTTCAGGAAAATTATTGTAAATTTTCTTGTGAATGACAATAGCTTTTTTACACAATGATTGTAACGTTTGTAAAAAATCACAAAAAATGAATTTGAGCTGATAATATTTTGTCTGCTCGCAATAAGCTTTTCAGTTGGCGGTGAATTCGTCGGGTTGTGTATATTTTTTCGGTTTAAGTAAAGAAAAGGGCGGTCCGCTGTCATTTCAATGGATCTCATCGGCAAATTACATATACAACCCAACTGGCTTTCTTAATAAACGGGTTACACACTAGCTTTAAATTCCTAAAAAGACAAATATGGGCAACCAAATTTGGATATTTTAAGACATGCTAGAAAGCGTTGCTGCAAAAACACGAGGGAAGTCGATTGATCTTGTCAAATTATTCATAGATTAACCTACTAGCACATGAACGTGTAAAAAACTGAAATTTAATTAAGGCTGCATCAATCTGCAAATACAAGTTTTCATATCACTTTGTAACATTATACTTCCCTTGCCCCAGAGCATTCAGGCTTCTAGTAAAATGGCCAAACTAAATATTGATGGTGAAATGTACATGAGATTTAGTTGAAGAAGCCCACCTAAGAATATTTGATGAATGAATATACTCTTCCAAGTCCCATTGCCCTCAGTTATGAAATGCTGCATTTTGGACATCAGTTCACAGACAACTGAGACGGCACAAGCAGCTGTGACAAGTGTTCAAGATACAAGACATGTTATTTCCGCCAAAGAAACTGAACTCCCAAGGGCAGAAAGGAGGGTGTCTCAAGTCTTTTCATAGGGGGCCTATATGTAATATCAATGCACATAAATCATGCCATTGGGGATTCACTAGGAAGAACCTGGGTATTTCGAAGGGAGCTCCGAGCTTGCAATAATTTTAGCATTGCATCGTGACATCTAAAAATATTTGGTCAGAACACGGACATAAAAGAGCAATTTCGTGCCCCAACTGAAATAAAGAACTGTTAAATGAAACTAGATTATGATACCTCCAAGGAAGATGGTCGAGAAACATTGATGGTGACACAATCATATCTTTGAAACTTTCTCTGTCTGCAATATAAGCTTTGTGAGATTGTGTTTTCTCATGGACACCCCAGCCTTTCCAAATAGGCATATCGAAGTTCCTCGGCTGTGCTACTATATGAATTACAAGGCCTGGCAAATACATCTCAGGGGGATCGGTAGGTGACACACTATCAGATCTGGGGACACTTTCCATAAACTCAGACACAGGATCATGATTTGCAATGGCATCGCTGGCGAAAGGGTTAGTAAATTGATCGTTATCAGCTCCAAAATCTGTTTCACCTGTGCACGCAAGGAAACCCTCATCTTGTTCCTCGCTCGCTGCAATTGTAAAGCAATACACCACTCATATCCATGAGTATATGAGACAGAAAGTTGATTTAGGTTCTTTCCAGACAATATTTATTTAAACAACAGGATGCCAAAACTATTTAGCTACCTTTTATATCAAACTGAGGTCCGCAGATTTGGTGGCTAAGCTTCTTGGCAGTGATTGCCCCAGAAATGGCATCTGAAGCTGGATCCTTTACCTGAGTCCTATCTTTCTGATGCTTGCTTACATTAAGAAAATGACGTGCAAGCCTTAATATCATAGCTGAATCGGCTTCTGAATCTTTTGACATTGCCGTAATTGCTGCACCTTGAAGGCGCAGGAGAGATCCAACAGAAAGGCGTGCTGAAAATTCATTGTTGTATACAATGCTGCAGAAAGATCAAGCACTAATAATGTACATGGGATAAAATAACAAATTAAAACAGGCTAGGGTTTTAAATTCTAGTCTAAAATTATGGTATGAGCGATAAGCACATTTACCTTGTAATAAATTCAGAACATGCATTTGCTACAACTGAGTCCACACATGGAAGGGGGCCATATGTATAGACATGCAAATTTGGGTATCGGTGATACAGCTACACAAAAATATTTTGAGAACAAAAACACACAGAAGGATTTTCATCAATATGAAGAGGGAGATAAGTGACAAAGAAACAAGTGAAATAAAATTTACTGATGGACATACTCTAATTACAGTCTATCTTTCTAGATTATATGGGCTTCCATCAAGTTGAAGCAAACAGGATTTTTAAACAAATCTCGGTTATATTCTCAGGCCTTCTCCAGTACGGATGTCTGCACTCCAAGTCCTAAGAAGAAGGCCTTTATATTATCATTCTTGTCATGATTTGAAGAGTAGAGATTTCAATAAAAGAAAATTTTTTTTAACAACATCTAAATGCCAAGAGGCGCTGATAATCTACCATATAGTACACGATTGATGGTCTAGGAGGGAACAGTTTATTCACCCTAATTTATTTTTGGTAAGAACCCAAGTACTGATGTATCTTTGCTTTCCCAAAAGTCAAGTCAAGAAACTGTGCTACAAAATAGAAATTATATGTCACCAAATTATGTATTTGATTTCTTTTTTCACATAATGGAGAAATATGCACAAAATATGACTGATACCGTTAGATTTAAATACTGATTTGCATGTTTTGTCTCAATTCAAATGATGAAGACAAGCATGACTGCATACGAACAGCGAAACTAATAACCATTTAGTCCTGAACTAGAAATGCGTGCCAAACATATGAATTTGCAAAATCACATTATTTTCAGGTGAGAAATTCCATACTCTGAGTCCTAGCAATGCACCAATCGCACCTCCTAGGGAATGCCCCACTATGCGAATGCTATATCCCTCACACTCACATCCAGCTCCCAATAAAGAAGAAAGAAGGCCACTTGAGTCAAAGCCTGCAACAACATCAACATTACGAAGTGCCACAACTGAGAATATGTTAAAGCATATATAAGATATTAGGAAAACGAAAACATTTGGTAAGGAAATGTCACACGAGTAAAGCATAACCAAATTATGACAAAGAAAATCTAAAAGAGGAGTCCTAAGACAATCAACAATTCATAAAACCACCAGACCTAATAATCCAAAAACATGTTAGCAACTGGAGGGTGACTTGGAGAATTAAAAATATCTTACTATTGGAGAATTACTATTGAGAATTAAAAATATCTTACTATTGGAGAATTACTTTGGAAAGCATGTGGGAGGAATAAAATCTGCATCAACCCTTAACAACAGAATCATAGACTTGGAAAAGATAGCAAGGAGTCCTCCATGGCATGATTTCTATCTGGACATCAGCCAGCTACTTTGGTTTCTATTATACATTTAGAAACCTTGATATCTACTAATGAGATTTCAACATATATACAAAACTAATATTTTTCCTGCTGGAACGTGTCTTATTGTCTCTCTCTGGAACACGTTTCGTATCTCTACTCTAATTATTCCTTCTCTCCATCTACTATATCTAAACCAGAACCTAATACAAATCATTTCATGTGAAAAACTGAAAATCCTCAATCAGTCAATCTCTTCTCCCTCTCTTCAATCTTCATCACAAAGAAAAGTAAAAATCTTAATTCAACTGATTTCAGTATAAGCCATAAATCCGTTGAAGCCACTGGAAAGTAAGATTGACTTGCTACTTCAGTTGATGTATGTTAACATGTTTTGATGTATGTTAACATGTTTTGATTTAACAGGTGATAACAGTAACATGATTATTTTCGCTACCCACAAAAAAATAGATGGATTTTGTACTTTAGATTCGGCAATCCTATTATGCCACTTGCTCTGGGGGGTAACAGGGCATGTAACAACTGATTCAAGACACCTCTTATATGTTAAAATCGGGTTAAAAAATGTGAAATGCTAGTTGTTGAAAATCTGGCTTTGTAGTTTTATTGTTTGTCTAGTTGTTTTGATCTGTTTGTGGCTGTCTTTAAATGTTTAACTAATGATAGGGTTTAGTTATAAAACTGTCTCTATGGCCATGGAATGTTATTAGAAAAGAAGTTAGTAGTTCCAATTTTTATAATTTCGCACTGCTAACATTTGAGAGCCAGTCCTAGGTAAGACGGATCAGCATCAAACAGTCCAGTGAGTTTCTAGGGGAAAGACCAAAAAGTACATTCACCTTCAATTTGCATAAAAAGATCTCTTGCAGCCTCAACTATACCAGAGTGTGCATGGTGAGGGAAAGACATCAAGCTCTCTTTTACATCGCGTTGAAGAAGACAGCTACTGCAAACAAAACTGTGACTAGTAAATAATTATAGAGTGCTCATGGTGTGGGAACAAAACAGCAAAAAAGTGCCAGTGGTACAAATGGATGAAACCAAAGCTACAAATGGATGAAACCAAAGCTAGGGAGATGTTATTCCATCTTTTATCTCTTTTTTCTCTCTTCTGTGTTGCCACATTCATAGTTACATTACTCAAACTCTAATAAGAACCAAATTATCCGATAAATGAAAAACAGTGTATATATATATATATATATATAGAGAGAGAGAGAGAGAGAGAGAGAGACTTTATCAATCCATCCAAATCTTCTGCAGAAAGACGACATTCCCTACATAAGCTGTCGGTAATTAGATCTTCTGGTGTCTCAGTTCCCCGAACAGCAATCACCACGGATCTTAGATGATGCAGCACTATAACAAAGTATGCAGCTCTACACTTCGCCTGTAATAAAGTTTTAGAAGAAACAGAAATTATACTAAAAGGACAGCGAAAGACAATAGTTGACAAGATTCCACTTTCAAAGAAAACCAGCAAATCAAAGCTCTTGCCACAATATAAAGGCATTGTATCGTAAATATTATATCCTAGGCCTCTCCACATCTCAGCTCTCGCCGATCATTTTTAAGTTGAATTCTCTAGCATTAACATCTCCCACATGGATCCAACTATTCTTAATCAATGTTACTCTAGAAACAAATAACCGAAATCTCTAGATCTGGAATCTTGTGAAATATTAACGTATTGATCCCACTAAAGAAAAATAACAATAAATGAATGTTTAATCTGAATGAACTAAAAACATGAACAGTAATAACTCACCTGGTTAACACGCCCTTGTCTAAGTACCTCTGGGGATAACTTAACATATTTTAGAAACGCTGCTGCATGACCTCGCCACCAATTATCACCATCAAGTTTGGGTAGCCTAAAAGATGGCAAGAACACAATTTTTAAGAAAAATGATCAACTCAAGTTTTTAAACATCTAGATCTATAACTGTAAAAATAAATAAATAAATAAATAAACAAACAAACAATAATATAAATAATGAATAATATAAGTAAAAAAAAAATGCTGTAAGCATTGTACATGTGCACAAGTAAGATACCCGATGAACTAATGACCTGTTACGAGTCCATGGGGTCAAAATCCCTTGCCTATAAAGCCAAGCACAAGGAAATAAGAAAGGGTGTCTTCCAAAATCAAGTAATGGACCCTGCATCATATAGAGCTTAAATATTAAAAAAATTTAATGTGCAGAAAAGAGAAAGCTTACATAACAAATACTTTATCATAATACCGTGTAGGCAGCTTCTGCAAACTTATGAAGATCTGCAGCCTCCCTGATCTTTTCTTCAGGTGTCTCCATGCACTCGTCAAAGGATTTTGGTGACTGGCTCTGGTTCCGCAATAGTGCGAGACCTGGACAATATAAAGTATGCAGTCTTACTTTTGTAAAACAAGAAATAAGAGATTTAACTGGGATAGGGTAACTTTAGCATGAATCGACTGTGGATACATGACAATAAGTAATGTATGCTCAACTAGAAAATGTAAGAAGCGCAAACAATTCACAATCTGAAGCTCCACAAGTTAAAAATGAACCTGCCATAAGTTTCAGATGTCCTGTGCCTGCTGCACGATAGGCAACAAGGTCACCCAGCAGTCGAGCTACTGAGAAAACCTCATCTTCTTCCAATACACTCCTGTAAAAGTTAGATAAGACAATTAATAAAAATAAAATGGCATAAATTGATATATAGAGCAAAACATAAATGTATTGTTAATGTCTGTATATGTCCTGTATTGATCAAAATGTAAGACCTACAAGTATTTGACTCGTCCCATACAGCACAAGGCCTCGCGAATACCATGATCAAATACCTCCCTGTAATGAGCTTTCCATGCATCATCTTGGGTTGCATAAAAGGATCTCCATTTTAAAACATTAGATCCAGTAAAACATTGTAGCAGTGCAGCCAAACACACCGTGATCACAAAAAAGATGATTAGTTGTTGCTTCCACAAAATATTGCTTGAAGTTGCCACTGGATTACAAACATTGCCGAACTTGTGAGTTGTGACATTCCACAAAAACATTAGGACAAAAACAATTCTTAAGAATTCAGGATGTGAAAAAGTTTAATATTGCTAAATGGTAACATCTAACAAGATAATTCAAAAGACTGATATTTCAGCCTATGACTTCTATTTAGTTTTGTAAATACATTCTTTATTAAGAGAGATAAAAGTACAACAGGGGACATTATGCCCTTGACGATACTTAATCCTTCTTATCTGGGATGGATTAAAATGAGATTACATATAAACAGCGCAGGTTCTCTGTGCACTATCCGGCTTAAGAACTAACAAACCCAAGTGTTGGTTGCAGGGTAAATGCAAAAGACACTGAAACGGCACACAGTTAGCTGGGACGACCCAACTCAACCTAGTCCAAACTGCTAAACAATTGGGAAATGTAAGAATAGGTGTTTCCCACTCTCAGCTCCAGCTTTTGCACATCACAGACAAATGAGAAGAAAGACTGAAGGAAAGGAAAAAAAAAAAAACTCTCTCCTCAACTGTTTCATATACAATTTACAAGAAAAAATCCCCAAAGACTCTAGCATCCGCCTTCGCCTATCTGATCTAGATGGGACCAGCATTGCTTTCTAAAATTTGAGAAAAGTGCTAAGAGTTCCTCAACTTCCAGGCCATTTCGGTTCCTTTGAAACTTGAATCCCAACTTAGAGAAAGAACATGAGTTAATGCACATTATGACAACAGAAAAGTTATGATTTTCAGATAATCTGTAGAAACAAGGAAAGGAATGAAAGAGCGGTCTTTTTCGGAACCATGAACCTATACAAGCAAAAAGATAAATGATTCCATGCAATATGTCATTCCAAGGATTACGGCTTGAACCTTGAAGAAGAATATTGGAATCCCAGCTATTTTCTTGCACCCTTATTTACTTCTAATGACTGCATACCATAATGAGTTTGTTTCCTCCTATCTCCTTGGCCATTTCACAAGTAGAGCCTATTCCTTTTCTACCAAATTTCCCAGCCCCAGACTACCTCTTTCTTGTACCTGCATCACCAATTCTCAATTCATTACATGATTTTTTTCCTTAGTCCATCCCCTCCCATAAGGAGTCTCCCATTTCTCTATCTTCTTTCACTTCAAAATGAGGACAGATAATAGATTGGTAAACTGCTCAATACCGATTGAACCAAAAGTTTATGGGAGGGCCTTTTTCCTACCACCTATCCTCCTCCCCCCATTCTCCACTACCAGATCCCAGAGATCTCTAGGATTTCCTGCTTAAGGCAGCTCAAACTATTTCGTTGGACAACTGCTCCACACTTCCAACATGAATGTTAATCCCAGCTACTGAAAACTTCTCCCTATCAATTTTTGACCCAGAAAAAGAAAAAAATTAATCCACACACACAAATGAATTAAATTACCCTTAAAATTTTTGTCAATTCTGATTTCCCTTAAGAGGGTCCAAACATTAGTATCACATGAAAATTGAATATCAGATATTCCACTTCTTCTCTTCCCACACAGACCTTAGCTGTCGTGAAACCCCAAAACTACCTTTTCCCGGCTCTGTCCGCGATTTGAAAATCGCAAGCATCCTCTCATGCACTTCCTCCAAAGTATCACAAACCCCTTCTTCTCCAAAATGAATTCCATAAACTCCCAGTCCACATGATCATAGGCCTTTTCAAGTCAACTATCAAAACAATACCTGTTTCTTTTTCTTTCTCACATCCTCCAAACCAAAATCCATCAAGCTGATATTGTTTGGACAGAAGGCACTGTTGTATGTTACCAACCAATTATCTTCATAATGGTGGTATAGTCTTAGAATTTAAATTCCTTGTCGTTAAACAAAAAGAAGTAGATAGAAAAGTCCAAAACAATGATAAATGCAAAAAGCACCGCGCCTTACCCAAAACACAATAACTTGATGCTTTGTTTTGAGACTGGATCATGTAGTTGACCATACTGAACAGCAGGTAAGATGCACCAACAAATTGCAATACTGTAATAACAGTTGCAAATCGAGTCCACCAAAGCCAATTCTTGTACCTCACCTGTTCAATCATAAAATAATTTCTCACTTTAATACAAGCATTGTGGTACAAAATACGGTCAAAAACTAAAATGGAATCACTCATCAACTCAAAAATTCACATAATGTTTCAAAACTATCTCATTTTACATGCAAGAAGTATAAAAGAGCAGGACATTATGCAAATAAAGCAAATCAACAAATAAACATAAAAGCTTCTGAAAAGAATACATGATGAGTTCTTGCTATATACCAACATATTAGATCATGAATTATCAGCCGTAATGCTAAATCAACCACTTAGAAAGAGGGCCCTTTCATGGCTCTTTTGATCATGATACTTCACTAATGTCCATCAAATAGTTTTATTGCGTGTCCATCTTCCATTTTTGAAATGTTCTGCTTGTACAATAAAAATCAAATGTGCATTGATTTTTCACTAATTTCTTACTAAGGTCTTCAACCTACTGCAAATTTCAATTCTTCCAGAAGATATCATTTTCAGCAGTATACCTCCCAAAAAGGTTGTTGATAAAATTGCACATATCTATGATCAAAAGAAGGTTAAAAGCATATCCAAACTGTCTATGGGACTTATTAAATAGTTCCATCTCTGCTCCATGTTTGCTTCTTCCCCCTGTTGGCGTCTCCCTAACCTAGGCAGCAGCGTGAACTAAATTACCAGTGAGACAATATGATCATCTTTCATTGCCAAAATGACTAGATTCATTTCCATTCTTCAACAGGAAAAACACACACAAAATTAAGGCACTCTCGCAAAATGAACTTGCATGCAGACCAATTTTTTGGGAAGACAGTGAACAGCAGCAATCGTTAGAGAAGTGACTCCAGCATCCGTTCAAAAAATTAGTAATTTGAAACTACACATAGTAATGCTAACTAGTTAATATCTTAGACCAGATTAAGTGACAAAGAAATGTATTGTAATCTGGTATAACATTCTTCCCAACTATCGCCACGAATAGTTTATCCTAATCCTCAACTAACTTAATCCATCCCCTACTAGCTTGGTAAAGTGAAAGCTCTCTGCGAGAAAATAGAAAACTAGTGAAATAGTAAGCATCTTCCTTGTCCTTCCTTGTTCTATATCTCCAGAGTGTTTCAAAGACTTACCAAGAGCTTAATCATTTGCATAACAATAAGTAAACAGGTAGCGAAAATACAAATAGTTTGATCATTTTCAGCTCCACCCTGAAGATTTAATCACATAAAAACATGCTACATTTCGAAATTACAAGTGAAATGAAACAGAGTCATCACCACAGATTATTCATAGAATGAATCACAAGAGTGCATTACCCTGGTTTCGGGGCGAGAAGCATCTTCTAGAACATCAAGGGTATCAGCTGGAGATTCCTCAAGAACGGTCTTGGCAGTGGCTTGTTGGGCTAAACCAGTCTTGACCATGGTGGCAATGCGGAGAGCAGCCAAGAAAGGAACAGCCACAAGCATTACGAGGAGGCCACGATCACAAGAAGGGAAAGCCAAGACCAGAAAGTAGATACCAACAATGAGCACAAGGGTATTGGCAGTGCCCAAAACCATGGCGGACCATCTCATGTTCTTGAGCTTTGAGACCCACATGGCCTTCGCTGCATATGTCTATGTCTATGCTTTCCCTTTATTCAAATTACTGCACTGCTGCTACCTAAGCCAACATCGCCATAAATTCAAAGGGAAGGGGTAACTAGAACACAACATAAGCAGAGGGAGATCAGAGAAACCTGGGAGGAAGGACGAGAAACCGGGTTGGCTCTCATTAGTTTTTTTTTTTTTTTTTTTTTTCAATCAAAAGAAAATGTTTATCCATGTAATCTTAAATACTTATTCCACACCCTAATTTTTAAATATTTAAAATCAGGCGTGCAGGTAAATGAAATGACTAGCAGTAATTTTGTATTACAGAATCCTTGTCATTGTACCAATGTGGGTTGGTTAAGTTGGTATAGACATGTTTGTGGTTGAGTCTCAAGTTCGATCTCCGATACTAGTAGTTCAGCATTGGGTCGCGCGATTGGTAAATCTCATGCAGAAATTCGTATTTAAGGGCTATGAAGACAAGTACGTGTCCCACATCAATCCTTCATAATTGAGATTTTAGGTGTGCCTTGGTGCGGAGGTGATATGATAGTCTTTATCTCTCCAAACTTTTTGTAACAAAATAAAAATAAAAATGACTACAAGGACATTTATATTAGAGAAGGAAATATATTTGCAATATATTTAAGAGAAAATTCACAAATGGTCATTCAATTATGATTTATTCGACACTTTGGTCACTCAACTATTACTCTGTCAATCACTTAGTCACTGAAGGAGTATTTTAATTGTTTCACTTTAATCACTTATTCCAATCATTCTAATTCAGACTTCTCAATTTTTCATGATTGGTTGAACGAAAATATCATTTATATTGTGGCAAATAATGATTTTTTAATGAAAAAATTAACAGAGTGACTAAAGCGAATAACAGAGTTAAAGTTGAGTAACAATTTGTGATATTCTCTCTATATTTAATAGCTCTTAGTTTTGTTACAAACCGGAGACAGAATCTTATTCATCTGTTCTTGATAATTTTCTACCAAAGCTACATTACTAGCAATTATAAACTACAAAATCCTTGTGATTGTTTATATTGTTTTATGGTAATAAGTGGATAGAAAACAAAAATCATTATGATAACCTAATCAGAATCTTCTGCTGCAACATTGATCACCAGTAATTCTGCATTACAAAATCCTTATGACTATACATATTTGATTTAATGATAACTGATGGAGATAAAATGAAAACCATGTTATTAATTGTAAACCCTAGTCAGAATCTTCTTCATATGTTGATAATATTTTACAAATTTAAATGAGAAAATCGTTCAAATAGTATTTGAGCTTTTTCAGACTATTAACTTTCATACCTAAGTTTTAGAAAATATCAAAATGGTACCTGAAGATTTAAGCCCGACCCTAGGAACAGCAAAAAAGTTAACCCCGTTAAATTTTGAGGAGTAAAACTAGTACTTCACATATTCCAGTACAGTAAATCAATTTTGATTTATTTATTTTCATCAAAACTCAAAATAGTGAGAATACAATGACTCTCTGTGTGCCCTCTCTCTCGTCTTCATTCAGCCTTCATCAACAACCCCTCCCAAGTCCCAAGCCTTGCCATCGCCAGCCACCATCAACCACCCCAATCCATCTTCTTGCATCAATTTTATCAATTGGGTATCAACAAATTGGACTCTTTCTCTCTCAAATTTATGGGATTGGAACTTGAGATTTGTTGTTTTGCAATCCACGTTTTAAGGTTCCTCTCTCAATGGCATGATATTTGAACCGTCAAATAATACTTCATGTTCAATCTGGGATTGATTTCAGTTGATGGGTTGAATTTGGAATCAAGATTCAGTTAATGGGTTCGATTTCGGGCTAGGTGTTCCATCACTATGATTATGTGTATTACAGTGATGATCACATGGTCACTAGATGACCAAATATTTTGTGGGTCGCCACCTTCAAATTTAATTTTAACCATTGAGATTAAAACACTTAAACTTTATTCTTTTAATCTCAGGGAAAATCTCACAAACAGTACCTGAACTTTCGGCCACTAATAACTTTCGTACATCAAGTTCAAAAAATATCATATTGGTACCTGGACTTTTAACCCTACCCAATATTGGTACCTGAGAACAGTAAAATCGTTAACGGGATTAACTTTCCAAGGGAGCATCGTCATTTTACTGTTCATCTTCTCCAGAAAATCTCACAAACAGTACCTGAACTTTCAGCCACTAATAACTTTCGTAACTCAAGTTCAAAAAATATCAGATTGGTACCTGGACTTTTAACTCCGACTTAATATTGATACATGAGAACAGTAAAATCGTTAACGGGGTTAACTTTTGACTTGCCCAGCAAACTTTTTCAAAATTGACTTGGCAATAATAACATGATTGAGAAAGAAGAAGAAGGAAGAAGGAAGGCAAGAAGAAGGAGGAAGAAGAAGAAGCAGGAAAAAAAAAAAGAAGAAGAAGAAGCAGGACGAAGGAGGAGGAAGAAGAAGAAGAAGAAGAAAGAGAAGAAGAAGAAGAAGAAGAAGGAAGAAGAAGAAGGAAGAAGAAGGAGGAAGAAGATGGAAGAAGAAGGAGGAAGAAGATGGAAAAAGAAGGAGGAAGAAGAAGGAAGAAAAAGGAAGAGGAAGAAGAAGGAAGAAAAAGGAAAGAAGGAAGAGGAAGAAGAAGGAGGAAGAAGCAGGAGGAAGGAAGAGGAAGAAGAAGCAGGAAGAAAAAGGAAGAGGAAGAAGGAAGAAGAAGCAGGTTGAAGGAAGAAGCAGGAGGAAGGAAGAGGAAGAAGAAGAAAGAAAAATGAAGAAGAAGGAGAATATGAAGAGATTAGATTGGTGAATGTCAATGGAATAGAGTGGGAAAGTTTTGAGTACGCAAAAGAGGAGGCCTGCCAGGGAATGGTGGAAGGAGAAGTATTGTGATGAGCTGACAAAGAAGATAGGAGTGGTGTTATTGAAGAAGAAGATAATGAAAATTCTGGGATTGCAGAGAGACTGGTTCATTTTGTTTGGAGAAGATGAACAGTAAAATAACGATGCTACCCTTGAAAAGTTAACCTCGTTAACGGTTTTACTGTTCTCAGGTACCAATATTGGGTCGGAGTTAAAAGTCCAGGTACCAATATGATATTTTTTGAACTTAAGGTACGAAAGTTATTAGTGGCAGAAAGTTCAGGTACTGTTTGTGGGATTTTCCAGGAGCGGGCAGAAACCGAACCAAACGTCAAAAACCGGTCAAATCGGATCGGAATTCCAGTTCGGGGACCGAATCGGATGAAACAATACTACAAAAAAAAAAGAAACCGGACCGGACCGGTATTTAACGGTTCTGAACAGGGTTTAGTTTCATAACCGACCGGTAAAAACCGAACCGGCCCGCATATATAATATTTATTTAAATTAATATTATTTTACTTATTTTAGTATTATGTATATATTTTTAAATGTGTTGTCAAATTGTAATCGGTCGAAATCCAAGTACAGCTACTCCCTGATGCACTAGATTGGTGTTAATGAGAGAAAAGCCGAGACCCTAGCATCAGCCTCTCATTTCGACTTTCACTTTGCCTCCTCCAGTCCTCCCGACCTCATCTCTCTGGACTCAACGAGTCAACGCCGACTAAATCTCTCTCGAAGACTGACGACGCCGACGCCTACTGAAACTGACGACAACGGTCTTCTCATCTCTTATCCGATCTGAGGATGGAATCGGTATGGAGAGTTAGATCGATTTCGATTTCGATTTGATGTTTAGTTAATGGGTTCAGCTTGTTTAGTTATTGGTTTCGATTTTGAGTTAATGGGAGCATCAGTTTCGGATGGATCTTACTTTGGTTAATGGGTTCAGCTTGTTTCGATTTCGATTTCGAATTGATTTTGAGTTAATGGGTTTAGCTTGTTTCGATTGTGAGTTAATGGGTTAATGGGTTCAGTTTGTTTCGATTTGATCTTAAAACTCCATGACTGGTTCTTGGAGATTGTTTAATCTTTTGATGAAGAAACTCGATTCTCAGTTTATTGGATGTTAGTCTTTGTTTAATCTTTTAATGTTTTGCTTTTGTTCATAAAATCCCAATGTTTCTTGGATTTGTTAGTTTTTGTAGAATGAACTTGATCTTAGTTACTCTGCATTCTCTGAAAATGGGCGTTGTTCTTAGCAGCTCGATTTTGGGTTCATCAGTTTATTGCTCAGTGATTTGAGAATTGTGGTTTGATTGGGAATGTTTCGATTTACAAGTCTGAAATCATTATTGAGCTACTCTGTTGTTTGACTTGTTTCTATTTGTATCTTGTTTCTATTTGTGTCTGATTCTTTACTGATGCTAGGTTTTGTTTGAGAATTGTGGTTTGATGCTAAATTATCATGCTAATTCTGTTTTTTATTTTACTGTCAGGGAAGTGGAGCTTCGCAAACTCCCAATGCGACACCAGCTGGGTCAAGCACCGGAACAACACCAACTGTTACAAGTGAAGCTGCTGCACCGCTTATGCTTCCTCCCCCACCACCTTCTATAGCTGCTGCTCTAATTAATGAAGCTGAGTATGTGAAGAGGAAGAACCAGTCTGCAGCATGGGATCATTTTGAGAAGATGAAGAATCCGAATGGTACTCCGATGGCGAAACCAAGAGCTAAGTGCAAGTACTGTCCCACCACTTATGCTTGCGACTCAAGATCAAATGGGACGACATCCATGAGGACTCATATGCTCTACCAATGCAAGAAGTGTCCGGCATACGAACCAGCTAAGAAGCAAAAATTTCTTTCCTTTGATTCTGCTGATAGTGGTGGTAAGTTAGTTGCTAGGGGTTGGGACCCAGATGAATGTAGAAGGGCTTTAGCTAAAATGATTGTGAGGGATGAGCTGCCATTTAGTAATGTAGAGGGGCAGGGTTTTATTGAGTTTATGAAAATTGCATCATCAAGGTTTGATCCTCCCTCTCGGAGGACAATTGGTAGAGATATCAGGGATATCTACCAATTTGAGAAGGAAAAGATTTGAGAGTTTTTAGCTAGGAATAATCTTAGGGTTTCTCTTACCACCGATACCTGGACCTCGGTCCAGAATATCAATTACCTTGTCTTGACAGCTCATTTCATAGATGAGACTTGGGTACTCCATAAGAGAATAATAAACTTCACTGTTATTCCGAATCACAAGGGTAAGACAATAGGGAAATTGGTGGAGTCATGCTGCATTAATTGGGGTATTGAGAGAGTTTTCAGCATTGTAGTTGACAATGCATCGAGTAATCAGGTTGCAATAGAGTATATGAAGGAGAAGATTGGGAATTGGAAGCAGTTAGTGTTAGGTGGGAGTTTTCTGCATGTTAGGTGTTGCTGCCATGTTTTGAATCTTATTGTGAGGGATGAGATGGAGGAGCTTGATTCCTCCATCGATGCAATTAGGAACGCTATTAAGTTTATTAGGAGTTCACCTGCAAGGCTAGAGAAATTTAGGAAGTGTGCATCTAGAAAGAAGGTTGATCATAAGGGGGGTATTGTGCCTTTAGATGTGTGCACAAGGTGGAACTCCACCTATTTCATGTTAGACATAGTTGTGAAGTATAGGTAGGCCTTCGTGAGGTGGAAGATGAGGACTTTCAGGAAAGGGTTGGGGGAGGAAAAAGGGTCGGGCCGCTTAAGAAAGAGGATTGGGAGAAGGCTGCTAGGTTGGTGAAATTTCTCAAGATTTTTTATGATGCAACTTTGGCATTTAGCGGCACTAAAGTGGTAACTGAAAACCAGCCTGTTGTGTGGATGTGTACCATCATTGAAGAATTGGAAAAATGCAACCAAAGTGTCGATCCTTTGATGGTTAACATTGGGGCATCAATGAAGAAAAAATTCGACAAGTATTGGTTGAAGTTGGAGGACTTGAACCCTATTTTGCTGCTTGTTGTGGTATTAGATCCAAGATACAAGATATTGTATCTTGAGTTCTTTTTCCCTCTGCTGCAGCAAGACATGTCCTTGGTCTCGGAGATGATAGATGATGTTAAAGGTCAATTGATGCAGCTTTATCATGAGTATGTTAATTCTGACCCTGTGGCTGCACAAGCATCATTTGAAGCTACACAGCCACCTACTCAATCAATTCCTAATGCCGGAGAGGAGGATAGTCATGCTGCATCAATGAACAAGTTCTTGAGGCTTAGGAAGCAAAAAGATGTGGTTGAGATAAGGAATGAAGTCGACAAGTACTTGCTTGAAGCTGCCGAAGACCCTGCCAATACAAAATTTCATGTTTTAGATTGGTGGAAAGAGAATTCTCCTAGGTTTCCAGTTTTGTCTAAAATTGCAAAGGATGTCTTTGCTGTTCCAGCTTCAACGGTGGCTTCAGAGGTTGCTTTTAGCCTAGGAAAAAGGGTTGTTGACCCATTTAGAGCTTCATTGACTCCGACAATGGTTGAAGGGCTGGTTTGTCTCAATGATTGGTGAAGAGGTGGTGCTTTTAATGAGTACAAAGAGTCGACGAAGACTGAGTTAGACCTTTATGGTGAGCTTGAGAAGCTTGAGTCAGGTAATTTTTGACTTTACACTAATTGTTAATTTGAATATATTTATATCTGTTAGTTTGTGATTCTTGTTTTTGGTTTTCATTAGACTATGTTATCACACAAGTGTCTGACTCTGAGGGATGAAGTAGGTTGCAGCTGCTGGAAATCGGACTAATGGAATGACCTTTTGAAATAAATTGTTGTGCTGCTGGAGCTAGTTCTCTATCACCCAAGTGACCCAACTTTTTGTTTTTTTTTTGTTCCCTTCCGGTTTCATTCAAGTATGAACTGCTTTAACTTTGGTTTGTAATAACTAATAACTCTAACTTCTGTTTGTCGACTTTGGAACTTGATGTTATTGCCTTTAAGTTCTTCGTCTATGGTTTGTAATAACTTTAAACTTACTGCTGGAACTTGGAAGTTGGAACGTTTATTTATGTTTGTGCTGCATGTTAGCTATTTGGTTTGGAAACAAATTGTTAGACTGTTGGAACTTTGATTTAGATTGGAAATTGCTTTTTGGTTTGAAATGTTGAACAGGTGGAGCAAATTGTTGATGTTTGAAACTTTGAATGTTTGATAGTTGATCTGCAGGTTTGAGTGTTTGTTAATGTTATTGCCTAATCGAACACAACCGAAACAGATCCGCACCTCACCGCAAAAACGGTGTAACCGAAGTAAGAGGTGTAGGTTTTAAAAATGCGGTTGCGGTTTTAAATATAGCACAACCGAATGATGCGGTTCGGTTGTGGTTTTGGCCTAACACCGAACCGCCCCGAACCGTACCCACCCCTAGGATTTTCTGGAGAAGATGAACAGTAAAATGACTATGCTACCCTTGAAAAGTTAACTCCTTTAACGATTTTACTATTCTTAGGTACCAATATTAGGTTGGGGTTAAAAGTCCAAGTACCAATCTGATTTTTTGAACTTAAGGTATGAAAGTTATTAGTGGCCGAAAGTTTAGGTACTATTTGTGAGATTCTCCCTTAATCTCAACATTGATATTAAAGAAAATTATACAAGCAGTACCTGAACTAAGGCCCACTTATAACTTCAATACCCGACTTGCAAAACTATCACTTTGATACCTCAAGTTTGAAGCTCGACTCAAGAATGGTACACACCGTCCAAAACGGCGTTAAGTGTCTTGCCATGTGCCATATTTTGAGGGGTAATTGGGTCACTCCATCTTAACCCAGACATTCTCTCTGGTTCTTATACATAGCAGCTTGATCTCTCTCTCTCTCTCTCTCTCTCCCTCACTGTTCACCTCTTTTTCTCATTTTCTATTTGCAACCTCCAACTGATCTCACTGAACAATGAGATCAAGGTCATGGACGCGATCATCTTCATCTTATGGTTAGAATGAAGGAGACACGTCACCCTCACCCATTCACATAATTCCTCTCTCTTCTCTCACGACACACCCGAGACCCATCAATTATCCATTCTTTTAGTTCAATTTTCATATAGAATCTCATATTCATTAAGATTTCTAATACTTAAACTTACCAATTGCACCAGATACTACTACACAAAAACATTCAATGACGTTTTTCAAACGTCATAAAATGGTTTCCATGACGTTTTTCAAACGTCATGCAGAACGTCTTCTCTACCGGTGCGGTCTTATGTGGCATGAATCGATGACGATCCAAAAACATCATAAAAAGTATGTCCATGACAGTTAAAAAACGTCATAGAAAGTATTTCCATAACAGTTTGAAAACGCCATAGAACATATTTCCATGACGGTTAGAAAATGTCATAGAAAGTATTTCAATGACAATTAGAAAACACCATAAAATTTTTTTTCATGATAATTAGCAAACGTCATAGAACATATTTCAATAACAGTTAGAAAATGTCATAGAAAGTTTGCTAAACGTCATAGACCTTCTAATGACGTTTTGAAATCGTTATGGTAAACATTTTTATGGCATTTGCAAAACGTCATGGAAAGATATTCAATGATGTCTACTAAACGTCATGCAACTTTTTTTATGACGTTTATCAAACGCCATTAAATTTTTTTAATTGTTTCAAAAAAAATCTGAATTAAAATTAAAATTTTCTTTTTCTTGTTACAGATACATATCACCATAGAAACAATAGTGATATGTAAGATTGAATAACAAGCTCATTGAGAATCAATATTCACTACAACTTCAATATATTCAGTAAATGTTATTATTCATATCAACTACATCCAAAAGAGTATCAAAATTAAAATGAAAAGTTAGACAAACTGTGCAAAAGGCCAACCCTCTCCGTGTTTCCAATACCTGCCAAAGAACCAACTTGCAAAATGAGTATACATTGACCACCTCTTCTACTCAGGTATACTAATCAACTTCTGACAGTATAATTACTAAACCGAAAATAAAAATCATGGTTAGTGAAGTTACCGTGTTTGATGACTTGATCTTAACTCCAGGCCTATGCAATAAAGTAAAAAAATATATATTAATAATAATAATAAGAAGAATCAGCTGCTTCAAATTGAAACCACATAATAGAATATGCTTCGTCTTACACACAAAGCAGAAGAAATATAAGAAAGTAGTACTAGTTGTATTGAATGCCACTGCTAACCTACAATAGAATCTTGACAGAGGAAGAAATCAAAATGTTCTTTTGCTGCACCTGCTACCAGATTGATTGAGTATGCAGAGATTATCAAGCCTTCCTGAGCAAACAAATTATTTTGCTGCATAGATTATCAAGCCTTCCAGCACGTTACACATCTACCATAAACTGCAACTATAGTGAACTCAAATAAACATAATGGCAACCAAGCTACAAACTGATGAGAATATACAAAAAGCAGCTCAGGTAAATGTAACAAGTTACCACTACCCATCAATCTGGTTTCCCTCTGAACATTCTCGTCAATCTGCAAACCACAAAACCAAAACAAGATTCATATCCATAAATGCACTAGTACACACTAAAAAGAACTAGCTACTATTGGAAGAAGATGGAGCCAGACCGAATATAAATTCCTCATCCAACACATCTAGCACTAAATCAAGTAAATCTTATACAATGAACCAAAACCCTAATCATGGTCCTGGCAACTTAGCCAGCTGATCCCTGATCCAACTGAATTCTTACCTACACCAAAACCAGCACAACAAAAAACCATTAAACAATCAATCCCATTAAACCACATAAAGATATAATCTAGATTTGTGAGTCCAAAACTCATCAAAACACTTCCCCACCATCAACAAAGTTTATTCTCTGGTAAACTAGCAATGCACAAATCAAAATATAGAAAGGTCTCACACTCAGAGCAATGCAATTCCTGACGAAGCATAAGTCCATCTATGCAATCTGTGAGAGACCCAAGTAGTAACAGAAAATGGAAACAAAAATGGGTTTCTAGCCAACGTGCTATTTAATCAAGACACTAAATCCAGCTCCTGGTCATGAAGTTGTGATTTCTAAGCCAAACAACAACAACAACAACGTGTCAGATCCAATTAATAGTCCTCCAGTAATTAAGTCTTTCAGATAACAAATGGGGCATAATTGAACAGCAGCTCGAATCAATGATAACAATGAAGAGAAAAAAAAACCAATAAAAACAAACAAAACACTTACTTGGGTTGAGACGAGGAGCTGATAAGAGATGGAAAAATTATTATGCCGGCCAAGGCTCAAGGAATTGCTTTCCTCGGAGTCTCCGTCACACGATTTCGCGGCTTCCGCCGCCTTCATCACCTCCTCAAACACCTCCACCAGCTCCTTCTCCATCGCCCCCAATTTTTTCAATCTTTCCTCCCTGAGAGAGAGAGAGAGAGAGAGAGAGAGAGAGAGAGAGAGAGAGAGAGAGAGAGAGAGAGAGAGAGAGAGAGAGAGAGAGAGAGAGAGAGAGAGACGAGTCAGTGTGAGAACTGAGGAGCTTTTAACTTTGGCCCAAATTTGCGTGGGAAAGAGGGAGCGGGAGGGAGGGAGTCTGAGAGGTTTTGACTTCTAGCCAAAATTTGTGTGGGAAAATTTAAGTTTGGCCAAAACCAAAAAGGCTAATGTTGCCTTGTTTTTTTTTTTTTTTTTCTCGTCCTCTTAAGGTATTTAAATAAAAACTTGTCCTTGTAAGGAGTTCTCATAGCTAATATTTTTAGTAGTGCACATGAATAACCCAATTACCAACAGGTGCTTTGCGGGAAAATCTACGTCGTTTATCAACCTAATGGAATCCTCCAATTCTCAGGGTTTTTAATCCTTCTTGAGAGAAAACTCAATTGATATAGACAATTCAATTCCCAATCTGAAAATTAGGGTTCTTACCTGACTATAGTGAGAGAAGCGATAAAGGCGATGAAGGATAGAGACTTCATAGAGTGAAGGAGAGATTCAGACGAAAGTAGAGCGAACAGAGAGTTCTTTGCGGGTAGAAGAATTTTTTTTTTGTTTTTCTGGCTAAGGTAGGTGTCTTTCTATTCTTTAAAAAAAAAAATATATATATATATATATATATATATATAGCGTCAAATAAATGAAAATATTTGGACTAAGGAGTGAAATGAAAATTTGGACGTGGGGTCTTCAAATTTTTGTCATATGACGTATATCCAACTGCATGACTGATCATGTATTTCATCATATTGATTATATCCATAAGCGTTATAGTCAAATTGATTGTTGCTTTCATGAGATTCATTTGAGGTTTCACTGCGCTTTGTGCCTAAACTGATAGAGTCAAAATTTAAGACAATTGAATAAACATTAACTTCATTATTCCTCAGAAAGATGAAGTGAATAAGTTACATTTTGAAATTGCTTCATCATGAATCTCCTTGTCTAGATTCGTCTTCAGAGAATTTTTGTCCCCACTTGGATTCCACTTCTCACTCGGATTTCCTTTGAAGGGAATACTCTTTACCCAAATTCACTTTGAGGAGATTTTTCGTCACCTTATATTCGTTTTAAGGAGATCTCTCCTTATACAGATTTGCATTTAGAGAATTAATTACTTCTCACATAGGATGCCTTGAAGGTATTTCGCCTCACTTGGATTCTTCTTGAGGGGATTTCTCCTCACACATATTTCCCTTGAGGAGATCTCTCTTCACACAGATTCACATCTAGAGAATTACTGAGTTTTTTTTCTATTTTCTTAATCAGATTTTACATATATTTCTTCACTTTATTGGGAATATATCCTAAATATCTATTGTCATTCATGACACTTACCAAACATCATGAAAACATTTTTCATGACGTTTTCAGAATGCCATGGCCTATTGTCATTCATGACACTTACCAAATGTCATGAAAACATTTTTAATGATGTTTCAGAACGCCATGGCCAATTGTCATTCATGACACTTACCAAACGTCATGAAAACTTTTTTATGACGTTTTCAATACGCCATGGCCTATTCTCATTCATGACACTTATCAAACGTCATAAAAATATTTTTAATGACATTTTCAGAACGCCATGACCTATTGTCATTCATGGCACTTGCCAAACGTCATGAAAACATTTTTCATGACGTTCTCCAAATGCCATGGCACATTGTCATTCATGGCATTTATCAAACATCATGAAAATATTTTTCATGACATTTGAGAAACGTCAAAAGATGACAGTTTAAAAACGTCATCAACTAGTAAAACTTACAATGACATTTCGAAAACGTCATAAACTTGAGACAAAATTTTGATCCATAATGTTTCCATTAGAAAACGTCATAGAAAGGGTATTTAATGACGTTTTTGAGCAAATATCATCTAAACACTGTCATTAAATATCATATTTGTAGTAGTTATGACTTAGTCCTTCCATAATCTGATTTCAAAACCTTGTCAAGGTTTATTCATACTCAAAATTCATTCATATCAAAACTTAGACCTTCTTGACTTTTACTTATCAAATCCATATGGCTCTTGATTGTGTTTATGTTGAGATTTTAATTCATAAACCTAGACATGTCAAAGCATTCATCACCAACTGTTTTGATATCAATCGGAGTCAAAATGAATTTTTGACAAATTTCCCAAGTGGATAGAATGCTGCTGGAATTTTTAAGAAAACTGCACAGTTTTTCATCCATCTTTTCCCATACTTCCCAAACTACAATTTGCTTGAAATTTTAGTATGTTGTACCTTAACATATCAACTTTGGATATGGAAAGCTTTAAATTCATTGCTCTTAAAATGAATTTTGACTAATTTTCTAAACTTGAGCTGCTCTTACCCTTATATATCACTTTATCATGTGTTCTACTAAGGAATGAGGAATGAGGATGAACAAATGATAGAAGGGTGAGGGATGAAGAGGTGGTGCGTTCGAAGCTAGAGAGAATGAGAGTAAGGAAGATGTTTATTGGCTACTGTTTTTGTGATGGAAGAAAATGGGTGTGGTGAGATTGATGGGTGGCTGCGTAGAGAATAGGTGAAGGAGAAAAATAGGTAATGAAATGACCCAATTACCCTTCATGAGATAAATTTTACCTTGATGATTTTGATATTGATTTGTATTATGATTTATGAGATTTAAGGGTAATTTAGATAGTTTCAATGATGTATTTAATAAAATGATCAAATTCATTTGATCATTTTATTAATTATTGAGTGTATTGAGTAATGAGTGTATTGGGTGTATTGAGTAATGAGTGTATTAAATATTTAGAGATGTGTGCTTAAAAACCGCTCAACTACTCGGATATATGGACAGGTATTTCTCTAATAATCTTATTCATCATTTTGATATTTTTTTAATAAATGGTTGATTGATTTTAAATCCGCATAGTTCTTTTAACCATGTCAATTTCTTTATTCATTAGTTAAATTAAACATAACAATCTATTTCGGTGAAATTGTCGAAAGAATCATTACCTAAGGTGTTGTTTGGTAACACTTTACAAAATATTATTTTATTTTACAAATACAAAAGAATGTGTAAAAGGCATTTGGTGACACATTTTCAAAAAACAAATCAAGAAAATGAAAATTAGGTACAACATTTTGTCCATTGATATGTCAAAAATGGTAGTCAACTTAAAACCCTGCAGAAGATTGTATAGTAGAGTAAGTAGGGTATCGTTACAAGCCGGGGATTGAGGGTACTCCAAACAATTCATGCAACAAAACAAAATAAACAATGAAAGAAAAGATGAGAAAGGTAGCGAGAAGAGTAGGCTAGGGATGGTAGAGAATTGTGGACGCAAAACAAAGTACAATAAAAGAGAGGTTTTTAGGGTAGAAAACGCAGTAGATAAAATAGAAGAAAATCGATGGAATGAGATAGTCAAGGGCATGTAAATCTACCACCATTCATATGCAAGTCTGATTATGAACTCCTAATTCCTTTACTATGCTTGTGAAAGACAACAATCAAGAACAAACCATGACTGCATGCATAAGTTCTTATTACTCCCTTAGGTTTTCTAACTTAGTGAACACACTCAAGTTAAAAATATTGTAAGCATGCGATCTCAAAACATATAGTGAAAGCACATAACATGTTTATTCAATGGATGCATGGATCATTAAGAACAATGGAAGTTTGATTGTTGATGAAGTTCATCCTTGTACGAAAAGCATGTCTAGTTAATAATTTAAGCACATATTGATTTACTATTAGCCTATAGTAGTCGCTACTTGTGAAGTAAGATGTAGAAATATGCTCTCTTAATTCTAGCTACAGATACATGCGAACATTCTAAGCGTGCACTCAAAGAACATAAAACATGTAAGAGTTTTATATGAAATGAATCAATATGGCCAATCACATAGCATAGCATCGAAATTAAGGAGAAAACTAATCATATATTGCACATAATTGGGGCTTCAAACAAGCCCTAACTATAAAGAAAATTAGTTACTCATGATGTTCACTATCAAAAACATATTAAAGAATTCAGCTACAAAGGATAGAAAAACCAAAAGTTTAATGAAGTATGACGAAGGGCAACCACGGCAGAAAGTCTTCAAAACTCCAAGAATGCAAGGAGGCTTCAAGGATTGCTCACGGTGGCAAGGATTGATGGGACAACAACTATCCTCCTTTGCTTTTATGTGAAAATGCAGAACTTTGGAACTGAGAGAGTTGTGGATGGATCGTGGTGTTTTTGAATTGGTCCTTTATTATATTATAGAGGGCTTTATTTATAGTAGATGTTCAGCCATTCTTTCCTTCTCAACCTATGCTTGCAAATCTTCCCTAGTTCTTCGAAGTTTCCTTTGATTGGTGCACAATTTAATTACTTTCAAGCCTTAGTAATCTTCCCATAATCCTGTGGGATTCTTATAGAAATCTTCTTTTGATAATTGCAGCATCAATTACCTACCAAAAACTCACAGTGGATTTGTCCAAATAAGACTCTCTGCCAAACTGCCCTGTTTTGACTAGGATTTGATTTCTGTCTCTAAAGCTTCATTCTTGAACAAAGATTGACTTGATTTTGCCATGATTCTAGATGGTTCTTGACTTATCCATGCTCTGAACATCATATTTTCTAGAATGATCAATAACCTTCTAAAAGAACTCCAAGTAAGTCGCCAGAAAAGATCTCCCAATAAGCTTCGCGAAAAGCTAGCACTTTCAGCCTTCTCGTGAAGCCTACTTTGCGCTTGATTTCCTACCGCCTCGTTGATGATTATGACCATTTATTTGGTTCAAGTTGAAGTATAACATCATATATTTAAGAAATGCTGGCCCTTTATGCACAGATGCACTTGAAAAGGTGCAAGAAAAGTTCTCTAAAACTGTTCCCGAAAAGTTGATTCTGAACTGTAGTTTTCTGCTTTGCAGCAACTGTTTTGCAGAACGATTTCATTGGACTTCCCTTGTAGTTTCCGCCTATTAGAATGATCAAACTTAGTCCTCTGCATAAGTACTTCATTGTCCATGTCTTCGTTGCTTCATTTAAGCTCTTATTTCTCTTGAATTGCTTCATGAAGTACCTAAAAAGATAACAGAGTTAAAATAGTCTTTTTAAATGAAATAACTAAGAAAAATGTAAAGGATTGCACATTATATTGTCGTATTTTATACTCCTATCATCCATGTTTTGTAAAACATCTCACATGTTTTTAGAAAAACAAGATTAAAAAAATCGATACTTCTATAAAACCAAATGTACTTGCAACCTCACTAAACTAGTAACTAACTAGCAACCTCATTAACCAAATGACTGGGGACCTCCCTAACCAATTGATCAACGACATTGATCACCAACCAAATAATTGGCGACCAACTAACCAGCGACCTCTGCAGCCAACTAATCGACGCCTCCCTGACCAACTAATCGTCAACATTGCTAATCGATAGGTCTACGACAACACCAACCAAATGACCAGTGATCTTGGTGATGCATCGACAATTTCACTGACCAATTGAACGTTGATCTTGCTGACATCATCAATCAATCTCTACATATAAAGTTACTAGGCATGGGTTCGCACACAAGACAGAAATCGCCAACGACACTTAAACGAGAATATTTTCTATTTTTATTAGCTTTCAGACCACACCCACTTCTAAAAGCCCCAAGAATATGATTGTGGCTGGGTCACATGTATAGAATGACAATTTGGCATGGTTGATTTTAGTTGAGAGTCATGCATGCATGGTTATTTCCATTGCTTCAAATGTGAATAAATCAAAAGATGGACACACATTGGATTGAAATGAGCTCGGCTTTGGTGGTTAAATATTTATATTCCCTTCACTTAACTTCGTGGTGGTAAAATTACATAGCTAAACTGTTTACATATTACTCTAATATTACTTTATGTATCTCCCATATCTACACGGAAGGCAATACATTAGGCCATCTCCAACCCTGGGCTAAGGGGTTGGTGTAGCCTAAAAAATACCATTTTCCATCTCCAACCCAAGGCTACGCTATAACAAAAACTGATTTGGGGGGCTAAAAGGGCCAAGGCTGTGCTAAACATAGCCCTTTGTTTAGCCCTTAGGCTTCTTCTTCGTGGGGACCACTCTGTTGGTCCAAAATTCTGATCAACAAAATCAATGGCTGAGATTAAATGGCAAACAATAAAATAACATGGTATTTAAACTTATAGCCTTAAGGGTTGAAGATGGTAGAAATTATAGCCCTTACTATTTGCATAAATAGTGATTATTGGGGGCTAAAGTTTAGCCGGGGGCTATTTTAGCCCCCCACAGCTGGAGATGGCCTTAGTGGACTCTACGGGTAAATATGACGCTGTGAATGAGGGGTGTCATTTGGTGGAGGTCTTTGCAATTGCCTGGTTTCATGGACCCTGCATGTGGTAGGGATCTTGCTTAATTTGTGCCTCGTTATAAATTCTCACTTAACTATTTCTATAATTCTATCTAGTTGTTTTGTTTTTGTATTGTGGGTTTTCGTTGTACATTGTTGTGATTAGTTTGTGTTGTACTTCATTCTTCCATAGCATGGTTTAGATCTAGTCCCCCATGCGTCTTTTTATATTTTTCTACTTTTAATAAAATTTGTGGTAAGGGCCTTTACACACCCAAATGCGCGCGCGGGTGCATACACACACACACACACAGAAATAGGGATGTGCTCTAGAGAATACCCTCCTTAAATTGAAATTTGAGAATGTTTACATTTTTAGCATGTAATTTAATACTCATTCTCTAGTTACATATACACATATTAATCCCTACAATAAAATTAGCCAAATTGGAAAAAGTTTAACCATTTGATTAGCACTATTTTTGTTCTAATTTTATCTAATGGACTGATTATAGATTTGGTTATTTTTTGTAGACATAATTCTTGCATAGGAATCTAAAGGATCATTGGTTGAAGTCATTGAATTAGGTTGTAACTAGTGAAATAAAAATCCTCAAAAATTAAAAGTAAGGATGCCTCTCTAGAATAGGCCTATCTCTCTCTCTCTCTCTCTCTCTCTCTCTATATATATATATATATATATATATATATATATTAGAATAACAAAGCATAAAAATATTTAAAAATAAAAAATATATAAAATTAAAAAGAAGTTGTTTCATTGCTATATCGGATTCATAAGAGGCCACATTTTGATTATTCACCTTAGGCCATCTCCAACCCAAAGGGTTAAAGAACTAAATGGCTAAAATTTGACAATTTTCATGTCCAACCCAAATAGTTAAGGGTTAAGAGCATCTCCAAAAAGGGATGTCAAAATTTTTTGTCAAAAAATTTGAAGGCTGACTTGGCAAATAACATTTTGTGGACTTCACCTCCAACCCATATGTCAAATCCAACCCAACCCAACCCTTTTTTTTTTTTTTCATCTCCCCTTCTTGCTGCTTTGTTCGTCGTTTTGGCTGGGTTTGCAATTATTAACCCAACCCACCATCAATTATTCATCAGTTTATTTTTCTCCTTCTCACTTCAGCAACCTGTCGCAACTCTTCTTCTTCATTCATCTTCCAACGATTCCTCTTCATCTTCTCCATCTTCACTTTCCCTGTTCTCAAAAGGATTTCATATTGAGATCATGAACAAGTTTTTTAGTTTGAGTTTTTGAGAAATAGATCGAGATCAGAAAGATCGCCATAGCTAGTGAGTTCTTGTTCATTTATTTTCCAACAGTTCTTCTTCATCTTTTCCATCTTCTCTTCCTCATCTATCTCAATTATCTGTAGTTTAATGTTTCTTTAAGATCAACATACAACATCGATGTTGAGAAGAGAGGGAATTTTAGATCTACATCAACATGAGGGATTTTAGATTGACATCGAGAGAGAGAATTTCATATCGAAATCGAGAGACAGCTCTGGATCTTGTCATGATAATAACGAATTTGGTCATTTGGGATTTCAAATCGAGATCATGTAGAATTTTTCCGGTTTGAGTTTTTGAGAAACAGACCAATTTCATTCTGATTTTGGCAAAAAAACAATCTTTGAAGACGATGAAGATGAGCTATAAATAGATTTGAGGCATTTGACAGTTTTGAGAGATCTGTCAAATTTGACAGATTAGGTTGATATGCCAAATACACGTAGAATTTGACAAATTTGTTGGAGTTGGTTTCATGTGCCTTATGTTACCGTTGGAGCTCCATGTTGGATTTTGATACCACCATTGGAGATGGTTTAAAGGGCTATTTTTGGAGGCCAAAGTGCAACCCAAAGAACTAAATATACCCCTTGATTTAGTTGTATAACCTTAAAAAAATAAATTATTCAATAGGGAGACCCAACTCATTGGATCAGAAAGTGGGGAGGCCAAGTCATGTGATACAACTTGCATGCATGTGCATTGCATCTGTGAGTATTTAATTTTTAAATCAATTGTCCTTATTGATTACATCTTATAATCTGACGGTTATAAATGGCTAGATGAAGTTAGCAACGGTTAGTTGTGCATGTTGACGATATCTAGCCGTTTTGTGTGTGTGTGTGTTTTTTTAATTTTATTTTACTATGAATACATATCACCTCAACCTTATTTTTTCACATCTTCCTTCTACTTCCTCATATATATCTTTCTATTTTCAAATATATTTTAGGGCTATAATTTAATCTTAATGGATTGGAGACAGTTGATATCACATCAATAAATAGTAAAAAATCAAAACTACTCCAAGACTATTTTTAGGCTTTGGGTAGGAGATGGCTTTAGGAAACTCTCAGGCTGGCCTCCTAGAATAATTTTGAAGTTGTTGACAGTGGAGATTCTTATTGTATTAATTGTGGGTCCTCTTCGTTAGCAACAACTATATATGAATTTTTCCTAGCCCCTCCTCCGTCTTTGATCAACCATGGGGATTCGTTACCTTTTCAACTTTTGGAGATTGCACGGCATGCTCTACTTGGATGGATGGTGACCATGGTTCTACGTGAGGATGGTGTTTAGCTTGTTGAATCTGACGCTCAATTTGGGATCCGGGTCCGATTTGGAATTTGCTCATGGTGTTTCCTATAGACAGGGATGCTTACAGACAATTTTATTAATTAGTTGGTGGCATCTAATTGTCATCCGTTTCACTGCTACATTACGTACCTCATCTGCTCTTGCTCATGGTGAGTACTTGTGCAATAAAAGACTACTATCTAGACATTAGCTTATTGTCTCTGACAACCTATTTTAATATACTTTCACACAGTTTTTCACTTCTTGTCAAAAAATTGTCCGGCGTTGGTCCGGAAGGCGTTGTTTTTGGTTGAGGCACTATTGTACTAGTACTTGAACATTATTATTAACAAATAAGTCAACGTCTTAAGTTAAAAAAACAAAAAATGTAACTTATTGATCTTCCACCTGTTAAAATTTTCCAACTTTACGAAACACAATTAGTTGTTTGTTAGGATAACCAATAACCAAACTAAATTGGGAATGGAGTGGCTCTGCATAACCAAAATAAATAAATACAAGAAGGCAAACCAATTAACATATCTCATTACTACAATTCCCTAATCTGAGTTAGATAATGCTAGCTCGATCGATCAAGTTGAAGGACTTGAGTTGTGATTTTGGTTGGCACTTGGAAGTGGAAATGAGTGGACATATTTGCAGTTGGGGCAACAAGGAGAAGACTTGGAGAGTATCACAAGCAGATGGCAATTCAAACAAGCCAAAGCCAGCATCATATTATTATTGCTACTTCCGATCACCACCTCTTCGGCAGTTACTTTCTTTGAGCTTCTTCGGCAGCGTCGCTGCTCCGAACACGATTCATCGGCCGAGAAGGTGCTCGAAATGTGGAGCTCAAGGTCCAGATGTGCCTCTTCCTGATCCTCCTTTAATGGCCGCTTCCAACTCTTTTTCGACGTCTTTCTGTTCAAATAGTACACTTTTCCCGACTGCAACACCAATATCAAAATATACATTACGATCGAGATAACTAATTGTAGAAGATGTACTTGATCGAAATTGAAAAGGTACGAACTGATAGAAAAATTTAGCTAGAGAGAGATATATATCTAGTTGCCTTAAGATCAAGGCACTGCTCCCAATCCAATGGCAAAGGGTTTTCAAGCTGGAGGTCAACATGACTTGTACGAACTACTGATGTTTCATTAATCTTCATCAGGAGGTAATCATCTTCAAAAAGCTTCCTCTTCTTCCTGCTAGTATTCATGTTCTTGCTTTCTGCAGATATCGTTGGAGCTAAAGAGAGCTCTGTAAATTCCATCTACCCTCCAAAACAAAAGAAGGATATCGATCGAACGAGAGGAAACTTTAAATTTGGGATAATACAAAACCAAATTTAATCCCTCCACCTTTGATTATGCAAGAGTTGCCAAGGAATTAGTTAAAGAGTGTTATTAAAATTGGGTTCATCGATCATATAGAAGCCATGCATTAAAGAGAGGAGGGCAGGCCAAAGCATTTAAGGTGGAAAGTAGATATCACTTTAATGCCTCAAAATCTAACTCTGTAGCTCCATCAAAGCATTTAAGAGACCAATACAGACACACCAGCTCAGAACTCTCCAACTCTACGCCAACTTAATTTAATTCTCAGCAAAATTTCTTAATTGCATTCACCTCCTTTTCTTAAATGCTATCCAAATATACATGGTTACATACAACAAATTAAACTCACTAGTTTTATTCTTTTCGTACCCGATTTATGCTGCCAGATCCATTCTCAGACTACAATAACACAACACTCATTTTTCTGGTTTTCGTTTTCGTTTTACAAACCCTAATCCTTCTTAGCTTTGAAGTTTTTGATTCTAAATCAAAGAATTATAAAGCTCAATCATTGGAATTAAGTAAGAAATAATGAATATACTTTGTAATATGCATGGAACCAGCTAAGCTTCTGCTCTGGTTGATGCAGTCAGAGTCATGATGCCAATATTAATATCTCCAATTTCTACACCTCTAAGGAGGTATACTATACTATTTATAGGCTAAACTTGCTATATATGTCTTTGTTTTCATATGTTTTTTTTTTCATATGTGTTTTTTCATATATGTCCACCTATAAGTACCTATATTAATCTCTCAATATATGTCTTTGTTTTCATATGTAATTTAGGTTGGATTTCACTTTAGTCTCTGTTGCTTGCTCTATCTGACTTGAAACGAATTTGTGAAACTTTATTGTTTGTTAATGTGGGCTTTTAAACTTGGTAATATTTTGTTGTATAATGCTTTGATGTTACTTTTTCTCTCCCCTAAATGTAATATGATCTAAAAGGAAATGTTTTGTAGACAGTGAAATGCTAATCATGAAAGTTTGGAGTAAACCTAATCTTCATCAAGGTCTAACATCTATTTGTTCAGGGGGTGAAATCCACACTCCCAATTTTACGATCCACACTCTTTTCTTTTTGATTAAAATTCTTATATAAAGACAAAAATTTTAATCACTAAAAAATAAAATATAGTATAGATTATAAAATGAAGGGTGTGAATTTCAATCCATTTTGTTAAAGTAATCATGAAAAGCAAGCGAACAGTTGCTGATAGATGAGGGCAATGACCAAGCAAAAGCCATGACTACATCTTTGTTGTAGCTACTGAACTTCTTTCTCTAAAAACGGGGATTTTTTATTTTATTTTTTATGGTTACCTTACTCTATTGATTGTTGGAACTTGGAAACTGATTGATTGCTTGAAGAAAAGAAATGTCACCAACAATGACGAGCCTCTTACGCAACTAAACAGATTATTGTGGAAGAAATTCCAGGGACAGTGACTAGGACAACTTAATGCTTCTTTGCGTCTGATGTAGTTCTACATCATCAAGTATATCAATAATAATCAAGCATATCGTATTGCTAGATTATTGTTCGTGAGCCTCTCTCTCTTAAAAAAAAAAACTCTCTCTCAAGAGGAAAACCCTAGAGCGTCCCTTTGTCTATGCTAGTGCATGTTCGGTTGCGCCTCGGTGCCAGCGATCACCTTTGGCCTAGCCGGTACACGATGGGTGAGGCTAGACTGATGGTTTGTTTCAAGGATGTGTGCTCAAAGATTGGATCAAAAGGTGTTCTAGTTCGTCTCCTTTGATCAAAGGGAGTGGCTGAGTCGTGAAAGTCTTCACATTCCTATGCTTTTCACATATTTCTCAAATATGGCCTTAGGCAATGATTTGGTGAACAAATCTGCCACATTCTTCTTAGACCTTACTTGATTCACTTGAATCTTAAAGAGGGCATGTTGTTGCTGATTGTAGAAAAACTTTGACAATATATGTTTTGTATTATCACTCTTGATATATCCTAGCTTCATCTATTCGATGCAAGCTGCATTATCTTCATAAATGTAAGTAGGCTCTTCAGTGGTAGAACTCAAACCACTAGTCCCTTGAATATGTGTAATGATAGCTCTTAAGCATATACACTCACGAACCGTCTCATGTGGAGCATGATCTCTGAGTGGTTCGAGGAGGTAGGCACAAGGGTTTGCTTGGTTGATCACTAAGAAATCGTTGTGTTCCTAATGGTAAATACATAACCAGTTTGGGAATGACTTTTATGTGGGTCAGAGAGATACCCAGTATCAGCAAAACCAACCAAAATATCATTTGGCATTTCGATGTAGTGAGTGGCGCTTTTGCCATCAACATTTCCTTTAGGGACTGCAGTTCTATCTGCGGTCCCTTTTGTCTCTCTATAGGGAAAGAATAGTCACAAGTCAATGGTTCCTCGAAAAATGTTCTTGATACCATTCCAGTGACGCTGCGTTGTCGGCGCTGAGCTAAATCTAGCTAACAAGTTCACTGAGAATGCAATGTCTGGTCGAGTACATTGGGCTAAGTACTATAATGCGCCTATTGCACTTAGAATGAGAATTTCAGCTCCCAACAGCTCTTCGTCATCTTCATTTGGATGAAATGGATCTTTCTTTGCATCCAAACTTCGACTGATCATGGGAGTGCTAACAGGATGCGATTTTTCCATGTTAAATCACCTGAGCATCTTTTGGACATACGCAGACTGGTGGATTAGTATTCCACAAACTCGGTGTTCTCATTGAAGGCCTAGACAGAATCGAGTTTTTCCAAGATTCTTCATCTCAAATTCGGATTTCAAGTAGCTCGCGGTTTCTCTTATTTCGTCAAGAGTACCTATTATGTTCATATCATCGACATATACAGCTACAATTGCATATCCGAAACCTGTTTTCTTTATGAATACGTAGGGGCATAATTCATCATTCACATATCCCTTTCTAATCAAGTAGTCACTTAGACGGGTATACCACATTCACCCGGATTGTTTCAATCAGTAAAGTGAGCTTTTCAACCTAATTGCAAACGCACTCCGTGGTTTATAGTCACTTGACTTGGGTAATGTAAGGCCATCAGGCACTTTCATATATATATCTGAATCAAGATCCCCATAGAGATATGCAGTAACCACATCCATGAGCTGCATTTCCAGTCTTTCAGAAACTACCAAGCTAACTAAGTAGCGGAACGTTATGACGTCCATTATAGGAGAGTATGTCTCTTCGTAGTCAATTCCAGGCCGTTGTGAGAAACCTTGCGCCACAAGGCGAGACTTGTACCTCAGGACTTCATTCTTCTCATTAAGCTTTCTAAAAAGACCCATTTATGTCCTACAGGCTTTACACTTGGTGGGGTTAGCACTACCGGACCAAAACATGTCTCTAATTGTCAGAGAATCTAATTCCGCCCAGATTGCTTCTTTCCATTTAGGCCAATCTGCTCTTTGTTGATATTCTGCAACAGAGTGTGGTTCGATATCATCATTCTCTATGATTTCTTGAGCATCAGTATATGCAAATATATCATCAATGTGGATGGAAGATTTTTCCATCAACTCATACGCACTCTCATAATCCATTGAAATTTCTTTGTTCTCTGGAATCATTTCAAACATCGGAGCGTCCTCCAGTATTGATTCATGGACATAACTATAATCAGAGATAATCTCATGAGACGGATTCTCATGATTAATGGATTGGTTTGTGCCTTACTCGCCTTTTTCTTCCTTGGGTGAGTGTCAATTGAACCAAGTCGCCTTGTAATGACCTGGATTTTCGTTATTTAATTTTGGTAATTAATAATGAACCAGTTGTATGAATAATTGTTATTGTGTTTTATTCGTAGGTTGTATGTGAAGTGGAATGGTTTTCGTCCATACAATTATTCGAATTTCACAGTTTAGGGGGTCGTGTGAAGTTTGACCTTTTATACGTTAGGATTCTCGGAAAGCTTCCTTCAAGAAAGTTGTAGAGCGCGTCGATACGAATTCGTGGACATGCGGAACTCGTCAATCAGAGCTCATATGAGAAAGTTATGGCTATCAGAAGAAGTTTTCGTTTTAGTATAAATAAGGAAAATCCAGAATTTATTTCATAAATTCATATTTCCAGTTTTGGAAACTTTTTCCCCTATCTTCTCTCTCTCAGCTGCACCTTCAGAAACGTAAATTCCCGACTGACCTGACCCGAACCTAGCTACCCAACCAGACTTTTCCAGCGATTTCCGGCGGTCTCCTGCCGTGAAATTTTCCAGATCAACTCGCCTAACCATCCGGTCCTCCCTCTGGTATCCTCTAGCAGCGATCCTCCTCCACGGTGGCGCTGCAAGTCGACAAAGTTAGGTGTTTATGGACTCGACCGAAAAATGTAGCTCCGGCAATGGCACGGCCTCAAGCTTCCATCTTTGGGTTCGGGGAAACCTTCTGGATCGATCTATGGTGTTTGTTTGGATTGATTTATGTGGGAATCAATTCAACTCGGATTGAGCAAAAATTCAAAGCTTGTGAGGTAGTTTTCGACCCTTTATGCTTGTTTTCTGACTTCGAGCTAGTTATGAAAATTCACAAGCATCTTAGATGAACATTTTTGATGTTGGGAGTTTTGGGAAATAATGAGTTTTGGCCTGCGGCGGTGCGCCACCACCTGTGGTGGCGCTCCGACGGTGTTCCAGCCATCTAGGGAACTGTTTCTGGTATTATATATGTTTTACTCATTGATACGAGCGTTTCGATATATAATATGCAAATTTTGGAGTTTGTATGGAATTGTTATGATTTTTACCATTTCATACTGGTGAATTTATTCAATCCATGAGGATTTGAGCATCGGATCGACTTGTGGTCTGGATACATCGATCATGGAAATGTTCCGAAGACTTTGGGAGGTCTCGGAAGTGGTTTCGCCTCAATTTGACGTTACTTTGAGATTTTGGTTCGATTTGGGGATTCGAACTTTATTAAATTGTGATTCGTTAACTGAATCAGAGCTGAAATTCCTTAGTATTTGACGAAGTATTCTTTGGACGCCCTTTTTGGTGATTTGGCTGTTTTGTTCTGTATTGAAGATGCAGTGGGAGTTTCGAGGTGAGTTACTCTCACAAGGTTCATTTATGAACGGATTTATTTATTGTTTGGAGTTAATATATAAATCTTATACGAAATGTTTTGAAAATGATATTTGTTTGAAATGATATGAACTTGTTCGACTACAGTTCATAGGACTGCAGTTCACAGGTAGGAAAATGAGTTGAAGTATACTATGTTTTACTCGGATTTTCGATTGTAAACTATAGTTGGTATTAGTAGGCATTCTTGAGCGGGTGACTACGTAAATATATATTTACGTGAAATAAATACATATATATATATATATTTTTTTGATGGATTGTGGATTAATGAAAACAATATGCATGAATTGATGTTTTTATTGTTTTGTGTTATGGCTTTTCTGAAAACAATGATTATGGAAATGTTGATTTTGATTGTTTTGAAAGCGTTGAGATTTGTGTAACATTTTTGCGTCTTGTGCAACTGCTTTAATGTTTTGCTCCAGGGGACTGAAAAGTTTGAGGAACGAAGGTCTATGATCTTAGGCAGAATATCAAGTAATCACTTCTTTGGCTGGACGAGTGGTTACGTATTTAGTTAGAGCTCTAGTCTGTCTACATATAGGTGATTCATGGGATAACGGAAACTGGTTATTGATAAATCATGACATTACGTGTTTTTAGGGAACCAAGTGTGAGTTGCTCCCTTATTAACGGTTTTTAGGGGGACAAGGTGCATGTTGTTTTCCTTATTAACGATCTGATAGAATTCAAGTATGAGTTGTTTACTATGTACGATTATGGTACAATTGATAGAATTCAAATGTGAGTTGTTTTCTATGATTCGTTTTAAAAGAAACCAAGGTGTAAGTTGCTTTCTTTTGTCTCGATTTGAATGGAAATTAAAGTGTGAGTTATTCTCCTCTATTTCATGTTTTAAGGAATCAAAGAGTGAGTTGTTTTCCTTATTTCTGGTGTGAGTTATGTTGACTATTTTGAGTTACTCATACGAGCTTTCACAAGCTTACCGGGTTTGTTGTGTGACAACCCGGTGCACTATTCAACGGTGTAGTGGTTATGTAGGTCAGGATAATCATGGCTGAAGTTGGGATAGCATACTTGCATCTTAATGGTAGGAAGCCAATAATTGTGTGACTTTACCGTTATTTGGACTTCCGTTGTAGTAGATCTGAGGAGCATATACGTTTTATTTTGTTATTGACAATTTAATTCGTAAGCTTATATAATATATGACTCTATAGGCGGATCAATATTGACATAGTAGGTTCAGGGCATCAATATGTATGTTGTGTATTTGGAAATTTTTTTCCAGGTATTTGGTATTGATGACTGGACGATCACGTATATATATAATCATGAGATTGTATATCTATTTTTAAATTGTGTTAAAAATCAGGGGCGTCACAGTCCTCCCCCTCTTCCTTTGGGGAGCCACGGCCTCAACCACACCTCCACTAAGTGTGGTTGTAGTGCCTCTATCTACGACACCGTGCCCCTTGTTGGGGACTTCTAACCCTGTAGTCAAATTTGCAGCTGGTATGTGTGATCTTCTCACTTTTGCGATATCAGTAAACACATCAGGCATCGAATCTGCTACATTCTGAAAATCGATTATTCTTTTCACTTCACTTTCACATTGTGAAGTGCAGGGATCAAAATGAGACAGAGTGAGGACAAACCACCACAATTCTTGTCGTTCCCTTGGAAAATCCTTTTTCTTATCTCTCGCTAACGACGGGAAGACTATTTAATCAAAGTGACAATCTGCAAATTTAATGGTAAAGAGATCGCCTGTCAAGGGTTCCAAGTAGCGGATAATTGTTGGAGATTCGTATCCAGCATAAATACTTAATCATCTTTGATGACCCATTTTTTGTGCGTTGTGGGGGCACAATAGGCACATATATTGCGCAACCAAATATGCGTAAGTGTGAAATGTCAGGCTCATATCCAGTGACCAACTGGTACGCAGAAAATGGTTTGCTAGCAGTGGGTCTGAAACGAATAAGTAAAGCTCCGTGCAATATTGCATAACCCCATACAGATATAGGCAGGTTGGTGCGCATAACTAATGCCCTAGCCACCATATGTAGCCTTTTGATGGTGGCTTCTGCAAGACCATTTCGTGTATGCACATGGGGTACAGGATGCTCTACATCGATCCCAATAGACATGCAATAATCATCAAATTCTTTTGATGTAAACTCTTTAGCGTTATTAAGCCTTATAAACTTGATAGGGTGATCAAGGTAGTGAGCCTTTAAACGTATAGTCTGTGCTAGGAGTTTTGCAAATGCAACATTTCTTGTGGACAATAAAACGACATGTGACCAGTGTGTCGAAGCATCCATGAGAACCATAAAGTACTTGAATGGTCCACATTCTGGATGGATAGGTCCACATATATCTCCTTATATCCTTTGTAAGAATGGAATGTTTTGTTTTGTGTCTTTAGCATAGGAAGGTCTCGATCATGCATGTTTTTGCTAAATAGCAGGTTTTACAAAACGAGTGATGTGCCTTTGAAATAGTCAATGAGGCATAATGGGAGGGAAGTAGTGCTTCTAGTACTTTAGAAGGCAACAACTGCATTTGAGCAGTACTAGGACCGAAACCTTGCAGTGTGGTGGATTTTTCTCCCATTTTATTTTTCACTCGAAAGAAGAGATGTTCATGTGAGTTCTTTAAAATACGGACATCACGTCATGACCGGGATACCCTAGACGGTCATGCCAAAGCCTGTATAAGTCAGTGTCCCACATTTCATTATTGGTGACAACATAGGATTCAATGATCTGAATCGTAGTGAGGTACAGTCCACTAGATTGACTCATAAGTTTCTCTAAAATGGTTTTCCTTCCACATTCATTAGAGGTAATATAAAGGTACTCAGTTCCATTCTCACAGTGTGTTTCTACATGATAACTGTTGGCACGAATATCTTTGAAACTTAACCAGGTTCAATTAGCTCTTGGTGCATATAGACCGTCTGTGACTTTAAATGTTATGTCATTAGGCAGTAAAATTTTGGTAGTTCCTCGCCCTTATATTACTTATGATGATCCAATCATCGTAGTCACAGAGGAATTGTAAGCTATTAATTCAATCCTTAATATGGTGTGGGTAGTCCCACTATCCACTAAGCACTCAAGTTCTCCTCGCATTGTTGCCATGTGGGTAGGGATCAGCACGTCCAACCCCTTTTGTATTGAGGTTCTTTCCACCCTTTACTTTACCACAATTAGTCTCAAGAATTTTCTTTGTCCCAACAAGCCTGACATTGTTGTTCAAAAGAACCTCATTATGTCTCTCAGCCACTTGCAGCAGGTTGATCAGCTTATTGAGGTTGTGATTCTTTTGTTGTCATACTCCAGCCTATAATGGTTCGCTAGTATAAGTGCTGAAGTAGGAAAAGTGGAAAGAGTCTTCTGGATCATATCATCTTCTGTGAGTTCCTTTCCATAGAAATTTAGACGTGCCTTGAGGCGCAACATGTCCTTGTTGAAGAAGTCATTGACCCTTTTATAGTCAAGTAAGCGGATTTCATTCCACTAAACGGTCAGTTCTAGGAGCAAGGTCTCATGAATGTTCCCAAAACGTCCCTTAAGGGTATCCCACAGTTCTTTGGGTGTCTTCAACTGAAGGTATTCCCAACGTAGGCTAGGATCAATATGTCGTCTCAGAAATATTAAGGCATGTGCTTTCACCTTATTAAACGGTACATCGTCTTTGGGGTCGGTAATGGTGGCAGTGTAGTCTTTTGCCACAAAGGTAGTTTCTGCATTGAAAACCCAACGGTGGTACTCAAGTCCTTCTGAGTTCAAGATGTCAAATTCAGGTCGAGTTTGATCAGTCATTTGATTTTGAGAGAATAAAACAATCCTAGCGCACGCGCATGTTAATACAGGCGTGCGTAGCAATGTTTTTGGACTTGAGAAAAACTGGGCTGCTTCCTCTTGCCGTGGGGCACAAGGCCTTGTGTTTTTTCCTTTGCTTTTCTCTCTCTGTTTTTTTTTTTGGGCCACAGGCCTGCTTCTTTTTTTTCTTTTGTTTCTATTAGGCCGCGTCACCACTGAAGGCCCATTTGTTTTTTTCTTTTATTTTTTAATTGGGCCGGGTTTTTTTTCTGAGTCGGACCTTTTCTTTGGGTCGGCTCACTTTTTTTTTTCTCTCTCTTCTTCCTCCTTTTGCTCTCCTTCCTTCTGGTTTGCAAATGCCTCTTCTTTTGGGTGCAGCTATTGGTGGGATCAGTGATCTGGGCTGTTGGGATAGGTGCTCGGTGCAGTAGCACCAACATTGCGCGGGGCTGGGTTGCAGTAAGACGCGGTGCTGGACTGCGAGGGGTCGCCGGGCCTGGGCGGGGTGTGCTGCGCTGGTGTCGGGCCGGGCGACCGGTGAGGTCAGGCCGGTCAGTGTGTGGGGAGGAGGCCAGAAGAAGGATATGTAGGCGCTGATGCGGGGGCAGTAGCGCGGGGGGGGGGGGGGGGGGGGGGGGGGGGGGCGGTGGGGCTGGAGGGAGGCCGCACGGGGTGCTGAGGCCGGGCTGTGGGAGGCTGCAAGGAAAAGGTTTTTTTTTTTTTTTTCTTCTAGGGTTTTGGTTTTTGTTTTCGACGGAGAGAAGAAAGAAACTAGAAAATTAGTTTTTTTTTTCTTTGATTATTGGCTCTGAACGTGCTGATAACATGTAAAAGTAAAATGAGAATTGGAATTGGTCTACTCATTTCATTTCATAGCCTCTTTATATGGAGATAAGATTACAATGGAAACATCGATTAATATCAATTACAATAATGATAGTAAATACTGATTTGTGATGTGATTGCAGTTCCTTGATTCCATCTTTCGTTAGTTTATTTGACAAAGACACATAATGTGTTTTTCCTTTAACAGATGTGTATTTTTTAAAAGGAAAATAAATGTGTATTTAATATTTAGAAGTGTGTGAATAAAATTTCTCTACAGACAAATATAAAGAGAAACCATACAAATCAACCCCAACTAAGAAATAAGTAATACCTCCACCTAAAAAGGATTTCCTTTACAATTTTGGATTTATATGCACTAGAAATCCATGTTCTTATACTAGAAGTGGGGTGACAGAAAACTCAAATCCCAAAACCGAAAAAGTGCATGAAAATCTGATCTAGATTGGAGTCCAGAAACCGAACCTACTCGGATCCCTGATCCAGACTTGCAAAGCACCCAAAACACGCGCCAAATTCAATTAGAGCCTGAAATCCGAATACAACCTGGTTCCCATACTCGAATCCCAAACCCACCAGGATTCTATATCTGCTGAGATGGGCACCATCAGAAGGTTGTGTTACCAAAGAACCATAGACAACCGAAAACCGTGACCAAACGCAAAACATGCCAGCCAATGAAACCAACATTTAAAGGAGAAAAGCCCGTCTTGAATACACGAGGAAGATCATTGGAGTAGCCAATTGGGTTTACCAACATAAACTCCATCAATAATGTGACGTCGTTTCCATGCTTGCTGGGCAGCGACAAATTTTTAAAGAACACAGAAACAGCATTATTCTAGCCATAATGATCTTGAAAAGAACAAGGATTTCAACTTTATTCCCATATTTTTGAGCATTCCTCTCCTCTAAAATGGCATAAACTAGTCCATGATTACTGTTCTGAGAAGAAGCAGCCCAACATTGCTGAAGCAGCTGGCGCCACATTTAGAAAGCACCTCAGAAGAGTTTCAGGTTGGATTCACGAAAACCAAGTGTACTAAAAGCACTGAAGTTTGCGTCTAATGTCTGCAAACAAATATGTAGGGCCATATTAACGAGAACGGGGTCCAGACACATCCCTTGGAGGAATCTGAGCTTCACCCCATGCATGGCACACAAACACGCAAAGCCCAAGGTGACGCAAGCATAGATGTATCAAAGGTACTGTATATGCCCCAGGGAACAGCCCGGCCTAGTAACTTTAAGAACACTATTGCTAAAATTGAAACTACAACTACAGGTAATTCAAGTTCAAAGAACTGAGACTCTGAGAGCAACCTTTAAACAAAAAAATAATAATAATACTGTTTTAGAAAAATGGGAATTGAGAGGAATTTATTGTGTATTCTTATTGATAATAGGGGTCTCTCTATATAGAGGATTACAATGTATAGAATTCAAATCATACAAGGAAAGTAATCGTACATTGAATAGGAATCTAGATCTTTCTAATGTAACCCTATTACCACTAGGTCAAGTAACCTAGAGTTTGGATTAGACACATATTCTGGATTTACTTGAACACTCCCCCTTATGTCGCCCAAACGTGGTGTTTATCTCGTTGCCTCATTAAAAACCTTGCCGAGTGACAAAAACCCAGTGGGACAAAAATAACCTCGGTTGAAAGGGGAAAAGAGCACAACACACCCTTCACATTTCGAGATCATACATGTAGACATCTCATCCTGATGTCTGCATCTCCCCCTGGTGAATACGGTCATGGGAGTTCAAATAACTTCCGCAAACGATGCTACCAACATGTTTCTCGAAAGTGGAATTTAGGCAATGACTTAGTGAACAAGTCTGCCATCCTCAGATCGAACCTAGTTCACTTTGATCTTGAGGAGAGTTTGTTGTTGCTGATTACCTTTGGTGTTGTCGTTTTTGGTGTAGCCTTACTTTATTTGTTCAAAACAAGCAGCATTATCCTAAATGCTTGTAGGCTCATCAGTGGTAGACTTCAAACCACAATTGATCCGAACATGCGTAACTATAGATCCAATCAATATACATTCATGAACCACTTCATGAAGAGTAATAATCTCTACATGGTTCGAAGATATAACGACTAGGGTCTGTTATGTAGACCTCCAAGATATCACAATCTTTACCTATGATGAACAGTTAACCAGTTTGAGAATGACCTTTGTGCGGGTCAGAAAGATACCTAACATCAGCAAAACCTTCCAAAACGATAACTTCGTTTTGGGATGGGAAGAAGGAACGTAGGCCAGTGTTGGCGGCGTTCCTGGTGTCTGATGGGTCTGAATCCATCATCTCTTTATAGGGATAAGGCATGCCCATATCAATCGTACATCTCTAGTACCAAAAGATATCTTTTACACTAATCCAATGGCATCGCGTTGGCGCAAAGCTATACCTTAGCTAACAAGTTCACAACATATGAGATGTTTGGTCTTGTGCATGGAGCTAAGTACAATAATGCGCCTATTGTACTTATGTAGGGCATTTCCGCCTCTAGCACATCTTCACCATCATCCTTTGGACGAAGATGATCCTTTTCAGAATCAAGACTACGGACGATCATGGGGGTGCTTGAAGACTTGACCTTGTCAAAACGCCTAATCATCTCTCAACACGATGCTCAAGTTCCAAACTGAGAAATAATCGTGTTCTCCCAAAATCCTTCATCTCAAATCAGATTTCAAGTGTTCGGCGGTTTCTCTTAAGTCTTTAAGGGCTTCCAATGAAGATCATGTCCAACATGAACTGCGATAGAATCTGAAACTTGGTATGGAAACGCTTAGACATATCTCTACCCAATCAAGTAGTCACTTTAGTGAGAGTTTCAACCTTATTACAAACGCGCTCCGTGGTCTAGAGCCACTTGACTTGGGTAAATGAAGTTCACTATGAACCTTCATGTATATTTTGTATCTAGATTCCCGTAGAGATACGTAGTGACCACATTTGTAAGCTGCATGTTCAGTTATTTGGAAACTACCAAATTGACAAGGTAGTGGAGTACAATGACATCCATTATGAGAGAATGTCTCATCGTAGTCGATTTCAGGGCGTTTTATGAGAAACCTTGCGCTATAAGGCGAGATTACCATCTCTTTTTCTCATCACACATTCTAACGAAGACCCATTAGTCAATAGATTTTATGTTAGGAGATGTTGGCATCACTGGCTCGAAAACCTTCTTCTTCGTTAGAGAATCCATCTTAACCTGGATCGCATCTTTCCATTTAGGCCAAATTTCTCTACGTTGGTATTCATTTCATTAACGGAGCGTGGTTCGATATCATTAGACTCAACAAACTCATGCGCAATGAAATGCGTGACTACATCATCAATCATGATGGAGTTTCTATCCCACGTCTCATGTACACTAGTGTAAGTTTTATAGAGCTCTATATTCTCAGGAATAGGTTCTGACGTTGAGGCGTCCCCCAACGATAACCATAACCCGGAAGTTACTCATGAGACGGATTTTGAGTGTCGATGATCAAATGATTGGAGTGTGCCAAAGTATCCTTCGAACCCACAGGCCTCCCATGCATCCTAGCTGGGGCCATGGCCTATAACGCCAGAATGCCACTCTCTTTGGCGTTGGCTCTATGCCTACCTCGTGTAGGGTGACTCTACGTCCTCTCGTAGGGACGTCCTTCCTTGCAGGCATGTGTACAACATATTTGTGTGATCTCGTCACTTTAACGGGGATCGAGATGAGACATAGTGGGGACAGAACACGATAATTCCTGTTGTTCCTGTTGAACATTCGTGTTCTTATCTCCCTCTAACGACGAGAAGAATGTCTCATCAAAGTAACATCCACAAATCTAGCGGTAAGAAGATTGCCCTGCAAGGGCATTAAGTGGCGGACGATTGTTGGAGTCTCAAATCCAACTGAGTTGTCCATTCGTCTGTAAGGACCCATCATAGTGCGATGTGGTGGCGTAATTGGCACAGAAATGACTCACTCAAATGCGCGTAAGTACAAAATACTTGTATGCAGTCACTAGCTGTAATGCAGAGATACATTGAGTGGCGGTAGGTCGTAGACGAATTAGCATAGCTGAATGTGATATTGCATCACCCCAAGCAGATATAAAGAGATTGGTGCGCATTACCAATGTCCGGACTACCATCGTAGTAGTTTCTGCAAGACCATTTGGGTGTGTTCTTGGGAATATAATGACCAACATCAATCCTAATGCAATAACCATCGAAAGTCTTCGATGTAAACTCTCTAGCATTGTTAAATCCATTTGACCGAATAGGATGATCCGGGGAGTGAGCCCGTTTGTCATATGATATGTGCTAGTAGTGTAGTAGAAGCAGCATTTACAGGTGGACAATGGCACCACACGTGACCAGCGTGTTTGCGTGTCAACCAGTGAAATATTTGAACGTCCACAAGTTAGTTGAATTAGCCCACAGAATCCCCACAGATTCTATGTAAGGATAGAATGAGTATTTTCATATCCTTTGCATAAACGGTCTCAATCCTAATTTCCCGAAGAAACAGGCTTTGCAAAATGAGCGAGAGGCCTTAGAAGCAACCAATGAGGATTTATGTTGGGCCTGAACGTCTGTAGCGCTATTAGAAGCAAAATATGTGACTACATCTCCCATCATGGCATTGGAGCCATGGAAATTAGCATGTATGGCATCATGGCCACTACGAGGAATAACCATGGCGTCATGCTCATAGTTGGCGCCATTTATGGCGTCATCACATGGGACGTGGGCGGCCTTTCGGTGGCCCAAGACAACAGCAGCGCCAGAGGTTGTAGTTGTTGCGGTCTTGCTAAGTCAGGGAATCAATTTTCGATTCTTGCTTCGTTTCGCTCAAAAGGATGGATGTCCGTGTGAAGTCTTCAGTAGATGGATCATCATATCATGACTAGGATGATCTATCCTGTCATAACAAAGCCAATATGTGTCTAAATCCAAGAGATCTTCTCTCATAACTTTTATTGGATTAATAGCTCGAATAGTGACATAGAGTCCACTAGAGAGATTGCGCATTTGTTTGCAGTTATTAAACGTAATGCAAAGGAATACATTTCCGTTCTCTACATGCGTTTTCGCATGGAATCCGTTGGCTATTCATATGTGCGATTTGCCCTAGGAGCGTAGAGAGTTTCTTTAACAGTAATTAAGGTGCCATTTGGCAAGGGGAACTTGGGCTATTCCATGTCCTTGAATTAATACTGATGGCCCAGCCATCGTAGTCACAAAGTCATATGCTCAGAATAAAAAATGGAGTCATAATTAAAAGAACTCGAAATTTTATTCATAAGCCAACAGAGTTACATCATTGCCTCTTTGACCAAAGAAAATCTAATCCAAAATGCTAGCTAATGCAAAACAATGATAGTCGTCTAACTTCTTTCGGTAATTCCAAAATAAATGTGACCATGTGAGTAGAGAGATGTCGGTGGAGCAAGGCTCGCTGAAGTACCACTAATCTCAGAAGCGTCCTAGACATCACACTTATTTTGGGTGAGCCTACTTTGAAGAATGGCTAAACCATTGACATTTACTGCAAAAAAATATGGCAATTGCCTATTACATCTCTTGGAAAAATAAATACTTAAACAGAATTGGCGATCTATTGATCCCAGCCAGATTTATAGTCTTCAACCCTTCACTGTAGATCATCTTCTTGATTTTCTTGTTCCACATAGTGAGCTTCTCTTGCTTCACAATATGCTTTGTAGGCGGTGACAATTTCTTCACGAGCTCTACAAATGTGTGTCCAATAACCGGATACTCCACATCGAGAACATGCATCTCTTTGCTCAGACTCCATTGATTGAGGCGCTTTGAAAGCGTCATTAGGATGTGGTGCCACCAACATGGCCAGAGGCGTTGCCTCTCTCTCTTTCCACGTTCACTTCTTCAATTCCGTGTTCGCCTATTTTAGAGGTTACCTTCTCAATTAGAGCGATTATATGGACCAGAACGTCCAAAAATATCCCTAAGATTAGGGTTTTGCTCTTGGCGGTGCAACTATAATTGGATTCCGGAATATGTCATGTTTCCACGGATCTCGAATTATAGTTCTTCACAAGGACGTTGTCATGCTTTTTAGCGACATTCATAGCTCCAATAAGCTCATGAAACCTTGTGATCCATGCTGTAGTAACATCGATTCGATAGTTCTTAGCAACCATCAATGCAAAGACGGGGAATGTAAAGAGAGTCCTCTCAATCAACATCGCATCTGTGATATTTTTTCCACAGAAGTCCATTAAGGATTTAATGCGAAGTGCTTCCGAGTTGTAGTCAATAACTGACTTGAAATCACAGAAGCGGAGGTTATGCCATCTCAGTCCTAGGTCAGGGAGCAAGAAGTCACAAATGTTGTCAAATCTTTCTTCGAGTAAGACCCACAACCTTCTAGGGTCTTCTTCATTCATATACTCATACTAGAGCGAATCATCCATATGACGAGTCATTAAGATGATGGCTTTCACCTTATTTGCCTCTAAGGCTGCTCTATTTGCTTCCAAAGCTTGAGCTTGCTCAACAGTTAGCATGTCCTGCCTAGGCTCGAGAATCATATCCAAGATTCCATCGGCCTTGAGATGCTGGCGAACATCACGAACCCACTTGTGATATCTAGAGCCAATTGTTCCTAATGGAGCGAAGTCCAGTTTGTTCAGGTTACTCATCCTGAAAGAGAACAAGAAATTAGGGTTAGTTTCGAAGCGTAAAAGGCTACCACAAAAAAAATAGAAATTTATGAGCGAAGTCGCTTCCAAGAAATTTAGGAATTTCTGACCGTAGTTGCTTTCAAAAAATTCGATTCCAAGAGAAATTGGATTAGATCGAAACAATGATTTGTTTGTAGTCGATCATAACATCTTAACAAACTCTAAGTTTGGAGGACTCTACAAACTCTAAGCTTGGAGTGAGCACGAACTCCCACAGTTCGGCTTAATTAGATCTCCCCTATGATGAATAAAGGGAGGTAGAAGAAGGGAGTTTGCAAGTCCCTGAGAAAAAAAAAATTGAAATAAAAACTCAAAAACGGGAACTTTTAGTAAACCATACCTCTTAGGATTTCAGAGCGTATTCAATCCTCGTTGTAGGATTGCAAAAGAGCTTCAGTCCTAGGCGAATCAAACTTGTAGGATTGGAGACGAACTTCAGTTCTAGTGTAGGCGAACCGATTTGCAGGATTGCAGTGTGGTTTCAATCCTAGTTATAGGATTGCAGACTGCTTTCAATCCCGGTTGCTGAAACTAGCAGACGAGAGGCATGCGAGGCTGCTGCTTGCAGGTTGCGCTCTTGGGCAAGCGTTGTGGGCATGTGTGGCAAGCGTAGTGTGCTGCTGGCGTGCATGCTGGCTTGCGATGTTGGGCTGCAGAGATGTGCTATCGATCCTAAGTTAGGATTGCAACTGGTTTGCAATCCTGGTAAAGGCAGTTGACGAAGCTGGTGCTAGGTGGATGTGGTGCTGCAAGGGCAAGCGACAAAACTTGTGCGTATACTAGTAGTGGCAGAGGCTTGCAACAGGAACAGGCGCACGGGCGCGCAGGAGAGGTGCACAGAGAATGGCAGCAAACTAGAAAAAGGATCTTTGGGTTTTTGGCTTCTTAAAACTAGGGTTCGGACTTGTGCTGATAACGTGTTTTAGAGAAACGGGAATTGAGAGGAATTTGCTGTGTATTCTCATTGATAATAGGGACCTCTCTATATAGAGAATTACAATGCATAAAATCTAATCATACAAGGAAAGTAATCGTACATTGAATAGGAATCTAGATCCTTCAAATGTAACCATATTACTACTAGGTCAAGTAACCTACAGTTTGGACCATACACATATTCTGGATTTACTTGAATAAATACTAATAATAAAAGAATTGAGGGCGACGCGTGGGTTCAAGTAAGTGAAAAAACTACAATTAAAGCTGATGCAAGGATTTCTTCTACATGCTCAAGTGCTCAACCATTAAAAAATTACAACTTATATTTTCCTTATGAACAGATAACGTAGCTTTCTAATAACTAAACCTTTCACTTTCACAATCCAGTTGCCTAACAATTCATCTTTAAGTTAACTCCCAACCTATTCTCCTCAGAAGCAAAGCATGTGATATTAAAATCCTACCTTCTTCCGTGCCAATTCTGATAATACATCTTTTGCCACAGCATTTTCCACAATAACCTATACCCGACCACGCACACCCAAAAAAAAAAAGGGACATTCTTTCTACGGCAAAGGTCTTTGCAGTGCACAAATGAAATTTTTATAACGAATAAATGCGGCAGACTTGACTTCTACAGTGATTCCTCTGCATAAAAACAAGGAAAAGAAAAAAAATATAATTATGAGCAAACATGTCAGCTGTCACCAAGTAAAGCTAGATTCCTTCCATGGTAACAATTAAATTATGAGGTCCATTCAATTTGAACATCCAGTGAACATAAGAAGGCTCTGAAGCATAGACCATAACAATAAAACAACAGAAAGTTCTAGTCACCAGAACATATATCGTATAACCCATCCCAAAAAGGGGACTTCACAGAGGAACACCTTTATAGTTGGCCAAAAACCACTACAAGAGAAAAAGAAAAGAAAAGGAATCAATACAGTGATACTGACGAGATAAATAAGGGGATGCAGTTAACTCAAATATCAATACTTGAATTTCTTTCTTGAAACTAGTAAACTCATACAACTTAACTATAGGCCATAATATAAAAACTCGCACAACTTATCATTCGACGGATGGGTCACAATTGTGAGGTGAGCTAGGATTTTGGTTTCAGAAGGAATCTAAGGGAGGAGGAAGTTGGGTTAGTCAGCTAGATTGTCACAGGTCTGAGATGGGTTAGTTTATACACCAATAAAGAGGCTACAGGAAGATGGGTGCTGAGAAGTTCGGAAAATTTTCGGTCCAACCCTCCAGAACCAAAAAGTTGGCAGATCTTACCCATCTTTCCCAGCAAATATTCAACAAATCCCATTTTACATGATCGTAGACTTTCTCAAAACCTATTTTGAGCACCAAGCCTTCAGACTTCTTATTTACTCAACCAGCTCACTGTGATTTGTTTACTTTTCACAAAGGCGCCCTAAGCACAAGAAATAGTAACACTTAGAACCTCTTGGAGCCTAGCAGCTAGCACTTTAGCAATTAGCTTGAAAAGACAGGAAACTGAGCTAATCCTATAGTCCTCAATATTCAAAGACTTAACTTTCTTTGGAATGATACAAATGTAAGTGTCATTTGTGACACTGACAGCTTTGAGTAAGCCATTGCTGTAGAAAGAAAAATCCCCCAAACACTGGATCAAATTCACCTTTAAAACTCCGATCCCCTTGATAATATAACATGGTAAATACATCATGTCCTGGCAATATATCCTCGAAAAAAACAAGCTGATATTGCCCTATTGACATCCCCATCCTCAAAACGCCTTTCCAGCCACTTCACTTGATTTTCAGACATTGAGTAATTCAGCCAATCAAATTCCCCATCCTGTGCTTGAATTCAGATATGCATAGAATCCCACAATGTCAACTACCACGCCCTCTCCTCCAGTGTTTCAACAATATTCTTCTTCCTATTTGGAACTCTGAAAGAATATAGTAGTCCCTTTCTATCACCGGTCACCATACCACTTCTGATCGTTGACTCTAGGGGATCTCCTCTCTACTGACTATTCTTCTGGCACCTAGAAGACCTCTCTCTAGTAATCTTTCAGCACTCTTTTACAGCAGATCTTTTAGTTTTGCTCTAACCTATATTTTTTCTAACTCAAGTCCCAAACCCTTATGCCACTATTTTGAATTTTTTTTTCTCCCAAAAGCTTCAAGCTACTGCATAAATTAAATCTGTCCCCTTAGAAACACCCCTAACCCCAACACTCACTTTATTTTCTTCGAAAGGGAAGGATGCTCCATCCACATGTTTCAGATCTATAAGATTCTGGCCCTCGTAACAGTATTTGTATACAATAAAACTGCACAATGATCTGAAATCACCATTCGAAGGGAAAACTTTATCATATTTGAAACTTTTATCTCCCAACCCAAAGATAAGTATACTATAACTTCATTCCAATTAATCCAGTAACCCAGAAGGGCCATAACCATAGATCATAGATGATTATCCTAGAGCCCCTTAAAGCTCCAAAATGAATCTCAAAAAAAAAAAAAAAAAAAAAGGAAGGAGAACAACTGTGAATAAGTTATGAGGGAGGGAGGGAGGGAGAGTGTGTTTGTGCGGGCACCCACACGTTTCTAAGGTCCAAGGGTTAGACAAACTTGTTAGCTTGTTTTATACCTCAACTGCTAACGTCTACAAATCAACTATTAATAAATCTTATAAGAATGATTTTATGGTAAACTCTATATTTGAATTGTGTTTGTACCAATGTTACTACAAGATTCCTCTCGAGTCTCTAGAGATTCGCTAGCCCTAGAATATATTATATACTTGAAGCATAATGTTGATAGAAGAAACGAACCCGAAGAGAACGAGACAACCATATAGTTCGAAGATTATGCCAACTATTGGCCACCGAACAAAAAGGAAAAAGAGACCAATCAGAAAAGATGCAGAACCCTGCAAAAATAAAGAAACTCAGCAAAAGTTGTATCTCTATACCATGCAATTACATTATACAAAACACTGCAGCTATATATCCAGTTCTTTCAAATTCAAAGTATGCATAACCAGGTAGCATATGAATCCCAAATAACCCTCAACATCTTATTAAAATATGAAAGGAGAACATTTATGCAAAATTAATATGTCACTACCCCATTATTCTGACCTAAAAATGACAACCTAACGTCGAACAGTTACCAACTGCAGAAGAACAACTTTCTCTTAACATAAAGATACATAGACAAATAAATGGCTCAACAGAATTTTATCAGAGACATATATATCGGAGTCAGTTTCGTCACATTTTCCAGGGTCAACAAGAATATACAGAATTAAGGGATGGACCAATAAAATAAAAAACCCTTTTTCCCTCGACAGATATTTAAAATCATTGCACTGATCCTATCCAGCATCTTAACTTTGGATGGGTAATGCAACTTAAGAAAGCTCCCAGCTACAAGATGTCAAGCTTGCTTCCAGATGAGTGGATACTTGCAGCTAAAAAACGTCCCCAAGTTGTTACAGACAGCTGATGTAAATTTGTACTATTATAGTTTGATCTTTTGGCCTCTAACAGAAAATCTATCAAGATGAGGCAGATCACGCAAAACAAAAAAGGAAAAAAGTAAAAACTAAGCACTGATCTAATGTGTCGAATAGCTATTGTCAAGAATGCTGGCCTATCAACTTCACCTCCAGCCAAACGAAAATCGAGAGAACATTGAAAATCCAGTCATACTTCCTGCATCTTCCTTATTTGATGCTCCTAGTTTGTTGGGAACATAGGGCTAAGGAAAATTAGGGTCTCCTATGAACATCTGTTTTCAGAACTTGAGGAGAAGTTGCACACTTTTGATGCTGCTGTGTCCTTTGATTTCATTAGTGGTTTAGGCAGATTTTGTTCTTGTTACAGAGTAGCCCTGATTTCATTAATTGTGTGCACATTCATGTGATAGACAACCACCATTGCATTACTTTCATATGTAGCTCTTTTCCGAGACATTCATGTGCCTTTGATTCATCATGTTTTCACAAGAATATAATTATTTACGAAAAGAAACAGAACAGAAATGAAAATTACAAATATGAGTTCAATCTAAGTTCCTCATTTTCTCATACCTTTACGTGTGCTTTGCTAGTGAAGACATTCAATGTAGAACGCCAACCAAGTAAAAGGGCCACTCCAGTTAACCAAAATATCTGTTTTATCGACACAAACACAAGCAAATGAAACACTTAAACCTCCAAATTACAAAGTAGAAAGTAAAACTGAGGCTTTCAAGAAAAACTAAAGGTAAGCACTTACATTCCCAAGAGCAATCAAACCTCTGTCAAAGAAAAGCACTACACCCAGAAATGCAAATACGATGCCAAACCCAAGAAGACCCAACCCAACCTCTGCCAATTTGAAGCAAAAACCTCAAGCTTATGAGCCATATATTGGTTTCTGAATCAAAATGTGGAAAAAAAATACTAGGAAAATCAAAAAAGCGCTTACTTTTTTGCTCAGTCAATTCATAAGCCATCTGGGCAATTCCAGTTGACGATAACCAGCGGAAAGCACAAGCTGCAGAATGCGGGGAGGAAGATCGGACCAAATGGAATAATTAAGAGGAGAGAGACCTGTTTGGAGAGGAAAGCATTAATGGACTCGAGCGATTTTGACTCTTATTGAGTTTTAATTAAAAAAAAAAAAAAATTCCGCTTTTTTATTTTTTTAATCAAAGAAGGTCATGTTTCATTCATGAAAACTAATTGTTACAATCGAAAAAGTCACAAACAGTACTCCAACTTAAAATTATTCCATACTTCGGTACCTCGATCATCTTCTAAATATATCACTTTGATACTTCAACTTATTATTTATGCATAACATTCATACACGTCGTTAATAATACCGTCAACTCAAGTGTCATGTAGCTTTTTGTCTTGGGTATTTTTGTTTATTTATGTTTTCCCACAAAACATTTCGAGAGGACCTAAAATTCCTTTCTTCTTGCTGAAAATGAATCAGTCATCAAGGAAAATATTATAGTTTAGGGTTTATGGAAGATCAATTTAAGTAATTGTACTGGATATTTTGACTTATTGCTATGATCCCAAGAACGGAATAATTAAAATGAGAAGACGTGAGAGCTTTATTGATTTTTAGCCTGCTAATCCACGAATAGACAGTGGTCTAGATGAAATCAGATTGTCTGCTAGCTTTATTAATTGTTGACTCTATATCATTTTATCTTAACTCTTCAAGTGTAATTTGTTGGGTAGATACTAGTTTTCCTTCAAGTTTCGGGCTTTGAGTCTTTCCCTTTTTAATTGAATAACTCTTTAGACAAGGGAAAAAAAAAATACTTGTTCAATTCATTATGCATAATCAATTTCAATACCAATCATAGCAGATCATCTAGTAGAGTTGTAGAAGTTGCTAGAAACTTTTAGGATCTATAGTTGTTGTAGTTATTTGCTTATTCTTTGAATATAGATCCATGATTGTTTAATTTCGTCGACAATGAAGAATGATGCAGCAAGCATTTTTGTTTTTTTTTTTTTGTTTTTTTTTTGTTTTTTTGTTTTTAATAGAAGTAAATATGAATTAGCGGAATGAGTTTTTGTTAAGTGGCAAATACTATGAGATTTTTGGTGAGAAAACATAGATGGACGAAAATACCCATGGCAGAAAGCGGCCCAACACTTGAGGTATCAAAGTGTATAATGACTTTAAATTGGGGTACTATTTGTTTCTCTTGTAACAAAAGAATTCAAGTTCTGGAGGGACATACCCATTCGAAGAAGCTTGCAACTTGGAAGAAGAAATTGACAAAGACATATTATCAATAATTCTACCAAAATCCGAAGTATCATCTCCTTCATCTTGGATTGCCTGGACTAACTAAAGACAATCAAACTAAAAGATCACGTGAGCTAGAAATTATCTTTCACTAGCTTGTACCCTAGTTTGCTAGCGAGAGCCTCTACCACTATTGGAACTAGCACATCAGAGCATTGTATACAAGCCCCTGTAACCACCGTGCCAACAGTATCCTTCACCACTATCCCCGAACCACCCTGACGTGTACCTTGGTTAAATGCACTGTCAATGTTCACTTTAAGCCATCCTGCAGGTGGAGGGCACCACAGCTTTTCTTGACACCTCAGCTTGGGCTTCGAGTTATACCTTGCAACAATAAAATGAAACAGATTGAAAGTAAACATGCTGCATAATACGTACCTTACCAAGCCACAAACACTGACTTCTTTCTTTCCACACTTCCCAATGAAGCAAAAGTAATAAAGCAAAGGAGCTTGGTGGAACCAATGTGTAACATAGTGCTAGCCAATCAAGTAAAGAGCTCTATGGGGTATCCAAAACTGGAAGCAAAACCAGTGCCATGTCAATGACATCACGCATAAAACTACATTCCTCGTTAATATAAGATGTAGTTTCCTCCTTCGCATTACAAAACAAGTATCCCTCACCAACTGTAACTCCTTCTCCCTTTCAGTTGAGAAGCACTTCGAAGAATAGAAGCACAAACTTTCCAAACATGTACTTTAATCTTCCTAGGAACATGACCTGCCTATAGATGCTTCCAATGACTCATATTGAAACTAGAAGAAGAGCTGCCCATCAATGTTGGATGTAGAGAAACAAATGAAATCTTATCTACACTCTTAGTAGTAAGCTATATTTCTTATAAAAGTGCCAAACAATTCTATCAGGAACAATACTTGTACTAAGATAAATAGAACATATGAGAGTAGCTTCATCATCAAGAAAGTTTTCAAATATCAGTTCATTCTTCCAATGACTGGCAATAATTAGATCACTTACTAGCACAAAAAGGGAGGGGCCATATCTCACCATGCAAAATAATATAGGCCTTGGAATCCAAGGATCCTCCCAAATGTTAATAGAGGTGCCATCTCCAACCTGCCATCTAAGGCCCCCATGTAACATCATTATGTAAGCAAAGATTCCCCTTTTGTATGCAGAAGCTTAAGTAGATGCAGGATCATTCAATGAAGAAGAGTAGAAAGTATCGAGCTTTAAACAAACGACTGACAAGAGACTCTGGATTCCGTAATAGTCTGCTTCCTTACTTGGCAACCAATGCTAAATTATGGGCATGAAGATTTCTAAACCCCATACCACCCTCTTCCTTAGAATTGCAATTCAATGAATTTTTTGCTCATTGGATTTACTTCCACACCAGATCTTAGCACATGTTTGGTGCGAATCATCATAGAGTTCCTTTGGAAGTAAAAAGCAGCTCATAGCATAAAATGGTAGAGCATGTGTCACCACCTTAATCAATAAATCTTTGCCAGCCCTACTTAGAAGCTTCCCCTACCAACTGGCTATTTTTTGACTCAAACGTTTTTTGATATAAGCTTTCGGTTCCAAATATGTAGGGAGCCCTAGATATTTCTCATGCTTAGCTTCAATCATCACCCCAAAAAAACCCGTTAAAGCAAGCTTATCCGCATCAAGAACAAGAACACAATATTGTTCTTGGAGAAATTAATCTATTAGCTAGATGCTAACTCATAATCATTCAAAACATACTGGATAAGGTGACATTCACCCAAAGTAGCTTTTCCAAAAAGCAAGCTACCATCAGCAAAAAGAAGGTGATGAATTACCAGAGCACCCTCACAAAATTTAATTCTATATAAATCTCCATTAGTCACTTTACACTAGTTAAACAGAAATAACCTCAGTATAGACTAAAAATAAATATGGTGAAAGGGGTCCTCTTGTCTGAGGCCCCTGGTGGGAGTCAGATAACCTCGCGGCTGTTCATTAATAAAAAAAACATACCTTATAGCATTGACACATTTTATATGAGGGTTAAGTTTGAGGAAATCTAGGAGGTGAAGGCATCTCCAACAACTTAGCTATATATTGTAATTTTTATTTACATTTATCATGTCCTTTCAGGGAAGTCAGAAATAAAGAGAAAAAAGAAAAAAAAATGCTCTCTCTTTATTGCTCGAGTGCAACACTAAGATCGTCGCTAGTGTTTGCTGGCAATGGCACTGAAAACTCACTGGCTCTTGACAGAGAGATTTCTCGACTACGTAGTGGTCTTGTACCTTGGATATGGAAGGATGGCGGCGTTGTGCTTTCTTTTGTCACGCCTCGAATTTCAACCACAAATAAGAATACAATTTCAATCGACACAAGAACTCTGGGCGTGATGGTTTGGACATCAATTCAAAAATACCACTAAGATTTTTTTTCTTTAAACAAGGAAACTAACGATGTCCCGAACCCTCAATATAAATATAGACTCGTTCTTTAAAGTCACATATTGCATTACAAAGAGTTTACAAATTAAATTACGCTAACAAAATAATAAGTAATCGCTTCTCAGAGTTTACTACGCAGCGGAAGTCTTAACAACAGTAAAGCCACAAAAATAGCTTCTTACTCGAACAACTGCTATGACATCTCAGCTTCAGCCATGATTTCTCTGGCCTGCAGGATTAACCCATACATCATCAAATAGTGTACCGGGTTGCATTCTTAAGTCACCTCAACTTAGACAACGATAAGCACAACTCACAACCACAACCATATGTTCCATATCTTTCCATATCATGCTTACGTAAGTCAACTCGTGACTAAAACCACATGCTCAGACTCTCAACCTAGCATCTAATTACACAAATTCCAATCAAACAAAACCTCCTCGAGTAATGTTTGAAATCATTTAAACACACAACGGTAAATCACAAAATCACACTCCTTTCCTCCCCACTGGAAGCCTTTGTCATCAACGTGACATTAAAGGTGAAAATCAATAAATCCCCGTCCCCCCATCCTCACCATAGAAAAAAATCGTCACTACCATGGCCATTTAGATCAATCAAACCATCAACAAATAAATCCAAGAAGAAAACAAGGCAATCACAATTCAAAACAAAGTAAAACAATTCATAGTAATCCCTGCGTATAGTTTTAGTTCAAGAGGTTACATTAAAACAAATAATTCAAGTCATAGAAATCATCACAACTCCATGCTATAACATCTATAGGTAGCTCCGACCTCTACATTTACCATCCCTTTTGTTGCTAACTTAATAACAAACATACCTTCTTCACAGAGAAATCATCACACTGATTATCACATAGATTTTACCTGTCATCACACAGATATTCTCACATCTTTTGCACAGCAATCATCACAAAGATTATCACACAAATTCCACCGATCATTACGTAAATATTCCTACACAAGCTTTACATGACAGTCATCACAAAGATTATCACATTAATTTTACCAATCATTACACAAATATTCCTACACAAGCTTTACATGACAATCTTCACAAAGATCATCACACTGATTTCACCAATCATTACATGATATTCCTACACAAGCTACCATATCTTAAAATTACAATTTAAGATAGTCATACTAGACCCATGGCATCTCAACATATGAAATTCTATAATCACAACTCAATACACAATTTCACCATTCTCAAACAATAATGAACTCATCTCAAAATATTGTTTGCATCACAACCAAACCAATACACATATATTTCACATAAATATATATACACACACACACACACGTAGTCATCTACTTAAGAATGCCACTAGTACCAACTATAGTCACAGTTCAACTAATAACTCCAAGACAATATGGTAACTATGCTCATAATGAATATTGTGAGATTTACTCACATTTGAATCCCACTGCGTCTTCACACGCTAAACAAGATAAGCACAAATAGCCCCAATCCGCTCGACACAACTCTGTCACAAGCGATTAAACTTTGAAACCCCCGTTTTGAACTAAAACCCCAAAAGTGAAGCCAATCGAGGTGAAACTTCATCCGAGACCACCCCAAGTCCTCATAACACTTTTTGGATCAATATATCACAATAACAGCTCGATCCAACAGTCGGATCCTCACGGATAGAAAACTGAACAATTTGGAACTGCTAAAAACCCTAGCATGCTCATACTATCTCCAAATGCTACAAGCCATATATCAAAACGCTCATATTGATGAGTAGATAATAATAGGTGAAAGAAACTGCCCCACACATAGCTGGAACTCTGCCAAACGCTGTTATAGGCGGTGGCACGTGCACCACCATGCACCGCCCACCAAACTCAAAATCACCACAATTTAACCGTCCAAAATGTCAAGAATACCAAGTATTCTTGGATCTAGGGAGCTCCAAAAAACTCGACCGACTTGGATCTAGGGTTTGCGATTTCCTCCTCATCCGGTGGTGCTCATCGGCAGCGTCGGTCCACCTTGCCGTTAATGGGGTTGTTGTTAGACGGGTGTTCAATCACTATTGGCTTGAAATCTTGTGGGATCTGTTTTTGGCTTGCGATCTGGCTTGATATTTTGACGATGTGCTCCAGAAAAAATCTAGGGCGTGGTGGGTGGTGGTGCGGCTTCTTTGGGGCACCTCCAAGATCGACGACATGATGACGGAGCTGGATCAGCATCTTTGGAGGCTGTGGTTCGAAGCAGCGTGGGTCAGTCGGGTTTCGGTGGTGCGTCTGGCGTGGAATTGAGGCTGCGAGGTTTGGCTCTAGATCGGTGGAGAGGTCTGGCGTTGGATTGAGGCAGCAACATTTGGTGGTGGTTTGCACCAACGAAGTATGGCGCTGGGTAGCAGTGGTCAACGACCAGTGTGGCTAGAAATTTACTTGGGGCTCGGGTAAGGCCAAGAGGCTAATGCCATGATTTCATCACCTTCTTTCATAATTGTCTCTGATCCTTGTTGGTTTATTTTTAATATAAAGATGTTAATTATCTACTAGTTGTGACCTGCAATTTTAAGATATATCGCAAATTGATAGGGCTGAAATGAATAGAACAAAATAACACTACATAATATTATTAAATCTCTTATCTGACTCATTTTCATAAACTTCAACTCTTTAACACAAAATATAGGGGATAAATAAATTATAGTATCCAATTGATTACATGGAGTTTCAGCTTGTGATACCAAAGGGTCCTCATAAAAAAATACCATGTAATATATTGTTTATGACTTTTAAATAATCAAACCATCAAAGCTGAAAAAAAAAATTGGAAAAAAAAAACACTTAAAATAGTATGAAATCTGCAAATCAGCCTCTTATTCTCAAGCACTTTTCTGGGCCCATTTTAGATTTAATGAGATGTAAACAAGATATCGCCAGGATAGAAGTCTCTCTTGTAGCAATTATGTGTCTTATCAATTGACAACCTGCGATGCAAGACAATATGTCAATTTACATAATTGATAGTCAAAAAAATGAAGAGGAATAGAAGAGTAACACCTAAAGCTCTAAAAGTTAATTTGTTGCAAGACTTACACAATGCAAACACAAATTCAATCAGTTTAGTAATGAACAGTTGATGGCAGGAGTGGGGTAGATGTTGAATGTGGTGACTTCTTAATCTAACGGATAGATGGTGGTGGTGGAGGTGGAGATTTGTAGATGTAGCCAGGTAGTGAGGATAGAGATGGGGGTGGTGGCTACTTATAAATGTAGGAGGGAGGAGGTGATGGAGATGGAGGTGGTGGTGAGTTGTAAAGATAAGGTGGGGGAGGTGACCTTGAGGGTGGTGGTGGTGATTTATAAATGTAAGGAGGGGGTGGCAATGGAGAAGGTGGCGGTGGCGACTTGTAGACATAAGGAGGGGGAGGTGATGGATATGGTGGAGGAGGTGACTTGTAAATGTATGGTGGTGGAGGTGATGGTGACGATGGTGGTGGTGATTTATAAATATAAGGAGGAGGTGGCGATGAAGATGGAGGTGGTGGTGATTTGTAAATGTAAGGTGGTGGAGGCGATGAGGACGGGGGAGGTGGTGACTTGTAAATGTAAGGAGGGGGAGATGATGGAGAAGGTGGTGGGGGTGACTTGTAAATGTATGGTGGAGGAGGTGAGGGCGAGAGTGGTGGGGGTGGTGATTTATAGATGTAAGGCGGAGGTGGAGGTGACTTGTAAATGTATGGTGGAGGAGGAGATGGTGAGGGAGGTGGCGGTGATTTGTAAAGGTAAGGTGGTAGAGGCGATAGAGACGGGGGAGGTGGTGACTTGTAAATGTAAGGAGGGGGAGGTGATGGAGAAGGTGGTGGGGGTGACTTGTAAATGTATGGTGGAGGAGGTGAGGGCGAGGGTGGTGGTGGTGACTTGTAAATGTAAGGTGGTGGAGGCGATGGAGAGGGTGGTGGTGGTGATTTATAGATGTAAGGCGGAGGTGGAGATGGAGATGGGGGTGGAGGTGACTTGTAAATGTATGGTGGAGGAGGAGATGGTGAGGGAGGCGGCGGTGATTTGTAAAGGTAAGGAGGAGGTGGTGATGGAGATGGTGGTGGTGGTGACTTGTATATATAAGGTGGTGGAGGCGATGGAGACGGGGGAGGTGGTGGCTTGTAAATGTAAGGAGGGGGAGGTGATGGAGAAGGTGGTGGGGGTGACTTGTAAATGTATGGTGAAGGAGGTGACCGGGATGGAGGTGGCGGGGATTTATAAATGTAAGGAGGAGGTGGAGATGGAGATGGTGGAGGAGGTGACTTGTAAATGTATGGTGGAGGAGGAGATGGAGAGGAAGGTGGTGGTGATTTATAGATGTATGGCGGAGGTGGGGATGGAGAAGGAGGTGGTGGTGACTTATATACATAAGGAGGAGGAGGTGATGGAGACAGTGGAGGACGTGACTTATAAATATATGGAGGGGGTGGAGATGGAGAGGGAGGTGGAGGTGACTTGTAGACATAAGGAGGAGGTGGGGACTTGTAGTAGTATTTTGGTGACTTGTAATGATAGGGTGGTGGTGGTGACTTGTAACGATATGATGGTGATGACTTGTGTTTATAAGATGGAGGAGGTGGTGACTTGTGTTTATAAGATGGAGGAAGTGGCAATGACTTATAGTGATAAGGTGGTGGTGACTTGTGTTTATAAGATGGTGGCGGTGGTGACTTGTAATGATATGATGGTGATGACTTTTGTTTATAAGATGGTGGCGGTGGTGACTTATAGTAATATGATGGCGGGGACTTGTGTTTATATGATGGTGGTGGTGGAGATGCATAAACATATGTTTTCTCATAACTAGCAGCTACACTGGTGGCTATCAAGGCTATTGCCAAGGCATAAAGCAGGCTAGGCCAAAGATTGGCCATTTTGATAGAGGACAACTGTTGAGACCGCCCCAAAATTTGGGACTTCCTATGGCTTAAAGATGAAAAGATGTTTCTGAATGAGAATTGTGTAAGATGTTCACG